>CM062817.1:1216387108-1217587108 GCA_031772625.1 Pinus tabuliformis | reverse complement strand
AGCTACAGATGGACAAGATTGTGGAGGAGTATGAAGACATCTTCACCTCCCCGGCAGGGGTTCCTCTACACTGTCAAGTCAAGCACTCCATCGATCTGACCCCAGGTGCGCCGCTACCCAATGGACCAATTTATCGGCGCTCCGTTCTGGAGAACAATGAAATCAAGAGGCAGATTCAGGAGCTCCTGCAGAAAGGTCACATCCGTCCGAGTTCTTCGCCCTGTGGGAGCCCGATAGTGTTGGTACAGAAGAAGGATGGGACGTGGAGACTCTGTATTGACTATCGGGCGCTGAACAAGATCACTGTCCATAATAGGTACCCGATCCCGCGGATTGATGACCTCCTAGACCAACTAAAGGGGGCGAAATATTTCAGCAAGATCGATCTGAAGTCAGGATATCACCAGGTACCAATTGAATCCTCAGATGTGTGGAAGACTGCCTTCAAATCCAAGGAGGGCCTCTTCGAATGGTTGGTCATGCCTTTCAGATTGATGAATGCTCCTGCAACCTTTATGAGGCTAATGGATGACATCTTGCGGCCATTCACCAACTCCTTTGTAGTAGTATACTTGGATGACATTCTGATCTTCAGCCAGAGTTGGGAAGAGCACCTCCACCACATCCGACAGGTTCTCCAAACACTGCGGCAACACAAGCTATGTGCCAATTTGGAGAAATGCACTTTTGGCATGACCGAGGTTCAGTATCTGGGATACATCATTGATGAACAGGGGGTGCATGTCGATCCAGCCAAGGTCCAAGTCATTCGGGATTGGCCCTCTCCAACCACTCTAATAGAGCTCCGCAGCTTTCTAGGTCTTGCCAACTTCTACCGCAGGTTTGTGTTGGGATTTTCTCATATTTCTTGGCCCTTGAGTCAAGTCACCAAGGGCGGGGCGAAAGCAAAATTCTTTTGGTCTGAATCTCAACAGAAGGCATTCAGGGAGTTGAAGGATCGCCTCTGCACGGCACCAGTGCTCGCGTTACCAGATTTACAACAACCATTTGAGGTCGAGACAGATGCCTCTGACTATGCTATTGGGGAAGTCCTTACTCAACATGGACATCCAGTGGCATATCACAGTGAAACACTTTCAGACACAGTCCGGAAGTACCCCACTTATGATAAAGAGATGTATTCCATTGTACAGGCCTGCCGACAATGGAAGCATTACATTTTGGGGAAGGAAACGGTCATCCACACAGACCATCGACCTCTGCAGTTCATACAGACCCAAGGGAAATTGCAGAATGATCGCCATCAGAAGTGGTCTACATACCTGCAACAGTTTCACTTGAATATCAAGTATAAAAAGGGCAGCACCAATAATGTTGCAGATTGCCTCAGTCGACCACCGATCATGGCGCTAACCACCGTGCTCAACTCTTGCGGGCACGAGACTTCTGATTGGCCACTTCTCTACAAAAGCGACCCAGAATTCGGCCACACATACCAGACACTCTTGGAGGGTCGGCAGGTTGCAGATTTTCACCTCCAGGATGCCCTATTATGCCACCTCGGTCACCTTTGTGTTCCTTCAAGCGAGCGTGCCAAGATGATTTGGGAAGCACACTACAGTCGGGCTGCTGGGCATTTCGGGGTCGAGAAAACAGTGGCAGTACTGAAAAACTATTTCTATTGGCCGAACCTTCGACAGGATGTTGGGAAGTACATCCGATCATGTACTGCCTGTGCCATTGCCAAACCGACCATTAAGAAGCAAGGCCTTTATACCCCGTTGCCTACCCCTAGTCGACCTTGGGAATCCATCTCCATGGATTACATGTCAAGCCTTCCTTCCACTAAGCATGGAAATGACTGTGTTTTTGTGGTCGTCGACAGGTTCTCAAAGATGGCCATTATGATGGCCTGCAAGAAGAATATCACAGCAGAAGCCACTGCTAAACTCTTCTTTGAACGAGTGTGGGTGCACTTTGGGATCCCACAGTCTATCATCTCAGATCGGGACAGTCGGTTTCTCAGCACCTTTTGGTCCAGTCTCTGGTCAATGCTGGACACCAAACTCACGAAGTCCACAGCCTTCCATCCTCAAACTGATGGCCAGACAGAGGTTGTCAATAGGATGATTGTGCACATTCTGCGCATGTATAACTCAAAGCATCCACGCACATGGGACGAGAGCCTCCCCTACGTTCAGCACAGCTACAACCGAGCTCTTCACAGCTCCACTGGCCATAGCCCTTTTCAGGTGGGTTTGGGATTCCAGCCACTATGCCCCATTGATGTGGCCATGCCACTTGCAGCTACTCACATGAATTCAGCTCATGTCCAGTCTGAAATAGATAAGGCCACCAGCTTCATTGAGCACATCCAACATATTCGCCAGCAGGTCCATGACATTCTTGAGAAATCAAATGCCAAGTACAAGCAGCGACATGATCAACATCAGGTGCCACACAAGTTTCAGGTGGGCGACAAAGTCTGGTTGCATTTGCAAAAGGAACGCCTTACTGGAGCCTATCGAAAATTGAGACCACTCCGATATGGTCCTTACACCATTACTAAGGCTATGGGAGACAATGCATTTGAGCTCAGCATTCCCCCATTCCTTGGCCTGCACCCAGTATTCAATGTGGACCGCCTTCGACCATACTTTCCACCATTGCTAGACACATCCGACATTGCAGAACAGCTCAAACCCACAGAATTAAATCCAGATTGCATGGAACAAGCTGCAACTGATCGGATCATGGACACACAGATCAAGAACACTCACCAACAGAATATCCAACTGTATCGAGTTGTCAAAGCGGGCCAACTCCTTCAGCAGGGCAAGTGGCTCACCAGGGAACAAGTTCAGCAGAAGTTTCCTCATCTCATGGAGGAGCTCAACGCAATGGGGACCATTGCTTCCTAAGGGGGGAGGAATGATCCAGGTGGATATTGGTGGCCACCTGCCAAGTCCACCTGGACCCCCACCATTGTCTTTCTCAGCATTTTCAGTTTCCTTAATTGTAGCACAACTTACTATTTTTAGCAGTTTTTCGGGTCCTGAAATTCCGGAGCCATTTTGAGGCCCTAAACGACGTTTTTTGGGGAATCCGGGGGCAACACGAGTCCATGGAATGGACTGGTGTTGCCTATTCCAACAATGATAGTGCTCGGATAGATCTTTCTAATGAGCTATTGTACGCGTCAAACGGAGATCATATGCCAAAGTTACGACCCCGGGAAGTTGATGTACCAACTTACCCCCAAACGGGGCCCACAGTTTGGCGTTTCATCTCCTAGGGTTAGGTTTTGGAATGTTAAGGGTTTTTCCATTGTTTCCCAACAATAAATAGGCCTTCGAGCCTCATTGTAACAGAGTTCAGAGGCATGTAGCCATCACATCTCTTCTCAGAGATAAGCTACCATTGCCCTAGCTAGTTTATTTCCATTTCTGTTTGTAAGCATATTTCAGTATTTTCCATTAATGAAATGAAGTATTATTTCTGCTGCATCTTTGTGTATATGGTTATCTCTGTAATTTGTTGCGTTCCTGTTTAAATCCGGATCATATTTCCAACCTATCTTGCTCTTTCTTTCCCTCTAAGGCTCTCCTCAACCTAGCTTTTAGCTCCCTAATCCTCATATTGCAGATTTTGTTGCGGGTCAGGCAATGGTAGGCCATGTGGCAGAGCATTTTCTTATCCCTAATGGCCTTCTCAATTAGCCCTTCAAGATGTATGTTGACCCCCTCAATCCATGTTTCCCTATCATTTTCAATCTCTTGCTCAATAGGAGTAAACTTGACATGAGCCTCTTTAGCCATTTTCCTATTTTCTTTGATCATTTGCAACTCCATGAGGACTTGCTTGTCAATCAATTGCTTGTTTTCCTGTTCTAGATATTTGATGATGAACTTGGCTCTCTCCAAATTATCCACCAAAGCTTGTATTTGGGCTTACCTCTCTTGAATGATGATGTCCTTGACAGTTTCTTCATCCTGAGCTTCCAAGTCAATGATGTCAACTCCATGATGAGTAAAGTGTTGTTGTGGCTCCTCATGCTCAATGAGATCAAAATCTCTTTCCTCCTCATCACCAAGATCTTCCTCCTGCACTTTTTCCTTACCTTTGCTCAAATGCTCAACCTGTACCTATTTTTTCGATGATGAAGGCAAAGCCCCTTCCACACCTAATGGAGCAAACATTTTCCTGTGGATTGATGACGAAGGTAAGGCCCCTTCCACACCTTGCAGAGCAAGCACTTGCCTGGTAGTTGAAAAATGTCCCCTTGTGCCTCTCTTATATGTTAAATACACTGGCACCTCAAAAGTTTCGGTTTCCTTGGTCTCCTCCCTTGTTTTTCCATGGCTAGAAGGCCCACCTTCTTCTTGATGCACTGGTGAAGGGATCTGTGGACCTTTGAACATATCATGAGTAATTAAAGTCTCCCATGGAATGTTAAGAAGGCTAAGCTGGTGTAGAACAATGATTTTAATCAAAGAGTAATGGTATATGTTGTTCAACTGCTGGGGGTATGATTTCCTTTTTACAATATGTGCCATTTTCTCAATGTTTCTAAACATGAAGTAAGGGAAATTCAACATCTTTGCTCTAGTGAAATGCATGAGGAGTCTAATATGATAAGCATACAACCGAGAGAATCTACCTTCACAAGTGAAGTACTTGATAATAATCCTCATCAAAGGCACATACCTATTTTCCAAAAACTTAAAGGGGGATAACCTCTTCACTTGATTTCTGTATTTGTCCTTGATATAAGGCTCATAGTAACTCTCATCAAGGTCCTTACCCTTCTACCATTTTTCATGCACATTAGGAATTCTAGTGGCCTCTGAAATGACAGTTGATGATATTGTGAAGGTTATTCCGGCAAGTGTCACCTCATTGTTATGCAAATGAGTCACAAAAAGTCTGGCCAACTCATGGTGAAACTGAACTCTCTCCACCATCTAACAAAATTCAAAACATGCTTGATGCCTGAAACAAGAAACTGCAAGTGGGTAGGCTTATAATTCCCTCAAGCTAGTGGGCTCCTCTCTGATGATTTTTCCTCATTTACGAGGCTTCCTCTATTGTCTATGTCTCTCCATGGAGCTATCACTAAGTGTCTCTTCTTCTTACTCATAATCACTGTCTCTTTCCATTTTTTTCCTTTGGCTGTGAAAAATATGGTTATATATGGATACATGTGGATAATTGATGTGGATGAATGGAATGGGTAGAGTGTATGGATGAGGGGGTTTGGGAAAATGTATGTGTGAATAGGGTTTAGAGAGAATGTATGTGGGAGTGGGTTTAGGGAGAGTGTGAGTGGAGTTTAGGGAAAAATAAAAAAAATGGATAGAGTAAGAAAACAATAGTAGAGTGAGGATTTCAATTCATGAGACAGTTTGTAGAAAAACTAGGGTTTTTCCCTAGAAACTAGGGTTTAGATTTTGGGAGTGAAAAATCACAAAACTTGATGCAAAAACCCTTAACCACAAGAGATTTTGATGTACTTACTTGCAAAAGAGGTAAACTTGGCAAATTTGAGGTGGAATTGGCATTTTGAGGTGATTTGGGGCTCTGCTGGACAAAGCACAGTGCCACCTGTAGGAGCACAGTGTTGGCCTGAAAACGCAGTGCCTATGTATTTTTACACTACGAAAATTGGCTAGAAGCGCAACATCTGGTTGAAAGTGCAGCGCCACCTCTCAAAAGCACAGTGCCACTACAAAACTCCAAAAACGCAATACTTTTGCTCTATTTTCTCAATAACACTTGAAAATCGGCCTCTACTCTCTTCTTAACACTTTTATATTCAATAATGACACAATGGGATGAAAAAATAGGAAGCTAGGTTTATATAGTTTCACCTTTTGGTTTTTATTTGTGAAAAGCCACTTTTATAATGTTTATTTGTCTTTTACAATGCTCTGCTTTTTCATGCTTGTTTCTTTTGCATGGCAAGTGAACTGATGCTCAAAATCACTTGATTTTTGTAGTGGCAGATGCTTGGCAACATCACAAGCTTGGGAGGAGCTTGGGAACAAAAATTACATATAGAAACAATAAAAGTACATCATGAAGAAATATAAAAAACAATAATACTCTGTTTTCACTTCAAAACAAGTTTTGAGGTGAGAACTACATTCAACTTCTCAATTGATAAATTATGATTTTAACAATGATTATTAGTTTCCTCATATCCTTGTTAATCATTATTGGCATGAAATAACTAACTTTGACCATGATAAAACCCTAAAACCTAAAGACACCAAACCCTAAGACCTAATAAGATAAACTGCAATGTAAATCATGAATCGGGACTGAAATAGAAAGAGATCAGCAAGTACAAAGTATGAGGAGAAAATCTAGATGTAAACTCTACCATCAGTGAATCTGTGACCTAATGGAATGACTCAACAGTATGGGACTCCTACCATGAGATGAAAAAGTGCAAATTTTGATCACTGATGGCAGTGTGATGATAGTGACACTAACATTGGCTCCAATGGGGATGGTAGCTCCTTGGAGGTGCCAAGAACACTGTAGACTTAGTAGCCTTATCCATTGGGCAATGGGGTCAACCTCTTCAAAACTGAAAACTGACCATATGCAAATGGAAACTGACTCATGACTCGAACTGTGATTAGAAACTGAATTAAACACACAAACTCACACAAATCACTCAACTTTATAGCCTTCACCTTAGGCCCCAAGCTAAAATGACTGTATACCTAGAAATCTTGCAATGAAAGAGAAAACAGTATATACAATGACCATATTAGGATTTCAGACATCACCTCAGAAATAGTAGTGCTTTAGGAGCCTACCATTTACTGGCTCTCCTGGACAATCTTGACCATCCATCTCTTTGAGCAAAAAAGGCATTTTTTCCTCTATACGCTGCAATATTATAGGGTCCTTTCCATAAGTTTTCAAACTTCCCATGCTTTCCTTTGTCCTCATTCTGAGCATCCCACCACAACACTACATCCTCTAGCTGGAATTTATCTGCTTTGGTCTTCCGATCATAGATTTTCTTGATCTTTTCCTGCAATTTGAAAGTGTTTTGGAAAACTTCCTCCCTTGTTTTTTGCAAATGAATCATCTGATTGATTCTTCTCTGAAAGTCATCCTCCTCACTGCCAGCCTCCTGTAAAATTTTCACAACCGGAACTGCAAGAGATGTTGGAAAGGCTGTGTTAATGCCATAAACTAATTCAAATGGAGACATACCTATGGACTTCTTCTGGCTCACTCTGTCAGCCCAAAAGGCATTAACCAACTTTTTGTGCCAACGTTTCTTATTTGTTTCCAGCATCTTCTTGATGATGTTCACTAATGACTTATTGGATGATTCAGCTAGACCATTTCCTTGCGGGTAATATGTTGTAGAATGACCCAAAGTAATCTTATACTTGCTACAAAATTTGATCATTTTCTTCGATTTGAATGTGGCTGCATTATCTGTGATGATTTTACTAGGACAATCGAAACAAGATAAAATATTTGATTCTAAAAATT
This sequence comes from Pinus tabuliformis, assembly GCA_031772625.1. Taxonomy (NCBI): domain Eukaryota; kingdom Viridiplantae; phylum Streptophyta; class Pinopsida; order Pinales; family Pinaceae; genus Pinus; species Pinus tabuliformis. The sequence goes on along the minus strand of CM062817.1, from coordinate 1,217,579,623 downwards.
GAATGATTACCGTATATGTGGCTTATCTTGTCAGAGTTGCTTCAATCCACTTGGTAAAGTAGTCAATTGCTGTTAGGATCCATTTGTGTTGCGCCAACGATGTTGGATGGATTTCCCCGATAAAATCGAGTCCCCATTACTGAAATGGTGCATTGACTTCAACCAGTTTCATAGGAAGAGGCAATAGTTTTCTTTTCCCTTGAAAGACCTGACATTCATGATATGTCATGACTGTTTTGTAAATGTCTACAAATAAAGATGGCCAATAGTAACTAGCTCTCAATACTTTGTTTGTCATTGTCTTCCAGAACAAGTGACCACCACAGTCACTGTTATGAAAGTCATACATCACGTGCTGAGCCTCATCTTCTACAAGACAATTAAGTAATACTCCTCCCAGATCTTTCCAATAAAGAGCATTATTTAGAATGCAGAATTTAGCAGCTTTAAGTTTGAGAGATCTACCTTTGTTCTTTGTCATCCCCGAAGGTGCTGAGAGGTGCTGAAGTACATACACTATGTCTGAATACCATGGTGACTGAAGGAACATTTCAGACACTTGAATCAAAGAGCCTTCTTCTTCATCTTCTAACATGGTTGTGATAAGATTTATATCTAAAGCATTCTACCATTAACCTTTCTAGGCCTTTTCCTTTGATTAGCTTTGTAGGCTTGATCTCCAGATCATATTCCAACATTGCTGCAATCCATTTTCCCCACCTTCCTTCTAGATCGGTTTGTATCAGCACATCCTCGATTGCTACATTAGGAACATAAGCTATGATATGTGAGTGCAGAATTTACACTCTAAAATCCTTCAAAGCTTTGACAAGAGCAAGAGCCTGTTTTTCAATTATGTTGCACTGCAAAGTAGCATCTCTAATGGTTCTGCTAAAAAATGCAATGGGCTTCTCCAATTGATCTTTCTTTTTCATCTATACTGCACCCATGGTATGCTTGGATGCAAATGAAAATATGATGAAATCTTGCGTATAATCGAGACTAATCAAAAACCCGGGGATATAGATAAAGCATACTTTACCAGATTAAATGACTTCATAGCATACTCCGTCCATTTTACCACGCTGTCCTTCTTTAACATATTAGTAATTTCTCTTAAATGCTCAGCTAAATTGGGTACAAATCTATGTAAGAAATTAATCTTACCATTAAAAGCTTGTATTTCTTTCTTGTTCCAGGGAAAATCTATTTGTTGAATTTCCTCCACCCTTGAAGGATCAATGCAGATGCCTTCTTTTGAGATAATATGACCAGGTAGCTTTCCTTCATCCATGGTGAGGAGACTTTTCTTAGGATTCAAAGATATCTCGAACTTCCTACATCTCTGAAACACAATTTTTAAATGGTGAAGATGCTCATCACCGGAACTTGAAAACACTGTCAAATCATCTAAATATACAACCAGACATACATCCTTTTCATTGGCAAAAGTAATGTTCATTGCACGTTGAAATGTGGCTCCAACATTTTTCAAACCAAATGCAATTTTAGCATAATGAAAAGTTCCCCAAGGGGTGGTAAATGCAGTCTTATCTCAGTCATCTTCATGCACTAGGATCTGATTATACCTTGAATATCCATCGAGTAGTGACATACACGATGCTCCAACCACTCTTTGGAGGATATGATCCATCTTTGGAAATGGGTAGTTTTCCTTCAATGATACCTTATTGAGATTCCGAAAATCGATACACAATCTTATTTCCTCGGTCTTCTTGCGTATAGGAACAAGATTCGAAATTCAATCAGAAAATCTGATTGGGAAAATTATGCCATCTTTGAATAGCCCGTTTACCTTTTTTCAGTGGAAGGAAACAACTTAGGATTGATTCTTCTCAGCTTCTGTCTGAACGGTTTCTGATTTGGCTTGATGGGAATAGTGTGCTGAATTATATCTTTGTGATACACCTTCAGATCTGAATAATCCCAAGCAAACACATCAAAAAATTCAGATAACAATCTAACATATTTAGAATTTACCTCAGGAGTTAATTTTTTGGAAAATTTCACAAACTTGGGCTTATCTATTGTTCTAAGATTAACATCCTCAACACCTTTGTTTGTAGGCACCAAGCTCGGATTTCTAGCTACATCATCTTGATCGAAAAGTTCTTCTAAAGGTATGAGACCTTTAGGAATAATGTTGTCTTTCAGCTGCAATATTTCCATTTGATTCACCTCAATTTCCAGTTCATCAATATCATAGTCAACATCTATGGAAGCATCCTTTTAGTTTCCCTCATTTTGCAAAAAAGTGTTGATCTTTTTATCGTCCCAAAACACCTGCCAATACATTAAATTATCTAGAATAGCAGGGCGGTGTTTGACATGGATCTCAAACTTGTTGTTGGAATTCATCGAAATCTTCAAATTACTTGCAGCAGTGGTGAGTGAATCCGCAATAACATTTTGAGCATGAGGTACTGCTATCAAAGTATAATCTGGAAACACTCGTAAGATAGCTAAAACTTCATTTCTTTAGGCTATCATCCACGGGTGTTTAGCTTGATATTATCCCTTGACTTGCTTGATTATCAACTCCAAATATCCATAAACTAAAATCATTTTTGCATTCAACTTTTTCAAAATTTTCAAACTTGCAATCAACGCTTCATACTCAGCTTCATTGTTAGAACAGTCAAAGGCCAATTTGTATGAACATATTCTAACATTACTAGGAACTTTATTCAGCTGGAAAGCAAGGCTAAGAATCTAAATCCCTATGCTGACACCATCCTTACCCACGTCTCCATCAAAATTCATGCTCCAAAGACCTACCTCTTCTTCTAGATGCTGAAATTCAGTTTCCTTCTCTTCCTTACTTTGACTGACCTTTCCATTTTTCTATTGTTCACTATGCTTTCACTGCTGCTGATAAGTGGATTGCTCAAAAGAACTTGCTATTTTATGTCTTTCTTGGTCAAGGGCTACTCTAAAATTTTCTGAAATCTCCGGAACATCTTCTACTTCAACTAACTGACTATCAACATCATTCAAACCACTATCTGAATATAGTACAAATGACTCTAAATATGTATGTACAACATTAATTGGATGATTAAGTGGTTTCTCTTTGCTATTAATCATGTATTTCATTTTCTTCTCTCTGTATAGATTTCTTAATTGGACAAACATGGGAATGGTAGCATAAGAGAAATCAAGTTGTAAAGTTCCTTTTAGCTTTGCACCCCACAACCTGGACAAAAGCATACCAAACCATGGTGGAATGTCCGCAACAACCACATCCATCAGAACATTCTTGGCTGGGATTTGGTCTAAAGTTACCACCAAATATTTGATAAGACCAATACACTAGCCCCTACCAGAGTCAAAAGAGTACAGGTCATGATATTTTTGAGTAATGTCAAGGCCCAGTTTCTCGATAATGGATTTTGGCATCAAATTATGGGAAGCTCTGGAGTCAAACATGGCATTGTGGAGGACATACTCGTGTAGTCTGAGGCATATATAAAATGGAGGAAATTCACTATTCTTAGACTAACCTTCTAAGGTAGGGCCAAAAATGAGCTCAAGGTAATCATATTCTACATAACCCATATCAGATAAAGGATCTATTTGCAAAATTTTGGATACTTGGTGTTTACAGTTGTTGTTCTTAATCAACACAGTCAAGGGAATTGAAACCTTTAATTTAGAAATATCATTTTCTAAACTAAAAAATGAAACTTTATCTACCTCTTTGACTAGAAGGTCCTTATTTTTGGCTCTTTCTTTTGCTACACCTTGCTGATTGTTCTTCAAATTTTGAAATTTTCAACACAAAAAACTGGTCTAGAAGCGCAGCACCACTGGCGCTACGCCTTTCCCTCAAGCATCAGATGGAAAAAGGTTTGCATATTTGGATTTAGGAGGATGAGAACATGCACCCTATAAATTTTCAGAAGTTTTGAAGCAAATATGGGTCACCAAAAGGTCCAAAAACTACCAAAAAATGACCTCTTTGCCTCATTTTGGACACACAAAAGCAGTGTTGGGAGATTCAAGTTTTAAGGGGGCAAATGACCTCCAAATTCAAAAATTGAAGCTTTTGCAGAAACTAGACTTGAGGTCCTTTCCAATGAGATATCTTGGGCTCAATTTGGTTAAGGGGAAGGCCTCCAAAAGCAGGTGGAAAGTGTTACTGCACTTTTGACCAATTTCCACAGAAAATCAAAATTTCGCTTGTTTTCACTGTGAATTCACTTTCTCTCTCCTCATGGATGATTTCACTGATGTAATTGATGACATGGAATGTAAATGAAATGTTAAAATATTCTTAGAAGGTATATTTATTAGTTAGAGGTGGTTTTGAGGCTAATGAATCAGTTTCCATGCTTATAGAGGCTAGTAGTTTGACTGTCTATATTCTTGGTCCATGTTTGGAAATGGTTGTAACAACCCCTTTTCTCATGGATTCAACCCCTGATGATCAAGATGCATGGTTTTGATTTCTATATTATTTATTTTCTTTGTCATTGGCAAGGGTTGGATTCACTTGGATTCTTTGAACAATATTGTACATCATTGTAAGCAGTTTGGCAAGGAAATTAAAAGGAGTTGCAACTATTTTTATGGGATACTTTTGGTATGGTGCTTTTGCATAGTTTCTTCTTCTGTTATCAGTTTTTCACATGTTTTATGTATGCCACAATCTATTTCACTACTTCTAACTGAATGATATCAATATAGATAGGTAGAATTCATTGTTTACAGTTCTCTACCTTGGGAAACGTTTTTTTCTGTTTGAGAAGGATACATGATCTTCACATGCCCTCCTTAGCTTCTCACCAGCCTTAGACATCCCACCTCACTAGATTTCAAGTGCCAAAGCCTATACCTACCTTTCCCAATAGAACACCCTGCATCCCGACCTAATTTCCCAAACCTAAATTGCCTAGATCCATTTGATCTAGCACAAAACCAACAAAACCAATCAAAATCCTCTAAGATACTATACCTAGCCTAAAACCCCATTTGATCCAGTCATTTTGACTAAGATTCATAAAGGAGAGAGCCCTCTCCCGACTTGGTAGGGCTAGCTACCAGGTTAAGCTTGGTTTGTGGTAATCCTAGGATTGCCTTCCTTAAGCCTAAGGTCAATCTAGGCTCTAACAAAATGGATAAAACATGTGAACTTTCTCAAGAGTCTTCTTTATTGGTATTTAGTATAAGGTTACAGACTCAAAACTTCCCTATGCACTTAGTTGCAAGGGCTCACGCACTCAGATATGGGCACTTCTCTAGGCCTCTCCGCACTCAGCTGTAAAAATGACTCAAGTTTACATAAACAAGGGTAAACACCCTTTTTGACTCTTAACTAACTACGTGCTTCGCATCCACAATTTAAAGAGACTTTACCCCTTTTTACATCAAAAATTGGGCTTTTACCGCAAAACTGACCTAGGGGACCCCATCCCAACACTCATCCTAGATTTTTGGATGCTTGGAGTTGTACATGCGGAGTATGTGCACTATCATCCTTTTGATGACCTCCATCTAGACATCAGTCTAGGGATGAAAGGCATTCAACTTGGTGATGTTAGTGTCCAATAATGTCTAGAGGCTTTACCAAAATGTGCTTAGTAACCTGGTATCCCGATTTCATATAATGGTCTACGGGATCACAAAATGTAGCCATACTCATGCAAAGAAGAGTATGCCAGTTTCTTCTATTTTGATGTTCTTCTTGCAAGCTTCTAATATAGCCATCTTACAAAATATATCCATGACCACAAATACATAGTCATTACCATGCTTTGAAGAAGGGAGGCTAGACATATAGTCCATGGAAAAGGACTCCCATGGTTGGCTGGGAGTTGGTAGAGGGGTGTACAGGCCTTGGTTCTTGATGGTTAGCTTGGTGATGGCATAATTAGTACAGGATCTGATATATTTCCCAACTTCTAGTTGGAGTTTGGGCCAATAAAAGTACTTTTGTAGTACAACCATAGTTTTCTCCACACCAAAGTGTCCTGCGACCCAACTGTAGTGCGCCTCCCAAATAAGCTTACCACGCTCGCTTGAAGGAACAAAAAGGTGGCCCAGGTTGCATAATAATGTGTCCTGGAGGTGGAAATCAGGAACTTTCTTTCCATATACTAGCATATGGTATGTGGATGTGAACTCTGGATCATTTTTGTATAGTTGCGGCCATCTAAAGGTCTCGTGGCCACAAGAATTGAGAGCAATAGTGAGTGTTGCAACTGGGTTCAGCTGAGGCAGTCTTCAACATTATTGGTGTTTCCCTTTTTGTATTTAATGCTCAACTATCATTTTCATTGATATGTAGACCACTTATGATGGCAATCATTCTACAACTTCCCTTGTGTCTGTATAAACTGAAGAGGTTGGTGATCGGTGTGGATGACCGTCTCCTTCCCCAGAATGTAATGCTTCAATTATTGGAAAGCTTGCACAATGGAATACATCTCTTTATCATAGGTGGGTTACTTCCGAATTTTATCAGAAAGTGTCTCGCTAAGATAGGCCATTGGATTCGCATGCTTGGCGAGCACTGCACCAATAGCATAGTTTGAGCCATCTATCTCGATTTCAAATGGTTGTTGTAGGTATAGCAGTGTGAGTACCGGTGGAAAACATAGTTGGTGCTTCAACTCAATGAATGACTTTTGTTAGGAATCAGACTAGGAAAACATTTCTTTTGCCCTGCCATTAGTAATTTAACTCAGAGGCCAAGTGATATGGGAGAATCCCAACACAAACCTCTGATAAAAAATTGAAAGGCCCAAAAAGCTACGAAGCTCCATTAGAGTGGTCAGGGTTGGCCAATCCTGAATGACTTGCATCTTAGTTGGATCCACATGCACACCATGCTCATCTATGATGTAACCCAAATATTGGACTTCACTCATGCCAAAGGTGTATTTCTTGAATTTAGCACACAATTTGTATTGCCGAAGTGTTTGAAGGACCTACTGAATGTGTTGCAAGTGTTCTTCCCAACTCTTGGTGAATATTATTATGTCATCCAGATAAACAACCACAAATGAGTTGGTGAAGGGCTACAAGATGTCATCCATTAGCCTCATGAAAGTAGCAGGGGAGTTTTTCAACCCAAAGGGCATAACCAACCATTCAAAAATGCCTTGCTTGGATTTGAAGGTGGTCTTCCATACATATGTGGGCTCTATTGGAACTTGGTGATAGCCAGACTTCAGATCGATCTTGCTAAAATACTTGGCCCCCTTGAGTTGGTCTAGAAGGCCATCAGTCCATGGGATTAGATACCTGTTCCTTACAGTGATTTTGTTTAGTGCCTGATAATCAATGTAGAGCCTCTAGGTTCCATTCTTCTTCTGTACAAGTACAATCAAGCTCCCACGAGGTGAGGAACTTGGTCGGATGTTCCCTTCTTTTAGCAACTCTTGGATTTTCTACTTGATATCTTCATCTTCCAAAATGGAGTAGCGATATATCAACCCGTTGGGTAGAGGTGATCCGGGATTCAAATTGATCGAATGTATGACCTGGAAATGTAAGGGTACCCATGTGGGTGAGGATAAGATGTCCTTGTATTCTTCCATGACCGTGTCCACCTGCTTCTTTTGTGTGGATGAACCCTTCCCGGGGGCCATGGATGTGGCTACGATCTTCCCAGTCTGAGAGATGATCTTACTACATTTCTTAGTAGAGATCAAAGAGATGGGGATAAGTGGGGATATCTCCAGTATCCTGTATAACTTACTATCTAAATAAATAATAACAAAGTGGGGTCTAGACTCATATACATCATGCCACTTCCATAAGTATGATTTTCCTAATAATACATAACAAACTTCAAGAGGAGCAACATCACATAGTACCTTATCCATTAAGGGCTTGATGCTATAAGGAAGGCGACACTATTAGATGACATAGAGATATCATCCTTGATGAATCCACCCGATGGTATACGGATGTGGATGTGTTGTATTCGGTAGGCACAGCTACTTCACAACCTCTTAATAAGGTTCTTTTGGCTCCTATTGTCGACAATGAACTGCAGTGGAGAACTCTTCACCCACATTTGTGAGTGGAATAGGCATTCCCCCTCCTGTGGATCTTCAGGCTCAATCTTCTATATCTTGGTGGTGGCCATAGTGGCACTAGGTTTTGTGTCAATGATCTATTTCCCTTTATCATTCCCCTTGTCAGGTTATGACTTAGAGTCAGAACATGCGTCTGACTCGGAAGCCTTCAGCTTAGCCACCAGTGACTTCTTGGCCTGACACTCACTTGTGTTGTGAGTGGAGATCTTATGGAACTCACACCACTTTCTCATGTCCTTATTTGTCTTTGTGGTGTTTTTATTTGCTTGTGGCTTCGATGGGTTATCCTGGGTCACCCTGCATTGGATTTTCACTTTGCTTTGCGATTTGGGGGAATCTTTCCCTTGCTTCGGATTGGGAGATCCAAAGTCTCAATTTTTCTATTTAAATGTCTTCTCAATATTGACAACATATCAGTATGTCATGCAGAACAAGGAGATGTCCAGTAACTCCATCTCATCCTCAATGTATCTGTGTAGGTAGCCGCAGTACTTAAGTACCAAATGTTTCTCAAAATCCTTGATACCCGACTTCGTGCGAAGGGTATGAAAACATTGGTAAACTATGTCACGTCTTATTCCCTTCCCTACCACAACATGGTACACTTTATGTATTTATCCTCATATCCCTCGACAGGGTAATATTGATCCTTGATGCCATCGCAAAATGAATTCCAAGTGGATGCAGCCGAAAATAGTGAGGTTGTAGTTTCTTCCTTCTTCTCACAATAGGTTTCCCACTAATCCTTGATGTGGGGGGCAACTTTGAGAAGTGAAAAAGTAATATTTTCTTAGCTAGAAAAATCATGAATAGAAAAATATCCTTCTAGAAGATTTAACCATTTATCCACCGTGTCTGCATCTATCTGACCCTCAAATATGGGGATGTCAAAGTTAAATTGTACCTTAAAGGGTGTGGCACTTCTAGAGTAGCTGCTGGAAGTAGATGCTTCGCCCTTAAGTAGTCGTTGAAGGATCTGGGAAAATTTGTCCATCATTGTGTTCCTCTATCGCTCAAGGGCTTCTTCAAGCAAGGTTTTGAAAGGATCTCTTTCCCCCTCATCTTTCTTCTCTTGTGCCATGGGAGACCATTGGGATTTGTGAGGCTGGTCTTGAAAAAGTTTGATCAGTTTGAGCCCTAACACCTTATATCCCGACCTCATTGGGGAAATGCAAAGAAAAATATAGAAAGTGTAGACCGTTCTGATACCACTGATCCAAACTTAAACAGGAATGCAAAAAATTGCAGATTTAACCATAAATACAGATGTGCAGGAGAAATAAAATTTCATTTTATTAATATCAAATACTAAAATATGCTTACAAACAGAATGTAAATAAGGCTAGCTCAGGAAATGGTAGCTTATCTTTCAAAAGAGATGTGGCAGCTACAAGCCTCTGAAATGTGTTACAATGAGGCTCGAAGGCCTATTTATTATTGAGAAACAATGGAAAACCTAAACATCCAAAAAGCTAACCCTAGGAGATGAAGCACCAAAACTATGGGCCCCGTTTGGGTAAATTGCTACATCAACTTCCTAAGGTGGTAGCTTTGGCATACAATCTCTATTTGACGTCCAAAATACCTCATTAGAAATATTTATCCAAGGACTATAAGTTTTGACTGGCCAGCAATAGTTAAACACCGATGTTGGAACTAGTTTTCCCAAAAAAACATCGTTTAGGGCCTCAAAACAGCTTCAGAAGTTCAGTACCCAAAAAATTTCCAAAAATAGGAAATTGTGCTACAATTAAGGAAACTGAAGACTAAAAGATACAGTGGTGGGGGTCCGAGTGGAATAGGCAGGTGGCCACCAACATCCACCTAGATCACCCAGACTACCGAATGTTGAGATAAACCTTTTGGTCCTCTAAGTCTGCCTTAAAGTATTTTGAAAAAGCATATTTAATCTGCTGCCATGTGAGTGATGATCCCTTCTCTATAAATAGTTGAGTATCTTCATACACTAGAAAATCAAATGATGTTTTCTCAACTGCTTCCAGAATAATATTCTTAGTGGTTTCCTTTGATGCAGCTCTCTTAGATGCCATGGTAGCAGTCACTGATGGAGATATGCTCAACAATTGTTGTACCTGTGGGACATAAAGGATACTCATGGCAAACAAATGTCAGTTTTAATCACAACAACTTACATACAAGTTCAGGAAACAAAATGGGAACTATATGGGAAGGATTGTAAAATTTTTCCTGATAGGGGGGATTGGATACCTGTGGGAATTGCACACTGCACACTCCCAACAGCCAAGGTGGAAGCTTGATGGTTGAAATTTCTTAATGCAAAGTTCCTCCTGGGCAGAGTCCTGGGAGAGACTACGCATTGTGCAATCTCAATGGACAAGATGAGATGCTGGCTCTTGGAACCGTGCAGTGCATCATTGGAGCCAGCTTAGATTGTGCACTGCACAATTCTAGAGGCCAATCTTGTGGCTTGAGCCTCAGGATCACATAGTGCCAGCTAGGCAAAGTGAAAACTGGCTTTGGAAAACCCAGATCTTCCGAAGGGAAGTGTGGAAAACAAGAAGATCTAAGAGATAGTGTGAAACTAAGTGCATATTTGACTAAGTGAAATTAAATGCATGTGAATCAAGTTCAGTAATTAATCAAATGGAAGGAAAATGAAGTAAGTGAGGAGAGTCACCCCAACGATGACTATTGGTGCAAAAACAGGAAAACTAATGTGCCACTTGGGAAAGGTAATCTAAAACTTAAAACAACACTTCTACAAGTTAAAAAGAGTTAAAATTATAACAACCATGAAGAGAAACAAGTGAAACAACACTCATGTAAGTCAAACAATAAGAAGTGACAAAAAAAGCGGCAAAAGACGAAAAAGAAAAAATCACTCGAAAAAGCAACGACAACCACACTAAAGGTTCCTTGATCTCCCCGAGAATGATATAGATCCAAAATTGAGTTTGAAAATGAGATCTATAATAATTGGTTAAATATATTTGGACAAATTAGGGTTTATGGCATGCATGCTTAAAATCAAGGAAAAAGTGACACTTAGCGGAAGTTCCTAAAAATAATGCAAGTGCCCCCTTTGGGATGCTAAAAATAGATCCCTATTTTCTAGGGATTCTTTTTTCTTTTTTTTTTTTTTCTTTTTTCTTCAGAAACTTACCATGCACAATGTAGGGAAAGACTACATAGCTCTAGAGACTAGGAAACTTTTCGGCACATTTCACTTCGTAGTTTCTGAGTTGGGTGAGGGTTATGCAATTTCTGGGCTTAGTGTTGGGCTACCTCCCATGACTTCACATTTTCTGAGCTGTGCCATTAGCAATCAATGCTACGTAATTCCCAACATCAAGGCTACTTTCTCTCAAGGATTGTGCAGTTTTTGGGGGCAAACCCATAACTACTATGAGACCAAGTTGGGAGATCGGTTTGTGACTTAGAAAAATAAACTAAGTAAGAAAGCACAACGAAAAATGAAAAATAAGTCTTATTTGAAGTATGAATATCTAGGTCAGTGCAAGATGAGCTTCTGTGGTTAAGAAGAAAGGCTCCAAAATCAAAGCATACAAAAAATTTTGGAGGGTGGCCGTATCTACTACAACATATCCTTAGAAAGGAAATGAAATAAAGGAGAAGTTATTCTAGTAAAATGCTCAATAAATATCCTATAATAGTCGACATCGCCTAAGAAAATTCTCACATCCTTTTGTGATTTTGGCATTGGAAAATGCATAATAACGTTAACCCTAGCAATATCAACTTGTATACCTACAGTAGAAACAAGATGACCAAGCACTATTCATGTATTGAATATCATATGAAATTTAACTTTACTTAAAGCAAGATTAGACTCCTGATATATTATGAATACTTTTTCCAAATATTTTTAAGGCTTCATGAAAAGAGTTGCCATAAACATAAAAATAATCCATGTATATCTCAAAACATTTAAGGTTAGAGAAAATAACTAGAACCATGCATTGAATAGTACCAGGGGCATTACAATGTTAAATTCATGAACGTAAGCAACAAATTAAGATATATGTGGAATACATTTTATTCACAAATATGCACATATTTATACATTCTCTTATGACCCTTCATTTTCATATTCCATGTGGTATCTTGGAATTCTGTGGCTATGCACATTCGTCCACATCAACCATTAATGGATTAGGTGTCCAACATTTCCCCCTTAATCTGAAGGGGTATATATGAGTCTGAGAAGAGAGTTGTAATACAAAAATACAAAAAAATGCATTGAAAAAATTAGTTGAATGTGCTCTTTGAAATGATGGTACAAGGTGGAATAACTATAGGTCTCAATCAATGGTTGTTTAAGGCTAACCACCAACTCTGGAATTCTTGGTGTAGTTCCTGGAACAATTCTGAATCTAGTTAGAAGCTAAAGTCTTATGATAGTGGAAGTGCTCCCTAATGATCTAAGAAGGCAAACCATTGAGGTCTCAACAAATGGTGGTTTAATGAAGGCCACCAAATGAACAAATACTCATGGGGCATAACTTTGTCTCTAGCTACAACTCTAAATATGGGTATGGTTGCCTCTAGCTCTAGTCTTAGGAAATTGGCTTAGGTTGTGGCTCAAACTCACTTGATTTGGCTTCAAATATGGTAACTGACCATCAATTCCCTCCCTATCAAATACAAGGTGAGAAGATGACGAAATCTGAACTATGAGATGTGTCAATACTCAAGAAAAAATTTTGTGGTATGACCAAAATATCTTCTTGGTTGGTGAAGCCCATTGCCAAGAAGTGATCCATCCAAGGTGAATCTTCCTTCTTGCATGAGGCTTATTTCTAGAAAATTTGTTTTCATGATGAATGTGCTTACCAAAATGATCACATGGATTATGATTAAAAAAATGAACGTTCACATGGCTAACTCAATCATAGTGTTGGCATTTGACAATCAACGGTTCTTGTGGAAGAGGAGTAGTAGGTGAAGGTGAACCATTATGAAGAAATCAAGCGTTGTGAAACTAGATGGGATTAGAGTATTCTAGAATATGAAAGGACACATCCTTGTCATATCCAAGACCAGTTTTGTGCCTATTGTTGACAACTTCTTCCCACGTTTTGATGATATTCTTGGGAAGAGTAGGTTGAACCTCTACATTTTCAAGCAAATCTTCCTCTGAAGTGGGAATAAGATGTGAATCAAACTCAACCTCACTAATTTGATCAATATTTGACTATTCATGGGAGTCAAATTTAGACTCAAAAAGGTATTTTTTCAAAACAAAAACCACTTTAGAATGATGACTCTTTTGTTGTAGCTCAAGCTCATCTCCCTGTAGTTGAGATTCAAGCTACAAAAAATCAATTTTTCCTTATGTAATTTGTAAACAAGTTCTAATATCATAGAGTGTTTCCTTACTGATTTTGATTGTGTTGTTAGCAGTAGATAAGATTAGAGTGCTTGATAACTCGAATAATCCATGAATTTTCACCATTATTTAAACAACCCAAGAATAAAAAGGTAAGGAAACAACTAAGAATACCAAAAGGTTCAAATCAATGTTCTTCAACATTGAGTTCTGGAAAAAATGTCTCAACAATGATTATCAACAATGAAAGAGTACTTGTCAAAAGAATGTGAATTTTTTTTGAAGTTGATGAAGATTATGCACTAGAAAATCAACTTTTACTGAAAATGCACCATTTTTTCTTGCAGATTGTAAACTTTTTTCTAAGACAATGATTTCAAACTCTCGGATCACATTTCTTTTTCTCCACTCACAACATGTCGTAAAAAAAAATGTGTTAAATAACTGTATGCTTTACTATGTACAAAGAAGGATTGACCAAGCTTCAGTTGTGCCATGCCCATCTTAAAGATCCATTGAAGTTTTCCAAGTTCGAGAGATAACCGAAATATTTGCAATGATAGACTTATGAAATTTATCCTATGATGATATTGAAAATAAAACTAGTTGGATTTCATGCAGGTATATCTATAATTTATCAATGGAAAGCATGTATTATATTTATTTTTTACTTATTAATGTTGTTATATTTTAAATAATGTCACATTCCACAATTATGTTACTTTCTCCTTTTGTTCTGGTGTTCCATGTTTTGCATCAGGATTTCTAGTCTTAATTCCATTTCATGGTAGAGCTAAAGATCGTTTGGCCTATGCGCCATAATCCCTCTGAATTTAACAATTATCAAACACATGTACAAATATTGTTAGATTAATGTTGCTCTGAATTATAGTCCCATAACAACCAACCTTCCATGCCCGTGGTTTGTGAAGAGGCTCAAACTCGGAATCTAGGTGATTGTGGAAGCACTAAATAAGTGTGACAAGAAATAGATTTCATGCTAGGAGGTGTTGGATGAGGCCCGAGTTTACATTGGTGACACAATTTCCTAGATATTTTTATTATTATTGAAAACTTTGGGGAACCGTGGGGTCTGACAAGACGTCATGTGGGTTATATACAAATGAATTGGAATATGGAAGACATGATGCTTCGTAACTAATCTAGCCTTTCAACAATGACCACATGCATAAAATAATTTTTAGAGGTGAGTGACTATGTTGATTCCCTCCCTTCCAATGTTGAACCACTAAATTAACCTCATTTCCTTAGGTGAGGATGCATCCCTATAATTTCATCTCTATTCATGAGGGATATTTAAGCCACAATTATGGTCGATTTTACATGAAAAGTTATAACCTTGTTAATGAGTCAACGCTGCAAGATCCAAGTACCTCTACTCTAAGCAACCAAGATTAACAAGTTATAAGCTCTTTGGTCAAATCTGTCCCTCCGAAAGGAGCCCGTCGACAGTGTGAAAAGGGAGTTTAAACTATTGAAACCAATCTATTGGAGCATTAATCTAAAGAGGATAGTGAATAATGGACATCGTAAGCTCCATTACAAGTGTTGTAGTGATAGTAACAATGCTACGATTGGTTACAGTGTTAGGTGATATTTATTCAGTCTAGGGTGGTAGTTTTAATGAGAAGGAAGGAAGAATTGACATGTGAATTGATACATATGATGGTTATACAGATAAACACATAGATAAAAATGGCTAAGGTGTTATAGATTGTGGGAGATATTTCTGAAAAACTTGGGATTGCTCACTCAAAGAAACGTAAGGGTAGTGTGAAGGAACATTATATTAGGGAAAAATTATTTCTGTGAGAGGTTGCACCAAACATAGTTTTGATATCTCACACTGAAAACAAGGTTGAGGAATGAATAACTTGAGGGCAAGTAGGTCTAACAATAGAACTGACATACAAAGAAAGGCCACAAAAACTAGTGGCTCAAACTTGAGCAAGGAAGGAGTAAAATTTCTCTGATACCATATTAAACTCACAGATGTAAACGAAATATTAAGATAAATGTGGAATGCATTTTATTCACAAATATGTACATATTTATACATTGTCTTATGACCCTTGGTTTTATATTCCAAGTGGTCCCTTGGACTTCCATGGTTGTTCACATTCATCCACACCAACCCTTAGTGGATTAGGTGTCTAAAATACCCATAATAAAGGGAGACATCCTATAAGCGTACTTTCCAACATGGTGCCATCCTATTGTCCATGTGGCACACTTCTATTTGAAATTGTGTGCATAACCAACATCTCTGCCACGTTAACCTCTATTATACACGCCACTGCTAACTAAATGCCATGTGTAAACTCTACATTGTGCCACATCAGATGTACAATCTTGCCACGTGGTGCTTTACATATGTGCCACAGGTCACCCTATCCATTCTTTTTCTATTTGGTGTGAACTTCAAACCACCATGACTTTTTAATACATACTTTATTCACTAGTACAAAATGAGAGATTAGTGACTACATGACTAAAAAAGTTAGTCACCACAATTATTTCAAGTGAATTACTACTAAATTTGAGCAATTTTAAGTGACCCAACTAAAAACGATTAACTTAAATGACTAATTTAGTCTAGGGATAAAATATACGACTATATAATAAGTGACCCAACTAAAAACGACTAATTTAAATGACTAGTTTAGTCCAAGACTAAAACATGGCTACATAATAAGTGACAAAATTAAAAATAATTAACATAAATTACTACTATAGTTCAAGAATAAAAATATGACCAACTAACGTAAGGGGTCTCTGAATCCATCTACATTGTTAAAATTTCTAAATCCATTTGCAATGTTAAAATTTAGGTAGATGGATTCAACGACCCCCTTAAATGGGTCTATGAATCCATCTATAATGCTAAAATTATAACATTTTTATACGATACAAAGTATAAGTTTACAATAAATAGTAGTTTTATACTTCGTTTGGAAGGAGGGACAATAAAGAGAGTTTGAAACTGATATAGAAGGGTTTTAAGGGTTAGTAGGATTTCGTTTCTCACATCTTAGACAGATAAAACACTATTTTTTATAGGTTTTTGTGGTGTTGTTACATAAAATGGTTGATTATTGCACTATATTCATAGAGAAAATGATTTTATTAATTTGAATTCAAAACATGTTGATTTAAACTTGGTAAATTAACATAAATCTAGATTACTCTAAAGCCATATTATTCTATAAATAATTCGACAGATACATGTATTATAAAATGTGCACAAATTCTAATAGCGCATTCCCATTCTTAGAATGTGCACACGCTATTATTAGAAAACCATACATACTAACAATTTTTGTCGCTCTTTATGTAGAATAACATGCCATGGAATCCATATCCAAGTCAAAATCTGAATATCCCTTCGAGAGTATCTATTTGGTTGTTTGAGGGTTACTTCATATTCCTTGAACTCTAAAACTTTATTTATGGCCCAAGACCCTCTTTTCTCCTCCCCTAGAGATAGTACATTCCCCAAGACGAATTATTATCATGTAAACCATTCCAATGGTGACAAATATCCCCTAGAGATGTCCAATGACGTGGTAATTCAAATACTCGTTCAAGAAGATTGATAATGGGAAGATTCAAATATGACACAAGCAACTTATGATCCTTCCTTGACCATGGTTAAGGATCCAAGTACCATACATGGTGTGAAAAGCCTCCTAATGATATTGATGCCAAACTTAGGGCCCTTAAGACCCAACTATGATACAAAAAAACCTTCAAATAACACCCATAACACACCTGAAGGCTAGATATATATTAGATAAGATATGTATGGTGGTTTGAGACCTTATTCACGTCCATTGAACTAGAGAAGATTTGTTTAGGGCCTAAGGATCTATTGTAGTGGCTACAACCACCCTCCAAAATTTTTCCTTAGCCCATTATGGAGCCTTCCTACCAACCTTACACATCACTTTGTCTTGCTTTGTCAAGTACACAAGCTTCAATGTTTTTCATGCACAAAGGCAGCTTTTCAATCATAGCTTGATCCATTTCCCTCATAGGTTGTTAACCCAGACTTGGTCTAGCTACAGGCTAAGCACCTTCCCCTAGAAAATTGTGCATTTTTGGAGGCAAACCAGCCTTCCCTCTAAAAATTTGATAATCATCTTTGGCAGCCTATTAGGCTCCAAGATTACGCAATCCTGCCAGTCAACACTCCTAGCAGGATTTGTGCAAATTTCCCTAGCAGGGTTGTTAAACCCAGAATTTTCACAAATTTGGGTAGTAGTCAGCTACTCTTCCCAGAAATTGTGCAAACCTCATGGGTAGCCAGCCCAGCTTCCAGCTAGAAACGCACATTTTTCTCAAGGAGTTGAGCAGCTACATGCATGAGCAGTCTGGTTAATCAGTTCCACCCCGGACTGAGGAAACTTGAATTGCATGCATGCATGATTGGTTCTTCCTGGAATAGCAAAGGGAAACATGCAAAAGGCATCCCATGTTTTAGGGAGCTATTTTTAGCAATCGAGGGTTACATGCAAAGTTGTTTTAGAAGTTTCCCTCCAAGTGTTGTTTTTTACTAGATTTGTGGCATGCGCATCATGAGCCCAAACTTATTTATTCGATGCAACAGAGCTCATTCTTTCACATTGATCTTGGAGATCTGACATGCCACAACATATCTAGGACTCTTTGACACATCCGACTCAGCTATTCACGGGTAAGTGGCCTTAACTTGTCTTTTTTAGCATTTCTATCACCTTTTGTGTATTTTCTTGTATGATTGTTGTTTTCTTGATTTCTTTGAACACTTGCTATCATTTACATGTATACTAGCCTGCCCTAGCTCTGTTTCAGTTTTCATTACTATCTCACTACTGTCGCATGCATGAAACTATTTCGCATGAACATTTGTCCAACCAGTGAACTGCTTCACCCACATGCATGTTGATCTGTTTGTTGAATATTTCATTCATGTTTTTCATGCACTATCGATCACTTCTGCTGTCACTTAGTGTTTCCATGCATTCACTATCTTATTTGCTTTCATTTTCTTGTCGGCAAGTTGGGCCAACCTTGGCTCGGAATCTTGCCCACAAAGACTGCTTTGCGCAATCTGGGGAAGGAAGGATCTGCATTCCTCTCTAGAAAAGTGCACTTTTTCCTAGTACTAGCTTCCATAACTATTTTGCACATTTCTGGAGGACAGTGACTGCTGGCCCAAGAAATTGCGCAAATTAGTCCCTGGGCTTGCAGTCCTTGCCAGTTGGAATTACGCATTGTGCAATTCTAGCAGTCAGTATCCAGTCTAGATTGCATAGGTCCAACAACAATTCTTGCCCCCCAGATAGTCTAGAATACATTTTTCATAGTTTTGGAAGACAGTCACCCAGCCTCCCAGAAGAAATTGCGTAATCTTGCTCGTCAGTTTCCCAGGTATATGTTGTGTCCTTCCCCAGAATTTTCTTTGTTTTCGCTGACAGATTTCTTCCCATGCATGTTGCTTGTCTCTAGATATTTCAAGTTTTCATCTATCTCAATGCCTTCCAAGGGAACAGGATCTCAAGACACTGATGGAAATGCAGCTGGAGCAGCAGTTGAGCAAGTGTCCCCTAGTTTTCCAATCTATGAAGAAACAAAGTTGTATCTAGACAAGGACATCAAACTAAAGTGGCAAGAAGTCAATGAAACATTTACATGCACTTTTGCGGAACACCTCGAAGACCATTAGGTGTATGTGAACATTCACAAGTCTCGCTTGTACCATATTGCATGCAGATATCCCGTGTTCCCATGCGCAGACATGATACACTGGATCGTCTCTCACACTGATCCAGAGATGATGACCTTGAGCAATTCCAGTGGGATGAAGCTTGCGACCTTATGGGAATAGGATTGTTATTTACCTAGGGGGGTAATATGGGGTACAAAGGGAGGTACCCAAGGTAATAATGTAATAATGGGATGGGCCATAGTAATAAATAAGGTGGTTAACCCATATCATGTAAGGGACCACAAGTAGTTAGTAATAATGTAATGGGCCCATGGTATTAGTTTGATGGTATGAGGGAACCATGGTAATGACCCATGGTATTGTATGTATGAGGCCTATATATAGGTTAGAGACTCCACATGGGAGAGGTGAAGGAATTGTGAAGGATTATTGTATGTACAGGCATATGGCTTGTGGAGTGTTCTCCTTCCTTAAGGAGTGAATGTATAGTGTTGCTCTACCTTAAGGGTTTGATATTAATAAAGAATCCATTCATATTATTTTTGGGTTTATTTGCATTATATTATACTTTCATATCAGATCTATAGTATTTTTGGGTTAGATCTATAACAAGTGGTATTAGAGCACTTTCTTGGGCAAAAAAGTGGAGAATTGTTTTTATTTTTTGCAGGATTTCAGGGGCGGCGAGTTTGCAGATCAGATATGTATGTTTTGGTGTAAGATATCAAAAATATAATTGTATATCTAGATTCTATGTGAAAAAATACCCGATTTCAAAAAAAAATCGGTCGAATCGAAGTCTGGATGAAGGAGATATCGTTGATTTCAAAATGAGTGGTGTTGTAGACAATGTTTTGGGGCAGCAAGTTTGCGGCTCAGATCTAGACGTCCTAGTACAAGATATGAAAAATATAATTGCAGATATGGATTCTACGTGAAAAAATACGCGATTTAAAAAATCAAGTCGGTCGAATCGGAGTCCGGATGAAGGAGATATCGTTGATTTAAAAATCAGTGGGGTTGTAGACAATTTTTCGGGGTAGTGAGTTTGCAGCGCAGATCTGAACATCCTGGTGCAAGATCTGCAAAATATAATTGTAGATTTTGATTCTTTGTAAAAAAGTACCCAAGTTCAAAAAAAAAATCAGTCGAATCGAAGTCCAGATGAGGGAGATATCGCTAATTTAAAATAAGCTCTTTTTGCAGAAATTTTGGTGACGGCGAGAGAGTTGCAGCGCAGATCTAACATTCCAGTATCTAGATCAAGATTTCTATCACATGGGCATATGTATAATGATTGTTCCATTTCTGAAAATGGGTCGTAATAGGGATTCTAAGCAATATTTACTAAACTATGACAATTTCAAATTTTCGCCAATTTTTTTGTGATGGCGGGCCTAGCTCAGAGTTTGAGGGACTTGTATAAATTTGATGGCTCTCATCCAGCCAAATGGCTAGCACAAATGGAGAAATGTTTTAGATTGAATTACATCATGGATGATGAGACTCAGTTGAGTATGGGAAAAATGTACTTGGACAATGAAAGATGGTAATGGTGGCAAAGGCATCAACGTTGCTATCGAAGGCCCTTGAATTGGGACATATTCATAAAAGATCTTATGGACCACTTTGACCGTAAAACTAATATTGTGGATAAGCTCACACAGACAGACACAGAACCTAGCAAAGATTTTATTTTTACAAAAAAGAAGGAAACCAAGGAACCTAAAGGGTTATTTTTTGCTGGTATCTCCTTATTGCAGGTTCATGAATTGATTCAGAAAGAGAAGATCATTCTTTCTATAAATCCTAGTTGCAAGCATAATTTCATCAATGTTAATTTGGCAAAAAATTGCGAGTTCCTGCAAAACACATTGAAAATACACAGGTGAATGATGAGGATGTTCAAGTGTATAAGGATTTGAAGATTTCTATGGATAAGTATGTGTTGCATGGTGATTTTTATACTTCAAAGATGGATAATATGGACGTTGTTTTAGGAT
This sequence comes from Pinus tabuliformis, assembly GCA_031772625.1. Taxonomy (NCBI): domain Eukaryota; kingdom Viridiplantae; phylum Streptophyta; class Pinopsida; order Pinales; family Pinaceae; genus Pinus; species Pinus tabuliformis. Next base: position 1,217,558,488 of record CM062817.1, on the reverse strand, counting down.
ATTATTGGATGGAATCTGTGGGTACTATAAATATTAACGTGCAGAAGAAATTCCTAAAGCTCTGGTATAAAAAGAAGAAAATTACATTATAGGATATTTCCATCAATAAACAGGTAGAGTCCATGGAAGTTGACGCAAAAGATGTTCGAGGGACTGACATATCAGATGATGAGTAGTTGATGGTCGACAATCAAATGCAAACAGAGGCTAAAGCAGAAAATATTACAGGTGTTGATACATCAGATGAGGGCTCAGTGGTGGAAGTAATATTGGAAGATAAGATACCACAGTAGGCACCACAACATAACAGTTAGGCTCCAGTAAGGGGTGAATTAAAGAAAAAGACACCTTGGGTTAAAACTTCAACATATCATCACCCACATCACCCCGCAAGACAACAACCAACAAGATGGAAACCAATTATCCACAAGGACAACCACCCCCGCTGAACAGATAGAGAGGAGCAAAGATCCACTTACTACACATCAACACAGAAGAGATACCATGGTCAACTTCCATCTCAAGCGAGCGAGGCACCAGTGAGATCGAGGGTTCACCTTTCTCTTGGATGGCTAGATGCACGTGCATGGTCCCAGTGGACTACTCTTGTGCGTAGATCTTATTATTTTTGTTCTTCCCATGTTTCGGGGACGAAACATGCGAAGGGGGTGGAATGTTATATACCTAGGGGGGGTAATATGGGGTACAAAGGGAGGTACCCAAGGTAATAATGTAATAATGGGATGGGCCATAGTAATAAATAAGGTGGTTAACCCATATCATGTAAGGGACCACAAGTAGTTAGTAATAATGTAATGGGCCCATGGTATTAGTTTGATGGTATGAGGGAACCATGGTAATGACCCATGGTATTGTATGTATGAGGTCTATATAGAGGCTAGAGACTCCACATGGGAGAGGTCAAGGAATAATGTCAAGGAATATTGTATGAACATGCATATGGCTTGTGGAGTGTTCTCCTTCCTTAACGAGTGAATGTATGGTGTTGCCCTACCATAAGGGTTTGATATCAATAAAGAATCATTTCATATTATTTCTAGGTTTATTTGCATTGTCTTATATTTTCATATTAGATCTATAATATTTTTGGGTTAGATTTATAACAAGTGGTATCAGAGCACTTTCTTGGGCAAAAAGGTGGAGAATTTTTTATAGCTCTGATACCACTTGTTATAAATCTGACCTAAAAATATATGAGAACACAAATAAACCCAATAAAGAACAAGATCTGAATATAGAAATGCTTCACTTTATTGATATCAAAACCCTTAAGGTAGGGCAACACCATACATTCACTCCTTAAGGAAGGAGAACACTCCACAAGCCATATGCATGTTCATACAATATTCCTTGACATTATTCCTTGACCTCTCCCATGTGGAGTCTCTAGCCTCTATATAGACCTCATACATACAATACCATGGGTCATTACCATGGTTCCCTCATACCATCAAACTAATACCATGGGCCCATTACATTATTACTAACTACTTGTGGTCCCTTACATGATATGGGTTAACCACCTTATTTATTACTATGGCTGTTATAGACATTTTTGGGCACTGCAACCCCAAGCATAAAATGTCCATAAACCAAGGGCTCCTAAGTCCCTAAAAGTGTTGTTCTAACCCCTAAAGGAACAAGGCCAACTGATTACAGCTTCTCCCAGAAGTTCTCCATGAAAAACCACTCACAACTGGTCAAAACAGGATCATTTCACCTGCTCCATAGGCAAAGTTCGTTGCATCTCACCTAAGTACATTCTGTGGGTACATTGCATTTAAAAAATTCCTTCTATGGGGTGCGATGGGCGAGAAGTGACAAATGGCAGTGTCAATCCGCGAGGTGGAGAGGCATGGAATCTTCTAGAAACTTCTCCTATGACACTTGCCTCTCTGAATTCGACCAAGGATGAGTAAGAGATCATCAATCTCCAAGTGGAAGAAAGAACTATCAGAGGGAAGACACTAATCAAATCACAAGCTGACTCATCTCCCTTACAGATATCTATATATGGATCCCTCATCCCATAGATCCAGAGGCTGGAATTTTGCATCTTGTAAGGAATTTCTGTTGGTTTCTTGAGGCAACATCATAGTGTTGGGTGATCTAAGCTTTGCATGAGGTGAAGAGGGGCTTACTTGCTGAGAGGATGATGCTGGGTTAGAACAATTGGTTGTAACTCTCTTGGCTCTTTCTTGATTATCAATAAAAGCTATTCAAGTTTTCCTCCATACTCTTGTGTCGTTTATGTTTTATGCATTTGTATGGTCAATTTACATCTGATCCTAGATTGTTTATGATAATAGATCCATGTTCTTGTATAGTGTTATGCTACTTTGATTCTATAGGTACTCTGTGAAGCTGGGTGTACAAGGAAGCAAGTATCAAAGGACTATCAGAAGAGAGAGGAATCAAACTAGGAGCCAAGCGCAAGATAGAGGTTGGTCTCCTTTATTCTTCTCTCATCTATCTTTCATAAAGGAAAAGCGAAAGTAGCTTTACTTTGTTTGTTTCTAAGGTAGCTACCACACCTTAGTGGGATTAGCAGTTCTGCATAGACACTTTTCCCTGTAACAAAATAGCGACTCCACTGGGGAGGAACTAGGTTGTTTGTTTATCTACCTTGTTGTTTACTTTATAAACTTACAGACGGAGCCTGAAGTTGAGCCAGGTAGCTTTCGAACTGCATTTTCTATGCAAATGCAAAGTAGATAAATGCCGCTTCAGTCAATCCCCGGGTTTTGTTTATGAATTAAACAATTGATTTACAAACCCTCTAATTTCCCTTGTGGTGGCTCTAGTAACCTCCTTAGATCTACCCCTGTTGATGATTTACTGATTACCACTTGCTCGACCAAAATCCCTGAACTGAACTACAAACTATGACCCGGAACCCAAGTAAAGTCTCGTCTCTGGCCCAACGCACTCTCTGTTCCGTGAATTTGAACTTCAGCGCACTTCCCGAGTGTAGTATGTGCGCTGCATTTCAAATTCACTGTGTTACAGGTGCGCTGATTAGACTAGGCATTGTTTATGAATGTTGGTTTCTGTTCATTCTTTTCAGTTCTATTCATGAGTTTTGCTGCCTATGGTCAGTATACCTCTGTTTGAAACCCCTTTCCTTCCTGTTATTCTGCCTCCATTGTGCAAAGAACTATAAATGTTTTTGTGTATTTGTTGAGTCATTTTCAGTTCTCCTTTGCAAAAAAGTAACGTAATTGTATTGTCGTTTCTTGATTTGAAAGTGTTGCAAGTGTCGTTTTCAGTCATAGGAGAGAGTCTGATTGCTCTTGATAGTCAATTACCCTGTTACTATTGTATTTGATCTAAATTTGTAGGTTTTCTAGTGTCGAAAGAAAGTATTCATTTCCAAATCACAAAGTGTTGTCATTATCTTCATTTTTTATTTTGAAAAGAAACTTGTTAGTAATTGTCGCTTGAAAAGTAATTCAGATTTGTGCATTAGCATTCTTTTTATCATTCACATATTAAGAAGGCTGAAAACAAATACATGCATGTGCATTTGCATTTAGACTGTTTGATTGGTTTGATTTAGGACAGTGCATATAGTGTGTGCTCTTTGCTCTTTGTTGAAAGAATTCTGTCTTTCCTTCCTTAGTAGCTAGGATTTTCATTGTACAAAGAAGATAAAAGAATGTTTATCATCTTAGATTGCATTCTAGGAATTGTACATCTACATCACACGGTGAACCTGAAAGGCAAATTTCTTAAACAAGATAAACTATAAAATAAATTTAATGAATCTAAAAATGCTTTGGAACCTAACGCACAACATCTAGAAGTCTAGGCTAGAGAGGTAGTCTGGCGTCGTAAAGCCTGGTAACTGTTGTTCTCACTGTTGGTTGGGTGATTCCTCCACTTTGAGACGATAAGTGCCAGCACGGACTTGTGCTCCCACGTACCATCGAGTATATTTTGGGAGACCACAATAGGCTTAATCCTTTATCCATAGGAAGTCGTGTCTGCCGCCCTATCGATCGCAATGCACTGAACACAACATTCGGGAAGATTGACTGCAGTACCGTAAAAGGTATTCTGTAGTTTTGCAATTGGTTTGGTAATCCCTCTGCCTAGATTTCCAGAGCAATCCCTTTCGTTCCTTTTCAGACTCCTTAACGGAAAAGGTCCATCTGAGCACTTGTCACTTCATGCTCATTAAAAATCGAAGGTGACTAGAGTCATCTTTTGTTTTTTCTCGACTCTTAAAAATTGAAAAAACAAGTTGTGTCAAAGCGTCTAAAATTTATTTTAAACGGAATAATCATCACCTTTCCTACGTTGATCTTAGGTTGAGAAAATGGAATCCACCAACCAAGGAATTCCCCTTGGAGGAAATCCTAGTCCCTTCTCCTCTTGGGGAGATGTTGGTGCACCCCATATGGCCACATTGTCACTTCTAGGATTGAAAATCGGCTTGCCCGTATGGCTCTTCTCAACCTCTGTCGTTCAGAACACCGCAATTCCTGAATAATCGAGTCAGCAATTAGACGATTCCAGAGTTACCCCCCAACCCTCTACTTCCTCCAATTCTTCCTCTCCTCCTTCCTCTTCGCTTGATGGGGCTGATAAAGCCAAAAATCAAGTACCAGAGAAGAAGAAGGAAAAGAAGAAGAAAGAGAAGAAGAAAGAGAAGAAGAAGAAGGAGCCAAAGGCGAAAAGGGGCAACCAAGCGTCATCTAGCGAAAATCCACACACTACACCGACTAGGCCTAAATCGCCATGTGTCATTTGCAAAGGAGACCACTATCATAGAGATTGTCCCTGCATCCCTCAGATCTTAAGGGACTGGTCTCCTCGTTTGCACAACCCGGTGTCATCAACCTCTGATGATCATGTTGAAAACACACCGTTGACTAGTGAAAGTGAAGCCCCAGGACAAAAATGAAAATATAAATTTCCTTGTAAACTATGCGAAGGCGACCATGCCGTCCACCATTGTCCCTTCTTAGATGAGGCTAAAAGAGTTTTGGACGATCGTTCGGTTTCACCATTATGACTTCCTCCTGGATATAAAAAACTCTTGCCGAGTCCGTCACTAGTTGAAAATCTGGCTGACCCACCGAGGTGGTCGGCCGAAGCGTCTATCATTGGAGACAAACCATCTGAACCCATACCAGACGAAAGTCAAAAGGTCGAGGCAGAAGTTGACCCGGTCTTGCCTTCAGAGGTTCCATCTTTAGATGATACAGTCACCGAAGAGAACAAGGATGACACTGTCCAAATTATTTTCATAAGCACAGACTCCGATGAACATGGGGGCAATTTACCCATTCCTTTACCGCAGGAAGGAAGTTCGTCAGAGTCGTACCCAGCTGTCTATTCGGTCCCACCTCCAAGCAACCTAGTTGTTTCCTTTGACTGGAATCAACTAGGCAGACCCCGTTTACCGGCTAGTATACCATTCCGAATCATTGCTCAAATATATAGAATGGTTATGGCCGATACCATCATAGATGAAGGGGCTTCTGTGAGTATCCTTTCCTCGACTGCTTGGAAAGCGCTTGGTTCACCATCGCTTTTTCCTGAGATGAGAAATCTAAGACAAAGGAACCAGTTGACCGTTAGGGATCCTTCCCAATGTGCCCATAACATTGAGAGGGAAAACCATTCATATGAACGTAATGGTAGTCCTAGGACCCCTGGATTATAATCTACTCCTTGGATGAGACTATATTTATTGCATGGGAGCCATTGTCTCATCACTCTTTAGAGTAATGTGCTTTCTGTATGTAGGAAGAGTGGTCAAGCTCGTAGACCAGCTTTCATTTCCCGGATCACGCATAGCAAATAGTCATATACCATCCCTGAATGGTCTTTTCACACAAGGAATGTCTCATCAATCTCCAGTCTGTCCACCCGATGAGCGCGAGTGATTCAGAGGACATGATTGAAACCCAGGGGGCATGCACCCTGGTCGGCAGGAAATCTTCGGGTATAGGGTAGGTTTCCGCGAGAGATATATGACTAGTCTGTACTCCCGTCCGTGATTGGAAAAGGGGGTCAGACTGGAATATGATTCCCTCGTCAAAGTTATGTGAGTGGAGGCGTCTGCACCGCTCGCCTTTGTCTATTTCGGTAGACATTGCCGAAGAAGTGTTTTGTTTACACTGTGAATAGAACAATCTTTGGTAACCTGAAAGAGGTAGACCTTTCCTGATAAAACAAATGTTTTGTCGGTAGAATAAAAGGTGACCTTGAAGCTTTATTTTATACCTGGGGGCATGCAAACCTTTTGGCGTGCAAGCGAAGAGCGACCATTTTTTTTTTTTTTAATTTGTAGGTCCTCTAACCCTTTAAACTCATAGCATTGGTCGTTTCCTAACTTGCATAAAGAAAGGATGTGGGGCAAAACTCTAAAAATTGTCATTTTCATATATGAGACATTCTTATTGTACGACTAGATTAATCGAGCAGTTTTAACGCGGACTTCATGCTTGTTAAAAAATAAACATAAGCAATGAGCAAATGTTTCCCCAGCGTTTAAGATCAATAAAAAATGAACCAATTCCCGGTAAATAATCATCGTGAATGTAGTACTTCAGCCCTTAAAGCCTTGGTCGTGTTCCCATCATCACCTCCACTCTATATTGGCCGATCATTCACCTACATTTGATTGTTTACCTCTTTTGAGGAACAGCTGCGAAGAGTGATCCCACTAGCCATCCTTGTAACACTGGAGTGATTGGAAAATTCCAAACCTTACCTGGAATCAGCTGCTACCCAATTTTATCACTCGTTCCTCAAAGACGAGTCTCCCTTAAGCTCTTTTCAACTGACTCGTAAAATATGAAAAGATTGCTGAGCCATTGGCCTCTCCAGCTCGTTAAAGGGACCGGAAGTGTTATCCCTCCTTTAGATTTTAATCTTTTTGGACTTGAGGGATTATTACACAAAAATATCGAGCGCTTGTTTTGTTCGGCTCGTTAAAAGTATCGAAAATTCATCCCTTCTGTATTGTTTTATACTTTTTCGGACTTAAGGGATTAGATGACGAAAAAGAGATTTTGGAGTTTCCTTTACGTCCCTTTTCAGACTCTCTAAAATTGAAAAGGACCGAGTTATCTTTATCATTAAACTCGTTAAAACTTAATAGCGACAAACTTGTCCATAGTAGACAAGAACGAGTTTCACTATCGCTAGGCTCGTTAAAACATAGTGATGGGTTTGCCCGAAGGGAAAATTATAGAACAAGTATATGTTATCCTCCTCAAGCTTGAAAAAAATAAAGAGGTACTGGTCAACAATGACTGGGGAAAAATTGGGAAGAAAACTTGAAGAAACTTTGTTGGTAGCAAGTCGCTCTTGAACATGACACTTTCACTCCGCATCCAAGTCGGGTTGGGTTGTTTCATTCACCGGTCACATCACCATGGTCCCATCACACCATCCACATTTGGGGTTAATGCTACCAATCCATCACGTCAATGTCGCCAATATGTTCAAGAGAAGTCACTTAGAGAATTCACCTGTGTCTCACCCGCTGCAATACATTTATGCTCCATTCTTTCATACTACCACCCTGAACCTTATATCACCAGATCATTTTCACCTCCATTAAAATCATTTGCTCTGTTCCGTGTCATTGATGTGGGATTCATTAAGGCCCTCCTATGACAGATCACTTCTTGTCGACATCAGCTCATTATCCAAGAAGTCGATCTAGGAACACCCCTTTCAGTACTTTGAAGCTTGCATGCCTCAATGGCAAGTTTCTCACTTCCGGCGACAGGTTTACATCAATGGCCTTCGACCGAAAGATTTTGCGTGGTGTTCGATGCCAAGTCCTTTATTCACGCCACGTGAATTGTACTGTAGTACCTTGAGGGTCATTATCATTATCGGTGATTCCTCTCGCGCCTGTTAACAGCTTACATCATTGGCTGGTAATCAGGCGATGTCTTTCCATGTTCGACTCCAGAACATCTCTCACATGGATCGACTTGTACTTCGAGTGAAGATCGAAGGAGATTGAAGACCCCGGATCTAGTTTCATCCATTTGGGCTGCAATATATATTCAGGGAAATAAAGACATCAAATGTACATCATTGCTGCATAGATAATCATCCAATCAAAGAGATGATGGCTCTACCAGAATCATCAGTCTACACTCAGACGATTGTCTGTCCTATGTACATGAAAATGAATTTATAAAGCTGAGCATGGGAATGCCCGCCTCAGCTAGATCATGAAAATATTATGAAGATAATGTATCGTATTGTATCTTATTACAGGTCTCCTCCCAGCTTGAAAGAACTTCGGATCCTCATGATAAAAAATTTCACCCAACATCAGAAAAGATTAACGACCTCATGCTTTAGGGGGCAACTATTATAGACATTTTTGGGCACTACAACCCCAAGCATAAAATGTCCATAAACCAAGGGCTCCTAAGTCCCTAAAAGTGTTGTTCTAACCCCTAAAGGAACAAGGCCAATTGATTACAGCTTCTCCCAGAAGTTCTCCATGAAAAACCACTCAGAACTGGTCAAAACAGGATCATTTCACCTGCTCCATAGGCAAAGTGCGTTGCATCTCACCTAAGTACACTCTGTGGGTGCGTTGCATTTCAAAAAGCCCTTCTATGGGGTGCGATGGGCGAGAAGTGACAAATGGTAGTGTCAATCCGCGAGGTGGAGAGGCATGGAATCTTCCAGAAACTTCTTCTGTGACACTTGCCTCTCTGAATTCGACCAAGGATGAGTAAGAGATCATCAATCTCCAAGTGGGAGCAAGAACTATCAGAGGGAAGACGCTAATCAAATCACAAGCTGACTCATCTCCCTTACAAATATCTATATATGGATCCCTCATCCCAGAGATCCAGAGGCTGGAATTTTGCATCTTGTAAGGAATTGCTGTTGGTTTCTTGAGGCAACATCATAGTGTTGGGTGATCTAAGCTTTGCATGAGGTGAAGAAGGGCTTACTTGCTGAGAGGATGATGCTGGGTCAGAACAACTGGTTGTAACTCTCTTGGCTCTTTCTTGATTATCAATAAAAGCTATTCAAGTTTTCCTCCATACTCTTGTGTCGTTTATGTTTTATGCATTTGTATGGTCAATTTACATCTGATCCTAGATTTTTTATGATAATAGATCCATGTTCTTGTATAGTGTTATGCTACTTTGATTCTACAGGTACTCTGTGAAGTTGGGTGTACAAGGAAGCAAGTAGCAAAGGACTATCAGAAGAGAGAGGAATTGAACTAGGAGCCAAGCGCAAGACAGAGGTTGGTCTCCTTTATTCTTCTCTCATCTATCTTTCATAAAGGAAAAACAAAAGTAGCTTTACTTTGTTTGTTTCTAAGGTAGCTACCACACCTTAGTGGGATTAGCAGTTCTGCATAGACACTTTTCCCTGTAACAATGGCCCATCCCATTATTACATTATTACCTTGGGTACCTCCCTTTATACCCCATATTACCCCCCCTAGGTATATAACAAGGATTATGATGAGATGTATCAGATGTCAAAGCCTGCAACAGTCATGGAGACTCCGTTAGGCTTACCCAACAAGAGTTCTAACTCTAGAGACATTCTAAAGGATTGGGTAAAGGAGCCAACTCGTTTCAAGATAACACCCAACCAGGTCCAGAAGACAAAGACACTGAGGAAGGCATACCAATACTTGATCATATTTTCTTGTCGACTATATGGCCAAGAAAGCATGGAAACCTTCCCACAGAGTTGGGTGGGTGCACTAGACCAAGTAGCTAGAGAAGCAAAACCATGTAACTAGTCTGGCATACTGGCTCATCAGTTGAAGGAGCAAGTCATGAAGTCTCGATAGTCACCTAGAGGTAAGCATGCAAAGATTTACATGTCCGCCTACATCCTAGATGTAGTCTATGCTCGACACAAGTTCCCAGGTTTGGAGTGGGCATGGTCACTGGCGGAGACTACTGTGAACACATATTTCAAGTTGTTGTCCAAATTTAGCTTCAAAGGAGCAATCACATGGTTGTCTGATCTTTTTGTCATCCCTTTATACAAGATGATATTCAAGGAAGATCCACCCTACCATGTCAAAGGAAGAAATGGAGGCATTGATAGGTATTGCAAATTGGTATGCCTCACCATCTGGCACTTTCATCTAAATGTTCAGTGTGGAGAAGCCTCCACATGTTCTGCTAAAGTTTTCCTTGGATTTACTTGTCATGCAGGAAGTAGCCTATCACATCTTAGCAGGATTGACAGCTAGACTACAATGGAAGAAGAAGGAACCTTGGCCCATTCTTCCATTGCAGATTGGGTTATATGAGATTTAGAGTATCAAGCAAGCGAAAGTCGAAGAAGAAATGATGAATAAATACCAGTTCGACCTCTGAATCTACAATCCATATGACCCACATTGCATTGTGAAGAATCACTGCATGAGAGTTCAGTTCAACTAGATCTATGGGGCATTTCATTAGGCCGAGGAGGACCAATGGAGATATTGCTATAGTTTCTCTAGACCCAATGAACCAGTTGGGTTCGTTGTGGAGTGGTTAGCGAAGTGGCATCACGGAGAGCACCAACAGTAGTAGTAGTGGTAGCGGAGCCAATCATACCAGTGAGCGACAAAGGGGAGAGGAAGATTGTCGATCACATGGAGGAGGATTAAAGCTGCAAGTTTTAAGTATATCCACTTGTAGAGAAAGCATCTATGGCTATAGAGGAAAAGAGGTAACATTGCAACAAGCAAATTGCATGAAGGAAGAAGGATAAGAAGAGAATGGAAGAAGTAGAGAAGGAGTTGCATTAATTGAGAGAGAAACTCTGAAAGGAACAAGAGTTGTGCAAATAAGAGAGGGAAGCACAGCAACAACAAATACAATAGGGGGCACATCACGTGAAAACAGACGAAGCAGAACCCGCACAAGTAGTTGATTCATGTAAATAGCTGGCATCAGTTGAACACGGTGAACCATCGCAGGGGCAAGACTTTGCTCATGAGATAGAACATGCACTTCAAAAGTTGGATGTAGACATGGATCAACAGGATTTGGAACAGGACAGTAACCTCATGCCTCACCACAAAGTGGTCGACTCACCTGCTTCAATGCATCTAGAAGAGGAGCAAGTCTCAAATGACCAAGGAGGCACTAACATCCTTAGTGATCAACCAAAAGAAGAGATGCACAGCATCTCGTTTGTTGAATCCCAACATAGAGTTTTTCATTCTTGCAAAGTGTCAACTTTGGAGGATCAAACATCCCCTGTGAAAGTTGAATAACGAGTGATCATTACTGATGTGCATAAACATCCACCTGCTTTGGTTGATGCAACCAGAGTGTATGTTGAAGCCACTATCTCAAGTGTTCATTTTCTTATAAATGAGAATGAGCGAATGGTGTGTTATAGATATTTTTGGGCACTGCAACCCCAAGCATAAAATGTCCATAAACCAAGGGCTCCTAAGTCCCTAAAAGTGTTGTTCTAACCCCTAAAGGAACAAGGTCAACTGATTACAGCTTCTCCCAGAAGTTCTCCATGAAAACTGCTCAGAACTGGTCAAAACAGGATCATTTCAGCTGCTCCATAGGCAAAGTGTGTTGCATCTCACTTAAGTACACTCTGTGGGTGGGTTGAATTTCAAAAATCCCTTCTATGGGGTGCGATGGGTGAGAAGTGACAAATGGCAGTGTCAATCCGTGAGGTGGAGAGGCATGGAATCTTCCAGAAACTTCTCCTGTGACACTTGCCTCTTTGAATTCGACCAAGCATGAGTAAGAGATCATCAATCTCCAAGTGGAAGCAAGAACTATCAGAGGGAAGACACTAATCAATTCACAAGCTGACTCATCTCCCTTACAAATATCTATATATAGATCCCTCATCCCAGAGATCCAAGGGGGCTGGAATTTTGCATCTTGTGAGGAATTGTTGTTGGTTTCTTGAGACAACATCATAGTGTTGGGTGATCTAAGCTTTGTATGAGGTGAAGAAAGGCTTACTTGCTGAGAGGATGATGCTGGGTCAGAACAACTGGTTGTAACTCCCTTGGCTCTTTCTTGATTATCAATAAAATCTATTCAAGTTTTCCTCCATACTCTTGTGTCATTTATGTTTTGTGAATTTGTATGGTCAATTTACATCTGATCCTAGATTGTTTATGATTATAGATCCATGTTCTTGTATAGTGTTATGCTACTTTGATCCTACAGGTACTCTGTGAAGCTGCACATACAAGGAAGCAAGTAGCGAAGGACTATCAGGAGAGAGAGGAATCAAACTAGGAGATAAGCGCAAGACTGAGGTTGGTCTCCTTTGTTCTTCTCTCATCTATATTTCATAAAGGAAAAACGAAAGTAGCTTTACTTTGTTTGTTTCTAAGGTAGCTACCACACCTTAGTGGGATAAGCAGTTCTGTGTAGACACTTTTCCCTGTAACATGGTGAAGGAACTATAGGTGGCCAAGCAAGGAGGAGATTGGTGACAATGTCTATCGGACCTGACTTGAAGAAGGAAATACTAGATGAGCTATTGTCCCTTGACACAGTTATGTAAGCGTTGTACTACAAGTTTGGTGTCATGCACAAGGCGGTTTTCCATCTCAATGGATGGCAGCAACGATGTGCTAGGAGAGCACGCATCTTGACAAACATACATGTTGTTGTTGATGACATGAAAACATGGATAATGAAGTACAAGGGAGCCCCACTTCACTTGCAAAAGATGATGAGGCCAAATGCAGTCGAGCTCAAAGCATGTATCCAGAGTCAGATCTGGAACTATGAGGACCTCCCGCAACTCAATACTAGTATATAGGCTTCCCATACATGATTATTCAAGAGCATGGATGTTGTGGTGTGCACACATGCAATCCCATCACTTGGGACTCTCACCCAGGTGAAGACCAAGAAGCAGGTCCAACTAGAGCTTGACTCATAGTTGGACCAGTTGATGTGCATCGCCACCAGCCCAGACTTGCATATTAGTGCAGACATCATGCACAAGTACGTTGCTGGTCTAGCCACTTTGAAGACAATGATGTGCATGCTTTCAAATGAGTTGGACAGAGGAGCCTGAGAAGTGTACCCAAATTCTATGGAGGTAAAGGTCAAGATTCAGACAGATGTCACTGTGGAACACACGGGCACTATCAAAGACTATAGAGCTTGGCATCAATATATTATTGTTGATTATCATGAGGATGTTGAGTAGTTGGACCTCTATAATTGTCTAAGTTAGAGTGATGTCTAGTTTGGCTTGCTCAAGCCATTGTGTTCACATGGGTACGTGTGCATTGTAATGTTGAGTCATGTCAAGTGTAAGTCAAGTGTCAATAGTGAATGTAATAGTAATAGAGTAGGTGAAGAGTCATGAGGGTAGTTGAACAGTCACAAAGGGGAATGTCAAGGGCCACCCCACCCTTTGCTATAAATAGTCCCTCATAACTCATTATATAGGCTTTTGGTTAGCCAAGTTTCTGGTAAGGCTATCTTGAAGAAAGCTTGGACAATGTTGTAACGCACCTTGGATTCTCCACTACACGGAGCTAGTTCATCTCTTTGGAGGAGCAGGCAGATGTGGTTTAAATGGATTTATTGTATGACTGGGACATACACTTCTTTATATAATAAGAGCTAGCACATTTTCATGCATATGTTCTTCTTGTAGTTGGACTACTCTGGTTTCTTAGCAATATATGTTATTTAACTTATGTATTTGTGTATGAACTGCTTCGTATGCTATTATATGAATCTTGTTGCAGATGTGTTGTTGGTTTAACCATCACATTGGATTATCGAATAATCTACTTTCCAGCTTGTGATGCATCTTTGCTCATGTGTTCCCTTCTCAGTTGAGTACTGCTACAGGTTTCTAAGGGGTGCACTCATCTCACCCCCCATGTGTTAGAACCTCTCATTCACCTTCCTTGACTCACTGCAGCAGTCACACCCTTGCTACTAACAGAGTTGTCTTACTTTCCTCTTTGTGACATCGCAGTCAAGGCATTACCTTACGACCCACTGTTGGGACTCCTACACCAAATGGTCTGTGGTCTAATTGGGACTTCTTACCGGGGAGATCCCCTTGACATGTTGGCAGGTCCAACAACATCAACATTTCTGGTGCTAGAAGGAGGGCTAGATGACAAGTTGTGTCCTCTCATCCAGTTTTGAACCTTTGCATACCTTTCATGGATTCTTGCACTCTTCTCCGCCCACGGTGTTTTTCGAATCGTGAAGATGTCTCCATCACAGGGGAGTTTCTTGATCTCTTATCCACTTTCATGTATGATAGTGAAGGTGAAGTGGCCTGGCCTGAGTACTTACATGACTTTCTTTCCATGCTTCATGAGGAAGATGGGTGTTCTGACGAAGAGGCCAGCTTGCTTCTTGCATACACACTTCGCGAATCTCTACGTAGATGGCTTCTCAGCCTACCTACTAACAGTGTGCACTCACTTGAGTACTTCTGTGATCTTATTGAAGACACTTTCTATAATTTTGATCAAGACCATCTTAACCAAAAAATGTTGCAGCAACCAAGGGCTCCACATGAATCAATTATTGATTTTTGGCAGTGCTTCCATGACTTGCAGTTTCAATCTCCGAGGAGCCAGATGAAATTTGCTTATCTTTGGGACTGGTTCGAATATTGCCTTAAGAAATCTGCCCGTCCCAAGAGCAAGTTTGAGATCAAGCCTCACTCAACATTCTTCATTGATGAAGCTCCACAATCTCATGTGGATACGGTCACTGTCTCAACTGAATATCCGCCTCACTCTCATTCAACAACTCCACCACTACCTTGTGATGTTGAGGAACATGCTCACACAACTGTTCAGTTTTCACATTCTCCCAACATCACTTCACTCAATTTTCGAGCAAATTTGGTTGCGAGTCCTTCAAGTTCTCATATGCATTCTTTTCTACGACCTTTGTCTTCACACTCAGGTGTTCCTTCGGATGATGATGTCTTGTGTTCATCCATTCCGGACTCTTCACTTGTTGTGAATGAGGAACAACCCATTGGCGAAGTTGATGTTGCACAACCAACATGCACTTTCATTCATGAAGAGTATCAGTGGGACCTTGAGCATCAACACTCGATGAAGGATGACTCCCTTCCATCCGAGCCCCCTTTGTTCTTTCCTAACATCTTTGGTGAACCTTCCATCCATGATTTCGCATGTGTGTCTTCATCCATGGATGCACCCATTGTTTATCACTTGCAGGACTCACTGGATGTTGGTCCATCATTCGACAATGGAGAGGATAAGTTATTCATTGAAAATCCACTTGATCATTCATTTGTATTTTCTAGAAACATGGAGGATGAGTTTGTTCAATTTTCATCTACCCCTCTGTTTGATTCATCTGATCATGAGGATGCCGACGAAATATTTGATTTTTCTGATCATGTCAGTCGTGATCCATTCGTTTCCATATTTGATCACGACCATGACTCTATCATAGTTGATCTATTGAAGCCACCTATTTATGATGATCTATCTAATGATGAAGTTGAAACACCCGAGACTGTCGAGGCACTTCAGCCCGAGATGATGGTTATGTAAGGTCCTCGCTATCTTTGGGTTAGTTTCATTGCCAATCATGAAATTGTTCGATCACCCAAGGCTCCTCATCACTCATCTACATGCATTGAATATCCACCTCACACACATATCACATCTCCTCCACTCGAACTACATGATCCCATCGCTCATGCATTGGAGGAATCTCACATTGTAAGCACACATGTATGATGCAAGTTATCTTTGTTTCTTTTGTTTGCTTGCATGTCTCAATCAAGAGTGTTCTTGTGCTTCAAAGTGGCATGCAGTGTCACACAACACCATGATAAGTCCATGGACTGCTCGTCACACACTTGCACTCACTTATGTCTTGTGGGCACTGTCAGACACGAAGTGTGGTTGTCTTCATTATTATATATTTCTTACTTGTTGGTTCGCACAACTAGGTTGCTTGCAGACCACCAACATGTGTCTACCAATGCGTCGATGGCTGCATTGGAAATATCACTTCACGTGTTCAGGCCCATGCACTATTAATGTAGGAGTAGGAGTTGTGTTTTCTTTCAGTCAGTCTACTTGCATGCTTGTTTTCTTATCAGCTTTCTTTGTTTGTTTGTCCACTTGCCTATTTGCTTAGTTTCTTTTCTTTCATGTTTTCTTTTTATTTTTCTTTGCTTTGATGTTTGTTAGTTCATTTGTTGCATTTGTAGGTAAGTTCTGCATGAAACCATGTATGACTCTTGAAACGAGCTGGGTGAAGTACAAGAGGGCTTGTAAAACTATCGCTACCTGGTTATCCGTCATCTTCCCTCTGTATGAAGAGCTTGTTAATTTCAGTCCATGATACGTCGAAGCAAAATACGTACTGTTCAAAGTGAACCTTGGTGAAAACACAACGCTTGCGTGCTAACTAGTGTCACCTTCTCTAGTCTGTTGTTTTTGGGTTAACCCTTGTCAGCTCAGACAAGTAGAGTAAGGTGAGGGGGATAATCTTGACAGGCATGTCAGAGATACAATAAACTACTTCTCTGCTGGAACAACCTCATCTAATCTCAATAAGTAGGGATCCCTCTTCTACCTCTGAAATGAATAAGTGTTATGCACAGTTTAAAAAAATGAAAAATGAAAAGTCAAAAATTTCAAAATGAAAAATGAATAAGACAAAATAAGAGAAAGGCTTCCTATGCAGGGAGGTGAAGCAAGTAACTCTGTCAGGGTATTGACCAGGCTCGCTGGTAGTGGAGCCATTCTTGTGTTCTTATGTGACTCCACCTAGGTACTATCCAGGCCTGCTGGCAGTGGAGTAACACCGGAGATGAAACTAAGACTCTGATGACTATTACTGCTTGTGCATCAATATACCCCTCAACCCAAATCAAAACAACTATGTTGCCTTGGCTTGGAATGTTTATCAATCGACCAAGAGCTTGGCAGATGTTACATCTCACAATCAAGCCAATGTGAAACCAAGATGAGCTGAGAACTGAACAATACCTCCAGAGGTGTTAGACTTGCTTTTCACGAACAAGGTCCATTCATAGAGTTAGAGTTCTACCAATGTGTCGCCAAGTGTTGTAGCAGCTACAACCACCCTCCAAAATTTTACCTTAGCTCGTTTTGGAGCCTCCCTACCAACCTTACATAGCACTTTGTCCTGCTTCGTCAAGTACACAATGTTCAGTGTTTTTCATGCACAAAGGCAGCCTGTCAATCACAGCTTGATCCATTTCCCTCACAGGCTGTTCACCCAAACTTGGTCTAGCTGTAGGATGAGCAACTTCCCCTAGAAAATTATGCATTTTTGGAGGGAAACTAGCCTTCCCTCCATAAATTACACAATCCTCTCTGGTAGCCTACTGGGCTCTAGGATTGCACAATCCTACCAGTCAACACTCCTAGCAGGATTTGCACAAATTTCCCCAGCAGGGCTGCTCAACCCAGAATTTGCGGAAATTTGGGCAGTAGTCAGTTCCTCTACCCAGAAACTGTGCAAACCTCCTGGGCAGTCAGCCCAACTCCTAACCATAAATGCACATTTTTCTCAAGCAGTTGAGCAGCTGCATGCATGAGTAGTTTGGTTGACCAGTTCCACTGAGGACCGAGGAAACTTGACTTGCATGCATGCATGATTGGTTCTTCCTAGAATAGTACAAGGCAATATGCAAAAGGCATCCCATGATTTAGGGAGCTATTTTTAGCAACCAGGGGTTACATGCAAAGTTGTTTTAGAAGTTTCCTCCAAGTGCCTATTTTTCCTAGATTTGTGGCATGCATGTCATGAGCGAAAACTTATTTATTCCACACATCAGAGCTCATTATATCACATTGACCTTGGAGCTCTAACATCCCATAGTATATCTAGGACTCTTCGGCACATCCGACTCAGCTATCCATGGGTAAGTGGCCTCAACTTGTCCTTTTCAGCATTTCTATTGCTTTTTGTGTATTTGCTTCTATGAGTGATGTTTGCTTGATTTCTTTGAACACTTGTTGTCATTTACATGTATACTAGCCTATCCTAGCTCTTTTTCAATTTTCATTGCTATCTCACTGCTGTCACATGCATGAAATTGTTTTGCAAGAATGTTTGCCTAACTAGTGCACTTCTTCACCAACATGCATGTTGATCTATTTGCTGAATATTTCATTCATGCTTTTCATGCACTTTCAGTCAATTCTGATTTCACTTAGTGTTTCCATGCACTCACTATCTTATTTGATTTCAATTTCCCATTGGTGATTCGGGCCAACCTTGGCTAGGACTCTGCCCCACTGAGACTACTTTGCGCAATCTGGGGAAGGAAGCCTCTACCTTCCTCTCCAGAAATGCACATTTTTTTCCCAGCACTGGGCTCCAAGACTATTTTATGCATTTCTGGAGGACAATGATTGCTAGCCCAAGAAATTGAAAAAATAATTCCCTGGACCTGCAATCATTCCCTATTGGAATTGCGCATTGTGTAATCCTAGTAGTCAATAACCATTATGGATTGCGCATTGCATAGATCCAGCAGCTAGTCCTGCGGTCCAAACATTCCAGACTACCTTTTGCGCAGTTCTGGATGCTATTCACCCAACCTCCCAAAAGAAATTGTGTAATCTTGCTCATCAATTTCCCAGGTATGTGTTGTGTCATTCCCCGAAATTTGTTTTGTTTTCGCTGACAGATTTCTCGCTATGCATGTTGCTTTTCGCCAGATATTTCAGGTGTTCATCTATCTCAATGGCTTCCAAGAGAACATGATCTCATGACACTGATGGAAATGCAACTAGAGCAACAGCTAAATAAGTTTCCTCTAATCTGCCAATCTATGAAGACACAAAGTTGTATATACACAAGGACATCAAACTAAAGTGACAAGAAGTCAATGAAACATTCGCGGGAAATTTTGGGGAACACCTCAAAGACTAGTAGGTGTATGTGAACATTCACAAGTCTAGCTTGTACCAGATTGCATGCAGATATCCCGTGTTCCCATGCGTAGACATGATACATTGGATCATCTCTCACACTGATCCTGAGACAATGACCTTGAGAAGTGTCAGTGGGATGAAGCTTGCAACCTTCTAGGAACAAGATTATGATGAGATGTATTAGATGTCAAAGCCCATGATTTTCACAAAGAATCCATTCAGCATACCCAATAGTAGTGCCAACTCTAAATACATTCTGAGGATTGGGTAAAGGAGCCAGCTCGTTTCAGGATGACACCTAACCAGGTCTACAAGACAAAGACACTGAGAAAGGCATGCCAATACTTTATCATATTTTCTTGTTAACTGTATGGCCAAGAAAGCATGGAAACCTTCCCACATATTTGTGTGGTTTCACTGGACCAAGTGGCTAGAGAAGGAAACCATGTAACCGATCCAACATACTGGCTCATTAGCTGAAGGAGCAACTCACGAAGGCTCGACAGTCATCTGAAGGTATGCATGTAGATATTTACTTGTCCACCTACAACCTAGATGTAATTTGTGCCTGGCACGAGTTCCCAGGCTTGGAGTGGGCATGGTCATCAGTGGAGACTGCTTTGAACACATATTTCAAGTTATTGTTCGAATGCAGCTTCAAAGGAGTAATCACACGACTTTCCAATCATTGTTTCGTCCCTTTGTACATGATGATATATGAACAAGATCCACCTTGCATGTCAAAGGAAGCAATGGAGGCATTGATAGGTATTCCAGATTGGTATGCCTCCCCATCTAGCACTTTCATCCGAATGCTCAGTGTGAAGAAGCTTGCACATGTTCTGCTAAAGTTTTCCTCAGACGTACTTGTAATGCAAGAATTAGCCTACCACATCTTGGCAGGATTGAAAACTAGACTGCAATGGAAGAAGAAGGCACCTTGGCCCACTCTTCCATTGTGGATTGGGTTATATGAGATCCAGAGTATCAAGCAAGAAGATTTTGAAGTAGAATTGATGAAGAAATGCCCGTTTGACCTCAGAAGCTACAATATATATGACCCACATTGCATTGTGAAGGATCACTACACGAGAGTTCAGTTCAACTAGATCTACAGGGCATTTCATTGGGCCAAGGAGGAGCCATGGAGATATTGCTACAGCTTCTCTAGTCCCAATGAACCAGTTGGATTCCCTGTTGAGTGGTTAGCGAAGCAGCATCACGTAGAGCACCAACAGTAGTAGCAGTGGTAGCAGAGCCAAGCATATCAGTGCATGACAAAGGGAAGATGAAGATTGTCAATCACATGGAGGAGGAGCAAAGCTACAAGTTTGAAGCAGATCAACTTGTAGAGAAAGCAGCTATGGCTATAGAGGAAAAGAGGGAGCATCACGACAAGTGAATTGCATGAAGGAAGAAGGATAAGAAGAGAATGAAAGAAGTAGAGAAGGAGTTGCATGAGCTGAGAGAGAAACTTTGAAAGGAACAATAGCGGTGCAAATAGGAGAGGGAAGCGCAGTAGCAGTAGATACGACAAGTGGCGCATCATGTGCAAAAAGACGAAGCACCGCCCGTATAAGTAGTTGATTCATCTGAAGAGTTGGCATTAGGCGAATAGGGTGAAACATCATAGGGGAAAGACTTTTCTCATGAGATAGAACATGCACTTCAACAGTTGGATGTAGACATGGAGCAATAGGAGTTGGAACAGGACACCGACCTGATGCCTCACCATAAAGAGGTCGACTCACCCGCCTCAATGCATCTAGAAGGAGAGAAAGTCTCAGATGACCAAGGAGGCACTAAGATCCTTGGTAATCAATAGGAAGAAGAGATTCACAACATCTCGTTTGATGAATTCCAACATCGAGTTGTGCAGTCTCTCAGAGTGTCAACTCTGGAGGATCAAATGTCCCCTGTTCAAGTTAAAGAACGAGTGATCATTACTGATGTGCCTAAACATCTAGCTACTTTGGCCGATGCAACCAAAGTGTATGATGAATCCACTAGCTCAAGTGTTTGTTTTCTTATAGATTAGAATGAGAAAATGGCGAAGGAAGTACAGGTGGCAAAGCAAGGAGGAGACTCGGTGACAATGTCTGCACAAGCTGAATTGAAGAAGGAAATACTAGATGAGGTATTGTCCCTTGAAATAGTTATGCGATCATTGTACTCCAAGTTTTGTACCATCCACAAGGTGGTTTTCCATCTCAACGGATGGCAGCACCAATGTGATAGGAGAGCACACATCTTGACAAACATACATGTTGTTGTTGATGACATGCAAACATGGACGATGAAGTACAAGGGATCCCCACTTCACTTGCCAAAGATGATAAGGCCAAATGCGGTCAAGCTAAAGGCACATATTCGGAGTCAGATCTAAAACTTTGAGGACCTCCCGTAACTCATCACTAGCATATAAGCTTCCGATGCACAAGTATTCAAGAGCATGGATGTTGTGGTGCGCACACATGCGATCCCATCACTTGGGACTCTCACCCAGGTGAACACTAAGAAGCAGGTCCAACTAGAGCTTAACTTGTACTTCGACGATTTGATGCACATCGCCACCAGACCAGACTTGCCTATTAGTGTAGACATCATAGTTGGACTTCTATAGTTGTCTAAGTCAGAGTGATATCTAGTTTGGCTTTATCAAGCCATTGTGTTCAAAATAAACATTAAAGATTGTCAAGTGTTGTGTGTTATCTGGTACAATCTATGTGTTGCATGCATTTATCTGATTATTTATATATCCTGTGTGTAAGCCATGCCTTTTAGTTTACTGATCAAATAAAGAACTGTGAACAACCTTGAAAGTGAGGTTTTTCATCTCCACATCTGATCATTAAAACACAAAGATAAACAATCCTCAATGATAGGGTTCAAACCAGAATTACACGTCTTTACCATGCACATAATCCTTGAATTCAGCCAAACGAAATGTTAGTGTGAAAATACAATGCATAGCTAAAGTACAATTTTTTTGCTCAACTGAGTACAATACTTAATAAATTATCTTGTGTGTTGATCAGTGATGATACCTTATCAGGGTGCAATTTTTGAAAAATTTGTGTAATTGCAATCGATTGGAGGCTTCATGGTTTTTGGTTCCTTCAGCTTAAAGTAGTTAGGGAAAGCTGAATAGTGGACTAGGATTGTAGTTTGGTTAGAGTAGCAGGCCCAATTGGCTTAATGTCAAGATCAACCGTGTTTATTTGCCAATTTTAGATCAGGCTAGTCAGACTACTATAACTCTAGAATATAAATTTAATTTGATGAAATAAGCCTCCTTTTCACTGAGAAATAATTGACATATAGAATGGTTAGTGTGATCAACTTGAATTCCGACCCCTGAATTTTTTAATCCAATTTAGTGTACATGTTACAATTTATTTGAACCTTATCAAAGTTGCATTATCTTAAACAAAGAAATACAGTTGTTTGAACCTCAACAAAGTTGTCGAATCTTAAACAAAAAAAAATATAGGTGTTTGAATCTTATCAAAACTCTATGATCTTAAACAAAAAAATACAGTGTTTTCAAATTTGCAAAAGTTCTTGTAATTGGTTAGTTTGTCAATAGAAACCACAGAAGTAGGTTTGTAAGGCTACGTTTCCATGTGCATAGTGGACAATATTCAGAGACACATGCCACACAGAGGTCTAGATGGAATGAATGAACTTAAAAAAATTGCTTTGCGGTTTGAGGATAAGATCTATACATAGGCTGCAAGTCAAGTGTGTTGCCCCTCACATTTGAATTATTCTGAGAGTTCTCAGCTTTCTTCTGAGGATGGTCCATTTTATCATTTTTCATTATCTCTAGATGGAACTAGTGAATTACTTTCTTTATTTTGAATCGAGTGCATTTTTAATAAGTGTCTTGTCTACAAGTATTACCATATAGTTATATCTCTGTTCACCCAAGAAGAGCTGCCATTACCATTTGAATGCATATTGACATTTTGACTTAGTTGCAATGATTTATTTTTTGGGATGTTGATGTTCTTTTTATGCTAATTTGTAGAAAGACTATCTACAAAGAATCTCTCTCAAGATTCTATCATTAGAATCAAAAGCTATTTAGTCTTCTTTTCTGGGTAGTTCTCCCGGTAACAGCCAGCGGCTTCTTGATCTAGGTGAGAGAACATACAAAATAGGTTAATCTGTTATAGAAAGCATTGGTTCTATTAGTTAAATAGGGCTTTATTTCTTTGAACCATTTGTCTCATATGTGCAATTACATATTTCTTTACTTGGATGATCAAAAACACATATTATTCTTATAAAGTTTGGATTTTTGCAGTTTGTCAACATGTTGTGCAAGATTATTGGGTAGGTTGATTTCTTCAAACATCATCATGGAAAAAAATATTGAAAATAGAGGGAGGTGCAGTTGCATGAACCACAATATGCAGCACCAACGCTATGAATTTTGAGTTTTGGTTGGTCTTTTCAACAATTACCAGGAAGCAAAATTTGAAAAATAGGAGGTGCGGCTACATGATACACAACATGAAACATAATTTGTAGCACTTATAGCACTACATATTGTGCTTCATGCAGCTAAAACTCCCACTATTTTCATATTTTTCTATTGAATATTGTTGAAAATAACAACTGAAATGCATCGGGATAAAATTTTTCTAAGCAATTTACCCAGAAACTTTTGACAATATACATTATGCTATTTAATGTTAGTATATCAATAAAGGATTTAACTGACGAGTTTGTTATTATTATTTTATCTCTCTATTTGCCATGCTCACATTATAGTGGATGATGTTAGCAAAAATTATAAATCAACCACAAGCTTCAAGAAATGGTCTTCCATTTCCTGGGCAACCTCAACCACAACAACCATTGCTCCAACAAACTTTGAAAACAACATATATGCAAGTGGAATGTCAAGCTCGTCTGGTTTGGCACCTCTCTTGCCTTCAATTCCTATTCTAGGAATATCACATAGCTCAATTTATAGCTCAATAGGTCAATTTTTACCTTCTTTTCTTCCAAGTAGTTAGAGGTAGTTACAATCAAGACAACAACAACACTAGCAACAAGTAGTTCAACAACATCAACAATAATTTTGCACTATTGAGCCAAACTATGGTTATGTAGAATACTCTTCCATTCATAAACGAGGGGAGCCAACATATCTGATTAACTCTCAAGAGTCTAGAGAGTCTACATAGATTTTGTTGAGATTGGATGCTTTGAAAAAACTTTGGTGTCTCAGGAACAAAAAAAGTGATAGAAATTGTTATGTTATGTATGCAGCTACAAAATCTGAAGGAGATGTATTATCCAAATATAAAAGAATTGTTTATAAGGCTTTCAATGAAATATCAATAGGTGCGTTCATTTTCTTTCTTATTTCTAACTACTTTGACCCTTGTCAAATTTATAAAATGGCATGGTGGCATTATGAATATATTACAAGTGAGATATGGAAAATTCAGGCATAGAGTGAAGTATGCTTATGAGATTGCAAGAATAGGTTGGGGTTGTTTTGACAATGAAATCCATGTAGCCACCATTAATGGTGATAAGATTGTTTTCAACTTTTCATGTATCCAAAATGAATAGCAATGGTTATGATAGTTTGGTATTTTAGTTAATTCTAGCCTGAATGTTCATAGAATTGTTGTTTTATCAGCCCATGGCACCTGACCAATCTGAAAAGCTTAAGCACTACAGACAAACATTGCAATGTATGATGCAATATCTTCAAGTATCAAAGAACAACATTCCATCAAGGTTTAAAGAAGATAAGGTTGATGCTTTTGAGAAGAAAATTCAAGCCATTCTAAACTCATTTAAGCAGAGAAAATATGCTCCACAACAATAACAGGGACAACAACAAATTGCAAATCCGATAGTCAGCCAAGTGAAATCTATGCAACAACAACCACAAACTAAGTTATCTCAGATGCAGGAATAAGAAAAACATGTTAATCAACTCCAACAGATGAATTTACAACCTTTTGTTACTTCAATGCAATCAAACATTGTGACACCTATTCAGCATGGTTCCATCCCTTTACATCAATTTGGTGTACAAACATCACAACAAAATTTTCAAACTACAATGCAGTGTGTTGCCAATATAAGTTCAATGCAAGGAACTAGTGTAGCTACCTTGCACCATAGTTCAGTAAACCATCTTCAAAATAATAATATTACTTCTCTTCAGCAAAATAATTCTCCTTTTCAGCAGAATAGTATTAGCTCCATACAACAAACTGGGATCAATCCTTTACAGAAAAATAATATAAATACCCTGCAACATCATCACCATCCTCTAAAGAAGAAAGAAATGCTACAAGCACAAATCTAGATACAATGACAACAACATATTCAACACGCCCTACTACAATAGTAGCAACAACAACTTAGACAATGACAACAACAAATCCAACAAAAACAACAACAAAAGCAACAACAAGTTGTTCAGTTGCAGGTAAAGTTTTAGGAACAACAAATGCCACAACTTCAACAATTAATGAGTTAAATAATGACTCGAGGACGAAGCAATATTCTATCAAACACACATTTATATGTTGCAGCACCATCAATTAAGTCAACATTCAATTTATCAACAATAGCAATAACATCTCAAGACATGATCAGTACTTGTTGTTTCTTCACCTTAACTTCTCCAGGATGCTTCTCCACAATTTTCCCATCATTCATCTCCATAGATAGATCAACAAATTCTAGTAGCATCTTCAGTTCAGGTTTCCAAAATTGGAACTTTGATGCATCCTACAACCTCACCATTTATGGCTCCCTCACCCTCTTCTCTCCCACTTCCTTCACCTCTCACAGAAGATGTCAAGAACATGTCTTCTACCATTTACTCAATTTCAAATGCTGGAAATTCTCAGGGATTTCAGCATCCCACTCCTATATGAAACCATGCTCAATCTCTAGCTATGGACACTAAACTGTTTCACCTGCACCCATAATGGAAGACAAGTCAATCAGAACTGAACCCCCCCTTGGAGTGCTTCGTAAAAGTGGTATGAAAATATCAAACTCTTTTTTAGTTTATATTTAGAAAGGATGGTTATTTCCTTCTAATTTTTTCCTAATATTTCAGCAAATTGGTCATGAAAAGTCTATTTGTTGTTAGCTTCTAACTAGTACATTAATAGTGAAAGCTACTTAACTTATGAAAATCTTAGGTTCCATAGCCTATAAAGAGTAGTTCGGTTTCAAATAACATAATATAGATGCATCTTTCCTTTCAATATATAAAAAATTGGAATTTACGGTTTTATTGCTAATGTAATAGACATGTAGCCAATATTATAAATTTCATGCCATCACTATTGGTATTGCTATTATAGTGATTCAGTACATTTTTTATTAGATGATGTAATGGGAGTCTTGGGGCTTATAACTTGTGGGTAGCGATATCCTCCATCAAAATACATTATAATGCATATTTTTTCCCAAAGACAATTATCATTGATTGCAAGCAATTGGGTAAAAGACAGTGCATAAATGCTCCAAGGATGTAAAGGAACAATAAGTTAAAACTAATGTTATTGTTGAGGCTATTGAGCGATATATTTGAATGGTCACTGCTACCATTAAGATTTGGCTGGAAATTAATTTGTATAGTAGGATCATATGGCCAGGAACTAGTGATCAAGATAAAACAAAAACAAGAAAAATCTACTATTGTATCTCCAACAAAACTATCTCCAACAACGAATTCATGCAGATGCATACACAAGTGATCAGGATTGTCATCTTAATTTCCATGCAAATGATCATGATGACTCAAATAGGAAAGTCAACAACCCTCACCTAAATGTGGTAACTAACCTCTAAAGTGGAGTGATCTTGAAGGCTTGTAGATGACTTGAGAATTTCACCATTAATCCTCATTCATCAAATAAAATTAGTATAGAGAAGCTTGAATAACTAACACCAATCATCGATAAAGTAAGAGATTGATATGTGAGATTGCATTCTAATCTTGTTCTGGTAACCTTGTGAGCTTGGGTATAAGCCACACCTTGCGTATGGCCTGTCCAAGTGAGGCATTGTGCCACGTTTATCTCCTGTATTTAGCAGTTTAGCTTGAGTTAGATTGCTTTCAGAAGTGTTATTTTCACATTGTTTGATCATTTTTCTGTTTAGTTGTGTTTTCTTTTACTTGAATGATCTAATGCATAATGAGTTGTAGAATGGGATGTACAAGTACATATGTACAAAATGGTTGAAAATTTGTGGTAGAATTAGTATGTAGTGGGTCACATTGTTAGTTGACGATTGGTATGCCGAGATATATATACTAAAGAAGTGAATGAGTATTTCATGAGCAGTGGTATGTGAAGTTCCACCAAGTAAACAATTGGGGACAATGTTGACTCTTTTATTGGAAGTTTTATTTCTTTTTATAATCATTCTAAACATGATGACTAGAATAGTTTAAAGCATGCCACAAGATGTCCTACTTCTATGTTACTTGCATCGGGTGCCTCACAAGTGTCAAATGAACTCCTGGGTTTAAAAACTAAATGGTCGTTCTTTCATTAGACAATCATAGACTTACAAAAACATATATAAACACACTGTCAATCACCTTTTGAGATTTCATATATTAATTTTCATAATATGCCAACAATGTTGTATCTATTGGTGGCTAAACATCCTTATCAACCACTTCCTAGAGAGAATTTCCTTTCAATAGAAAGGTAACCCTTTCCTTCCCTTCCAACATAGAAATTTTGAAAACCCGTCCAACCTGTGCTCAAACATGAGTCTAGTAGCAGCCATTTCCAAACTGAACAAATAAAATTGTTGTGTTAAATCACTGTTGTCACCCATAAGAAATCACTATTGGTATTCTATTGTGCAGATCAGAAATTGACCACCTCCTCTTTAGAAATGCTCTAATACCATGTTAATTTTTCTAATGCTAGTAAATGACATTATTTCCTAGCGAATTTCCTTGCTAATTTCAATTTAAATTTTTGGCTTGCTGAACAAAATGTACTACTAGGATTTTAATTGGTAAATTTAATTTTCAGTGGAAGCAAAATAAATGGCCAATTTCTTTGCACAAATATATACAAATTATGCCCTTCAAAATATGTTGTTCATTCAAATAATTTCACAACATACAAGGGCTGCTTCACTGGGAAAATGCCCTATTGAGGAAAATAAAAGCTACAACAATATTTTCTTAAATAAATGGGGCACATGTATAGCCTTCAAAATATTCTAGATAAAAGCCTCTACCTATTCACCCATTGTATGTCCTTGTTGTATGATGAACAACTATGCATCCAAGCTGCTTTATGTTGTATGGTTGCGCATATGAACTGATTTTTGTTGTATGGTTGCAGGACTATACGGTTTCCTTGCATTTTTGTATTTCTGTATTTCTATGCAACTATTTTTGTGTGATCCTCTTGGATGTTGTTGTATATGTTGCTCTTCTACCCAAAAAATTAGACCTTTTGGCTTTTGGGTTTCGTCCATTTTTCTACTATCTGCTCACACTTGTCTTCCTGTACCCTCCAAACTTAGATGAATGTCCTTCTTCACTCAATCATTGACTCTCTCATTGTGTGTGATTTTTAATGTGCCTTCTCCCTTAGTCCAACCTTTTTTTATATGTTTGAATTATGAGTAAATCAACAACCCTAATCTCTAAATTGATTGATGGTTGAGATTGAATCTCAACTTCACTTAGATCAATGGTTGTGATTTATTTAATTCACTAATGCAAATAACCTTTGAATTTTATTATATAGATTCACCTTTCTCATAAAAAAAATATTCTGTAATAAATAAAGTAATCGCTGAGGCTATGAATCAATTAGACAATTTCCACACATCTATACATTTAGCCCTTTGTGGAGGTACCTACCTGAGCTACAAACATCACTAGAACGCAACAAAATTCAAGCTACATTAGGAAACTTTCATTTACATTTAAGAGTCAGTTATTCAACTGGCTTGTTTGTTTTATCGATGATAAATTTTAAAGATATTTTATGTAGCTCTCTTATCTATTATGTGTGGTACATATTAAAACTTTCCTAAAATCTTTCAATTGAATCCCTTTAACATCTGCCATTTTCTTTTCTTACCATCTTCTCTATCTGCCCATTTTGTTGTTGGAATATTGTATAGAATTGCTTGTTTTTTGTTATAACAACTATATGTGGTTTAATATATGTAGCTCTTCAACAGAGAGTAATGGGCTCCTTTCCTATAAATTCTTGAGGAAAACTGGGTAGGACGACATCATTGTTCCAAGGCTATACTTTTGTAATGGTAAAATTTAGATCAGATCCATATCGTCTAGTAAAATTTTCTATTGATTTCAATTGTCATATCTTTTGTAGGTAAATTTTGAGCTTCCATCAAGTCATGGAGGACCAAGAATGTTAGTTCGCAGCTTAGAAAGTACTTGGATAAGAACCTTGGCCACAATCTTGTAATGTTCTCCCTATGCAACGAAAACTAAGCTTATGAAGCAAGTTCGTGATTCCTGTCCAAATGGTGTTTTTTGATTGGATAGATATTTTTTCTAGTGTCTAAGAGGATTGAGTAATCAAAGATTTTTGAACAATAGATATCATATTTACCAATTGTTGGTAATCTATTTAATTTTACATTGTCTCACCATTTGTTTTTTAACTAAATCAAATCCCTTGGAGAGGACTGGTTAATTGTTCTCTGTGATGGGCCTCCAAATTAGACATAAATTAAGGCCCATGCCTCTAAATTAAAAATAAATTAAGGCTTATGACCATCCTTCACAACATTAAACCTCTCTTTTTGCATTAGATAATGTATTTTTAACTTTAATATGTTCATTAGGAAGGTTTATGAATAATTGCATATTTGTGCCTAATATTATTTATTTTTGTGGAATATTATAAGAATATTGGGCATATTATGAAGATTTGGAGGAGGAGATAATTTAGAGACTTTCTGCCTAATACAAGAGGATCACTATTAAATAATAAATCAACAACATATTATGGAATTATGACACAGATTGTGGAACTCCAATGATTGAAAAAAATCTAGGAATGTGTTCCCTGCCATTTAATGCAGATTCCTAGTATTGGGAACCAGATTCTCTAATCAAGGGACTTTGGTGGTTAAAGATTCCTCCATTTATGGGGAATGATTCCTAATCATTTTGTATAAGTACCAAGTAGAATTTTCTTCTAGGGGGAGATTTTCATTAGTGTCCTTGTGGAGAGAACTCATATTTTTGCATTTCCATTATATTTTCTTGCAGGGATGTAATTGTATTGACGAAAATAATGAATATTGGTGTCATTTTCATCTTCTAAATCTTGTTCTTCTCCATATGTATTTGATTTTCCTTGGGCTTGGACATCCCAAGAGCCTCAGAGCTCTTTTGTATCATTTTCATTCCTTCTTTTCACTTCTTATTCACATGCATCTCTTATTTTTATTTCTTTATATTTCTGCATTTAGTATTAACGATTTCTTGTTGTAGGATTGTGTTAAATGGTTGATGTAAGTTCTTTTGTAGGATCACAAGCACCATTTCAACCTTGGAAAATATTTGGAAGGTCATAGTAATCATTGATCTACTTGGATTAGTCTTCTTATTCCCAAATATAGATTTTTGGAACTCTTTTGTGGCAACTAGCAGTAAATTTATGCTATTTTTTAGAGCATGCTAATGAGCTTCAATCGAGTTGGTTCCACTTGCATTAGATCAAAAAAAAAAATCTAGTTCATAAAAAACTTACCCCATTGCATTTTCACTTGATTAGGTTAGGCATTTTATAGATTTACTAGCTCACTAGTTCTCGAATTTCTATATTTTCGACTAGTAATTTTCTGCTATTTTTTAGCATGGGTTAACAGAGGTATTTTTGAGTGATTGCACTTGGAATGGGGACCTAAGACATCCTAGTCAATAAAAAAATTTGTCCCATCCAATTTGGATTTGATTTTTTTGGTCATTCTATGAATTATAATTTCATATAGTAAATTTGTAACATCCTATAGTAAAACAGGGGATCCTACATGAGAACTAGGGGATCCTGTAGGAGAACTAGTACACCCTGTAGGAAATCCTGTAGCAGCCTGTTTTGAGCCCAAATTGAGAAAAATCATCACTGAATATAGGATTAGGCCCCCACTTGACCTCCAAGCCATCAAAATCATTGTACCCCTCTTCCTACACACCTATCTCCCCTGCCAAAGATCAAGGTGTAGGTTTTAACCCTATACAGAAATTACCTACATACGAATTCTAAAACACAAAAAATAAACAATGCGGGAGCATAACACATAAAACACATATACACAGAGATTTTCCCCTGGATCCCAAAACTGGGACTACTAGATTGATTTTTCATTATGTTCCTTTCAATGTTACAATACATATTTGTACATGTCGAAGCATCCAATACCATGGGCCGAAAAACCATCGCGTCCAAAACCATGGACCAAAAACCATCACGTCCAAAACCATAGGAACATTCGCCCAACCTAATATGGGGTCCAAAAAAAATTTCCCCGGGGCACTGCCCCAGACCTCGTAGAGGGGGGCTAACTGCCCCCCTCAAAACCCCTATGATGCCCCCGTTACGCAGTCGGTGCAATAAAGAGGCAGATCCACCACCCCTCTAACCCCCTGATTAACTATGGAGGTTAGTCTTGGAAAGAATATAACACAACACACCATTGTCCCACTTGTTGTTTTCTTTCCACAGGGGCCCACAAGAGAGTTTAGTCATTTATCCAGCCCTAGAATGCCCATTATTTCTCTACACCAAGAGAAGTTCTTAGAGCTCACATATTTTGTCAATGCATCTGCAATATTCTTCAAAGTGTCCACCTTTACCAACAACACCTTTTCATCTTCTATCATATCCCACAAAAAGTGAATTGAACATCAATGTTCTTTGTCTTCGAATGATAAGCAGGGTTTTTTGCCAAGAAAATTGCACTTTGGCTATCACAGTGTATCCTTATAGCTCCTTGTACTAACCCCATACTTGAACACAATCTCTGCAACCAAACTGCTTCCTTGCTTGCATGAGTGGCTGCCATGTATTTTTCCTCTGTAGTTGATAGTGCCACTATAGATTGTTTCTTACTCATCCAACTGATTACACCTCTAAATAGGTTAAACACATACCCACTTCTAGATCTTCTCTGATCCAAATTTCTAGCCCAGTCTGCATCAACAAAGCCACAAATATCCAACACTCTGTCTAATCCTGGTCTTCTTTGGTAGCACAAACCATAATCACTAGTGCCACACAAATACCTGAAAACCCGCTTCACTGTTGTCCAATACTCCTTCCCTGGTTTTGACATAAACCTGCTCAATACTCCCACTACATGTGTAATTTCTGGTCTAGTACAGACCATTACATACATTAGGCTACCGACTACACTTTCATATGGAACATGGGACATGTCCTCTTCCTCTTCTTGTGTCTTGGGACACTGTTTGACAGATAACTTTACACCTACAGGAATAGGAACCTTCATTGGTTTACTATCCTACATATTAAACATCTACAATATTGTCTTGACATAATTCCTTTAGTTTAACCAGATCTTCCTCTTTGCAAGATCTCTTTAATTTCCATGCCCAAAATATAGTTTGCAACACCCAGATCTTTCATGTCGAATTTGGAGGAAAATTGGGTCTTCAGATCTTGGATAATTTCTTTGTCATTTCCAACCAGCAACATATCATCCACATACAAGACCAAATAAATAACATGGTCACCAATTAGTTTAAAATACACATAGTGATCTGCTTTACTTCTGGTGAAGCCAAGTCCCCGTATAAATGTATCAAATTTCTGATACCACATCCTTGGTGAGTGTTTTAACCCATACAAAGACTTCTTTAACTTGCATACCAGTTCTTTCTTACCCTTCACTGCAAAACCTTCAGGTTGCTTCATGTAGATCTATTCTTCCAGATCCTCATGAAGAAATGTTGTCTTCACATCCATTTGTGCTACCTCAAAATCAAAAGTAGAAGCTATAGATAAAAGTAATCTAATAGAAGCTACCTTGGCAACAGGAGAAAAAATATCACGAAAATCAATTCCCGACACTTGGGAAGAACCTTTTGCTACCAACCAAGCTTTGTATTTCTCCACCTTTCCTTCTGCATTTGTATTCTTCTTGAACACCCATTTTCTTCCAATGGGTTTCTTTCCAACCAGCAACTCCACTAGATCCCACGCCTCATTTTTGTGCAAAGATTCCATTTCATCAACCATGGCCTCTTTCCAGAGTTTGCCATCCTCTGAATCTATTGCTTTCTTCATAGTTCTCAGATCATCATCAATAACAGATAAAGAAAAATTTGAACAGAAAGTAGATGGAATATACCTTTCTGGTTGCCTTCTTTCTCAAACTGATCTTCTCACACCTGAAGTTTGTGGCTCTTCATCTTCTGGTTCCTCCTTTGCTGTAGAGTTTGATTCTTCCTCCTTAAGCTCAAACTCTATCTTCTCAGGTTCATTTGGTTGGATTTCATGTTTAATAACATCTTTCACCTCTCTGAACACCACATATCAGCTATACACAACCTTCCTTGTTACTAGGTTCCAAATCTTATAACCCTTTAAACCATCCTTATACCCAATAAAGATGCACTTTTCAGATTCACTATCCAACTTGGTTCTTTTCTAATTTGGAACATGTACATATGCAACACATCCAAATATCCTCAAATGTGAAAGAGAGGGTTTCTTACCAGTCCATACCTTTATGGAGTATTATCCTCCAACACTAATGAAGGTGATCTATTGACCAGGTAACATGCTGTCTCGACTGACTTTGCCCAGAATTCCTATCCTAACATGGCACCACTGAGCATGCTTCTTTCCCTTTCCATCAACATTTTATTCATTCTTTCTGCAACTCCATTTTTCTTAGGTGTGTATGGAGTAGTCTCTACCATGCTATACCACACTTCTTACATAATTCTTCAAATTCCTACTACAAAACTCTCCACCGTTATCTTTCCTCGGCACCTTTATCTTCTTCTCT
Organism: Pinus tabuliformis; assembly: GCA_031772625.1. NCBI lineage: Eukaryota > Viridiplantae > Streptophyta > Pinopsida > Pinales > Pinaceae > Pinus > Pinus tabuliformis. The sequence goes on along the minus strand of CM062817.1, from coordinate 1,217,524,503 downwards.
GTTTAGTTTTCCACCAGAGCCTTAAATTCTTTAAACCTGTCAAAGACTTCAGATTTCTTCTTAAGGAAATATATCCATGTATTCCTTGAGAAGTCATCTATAAATGATACATAGTACATAGACTTACCCAGTGATGGAACCTTCACAGGTCCAAACACATCACCGTGCACAAGTTCTAATATCTATTTTTCTCTCTTACCACCGGAGGGGAAACTCACCCGATTCTACTTCCCATATACACAATTTTCACATAAATCAAAATCCAAAGAGATATTACTCATACTTTTTACCATACCTTTACCATGAAGTATTCAAAGGCCCTTCTCTCCAATATGAGCAAGCCTTTGATGCAACAACATGATCTTCTCTCCAGAAACCACTAGATTTTCTGCTCCACTTTTAGGAACCACAAAACTGTTGCACCCATTAAGAACAGTGCTACCTTGCAGCTTGTATAAATTTCCAATCTGGACTCCTCGCATCAATACCAGTGCTCCCCGAACCATCTTGCAGGTATCCTTCTAGAACACTATTTTTACACCTGCATCATCCAGCTTGCTTACAGAAATCAGATTTTTGGCCAATGCAAGAATATGTAGAACACTGAGAAGTGTTCTAACCCTTCCACCTTGCAACTTCAACTTTACTTTTCCGCGATTCTAGCCTTCCTATCGTCCCCTAAGAAGACATCACCACCATCGTATTTCTCATACTCGCAGAACCACTTTCTATGGGGAGTGAAGTGAAAGGATGCACCTGAGTCAATCAACCATGCCTCATAATCTACATGTGTACTTGAAGAAGCTAAGTACACATCTCCACCTTCATCGGAGGTGGTTTTCGCCTCTGCAGAAGGATCATCATTAGATCCGTTTCCTTTGTCAGGAGCTTTAGATTTATAGTCCCTTTTGTAGTGTCCTTTCTTTTTGCATTTCCAGAAAACCACCTTTACAAGTTTTCCTATAGATTTAGATCTTCCTCTGTATTTAGATCTCCCACTCGATGAATTATTTTGTTTCCATTCTGGGACTATCCTCATATAGAAAATGCATCACCATTCTAGCTCTCCATATTTTTCTGTCTCATCTCCTCCGTCAACAAGGATGAGACTATTTCATCAAATTGGAAGGTAGTTGCATTGCTACCTGTTGCAATAACCAGACTATCCCATGAATATGGAAGAGAACAAAAAAAATTGATGCACTTATCTTCATATGAAATTTTAATATCAACAGATAATAACTGACTTACCATAGTATTAAATGCGTTCAGATTCTCTATCACCGAGTTTCCATCTTTCATCCACAGGTTATACGGCTTTTTCTGAAGGAAGAGTTTATTCACCAGAGACTTAGATTGGTACAAAATCCCTAACTTGTCCCACCAAGCCTTAGCTGTAGCTTCCCATGATACATTCAACAATATTGAATTTAAGACACATAGTCGTATTATGCTCTTTGCCTTCTGATCGAACTTCTTCCATTCTTCATTAGACACTCCCATTGGTTTAGTACCCAGATCCACTATGATCCACTCATCTTTATCCACCAATAGATCCTCCATATTGAGTTTCCACAACTTAAAACTCTGACCATTAAATTTGTCGATCTCTATCTTTCCACTGCTTGCCATCTTCTTCACCACCATAATCGATTCCTCAGATCTCCCACTGAATAGGGTCTACCACAGGCCTGAGCAAAACCCCTCAGCAAAAAAGGCATCCCCTTGAAGCCAAAATAGCTCTGATACCAAATCTAGGTTTTAAACCCATACAAAAATTACCTGCATACAAATTTTAAAACACAGAAAATAAACAATGCAAGAGCATAACACATAAAACACATATACACAAATATTTTCCCCTAGATCCCAAAACCAGGACTACAAACTTGATTTTTCATTATGTTCCTTTTAATGTTACAATACATATTTATACATGCCCAAGCATCCAATACCATGGACCGAAAAACCATCGCGTCCAAAACCATGGACTGAAACCCAGCATATCCAAAACCATAGGTACGTTTGCCCAGCCTAATATAGGGTCCAAAAAAATTTCTCCAAGGCGCTACCCCGGACCCCGTATAGGGGGGCTAACCGCTCCCCTCAAACCTCCTGTGCAGGGGGGGCTTCCACCCCCCCGTGACCCCCCCCACTACATAGTCGGCGCAACGAAGGGGGGGCTTCGCCCCCACTCTAACCCTCCGGTTAACTAGGGAGGTTAGTCATGGAAAGAATATAACACAACCCAACACAAGGAAAGATTAGCATTTGCATTTATAAAGCAAAAAGATTAAAAAAAATGAGTTCTTTTATATTTACACATGCACACAACATTCAGTACTTTGTAGATCATATTTCATGCTTAGATTAGTTAAAACATCACATGTGACAAAGAGCATTAAAATAGGGTTCTTTTGAAAGAAACGTATGTTAATAAGTAGATAGAGGATTTCATGTTACCTTACAAGAATTTCTAAATTCAATATTTCATTCTTGCAAATAGGCAGCATTTGTTTTCTCTCATGAGAGCAAAAGGAATGACACATTGTATGCTACACATATAGTGTTGATACCTCTTAAGTTTGTATGAACCCCAGGTTGATAATTAAAGTCAAGAGCCTTGGGAGTTGCATCATTCTTGTTGAAATATCGAGGCTCATTACTTTTTGGCGCCATTGTTGGGGAGGTGTCAAAGTATGCATTGTTTTCTTCCCTAGTTGATTCATTTCTTTTTAATTTGTGAAAAAAAAAATATTTGCATTAGGCATATTTAATTTCAAAATCAGAAAACTACATTGCATTATAGTTTTCATTCAATCATAAAAAAAAAAAATCTCCAACACCAACCCACCCCCCCATTTGATCACGTGGTGCATTAAGAGCCATATCACCATTCACTTCTGCAGGTAGAAGAAATGGATGGAGATGATGACAATGAGGAAGATCCTCTTGGATTTCCCATTCAAGATACTGATGGTAGTGTGCACATGAAGAACATCCCTCCATCTTTTCTTCCAAAATTTCATGGTCTAAGGTTAGCGGATCAAAAAACATTTCTCTTTGAATTTCAAATTATTTGTAGACCTTATGGTGCTCGTTAAACACTCAAAAAATGAGATTGTTTCCAGCAACATTGAAGGATAGATCTCTTAAATGGTTCATGAGGTTAGGAACTAATTCAATGAGATCATGGAATTATATGAAAAATATATTTCTAGAAAAATATAAAGATCATGATCTTAAAGAAGAAATCTTTAGAATGAGTCAAAAAAAAGGATGAGAGTCTAGAGGATCTAATAGAAAGGTTCATGTATAATGTTAAGAGGGAAAAACTACATCATTTAGGATCCGACACACTAAAAACCCTATTACTTCAAACAATTACGGATGAATGGATTAATCTCCTTGACCTCATGAGTAGAGGTGATGTATACCAATTATCATTTGAAGAAATTTGTGAAACATGCAAACACATATCATGAGGAAGGGCAAGAGTAGGTAAATAAACATCAAGATTTGTAAGTCAAGCTAAACTTGGAAGGTTCCTTGATAACTTTAAAATAGAAATTCTTAGCAATCTAAGTGAACAAGTAGAAATGTTAAGAATACAAAATGAGAAAAAAGAAGATGCTAATATTTGTGTTGTCCATGCAAAATCACATGATGTTAAATGTTTCTCCTCATTACGAAGGTTGAAGGAAGTTCACGAAGAGGACAATGGAGCAAGTCAATTTCCAATGCAGCTATGTTATGTAGCTCCAAGAGGACCATGGCAGCTTATTCAACCTAGTATGATGCAAGAACCCAATTCAAAATTTGAAGGTTATGCATATACACCTCAAAATAATTGGAACACACCCTATACTTAGCAACATTGGTCACCTGTTTCTAGGAAAACTAGTGTCGATTCAAACTGCTAGTCCCACTAAGATGGGTAGCTATCTTAGAAACAAACAATCAAAACAATTCAAGATTTGCTTTAAGTGTAATAGATAAGAGGGAAGAAAAGATGACCAACCTGGATCTTCCGCTTTGATCCTTGCTTGATTTCTCTTTCCCTTGAAAAATTTTTCCACTCCTCTCCTACTTGTCCCGCTTTAAAGAGTACCTGTAGAGTCAAAGTAATAGAAAACCGTCAAAGCATATCTATATAAAAATTCATAAACAATGCAGATTCAGAAACACATTGACCATACAATTGCATTCATAAACAATAAGATTCACAAACACATGATTATATGGAGGAAAACTCAAAGAACTTTATTAATAGTAGAAGGGAGGATTACAACCCAGTTATCTGATCCAGCATCATCCTCCTAGCATAGAAGCCCTCTTCACCTCATGAAAAGCAAGATCACCCAACAATACAATGCCTCTTCTCACAGATAAACCAACAACACTTCCTTACAAATTACAAAATTCCAGCCTCTAGATCTCTCAGATGAGGGATCCATTTATAGATGTCTTGCAAGGGTATGAGTTAGCTCTAGGTTTTCGATTAGTGTCATTCCAATGATAGTTCTTGGTACCACTTGGAGATTTCATTGATCTCTTACTCATCCCTGGGCGAATTCAGAGAGGTAATTGTCATAGGAGAAGTTTCTGGAAGATTCCATAAGCTTCCACTTAGCAAATTGTCTATGCCATTTGTCTATTCTCGCTCATCGCACCCTACAGAAGGCCATTTTAGTAAGAATCACACCTATATAGTGTGGCAGCCAGTATGCATCACACCTTGACCATGGAGCAATCAGTATGGTCCAGTTTTGGCTAGTTCTGAGTAGTTTTTCAGGTGGAACTTCTGGGAAATGATGTAATCAGTTAACCATGATCCTTTAGGGTATGAAACAACACTTTTATGGACTAAAGAGCCCTTGGTTTATGGACATATGAGTTTGGGGTTGTAGTGCTTAAATATGTCTATAACAATTGCCCCCTAAAGCATGAGGTCATAAATCTTCTGATGTCGGGTGAAATGCTTTATCATGAGGATCTGAGGTATTCGAACTGGAAGGTGACCTGTATAAGATACAATACAATACATCATCATCATATTATTTTCATGATCTAGTTGAGGTGGTCATTCCCATGCTCAGATTCATAAATTCATTTTCATGTACATAGGACAGAGTGATTCTTCATATGAAGAGTCATCTTCTTTTGCTTAGATGACCATTTGTGTAGATTCTGTGCACATTTGATGTCTTTATGTTCCTAAATATATGGAAGCCTGGATGGATGAAACTAGATCCATGGTCTTCAAACTCCTTCAATCTTCGCCTGATTGTACAAGAAGATCCATGTGAAAAGATGTTCTGAAGTCGAACATGGAAAGACATCGCCAGATTACCAGCCAATAATGTAAGCTGTTAATAGGAGCGAGAGGAATCACCGATAATGATAATGACCCTCAAGGTACTACAGTAAAATTCACGTGGTGTGAATATCTGAGTTGATGTCAAACACCACGCAAAATCTTTTGGTTGAAGGTCATTGATGTAAACCTGTCATCGGAAGTGAGAAACTTGCCATTAAGGCATGCAAGCTTCAAAGTACTGAAAGGGTTGTTTCTAAGTCAACTTCTTGGATAATGAGCCGATGTCGACAAGAAGTGACCTATTGTAGGAGGGCCTTGATGAATCCCACATCTACGACGCGAAATGAAGCAAATGATTTTTCTGGAGGTGAAAATGGTATGATGATATAAGGTTCAAGAATGGCGGTCATGAAAAATGAAGGGTGAAGGTATTGCAGTGGATGAGGCATTTGCTGGATGGTGAATTCTTTGAAGGACTTCTCTTGAACATGTCAGAAACACTGATTGGTAGCGTTAACCCCATGGATGGTACGAAGGACCAATGGTGATATGATGAACGGAATAACCCAACCCGACTCAATCATGGTGATGGAGTGAAAGTGTCATGTTCAAGAGCGACCTGCTACCAATCAAATTATTCAAGTTTTCTTCCCTTTTTTCCCCAATCATTGCTAACCAGTACCTCTTTATTTTTGTCAATCTTGAGGAGGATAATATATTCTTGGTCTATAATTTTCCTTTCGAGAAAACCTGTTGCTATGTTTTAGCGAGCTTAGCGTCAGTGAGACTCGTTCTTATCTGGGTGGACAAGTTTGTCACTATTGCTTTAACAAGTTTAATGAAAAAGATAACTCATTCCTTTTCATGTTTAGAGAGTTTGAAAAGGGATGAAAAGGAAACTCCAACAGTCCCTTTTCGTAGCATAATCCCTTAAGTCTAGAAAAGGTATAAAATAATATGAAAGGGGTGACTTTTCGATTGCTTTAGCGAGCCGAAAAAGACAAGCACTCGATCTTTTTGTTTGATAATCCCTCAGGTCCAAAAAGATTAAAATATATGGGAGGGATGGTGTTCCCCTTACTTTAATGAGCTAGAAAGGCCAATGGCTCGACAATCTTTTTATATTTAACAAGTCTAGAAAGAGTTTAAAAGCGACTCATTTTTTTTTTGAGGAACGAGTGGTATTTTCAGGTAGCAACTAATTCCAGGTAAGTTTGGAACTTCTCTAAACATGGCAGTGTGAAGAGGGTGGCAATCTGAATCACTCATCGCAGTTGTTCCTCAAAAGGGTAAATAATCAAGTGGAAGCGTATGATTGGCCAAATGAATGGAGGTGACGGTAGGAACACAACCAAGGTTCAAAAAGGCTGATAGTAGGGAAATCACAAAGGTTATTTACCGAAGGTGGATTCATTTCTTAACGAGCTTGAATAGGAAGAAATTATGCTCAGTGGCAAGTTTATTTTTTAACAAGCTTGAACCTTGCGGGAACATTACTCTTTGGCAGGTTTATTTTTTAACGAGCTTGAATCTTGCGGAAACTTTGCTCTTACCAGTTGTTTGAAGATGTCTCTTGGTAGATTTATTTTTTAATGAGCTTGAACTCTATTACAACATGTGCTCATTTTCCTTTTTATGTAGGCTAGAAATGACCAAGCTACAAAGCTAGAAAACTAAAAAGATAAAAGGTTGAGAATGCTAAAAAGCTAAAAAAGTCAAAGGTCTTTTTTTACTTGCATACAAAGGTTTGCATGACCCTAGGTCTTTCAGAAAAGGAGAGTTTCCAGGTTACCATATGGAAGTTCCTACAGTTAGGCAGGATTGTGTTATCAGCAGACAAAAACTCTTCCTTGGATTTATCCATCGAAATAGACAAAGGTGAATGGTGAGCTTCCAATCACATAACATACAAGGAAATACCTGTTTCAGATTGATCACATATCCAACAAGGAAATGATTTTTTAATCCATTCGTATAACCTTTCAAGGAAATATCTATTTCAAAATGATCACATAACCTACAAGGGAATTTTTTTTTTCAGTTCAATCATATGACCTTCAAGAAAATCTCTCTTTTCCTCTGGGTTTTCCTGCCGAAGCAGACCAAGGTGCATGCCCCCTAAAATCCATTACATTCACCGAACTACTCCCTGTAATTAAGTGGATGGAATGAAGGTTGAAGAGACATTGTTGATGCGAAGAGACCATTTAGGGATGATGATTGATATATAGCTGTGTTTGAACCAGGAAATGAAAGCTGGTTGATAAGTTGCACCGATTTTCCTTCATGTGGAAAACACATCACTCGAAAAAGTGTGGAAACAATCGCTTCCATGCTATATATATAGTCACGTCCAAGGAATAGATTGTAATCTAAAGGCCCTTGAACTACCATCATGTTCAAATGAACGGTTTTCTTTCTCAAAGTTATTGGTAACTTTGGAAGGATCCCCAACGGCCGACTGGTTCCTTTGTTGAAGCCTGACAAATTTTGCTTTTCAGGAAAAAGTGATGGCGAACCAAGCACTTTCCAAGTAGTTGAGGAAGGATGCTCACTGAAACCCCTTCATCTATGATAGTTCTAGACATGATCATTTTGTAAACTTGTACTATGATCCAGAATCATACATTAGATGGAAGGCAAGGTTTTGCTAGTTGATTCCAATCAAATAAAATGACTAGACTACTTGGAGGAGGTACCGGATAAACGACCGGATAAATGTCATGAACTGGGTGGCTTTCTTACTATTATAAAGGAATGGGTGGATTGCCCCTAAGTTCATTAGACTCTGTATTGACAAAAAAAATTGAACGGTGTCATTCTCATTCTCTTTGGTAATAGTATCATCTGAAGGTGGACCATCTGTAGGCAAGACTGGGTCGACTGCCATCTCAACCTATTGACTTTGGTCCGGTATGGACTCAGAAGGTTCACTTTCAATGATAGGTATTTCGACCAACAACTGAGTTAAGTCAGTCAGGTTTTCAACTAGTAATGGACTCGATAAGAGTTTCTTGTACCCAAGCGGAAATTGTTGTGGTGAAGCTGGACAATTATGCAAGATTCTCTTGGCCTCATCTAGAAAAGGACAACAGGGAAGAGTATGATTACCTTCACATAACCCACAGGGAAATTTGACATTTCTATTCTGTCCATTAACTTCATTTTCACTAGTCAATGGTGTGTTGTCAACTTGACTACTAGAGGTTGATGACATTGGATGGTGCAAACAGGGAGACCACTCTCTCAAGATCCGTGGAATGCAAGGACAATCTCGATGAAAATGGTTTGCTTTGAAAATTAGACAAGGATATCTAGGAGATTTAATGTGCGGATTTCCACTAGATGATTCATTGTTTCCCCCTTGTTTAACTGGCTTCTTCTTCTTTTTCTCCTTCCCTTTCTTCTTCTTCTCAGCTACTTGGTTTTTAGTGTCACTAGTTTCACCAAGCAAAGAGGAAGAAGGGGAGGGAGAAACAAGAAAATTCAAAGGTGAAGGGACAACTTTAGTATCATATGGTCGCTGATTTGATTATTGAGGAATTACAGTGTTTTGAATGATAGAGGTCGAGAATAGCCATACCGGCAGGCCGATTGTGATTCCTAGAAGGGACAATATAGCCATGTATGGAGCACTAATATCTCCCCAAGAGAAGAAAGTACTAGGATTCCCCCAGAGAGGGATTCCTTGATTGGACTCCATTATCTCAACCTAATATCAATGGAGGAACAGGGATGTTATTCCGATTTAAATAAATTTTAAGACACTTTGACGCAACTTTGGTTTTTCAATTTTTAAGAGTAGAGAAAAAGCTAAAGGTGATTCTAGTCGCCTTCGATTTTTAATGAGCCTGAAGTGACAAGTGATTAGATGGACCTTTTCTTTTAAGGAGTTGAAAAGGAACGAAAGTGACTACTCTAGAAATCTAGACAGAGGGATTACCAAACCAATTGCAAAACTGCCAAATACACCTTGGTGATAAATGATAGAGAAATTACCAAGGACTTATGTACAACAGTCCGTACTGGCACTTGTTGTATCAAAGAGGAGTAATCACCCAACCTTCGATGAAAACGATAGTTATCAGGTTTTACGACGCCAGAACACGTCTCTAGCCTAGACTTCTAGATGTGTTGTGTTAGGTTCCAAAGAGTTTTTATGTTCATTGAGATTTATTTTAGAGTTGATCTTGCTTCGAAGTTTGTCTTTCAAGGTTCACTGCATGATGTAGATGTAAAGTTCCTAAACTGCAATCTAAAATGATAAATAGTCGTTTATTTTGTTTTAGCATTGAAAATCCTAGCTACTAAGGAAAGAAGAGTATGATTCTTTCAACATAGAGAAAAGAGCACACACTAAATGCACTTTTCCTAAATCATCTTTTGCACACTATCTAAATGCAAATGCAAATGCATGTATTTGTTTTTCATTTCCTTAATGTGAGAATTCTCAAAAGGAAAACTAAGTATAGATCTCAACTATTTTCTTCAAAGCGACATTTCGACAATTTCTTAAAAAAAAAACGAAAAGAAGACTAAAATGACACTTTTCGATTTTGAATGGAAAATTGCTTTCGACACTTCAAATATTAACAATCCAAATCAAATACAATGAAAAAAGTATAATCGACTATCTAGAGGAGGAAGACTTTACGACACTCTTCTTTTTGACTCAAAATGACAGTTATGACACTTTTTTGCATCAAAAATGACAGTTCGATTAAACTACTTTTGGCAAAGGAGGACAATAAATGATGGACAAATAAATAAAAACATTTACAAATCATAATCAATGGAGGTTGAATAATGTAAAGGAAGGAGGCTTTAGCAATGAGACACTGGTCATGAACAACAAAACTACTGAATAAAGTTGAAAATCAGGAGGAAAAAGCAAACTTTCAAAGAGAGAAACAGTATCACTCAATCATCGCACCTGCAACATAGAGAAATAGGGATGCATCTTAGCTGCAACACATGGGAGGTACGATGCATACAAGCTGCCCAGTTACAGATAGTGCAATGGACCAGGGAGCGAAACTAAGTTTGGTTTTCGCTCAAAATTTGTAGCTAAGTTTAGTGATTTAGGCTGAGTTATGATGGACAGTAAAAACAAAGTATAGGGGCATGATCTTATGATGTTATCGAGCTACCACAAGGGTGCTTAGGATGCTTGTAAGTCAGATGTTTTAGTTCATAAGCCAACCCAGAGATTCACTGAAGCAGCATTCATCTACTTCGCAATTGCATAGCAAAGGTGGTTCAAAGGCTAGTTGGCTAACTTCAGGCTCTGTGTGTAGTTTATAAAGCAAACAATAGTAACAAACAAACAAACTATTCGATCCCCAGTGGAGTCGCCATTTTGTTTCCAGGAAAACTAGTGTCAATTCAAACTACTAGTCCCACTAAGATGGGTAGCTATCTTAGAAACAAACAATCAATGAAATTCAAGATTTCCTTTAAGTGTAATACATAAGAGGGAAGAAAAGAGGACCAACCTGGATCTTTCGCTTTGATCCTTGCTTGATTTCTCTTTCCCTTGATAGGATTTGCCACTCCTCTCCTACTTGTACCTCTTTAAAGGGTACCTGTAGAGTCAAAGTAATAGAAAACCATCAAATCATCTCTATCTAAAACATCATAAACAATGCAGAATCAGAAACACATTGACCATACAATTGCATTCATAAACAATAAGATTCACAAACACATGATTATATGGAAGAAAACTCAAAGAACTTTATTAATAGTAGAAGAGAGGATTACAACCTAGCTGTCTGATCCAACATCATCCTCCCAGCATAGAAGCCCTCTTCACCTCATGAAAAGTAAGATCACCCAACAATACAATGCCTCTTCTCATAGATAAACCAACAACACTTCCTTACAAATTACAAAATTCCAGCCTCTAGATCCCTCAGTTAAGGGATCCATTTATAAATGTCTTGCAAGGCTATGAGTCAGCTCTGGGTTTTTGATTAGTGTCATTGCACTGATAGTTCTTGGTTCCACTTGGATATTTCATTGATCTCTTACTCATCCTTGGGCGAATTCGGAGAGGCAAGTGTCATAGGAGAAGTTTCTGGAAGATTCCATGAGCTTCTACTTAGCAAATTGTCTCTGCCATTTTTCTATTATCTCTCATTGTACCCTACAGACGGCCATTTTAGTATGCATCACACCAGGCTAGTGTGGTAGCTAGTATGCATCGCACCTTGACCATGGAGCAGTCAGTATGGTCCATTTTTGGCCAGTTCTGAGTAGATTTTCAGGTGGAACTTCTGGGAAATGATGTAATTAGTTGACCATGATCCTTTAGGGTATGAAACAACACTTTTAGGGACTAAAGAGCCCTTGGTTTATGGACATATGCGTTTGGGGTTTTAGTGCCCAAATATGTCTATAACACCACCTCAACCCCAAAACCAATCTTGGCAACAAGTTTGGCAAGGAACTTGTGGGAGCCATCCACAATACCCTCCATACCCAACTCCATGTTATCCTTACCATTCACCTCCACCACAAGCACAACCCCAACCAAATCCATCTCAAACATACACTCCCACTTAACTACCTGTACCACCATTTCCAAACCCACACATTGAAGTAGCTCAGCCCACTTACAATGTTGAGGTACAAAACTTCCAAACATCTCCTCTTGAGCTCAATGGTATTCACCATAGCTCATGGAGAGTATTGCAAAAAAGAGATTATCTTGATATCATTGAAGGACCACATCAAGAAGAAGAAGATTCGAATGAGGAGATGAAAGAATCATGGGTTACACTTGATGAAAAGCAGACATCAAAATCAAAGATTGAGAAATCTCCCTCATGGTTACCATCAAATCCTCCATGTATTCAACAAAAACATGAAGATTTAAAGGTCATGGTAGAAGAAGATGTGAAGAATGATCCAAATAAGCAATCAAACCATGAAAATTATATTGAGTTTTGGTTCTAGATGGTCACTAAGTGGTAGCAACACTCTCTTCTTCAATTGTGCTTGACATCATCAAAGTAAAAGCATTTGATCACTCAAATTCAGGTACATGTCAAAGCATACATCTCAAGCCTGCACATCAGTTTTTTTGTCATCTTGATGTGCACATGGCTCCATTGGAAGTATTCATATACTTGAAAGTAATTTTGTTTTTCAAGTAGGGTATGGCAGAAAAAAATGAAAAATAAGATACAAAAAAACAAAATCTCAAGTGAAAACCTCCTTTGAGGTTCCTGAGGTTGGCTCATTATTGAAAACCTCCATGAGGTGGTCAATGGGTTGGCAAAAAAAACAGAGAAAAAAGAAAAGATCCTAGGGGAAAACCTCATTTGAGGTGCCTAGGCAGACCTACTAGTTGAAAACCTCCTTGAGGTGGTTAGTAGGCCTAGAAAAAAAATAAAAAATTCCTTTCTCCATGTATCTCTTTGATGAATGTAGGTACTCTCCAATATCTACAAGGAATAAAAACAAGTTGGCACCAAAGAAAATAAAAAATAGGTCAAACCTATCAAAAGAAGTCAAATTTTGACCTTCTCCACATTTTCTCAAATGCCCCAACAAGACCAAGGCCATGCCAATCCGTCACCCTCATCTATTTCCACCATCCACTCATCATTCCCAAGCTTCTACCACTCATTTTCCTTGTTGTCCCAAAATACTATAGGAAGGCTCTGTTTTACTACAAGAAACAAAATTACATAGAGCAGATTTTTTTTTTTGCCATAACCTAAAAACCATGCATCCATTTGCCAATATTTCTCAGGGGGATATGCATATAGATGATGGTCACTTGCTCAAGCAATTTCAGTAAATTCCAGTGCACATTTCTTGAGAAATCAGCCTCCATCACTTACACCCATTTTCACATTTTCTTGATATCTGTGCATGCATTTAAAAAGTTGTTTCATGGGGAGATGCATATGGATGATGGTAACATTCCCAAGCAATTTCAGAAAATTCTAATGCATGGTTTCCAAGAAATCGACCTCCATCACCTTCAATCATTTTTTGTTTTTCTTCAGATCCATGAATCCATTGACCAAATTTGTTTTATCGGGAGGTGCATAATGATGATGGAAACATGCTCAGAAAGTTTCAAGTCAATACGTTCTACCAGTTGGGATATATGGACAAAAAAAGTCTGCTACAAGAGGCTTTCGTGAATTACTAAAGGAGTTTCTTGCAGTACTATAGGAAGTTTAAAAATCTACAGGAAAGGGAGCCTGATGGAAAAATTATGATGTAGGCCTATTTTAGGATAGGGAAAAAGGACATTTAATTCACCAAATATCAACCAACACCCATCATGACCATGTCACTCTATTGCCACACCTTCCACTCATTCCAATACCTATTTACCCTCCAACAGAGAAATGACACAAACATTCAAAATAAAAATAAAAATGGGGGAGCTACAACAGCCTATTTGGAAGTAACAGAAGGCTCCAAGCCTAACCTTTAGCACCATGATTGAAAGAGGAGAAGCATAACTATAGGCACAATGAAACTCCTCCAGAACTCAGTAGCAACAGAGGAAGCCATCGCCTACACATCAACAAGAAGAAAACTCACCAGCAAAATAATATCAACAAAAATGAAAAGGAAGTCAAGAATATGTACCTGAGTCATGGGAAGCACAACAACATCAACTCAACAACAACATGCATGTCTCTCCGACAACCATCAGGTAGGTACAGGCATGCAATATTCTTGACCTTTCTCTTGAGCATATTATAGTTAGAAATTTGTTGTCAATGCATGATAGATGAGGTTTTATAAGCTAAGGATGGGTCAGCAGTCTCAACCACCTTCAACTAGTTAATTGCATCTCACTCCTTCACTCATGCAATGTTGAAAAGTCAAATTATGAAGGGTGATGATTTCAAGGAACAAGGACAGTAGTTAAAATAAGAAATTTTTGCAAAGTCCAAGTCACCATAGCACTCCAAGCCCTCCATCCATTTCATATTCACTATCTATCCAGCATTCATCCATCCCATTTCATAATTTCAAAAACAAACCCTACACTCTGTCTCACCCCGAAAATTTCTTGAAAAACAAACAGAGCATCCTCTTCATTTTCACAAACCTACATCATTTCTCATCAATCCCATATAGTTATAAGACTCTGGAGGAAGAAGGAAAGTCTACTATAGGAAGGTAGAATGATGCTACAAGAATTGTGCTAAAACCCAAAATTCAAGTGCCTAAGAGAGACCTAATCAAAACAGAGAACTCCAAGGCCATTAGGCATAGGCCAAAAAACAGAAGAAGAAGGCAACAAAAGGAAATGAGGCATCCACCATCAAAATAGAACTCAAACTGTAGTGATGAGAAGAGGTTTTTCAAGAGGTATCCAATCTATTTCTAGCTTTTGTCCAGGGCCTAAAAATCAGAGAAAGGCATGGGAGTCAAGTTGAGGGCCTACCCTAACCTCACACTATCATTTATGCTCAAAACTAGTTTCCTGTGATTTTGACAAGAATTACTATAGGATGTCCTAATTCCCATCTAAAGGAATTTTAAAGGTTTTAGAGGTGTCCAAATGGTGGAACAAGGTAGCAGAAGGTTGATAAGGATGTGGAAGATCTTGCCAAACTGAAAAATATTCAAGAACCCATCTTGAATAAGGGGAAGAAAGCAAGCTAATGGTGTCAGCAAACAATGATTTTTCTTTGCAAAAACATGTTTTTGGGCTTGTCCTTGTATAACTTACAACCAAGATTCTTCATGCACAAGAGAGAGGTCACCATGGCCATGAATGAGGCACAATGAGGTCACTAAGTTGCTTAGAGGATGTGCAACACTTTAAGCAGGGGGGTATGATGGGCCTCTAAATTAGGCATAAATTAAGGCCTATGACCATATTTAAGCACATTAAACCTCTATTTTTGTATTAGATAATATATTTTTAACTTTAATATATTTATTAGGAAGGTTTATGAATAATTTCATATTTGTGCCTAATATTATTTATTTTTGTGGAATATTATGAGAATATTGAGCAGATCATGAAGATTTGGAGAAGATAATTTAGGGAGTTTCTCCCTACTACAGGAGGATCACTATTAAAATATAAATCAATAGGATATTATGGAATTATGGCACAGATCATGGAACTCCAATGATTGAGAAAATCTAGAAATGTGTTTCCTGCCATTTAATGCAGATTCCTAGTATTGGGAACCAGATCCACTAATCAAGGGATTTTGGTGGGGAAAACTTCCTCCATTCATAGGGAATTATTCTTAATCATTTTGTATAAGTACCAAGTCGAATTTTCCTCTAGAGGGAGATTTTCATTAGTGTTCTTGTGGGGAGAACTGGCATTTCTGCAGTTCCATTGTATTTTCTTACAGGGATGGAATTGTATTGATGAAAATAATGAATATTGGTGTCATGTTCAGCTTCTAGATCTTGTTATCCTCCATAGGTCTATGATTTTCCTTGGGCTTGGCCATCCCAAGAGCCTTAGAGCCCTTTTGTATCATTTTCTTTCCTTATTTTCACTTCTTATTCACATGCATCTCTTGTTTTTATTTCTTTCTATTTCTGCATTTAGTATTTTTGATTTCTTGTTGTAGAATTGGGTTAAATGGTTGATGTAATTTCTTTTTTAGGATCACAAGCATAATTTCATCCTTAGAAAAGATTTGAAAGGTCATAGTAATCATTGAGCTACTTGGATTAGTCTTCTTATTCCCAAATCTAGATTTCTGGAACTCTTTTGTGGTAACTAGTAGTAACTTTTTGTTATTTTTTAGAGCATGTTAACGAGCTTCAATCGAGTTGGTTACACTTGAATTAGATCAAAAAAAAATTCTAGTTCATAAAAAATATTACCCCATTGCATTTTCACTTGATTAGGTTAGGAATTTTATAGATTTACTAGCTCACTAGTTCTCGAATTTCTATATTTTCGACTAGTAATTTTCTGTTATTTCTTAGCATGGGTTAACAGAGGTATTTTTGAGTGATTCCACCTAGAAAAGGGACCTAAGACATCCTAGTCAATAAAAAAATTTGTCCCATCTGATTTGTATTTGATTTTCTTGGTCATTCAATGAATTATAATTTCGTATAGTAAATATGTAACATCCTGTAGTAAAACAGCGGATCCTGTAGGAGAACTAGTATATCATGTAGGAAATCTTATAGCAGCCTGCTTTGAGCATGAATTGAGAAAAATCATCATTGAAGCTGGGATTAGGCCCCGACTTGACCTCCAAGCCATCAAAATCATTGCAGCGTTCTTCCTCCACACCTATCTCCCCTGCCAAAGATCAAGGAAATATTAGCATTTGCATTTATAAAGGTAAAAGATTAAAAAAATGAGTTCTTTTATATTTACACATGAACAAAACATTTAGTACTCTCTAGATCATATTACATGCTTATATTAGTTAAAACATCACATGTGACAAATAGGGTTAAAATAGGGTTCTTTTGCAAGTAAAGTATGTTAAGAAGTAGATAGAGGATTTCATGCTACTTTACAAACATTTTTAAATTCAATCATTCATTCCTGAAAATAGGTAGCATTTCTTTCCTCTCATGAAAGCAAAATGAAGGAAAAATTGTAAGCTGCACATATAGTCCTGATACTTGTTAAGTTTGTATGAACCCTAGGTTGATAATTAAAGTCAGGAGCCTTGGGAGTTGCAACATTCTTGTTGCAATACCAAGGCTCATCACTCTATAGGAGTTATTATACTTTGAAGTTTTTTGGTAGCCTGGTAATTCCTTGATAACCATTCAGACTATTGTTCCATTTTTTTGGACCAAGTTTTAATTTAGAGATGTCAACCTTCACATTCTAGGTACTGGAACTCTTTGTGTGGGACTAGACCCGCAACCAACTATATTAGAATCATGGAAAAACCTGTATTTTTTTATTTGAGCAAACACTTGAATAAGAAAAAGTATATTACCTCGCATTATGTATGATATCACATTATTTCATATTGTTAATATGTGATGATATTGTAGGTTAAATTATGAGGAAGTCAAAAAACAAAATATATTATTATCCACTAATAACCAAAATAGCTCAATGGGACTTGAAAATACAACAAAATAAATACACATTTCTCTCATTTGTAAATTATATTATGATCTTGTTGATCATTCTTTATCCTACAAGAATCATTATCTCCCTCTCTTTCTCCGCATGTGCATGCATGGATCTATTTTTCAGTAGTGCACTTGTTCAAGGTTAAATCAAGGTGACATTTTGCATACCTATTTGTGTCATCTTTGAACATAAAAAATTCAAAGTGGATATTTTCCCAAGTGAATGGGGCTACTTATGTTTGGGACAATTAGATACGGAAGAAATATATATGAAATATATGTCATAAGGAAGGATATATCGCTAAGTCTCACATGTTTGTTTGCAACAAATTGTAGAATTTACATGAGTAACAATTTGTAATGTGGATTTTTTTGATGATACTACTCAAACAATGGATAGCACACATAAGTCAGTACACTTTCATATGGGTGTGATCTATTGTAGCAAATCCTTTATCAACATATGACTTGATTAATTTTTCATTTCAAGTTTTTTTGATCAATTACATGGGAAAATTTTCCAATATATTGTCTATATGATCCTTATAATGCTAATGATATCTTTGGTGTGGTTTCAATTTATTATGATGTGAGCTTGATTCTCAGCTATAGTGACATTTTTTGTCCTATAACCACTTGTTCTAGTGGGGGATCTAGGTACTTCTTCACCTTCCTCGATGTAGTTTCTTGCAAGTATGCAAGGTTTGTCCCACTTATTTTTATTTATTTATTTATCTTAAATAGATTATACATAGATGATTCTCAAAATATTATTGTAGATATTTCTTCTATACCTCTAATAGAATACATATTCATGAACTTGGGGAACTATATTGGTGTGGGAGATATTGTGTTTAGGGGGACTGTCCACTTGGCTTATATGCTAGACATTTCCACAAAAGAGCATATAAATGAGACTGGATTGAGACCTCATTTAGCACATCACAAGAGCTAAATTTGTCATAGAAGAAAGGACATTTGATCTAAAGTATCTGCAACCACTAAAGGAGTCTTTTAAAGAGAATAAGGATGAGTTGTTTTAGTTTTTTTCTATGCTTTGACAAGGCTAAGTTTAGCACAGTTACAGGTAGATGTTAAGTGAAGTTTTGTTCATAGTTTTGTGGTGTGAATTGTGATTCTCTATGACAGGGCCACATTGTTTCTATGTAAGTTCAGGGAGGGTTGAGCTCAATTAGGAGTAGATTTGGGCATCATTTTGAAGACCTAAATTTAAGGGCCTCAACACCTAAAGGAACAACATAGAAGGAAGGGCCTGTGGTGTAGGAGTATCATCTCCATGGATAGAGACAATCCCTCTAGCCCAAGAGAGTGGGTCTAATCGCAAACAAGACAATCTAATGTAAAGTTCCTTAGTTTAGAATCGAATAAGAGGGGCTACCTCTTATAATGCTAATCCACTTGATGGTGATCTTGCTTCCTTGCTCCAGCTTCCTTTTGTTCCTTTCATTCAAATACCTAAAACAAACATGCAAGACACAACAACAAACGTGATAGCATAAAATTAAATTCAATCTACTTAAGAGGTCAAGGAGTTCTAAGCTATCAAATGTAATATTACACACGATATAGGACGTAAACCATTAGTTGTATTAAAATAAACTTCAAAGAGAAATACAACCAAAGCCTTGACATTGTAGTATCCCTTCGACATGTCCAAGTTCTAGCACCATTATAAGCATCTCATGATTCACCCTCAAAACAATGGAAGTTCAAGGCCTCTTCCCATTTTCTCCAAACCAAATAAAACTACAAGTTTATTCTCCCTTCACACACAAACTAGAAGGCTAAGGTTCTCAAGATGGCTATCAATATTTTCAGATTATTTGAACCCTTTCATTAGCTAGCTGAGGTTGTAAAATGAGGAGTTTATATAGCTTTGATAGAGGGGAAATGGATCCTCTTATGGTGGGAGATGCCTTATCCCTTTTGGTTTGTTTCATTTTAATAGGGGAAAGGAGCCCAAATAATCTCTCTTGACTCTATCTTTCTCAACCATTTACCAAAATTTCGTTCATAAAGCTTCTAGACATGGCAGCGTCGACTCCATTTTTAAAAAACTTGCCAAAAGAGGGTCTTTTGGCATTAGGCCCAGTGTCAGAATCTAGAAATCAGTGCAGGCAAGAATCTAAGTGCTAGCGTTGGTCTTGAAAAATGAGTTTGAAGGAATATTCTTGGGAAATGATGTAAGAGGGAAATGTTCTGTAGATGAAGAGGGATGTAAGGACATGTTCTTCATGGCAAGAAAGCACATGAGGGTCACTATAGAGGTCCTCCAGGATTGAGGAATGGAGAGTACAGGGAGAGTGAGAAAATGTTGTGTAACAAATGCCCCCTAAAGCATGAAGGTTGAACAAGAGTGAGGGGTGAAATGATTTATGAGTAGATGCATGGAACTGGAGACCACTGTCAGAAAACTTGCAAGAAAGCATATATACATATACATCACTGAAATATCTGATACATGAATCGTGGTATGGATGCAACCATCCATAAGAATATCATGTAAATGCATCCAAGGTATGGTCGCAGCCATCCAATAATGAGAAGGATCACATATAACAAACTCTTGGTATGGTCACAGCCATCCATCTGAAAGAGACATGTATGTAAGCATGATCATGTCACATTGATCTGCAACCTATACTTGTGTAATATGAGCCCAGGGTCTTGTGCTCCAACACAACCCGATCAAAGTACAAACTATAGAATGTGAATAGATGTGTCGACGTTGAACATGCTAAAAAATCACTTGATTACCAGTCAATGATGTGAACTATTAACAAGTGCGAGAGAAACCGTCAATAATGAGTAATGGCTCTCAAGGTACCAGTAGCACAATTCACGATGTGTGAATAAGGAACTGGAGTCGAACACCCATGAAGTCACTCGATTGAAAGCCAATGATGAGACCTTGTCATCGAGTTCGAAGAAATTGCCATTAGGGCATGCAAGCTTTAAGGTATTAAAAGGAAGTCTCTCGGCTAATTTCCTAGATAATGATTTGAAGTCGACAGGAAGTGTCCTTGTCGAAGGAGGGCCATCATGTATCCCACATCATCGAAACAAGACAAGGGATGCAATGATTATGGATGATATAGAGAATCAGGAATGAGTGTAAAATGCAGAAGGATTAAGTCTTGAACATATCAGCGACATGACTCCAAAGTTGGGCAACTTTTGGATCCACAGGATCAAAGGTCATAATGATGTGGTAGAGATCAAATGGAAAGGAAAACAATGGTGGCCCAAACCCAAGAAGGTCAATGATGAAGTGGGGATATCCCAACATGACACGAAGTAGAAGAGTGTCATGTTGGAGAGTGACAAGCTACCGACACAACTGGTAAAAATTTCCCATTTTTCCCCACCATTTCTGGTAGGTACCCCAATTATTTTTTATCACAAGCTTGAAGAGGACAACATATGCTTGTAATGTAAGTTCATCATTTAGATAGATCCGACCTAGTAAGATTAACGAGCCCTAGGAAGGAGAACCTCATGTCCCTAATGGTGACGAATCCGATGTAATTAAAGTTTAATGAGTTCGACAAAGGGAAAACTTGGTATCATTTTCATGTTTAGAGAGTTTGAAAAATACACGGAAAAGAAAACTCCAAAATGTCCCTTTTCGTAAAGTTGTGTCTCAAGCTTAGAAAGGTATAAAACAATACTCGAAATAACCTCTTGACCATGTCAGCCAAGAAGTACCTTTTTCGTAAATAGTTTGTCCTAGCCCGAAAAAGGGATAAATGTATACTGGGTAAATGACATTTTGGAACCATTTATGAGGTAAAAACAACAAGAGCTTGGTAATCCTTTCCTATTTTTACAGTCGGAAAAGAGCTTAAAGTAGACTCCCCATTTTTATTTACTTTAACGAGTTCAAAAAGGAAAAATACTCGACAATCTTTTCAATATTTTTACGAGTTAGAAAAGAGCTTAAAGGTGACTCATCTTGGAGGAACGAGTGGTATAAAGGGTAGTAACAGGTTCCGATTAAGGGGGAAATTCTCAAAATGCTGAAAGGTCAAGAGGCTAGCTAGAAAAACCACTCATTGCTATGGTTCGTCAGGAAAGGAAAAAATAACCAACTGAAAGCATATGAACAGCCAAAGAGACAATGGCGATGTAATGAAAAAAACAAGGCTCATCTAACAGAGATTAGCTAGTAAAAATGGCAATCACGAGATGTAAATTGGGCATGGGTTCATTTTTACACAAGCTTGAACCATGGGGAACTCTACTTGAATTTGGTTTCATGTTTACACAAGCTTGAAATGAAAAACTATGCTTGAGTTTGGTTTCATTTTTACACAATCTTGAAACAAAGACAAACTATGCTTGAATTAAGTTTGCATGCCCCCAACATAATGACTCTATTCGAGATACATGCCCCCCAAGCTTCATTTCATTCAACTAGGTGGATGGAATGAAGTTTCAATTTCAATATCTAGGAAAGACTCAATTGGGATTTTACGAGATATTAATCAAATACTCGATTTGGAAAAGGGAGTTGTTTCCTTTTTTAATGAGCTTGACACAGGGAAAGAACCATGCTCATGACACTTATTTCATTTTTTAACGCGGTTGACATAGCAAAAGAACTATCCTCATGGTCTGTGTTTCATTTTTTAACAAGGTTGACATAGTAATAGAACTATCCTCAGACTTCTTGATTCATTTTTTAACGAGCTTGACACAAGACAAGGAACTATGCTCACACCCCTTGTTTCATTTTTTAACGAGATTGAAACAAGACAAGGAACTATGCTCCAGCCCCTTGTTTCATTTTTTAAATTGATTGACACAAGCCAAGGAACTATGCTTAGGCCCCTTGTTTCATTTTTTAACGAGCTTGACACAAGACAAGGAACTATGCTCCAGCCCCTTGTTTCATTTTTTAACGAGCTTGACACAAGAAAAGGAACTATGCTCAGGCCCCTTGTTTCATTTTTTAATGAGCTTGACATAGGACAAGGAACTATGCTCCAGCCCCTTGTTTCATGGACCATACGAGAACATGGCTCCCAAGAGGTCCTTACTAGATGGGAGAACTACACTCTTGGAAGAATACATGTTAACTGGTATGAATGACAGATTGGGTTGCAATGCCTCCAGTACATAATGTACTATACCATTTTTGTGATCATCAATGGATGTGGAGACAGAACAGGTAGTGACATAGTTGACCTATGGTGGGGAGGGTACTACTTGCAAACAAGGACCAATAGGGGACGATGGTTGCATAGGAGGAACCTGGTGACCAATGAACAACAATTGATCAATGGTCACTATTCTCCCTTTGTGTGGAAAACACACCACATGGAAAAGCGAAGAAACAAGAGATCCCATGACATACACATAGTCGCATCCAAGGAGAATATTAAAATCTAAGTGACCTTGGACTACCATCATTTATATATAGATGGCCTTTCCTCCCAAAGTAATAGGGAACTTGGGAAGGATCCCTAAGGGTTGACTGTTTCCTCCATTGAAAGCCAACATATTTTGGGTGATAGGCACAAGCTATGGGGAACCCAAAGCTTTCCAAGTAATAGAAGGCATGATGCTAACAAACACACCTTCATCTAAAATAGTGCCATGTACTACTATATTATAGGCTTGTATTGTGATCTGGAAAGGCACGCAAGATGGGAGGTAGAAAGCAGTCAATTGACTCCAATCGAAAGAAATGAAAGAACTACTTCGTGGGGGTATCATATGATTGCCCCCATGCCCTGCAGGAGAAGGAGAAGGACTTTTCTGAACAACTGGGATGGGAGGGTCACTCTTCGATTCATGAGAATCTGAGGAGACGAGAAGAATATGAGCAGTATGATCATCACTACTCTCTTCAGAAACAGAGCGAACAACTAAAGGCAGAGGCAAGTCAAAACTCTTTTTGACCAATGTTTGATTGGGAACAAACACAAGAGATCCATGCTCAGGAAGATCAGGATGGGCAAGAGACGAATCCAAGTCAATATCTTTACCAACTAGGAGAGGGCCAGAAGAAAGTATCTGATAACTAACAAGGAGTTGGGCTTGAGGAGCTGTATGGTTTTCCAAAACTTTGGAAGCTTTATCCATAAGAGGACAAAGGTGAAGAAGATGCTTCCCTTCACGTAACCTATAGGGGAATCTAAATTTCCCTTCTTCTTACCATCATTTCTTAAAGGTGTAGCATCAACATGATCTCCAGAGGTCGGTGGGGATGGGTGATTTAGGTCTTGAGACCGTACCTCTAAGACTCTGGGAATGCGAGGATAGTATTAAAGGAGATGGTCACACTTACATTGCTTGCAAGGGAATCACACCTTCCATGGAGGATCAAAAGTTTTGTCTACGAGAGGTCAATTTGGAGTGTTGGGTGTGGGATCCCCCAAGGGAAATTTTTGGGCTTAGAGACCAGATTTTGGTCAATTTTGTAATTCCAATGTAAAGACTCCACATTTTGTGGGCACGGAGCGTGTAGTTTGTTAAAGAGTCATGGGGTTGTCCACCCTTATTTTGATAATATAATGTCGGTTGTAGAAGATCTACTGATGGTTCGCGGACCATGGGATTGTATAAATAGAGTGAAGCTCTAAGTAGTTAAGGTAGCTAATCACAGAATATCAAAGGAAGAATGATATATGCAAGATAGTTCTGAAGTGTAAAGTCTAGTTGTGGGTCGTAGCATAGGAAGAGGCTCTGTAGCTGAGTGCACAGAGGCCTAGTAGTCCACAGCTAAGTGCGTGGATTCCTGTAGCTGAGTGCGCAGGGCAAGTTGAGTTGGTAAACAGTGGAAGTATTAATAAAGAGAATTTTCTATAATTTTTTCGTCCTTATTTCCTGTTTTATGCATTTGCTATATTGGTTACGAATTTCACTTTTAATGCTTATATGATGTGCGAATGTGTATAATTGTATTGGCTAAGTGAACACAAGATAGAATATCCATTTACGTGAAGATAATCAAGACCTATTAATAAGATAAGTAAGATACTTGGCGTAGTATAGGAGATATCACAGTTTGCTATCTTAGCAGTGTGAAAGGACTTTAACCTGTGGTTAGGATTGTGTGAAAGTCGACTATAACAAATCACAAAGGTACAAAAGGGTAGAATAGTGTGCAAAGCAACCTGCGCGAAGGAAGGTTTAGTTGGAATAAACCAACATCACATCCATCCCAAGGGTGCAGAAACTTGGTTCCAGCATCTCCCCATACTGCTTTAGGCGAAGCTTCAGTCCATGCTTCGCGGGTTGATGCCAAAAGGGCCAGTAATGTAGGGATTTGTTTGGCTAAATAACTCTGAACCTGGGTTAGACCCCCATAAGCCAACAAATGGTTCCATTGCCGAGACTGGAATCTGCATGAGAGATGTGCGATGTCATATCATTGGAATACAACTAAGAAAGAAATTGAAGGCTGGCTAGACATAAGAATTCACAAGTTTGTAGTGCAGGAGAACAGAAACCCGCGACTATCAAAAGAAAAGTGGCTAGACAACTACCTGTATACAGAGATCCATGAAATATTTTTCATGTCTTTCCCTACTGAGATATACGAGTGGATCGTGAAGCTAGCAGATAGCCAAGAAAGGTGGAAACTTAATGGTCCTATTGTGTGGACCCCAGAGCTAGTGCGGAGTTTGGAAGCATTGGAGGATAAGATTGCACGTGCCATTGATCATTGGCTCGATCACATTATAGGAGGATTCGTTATTGAGTTCGCGGTTGATACCTCAGTCAGTTACCGCGAAGCAGAGCGACACTTTCTCAATGGACCGCGAGGTAAATATGTAAAGTATTTGAATACTTGGATTAAATTACTATTGTGTGAAAAACGGGTTATGCAGTTACCTTGATGTTTAGGGCTACGCGAAGTGGAAGGGTTTATAGGGACGAAGGAAATAAGGGTCCAGAAAATAAACCCTTGATTTCACCTACACGAGGAGATGTGGAAGAGCTTGCGAAGGTCTCTCCGCAAAGTTCTATTCATTTGATAAGACAAATAATTCCGCGAATACCAACTCCACCCACAACACCACCAGCTTCACCGCCATCACCTCCATCTTCACCCGTACCAACACCACCACCTCTGTGATTCAATATGGCAAGCACAGTGAAGTTGCCTATGTTCAAAGTTTTGGGAAATGAGAATCTGGACCAATTGTGGTTCGTTGTAAGGGTTGTATGGAAAGCGCAAGGTGTTAAAGGTGGCCATATAAAAAAGGCGATGCTGGTTAGCACCCTATAGGTTCGTGTACTGACCTAGTATATTAAGTACTCCAACTATAATAAAAATGCGAGAGTCATGGATATCCAAACAATGCTAAATAGAGAATTTAGCAGGCCTAAGTCTGAAGCACAATCGATCATGATGCTACCAAGCAAGACTCCTTGGGAACTATATCAGAGGTTGAAATGTATGATTCGTGAAGCAAATATGAATCTGACAGATGGACAACATCGTGAGTGGTTTGTATCTTTGTTACTACCACGTTCAAGGAGTGTGCTATTGCAGCAGAAGATAACAAATCAGGCAGAGGCCTTATAGATTTCTATGAGGCTACATCAGACCTTGGTGTAAGATCATAATCTGGGAGTTCAGTAGATCCACACGCAACTGAAGAATTTGTGCCTTGAGATGTAGAGTTTGAAACAGGATAGGATGATTCAACCAGAAGTGCGTGAAGAAGTGTGGTGTGTAAAATGCAAGAGCCAGGGTCATGACAAAGACCACTACCCAGATTTTACAAATTACTTCATAGGAGGAGGAACGATGCCTTTAAGGCTGGAATCTCAAGCAGGACCTAGTGCAGTGCCTGCTTTGTGGTGTGTGATCTGTCAAATAGCTAGAAAACATGCCATGGACAATTGTCACTTGTTACAGAAGTATACACAAAATTCGCAACAATTATTTTGTAACATCTGCAGGTCAGTGGTACATGATGAGCATTCCTCCATAAGTTACGAGTTGATGATGAATATAACCCCCACCTACAGGGTTCATGTAAAAACATGGCCCCTTGACCAAAATGTAGGAATGGCGCGAACAAGATTTCAGGGGCGCGGATGATGCCGAGGAGGAGGAGGACTTGGGAGAGGTTGCGGACAGTTGATTTGCTACAATTTCAAAGGTCCAATACACTATGCTCGTGATTGCACCAATCCAACATGCCCATCGTGCAAGTATTTCACACTACTTGATCATGAGACAAAATATTGTCCTATGCTGATAGCTAGGATACGCGACAAAGGAACACTACCGCCTCCCCCAACTCAGAACCTGCAGATGATGAGGTCTGAGCCGCGCGAGGAAGACCCAAATGTAAAAATTGTGCTTGAAAGTGGAATTGCGATGAGAGATGACAAAGGAAAACAACCAGAAGATAGTACTTGAGTTCCCAAAGCTTTGGTGAAGGAAGAAAAGTTTGGTTTGGAGCGTGCTTGGGAAACCTTCATGGAAGCTAAGAAGAGCTTTGCTGATGCCTCCACTTTAGGAAGCAATGATAAACCAGAGCTAGAAATAGACCCATCCATGCTGACAACTTTCCTTGAAACATGTATGAAGTTATTGAGTGACAGTAAGGCTATGAAAGGGTTACAGGAACTCATCAACAGATGCACTGGGACCACTCCAGGAGAACCACACATAGTCCAGACGGGATGAGAAATGAGACTTACCATGCAGATCGAAGAATATGAGATGGATCAAGTCATTCTGGATTTGGGATCAGATGCGAATGTTCTACCGAAATAGACATGGGAGTGAATGGGAAGACTTGCACTGTAATGGTCTCCGATTCAGCTGAGAATGGAAAATCAATAGAAAATAATACCTATGGGGGAATTGTAGGGAATAACTGTGGATATTTAGGGAGCGAGCGCGTTGGCAGATTTCAAAGTAATAGAGATTGTTGATGACACCTATCCCTACCTCGCACTCCTTGGAATTGACTGGGCCACTGCTATGAATGGGGTAAATAATCTGAAGAAGTGGAAAATGATCTATGTAAAGAAGTCACTACGTGTAATAGTGCCCTTGGACCCTGCTGAAGGATCACGCTATATGGAGCCAGTCTGCGACTATGAGAGTGATGATGATTTGGATTGTATCTATAAGATAACGGCGTGAGACCAAGATTGGGTGAATCCTATCACTGATGGGTGGATTACATGGGAATGTGAGAGCTCCTGCACTTCGGATTCTAACGAAAAAATAGAGTGATGGCAGAATCAGTTACACGAGGTAACTACGTTGAATTGTAATATGTTGACTAGGTCACTGCACTGCGTGTCAATAGAAGTGAGAGATATGCCTACTTATCATGGTCTAAATAAGGTAGATACCTTCTTGGATTGATTTGAAAGAGAGGTGCCGAAAAAGCAATGCTTTCGGGCCTTGGACTGGGTATTGCGTGCTACACCCGCGAGATGGTGTGGTACGTACAAAGGGAGTTTTGACGATTGGTGCGAATGTAGGAGAAGGATGAGAGTGCACTTTTGGAAGCCTAAGATGTGATTGGTAGACAAGTATGATGAACAAGATGACCGACGTGCACATCTGGCCAAGTGGATGCAGGCCTATGGAGAAAATCCCCAACCTGTACAAATGCACACGTCCTCCGTGTTAAAATACATGATCATTATTGGGGGGGTGACCTTGCAGATGGCTCTTAATGTTGGGAAGACATTATGCAGGAAGAGCAACCACACAGAAGATTCTACGCATAGAAGCGTTCAACAAGGTATGCAACATGTTGACCAAGGTATGCAACGCTCAACAAAGTGATTGGGATCTACACATACCTGTAGTGTTATGGGCTTAATGGAAGACATGCAAGAAACTAACGGGACATACACCTTTTAGGCTTGTCTATGGAGTGGAAGCCATAATGCCTATGGAATACATCATGCCTAGTCTGCGCATAGCAGTGCTCATAGGTATGATGGATCGTGGAGCCCTGGAGGAGAGGCTCGTGCAGCTGGAAGAGCTCGAAGAAGAATGATTTTTGGCTGGATTCCACTAGCAGGTCCAAAAGCAGTGCGAAAAGGCTTGGCACGATCAAGATATTAAGCTGAGCACCTGTAAGGTGAACGATTTGGTGTTGTTGTATGATAGTAAGTTTGATAAATTCCTAGGGAAATTCAGAATGCATTGGTTAGGGCCGTATGTTATTAAGGAGATTACAGATGGTGGCACGGTACAGTTGGTCAAGTTAAATGGAGAGCCCTTCCCAGGAAAAGTGAATGACAATCATTTGAAGCCATACAGGTGGCCTGGCCACCTGACTAGCCAACTGAAGCATAGTCTTAGCACTCCAAGCAGCTGAAAGGAGGTGCAGGACTATAAACTACTCTGCCCAGGAACTGCGTAATGTCAGGACTGTGCGCAGTAGCGAAGTGTCACAAGGTCCACCACAACACAAAGATAGTTGTGCTAGCATGCAGGTCTACCAAAATGTGACCATTACAGTCACTATTCATGATGTGATGCTTGGTTTGAGGCCAAATGGAGTGGGCAGTAGGCATTTAAGGTGAAATTTATGGGCTAGATTCTTGAAAATATGCCGCCAATCTAGCATTAATGGACCGAATGTGGGGGGAATGGTCGAATTCAAATTCAAAAGGTGTTATAAATTATAAAGGGATGTCCAGCAAACAACACTTGCCAATTTGAGAACTGAGTTGTTGCGCACTCAGATATTCATGAACTGATACTTGTTCGATATTCTGAAGGAGAATTAGTTACTTGAGCAATTACCAAAGACGCTGAGAGAATTGTGGAATCGCACTATGGAAGCACCCAAAGAAGTCATGGATACCAGTGCAATGACCACCAAGGAAGCCACGTAGGAAATTACGGAAGTGGAAGCCCCCAGAGAGCATCAGGATAGTCACTGAGATTCCTAAATCACCGCGCACGCCGATACCTAAGAAGGATAAGCAGGCCATGATACTGGTGTGCGTCTCGCCTAGAAATCTGCTGAGGGCCAAGCTCACAATGGAGGAAAAGGGGAAGGCCATTAATTTGGAGGTCGATGAGGAGGAAGAGTTTGAAGAGATCCTAGTGGAGGAGGAGAATGTAGAGAAGGAAGTCGAAACCCAAGGTGTGGACCCTCTCACTAGGTTGAATGAATATGTTCCTTCGTGCAAGGGTAAAGCCAAGGTGCCCAAGGATATAGATGAGAGCAAGAGCTCTCTACAAACTTCGTTTCTCCCTGACGACATTATTTTTGAAGGAGCACACTTGGGACGGGTTCCCATATTAAAATTTGAAGATTGGAACCTCGCAGACCATGAGAAGTTCCCGCATTTAGTGACCGTGTAGCTAATTCACCAGAAGAAAGACATGCCAACTAGAATGATAGAGTTGGAGCTGCGCAAATAGCTCTGAGGTGTTGAGAAAGCAGGGTTGCTAAACCTTCTCTAGGTGTCACATTACCACCGTGCCCCAGTGACCATTTTCATCATCAAGAAGCTGCTATGCTTCATGCATGATGGGTGCTTGTGGCTGGAGGAGCCCATGCCCATCACTAACTATCTGATTCACAGGATTATGCGGCTACCTTGTGCAGGGGAGGATCCAAAAGATATTTTAAAGGCAAAAAGTGACGATTTTGCCATCATAGAGTCAATGAAGAAGAAATTTAAGTTGGAGAAGAAGAAGCGAGGGTACGCCATCTCCAGCATCAACAACCCTGCAGTTAAGGTCGCGACTG
This sequence comes from Pinus tabuliformis, assembly GCA_031772625.1. Classification (NCBI taxonomy): domain Eukaryota; kingdom Viridiplantae; phylum Streptophyta; class Pinopsida; order Pinales; family Pinaceae; genus Pinus; species Pinus tabuliformis. The sequence goes on along the minus strand of CM062817.1, from coordinate 1,217,494,380 downwards.
AAATATTGGTAGAGAAAGTGACACGGAAGTGCCACACAGATGAGGTGCCCGCACTAGTGGTTACACTAGCAGTGCAATGCGCAGAAGGGGTCCAGTTCAACTGGGAAAACTATCTATGTGGTGAGTTCCTTGAGAACTACTGTGAGGCACATGAGTAGGGTAAAGCATTCCATTATGCATGGATCCTATTGTCAATAGTACTGGTGGCATGGGAGTTTCCTGAAGATACCCAGTTCCTATCGATCACATAGGACCTTCCATAGGCAGCGAAGTATGCTTCGCTGTGGGCAACTAGGGACGCACAGAGGATAAGGTAGAGCAAGATGTTTTGGGTGCTCATGGAGATGAACATCAGAATGGGGATTAATTGCAAGCCGCAGTTATCACCCATGGTCTACAATAGTCTCCAGAGCTTTGCGTAGTTCAAAGCAGACTTCCACCATGTCTTCATCAGGGCGCATAAGGACCCTACAAAGATGTGGCATGAGCTACCTTACTTAGTGACCGACGATGTAATTTTTGCGGTCCTTGAGTCTTAGCTGCCGGAGTGGCGTGATCTAGCTGGCTCCGCGATGAAAGCAAAGAAGTCTGCTACGCGACGAAAGAAGGAAGAAATGAAACTGTGGATGGCGAAGCTAGCAAAAAAGTGTAGGAAGGAAGCAACAATGGTTAAGGCCTAGGCATTGTGCGACGCTGTGAAGTTGGCTGAGGAATAACAGAAGACAAAATAAGAAGACCACAAAGGACCAAAGTTGCCTTCATTCAAGCTAGAAACAGACATAGAAAAAGGTGACGTGGACCTGTAGAAAATGTCCACCTAGCTAAAACGTCCATTCCTAAGAGGGTAGGAAGTGTCGCGAAATAAGATAAAGGCCTAAAAAACATCATTTGACCCAATCACCCTCACTAAGGGGGATATACATGATATCGGTGAAATTGTGTGGGGTGCCACCACTGAGGCCCTCTAGCAGGTTGAGGAGAAACACCAGATGGTATTGGGGGATCTCCGGAAGCAAATATAGGAGTTGCAGGTGTGCACTTTGCAGGCTAGCATAGTGTCAACCAGCCTCACAGTTTGCACATTTGTAGCTGAGGAAATGTTGCGCGCTAGGATGACTAACACAATAGTGCTACTAGATGGAGCACTTCTTATAGAAAATGAGGTTGACAGGCCTATGGTCAGTAGCTTGAAAGGAATCGAGTTAAACATGGTTGCGCTCCCTCAACAGACTCTCTATATTTTGCATGATGGAGTCACTGCAGAACTACGCACCAGGGAGAGTCGTGCTCTATAGGTAATGAGCGAGTAGTGCATCAACATTGAGTAGTTGAGCTTGCAACTCAATGAGGTAGTGTCGTAGAATAGACACATAGTGTAGGTGATAGAGGAAGCCTGCCAGATGGTCCCAGAGTTGGCCATCCAAGCAAAGGAAATGGTGGAGGCGCGCGTCTGAAAGTTAGCAGCATGGGTATGTGACGCTAGAGTAGAAATGGCCAGTGTTTAGTTGGAGCTGAACCTTTAGATAGCAGAACTGCAGTTGAAAGTGTAGCCTTCAACTTCGCCGGAGGTTAAGGAACAACACACCACCGCGATCACAATAGTAATCGCAGTGGTTAAAAGTGCAGTAATAGACTGCATGAAGCTATTTGAGCAGTCATTCGAGGTCCTCACCACCCAATAGGAGGACCCGAACATAGAGTACCTGGAGACAGAGGCAGACAAGCTACAACAAAGATACAATGAGGTAAAAGAGACCACGCAAACGGTTTCCCTTACACAGAGGCTCGCAAGGATGTAGCAGGCAAAGGCGCTCAAGGAGCAGGTGGATGTTACTCATCATAATGAGGCAGTTTTAAAAGCGTGGCTACAACTATGGATTGGTGAGGCGTATACCATTACAACCTCCATTGAAGTAAATCTCATGTAACTACAAGAAACTCAGGAGAGGATTCAGGGCAGTAGTTTGATGATAGCAGTCATTGAACAATGCATAGAGGAAGTTCAGCAGGTAGTCGCTTAGTGCGCTGCCGAACTTGCAGTGATCCAATCAGAGTTGGGAGGTCTATGTGCAAAGATCTCTGCACCTATAGAGTGAGTCGAGGGCGAGTCACAATGTCTGTGTTGGGGGCCTGTTGGGCGTGGGATCCCCTAAGGGAAGTTTTGGGGCTTAGAGCACAGACTTTGGTCAATTTTTTAATTCCAATGTAACGACTCTACATTTTGTGGGTGTGGAATGAATAGTTTGTTAAAGAGTCATAGGGTTGTCCGCCCTTATTTTGATAATATAATTTTGGTTGTAGAATATCTACCCATGGTCTACGGACCATGGGATTGTATAAATAGAGCAGAGCTCTAAGTAGTTAAGGCAACTAATTATAGAATATCTGAGGAAGAATGATGTATGCGAGATAGTTCTGAAGTGTAAAGTCTAGTTGTGGGTCGTAACATAGGAAGAGGCTTTGCAACTGAGTGCACAGAGGCCTAGTAGTCCGCAGTTGAGTGTGTTGACCCATGCAGCTGAGTGCGCAGGGCGAGTCATGTCTGTAAACAGTGGAAGTATTAATAAAGAGAAGTTTCTATCAATTCTGCATCCTTATTTCCTATTTTATGCATCTCTTATATTGGGTATGAATTTCACTTTTAATGCTTATATGTTCTGCGAATGTGTATAATTGTATTGGCTAAGTGAATGCAAGATAGAATATCTATTTACGCGAAGATAATCAAGACCTGTTAAGAAGATAAGTAAGATACTTACTGTAGTTTAGGAGATAACGCAGTGCGCTTCCTTAGCAAGGCAAAAGGAATTCAGCCCCTAGTTAGGGCTGCACGAAATTCGATTATATCAAATCATAAAGGTACTAAAGGATAGAACTGTGTGTGAAGCGCCCTGTGCGAAGGCAGGTTTAGTTGGACTAAGTCAACATCACATCCATCTCAAGGGTGCGAAAACTTGGTTCCAACAACCCCCCATACTTCTTTGGGTGAGACTTCAGTCCGTGCTCAACGTGCTGATGCTGAAAGGGCCATAGTGTAGGGATTTGTTTGGATAAATAACTCTAAACCTAGGTCAGGCCCCCATAAGCCAACATGGAGTAACAACTGCACGGTTGGCCTTTTGCTTATTTGACTTCTTCTTCTTCATCGTCTTCGTCTTCTTCTTAGCCTCTTGGTTACTAGATTTCAAACTTTCACCAAGCGAAGTAGAAGAGGAGGGTGAAGAAATAGGGGAAGAAGGTGAGAGGTCAATCTTTTGAATCAACGTGATGTGGTTCAAATGAACGAGATGGTTGGGCAGGATTACCGAAACTCTGGACCACCGAGGTCGAAAATAACTAGATAAGTAAACCAATGGTTAACCCAGGGAGGGACAACGTTGCCATATAAGGAGCACTGACATTTCCAAAAAAAGGAAAAGGTCCAAGATTCCCATCCAAGGGGAATCCTTGACTGGTAGACTCTAGAAATGTTTCCATTGGAATCAACCCTAAAGAATCACTAAGGAAGATAACTTTAACCAAGAATATTTCATGGGTAGTTAATTTTAATACATTGAAACAAAACTTTTCCTTTTCATATTTTAAGAGTCGAGAAAAGGGTGCAAGGTGATTCTAGTTGCTTTCAGAGTTAATGAGCTCGAAAGGACAAGTGCTCGATGATATTTTAAATTTAAAGAGTCAAAAAGACCAAAATGACTACTTAGGATAATCTAGGAAAAATGGATTACCAGGTAACTGCGAACTGCAGAATCCCTCCCAGCGAATCGAGAAGTATGGGCATGAAATCTCCCCGAATGTTGTGTTCAGTGTATGACGTTTATAAGGCAGCAAACTCGGCTTCCTGTGGATAAAGTATTGCAAACCTAGTGGGGTCTCCCTTTATATACATGAAAATATGGGGAGCACAAGTCTGTACTAGCGTTGTCTAATGTCGAAGTGAACGAAAGCTGCTAGGTTTAAAGACATCGGAACAGGGCTCTGGCCTAGACCTCTAAACGTGAGCATTAAGTTTCAATGCTTTCTTAGGTTAATCCAATAAATTTTAACAGTTGATCTTGAATTAATTTTCAATTCCAAGGCCCTGCTGTTGTCATCTGAAAACTCCTATATGCAGTTGTATGAGAAAATAAATCTTTTTCTTCGATGAAAGTTTACATTAATTGAGGGATAGAGGATACACAATCAACACAACAACCAAAGAATGAAATCTTTTACTAATACATGTCCTAAATGATCTTAATCTTCTTTTAACAAAAACAAAAAAAATTTAATTTCATTTCTCATGCCTATGCTGATGCAATTCTAGCTTCTCAATAATGCTACTAATGCAATATTTCCACTTAAGTAAACTAGAATGATTTTCTTCTTTTCATAAAATGCAAAATGAATCTTTCACATAGAGCATTTTTAATGAAAATTTTACAATTCCAAACAAACAAGCATCAATCAAATCCAAAGCATGATAAATGAAACTAAAAAAACTTCTTCCCTAAATCAAACAAGCCAAACACACAAATGCTTCAATCAAAAAACCAAGTAATGTAATCTATGTTTGGAAAGAGAAAAGAGACACTCAAAATAAGAGAACAAATGAGACTCTTTCACTCATTCAATTGAAAACTAAAGCATTGAAGATGTTCGGATTGAAAGATGGATTAAATGAAGCAACAAATCAGAAACTTGACACAATGAGTAAATGAACAAATGAACGGCAATTAACCTAGATGCCCTAGGGTCATAGAAACCATCCAAAAAACTCAAAAAATAAGCAATGCAACTTCAAGCAATCAATCAATCAAACCCAGCAAACAAAGCATCCCAGCCAGGGAGAATATAGGCAAACAATCCAAGAAACAAAATTTATGAGGACAAGACACATTGGCAATGATTTAGGAGAAACCTTGCTTTTAACCTACAGGCATTGGCATGGCTGCCTAACTAGTAACAAGCACCAGAAGGGGCTGTGGCACAACTGTTCAGAGGGAAAACATGCTGGTCGATGGGATTGTTAGAAAATAAACAACGCTGATCAAGGGATTCTTAGAAAAAATAAATATTTTCACAAACCAGAACTAGACTTGTCACTCTAAATTCAAGAATAAAAGAAGAAGATGACTTGAAGTACACATTACCAAAGAGAAAGAGTGAAACAAGAAAAGTTGTCACAAATCATGATTTGAAAAACAATCCAAAGAGAGGGATGGATCCCCAGTGGAGTTTCCAATTTGTAGTGTAGGAGTATCCTCTCTATGGATAGAGATGAACCCTCTAGCCCAAGAGAGTGGGTATAGTCACAAACAAGACAATATAATTTAAATTTCCTTAGATTAGAATCGAATAAGAGGGCCTACCTCTTATAACGCTAATCCACTTGATGGTGATCTTGCTTTCTTGCTCCAACTTCCTTTTGTTCCTTTTGTTCAAATACCTGAAACAAACATGATAGAAACAACAACAAACATGATAGAATAAAATCGAATTAAATCTATTTAAAAGGTTATGGAGTTCTAATCTATCAAATGTAATATTACACATGATATAGGAAATAAACAGTTAGTTGTATTAAAATAAACTTCGAAGAGAAATACGACTGGATCCTTCATGTTGCAGGTTACCTTCGACATGTCCGGGTTCCAATACCACTATAAGAATCTCATGATTCACCCTCAAAACAATGGAAGTTGAAGGCATATTCCCCTTTGCTCCAAACCAAATAAAACTATAAGCTTATTCTCCCTTCACAAAAAAACTGGAAGGCTAAGGTTCTCAAGATGGCTATCAATATTTTCAGATTATTTCAGCCCTTTCATTAGCTAGTTGAGGTTGTAAAATGAGGAGTTTATATAGTTTTCATAGAGAGGAAATGGATCCTATTATGGTGGGCGAGGCCTTATCCCTTTTGTTTTGTTCCATTTTAATAGGGGAAAGGAGCCCAAACAGTATCTCTCGACTCTATCTTCCTCAAACATTTATCAGACTTCCATTCACGAAGTTTCTAGACTTGGAAGCTCCAACTCCATTTTTAAAAACTTGCCAAAAGAGGGTTGGCATGGGTCATGAATGGCTTACCATCATCGTTCGGCACTAGGACCAGTGTTAGACTCTGCAAATCGGCGCAGGGAAGAAACTGAATGCTAGCACTGGTCTTGAAAACTGAGTTTGAGGGAATATTCATGGGAAATGATGTAAGAGAGAAATGCTCTGCAGCTAAAGAGGGATGTAGGGACTTGTTTTTCATGGTAGGAAAGCACATGAGCGTCACTATAGAGGTCTTCCAGGATTAAGGAATGGGGAGTATAGGGATAGTGACAAAATGTTGTGTAACAAGGTCTTAAGAAAGGGAATTTTTCAGGTCTAGCAGGGATATTTGGCTGAGAGAAGAGGCAATCCTATAGCTACCACATGGTGCCTTAACTAGGGCTGCAATCGCAGAGATTGTTGCACATGCTGAGGTATTTCAAAGAGTAGAATGAAGGTATCTTTTAGAGTTATGTGTGTCTTATGTTGATGAATTTTTCTAGGTTGATGAGTCTAGGTTTGGGACAAATTTGTTGGGAAGTTTATGTACAGTTGGAGGGGTGTTAGGTAGCTATCAAAAGAGCCCTAAAGTATTGACTTGTGAAGGATTACAAATCTGTTAGTAGGGAAGAGGTATTTGAGTTTAAGGATCTAAGGTTTGAAGGGCTAAAGAGAATCGAAGAGGGCTAGTGAAAAGGCCCTAGTTCAATATAATTGCAGGTGTCTATCCAGTGAGAATAAGGGCAACCTCCATTTCCCTAAGACTTGTCATTTGTGGAGTAGAAATGAGGCAAGTAGTGGGTAGATTGAAGATCCAATGTGTTGCAAACCTTGAAGGACCAAGGAGAAACTAGAGGGCATATTTGATTGGTCCTATATTTAGTGACCTAAAGGATTTGTGTTGACTTATAGAGGCAGATTGAGGAGTTACAAATTGCGAGTAAAATGATAGCCAATTGTGTTCAAAGTACATGGACTGAAAGGAGTTGTTGAGCATGCTACATTAACAAATATATCAGTGGTACTTTGTACAAAGAAGATTGGTTATCAAAATTGTTGATACCAAGACATAGTTGTTTTGTATCAGGTTGATTGTAAAGGGCCATGATCCCTATTACGAGAACCCCAAACTGTTGTATTAAATATTGTTAATATAACAAAGTTGGGCTGAAATTTTGAAAAATTGTGTACTAATTGATTCATTGTTGTTTTTATTCCACTATGAAAAGTAGTTTTGTTGTGGCATTTAAGTGTATTTGCGTCAAATATTTTAAGACTCAAATAGGATTCTTGAGTGTCGTGGAAAATCAACATCCTACATATAGGGTGGGTGGAACTAGTAACATAGATGTAGGCCCACAACCCCTTCTTGGAGAAGGCTCCCTACCTTCTTGAGTTGTGTATAAATACACCATAGTTGTCTCATTTGTAACTCATCAATTGTGATCTCTTTGATCATTCTTTAGCCTATGTGCATCATTATTTATAAAGGGTATGTATATCTTTTGCATTTTCTTAAGCTTCGGATTCTCTCTTTATCTCTCTCATATGCATGAGTTTATTTCTCTCTAGAATACTTATTTACGGTTAATTTCTTGCACTACGGGTGCACTTTATTGGTTGATTTATTTTCAAGCCTTTCTCTCACTAGGGCTTCACTCTATTGGTTGATTTATCTTCAAGCCTTGTGTTGGCCTAGCACTGTTTTCTCCTTGTTTGTTGGAGGATTTTGGGTTTGCTTTGGTTCCATTTTATTCGCTTACTGTCATTTATGATTTTCAATGATCTAAATTAACAAATTTTAATACTTAAACATTAGTCCAATCGTAAAATAATATCATTCATGTGAGAAAAGGTGTTGTAATGAAGTACACTATTGCTATTGAATAACATTAAATATCTCTTTTCAAAAATTTACAAATATGTACTTTTTATAATTGCAACGCATAAGCATTACATAAATTTTATATATGGAATAAAAAAGTGATATTAAGTAATATTTCAAAACTAATCTAGGACTAACAAACTTCTAAGGAGGTACACAAGGTAAATAAAATCAATATACAATATATAACAAATAATAATACATTATTTGAGGGATGCATATATTGATCAATTTTCATGCAAGAAATGGACGAATGTTATACCACGTGTATATATTAATTTTAAATATTAGAGATATGTCTATTGTTGTTTCTGGCCATTTTTTTTAATCTTTTCCACGTCTTATATTGTTTCCTGCCAATGTACAACAAACTAAGTTATTAATTTTTCCTTATGTATGGTAGGTCTATGACATAGGTCCTCGTGGAACAAAAAATATTGTTTACAACCTTTGTCTTAATGATGATGGCATCCTAGAGCTTGATTTTGACACAGATAAGGAGGTATGGCCCAAGATCCTTTGATTATCACTCATATTGTTTTGTAGTTAACATTATACATTACAGGTTATTTGGTTGTAGAAGCAAAAATTTTTGGTTTTCAGTGTTATGCTTTGATCACATTGATGCATCATGCATCTTATTGAGTATTTTTTGTCTCATATTTTGGGCTGCAATTCCTTTCCAATTCGCAAATTATTGCAATTTTTTATCTACAATGTTCTAACTTGAATAGAAAAGACAAATTTCTTCTTTCAAAATTGATTCTAGATAACTTTATTACAAGTGATTGCTATCCATTCTGTATGCATCCAAACAAAAGGCTAAATGCATAAGTTTTCATTTATGTGCCCCAGCTGAAGTATCAAATGATAGTGTGTCCTATATTGCAACAAATAAATCAATCATGAACATATGGAATAGAAGAAAACAATACAACAAAGCCTAGTATGAAGATATGGTTTGTGAAAAAAAACTTAACTCTAAATGGGTTTTACCTTGAGTTGGGGATATTGATATTGACTACACAAACAAAATAGGTAGTTAATGATGAAAATTAGCTCCAATTGGCAATATGAAATTAAAGGACTATAACTTGAGTAGATTAGTGATTGATAAAAATTAGGTTAATTATCAAACAAAAATGTTTTATGTATGATGGACATGAAAAGGTTTTCTCATTTAAATAGTACCCTATCCTATATATCATAGATAACTATTAACAACATGGAAGTCTATGTGCTATACTTAAATTATGTTGTACAATATCTATGCCACTATATTATTAGATGTTTGTTAAAGACAAACCAATAGCGTGGTGCTAGAAATTTGAAATTCTGTCAACCTAGAGTTGAGCAATTAAGAACATAAATTAATGAGATGTATACTTATTCTATCCACTGACCTATAATTTACATTAATACACAAGGAAATGGGGACAAGCCTTGTGACATGTCATTACATGTCTTTGTGACACTAACATTGTTTCTTCTTCTTGTATTCCATGTTCTATCAATTAATGTTTGATGTTTTTGTGGATTTCACAAGATATGATATTGTGAGGTGGAATTAAGCCAAGAAAAAAGGCTAATGAATTTATTCAATCACACATTTATTACCATAATTTGTATTCATTATGCGTAAGTCTGATATGTTTTGGTAGTGATTTGAGTAATGCAATTTTTTAAAAGTCTAGGCTCAAACTAGATGAAAACTTCTTTAGTAGGTAAGACAAATGGGGGAAACTAGATGAATACTTATGAACTGAAATTTGATTTATTTAACTCGACATTTATGTATTCATAAAAGGCCTATGCATCTTTCATTATCTAAGGAATATTACAAACTTTTAAATCATTCTAAGGGAAAATCTAGAAAAATATCATAGTTTAGTTGATCATCTAAAATTTTCCAAGTAGTAATATGCAAGCTACAACTTGGTGTTGGGATGAAAGAGGTAAATACTAGTTAATATATTTCTTTTTCTTTTAAATGGTTTCATATTACTTTACAAGTTAGATGATAATATTTGCCTTATGTAAAATAGGTAGCGAAAAAATGATGCATATGATGAAGTTCACTATATCTTGTTCCAAAATAAGTATATATCAAATGCTTAGTTTAGTCTGTGTCCATTTATAGTGAATGAAGTGCATTACCTTTTACTATTAGCATTTTCACTAACCAAATAAGGGAAGCCAATTAATTGTAGGTTTTGGCAGTGTAAGGTTGAAGATAGAAGGCACCATCCCAAAACACATTGTCCTTGGTTGAAATATATGGTGAACTCAATGAATTTATGTTGAATTGTTCATTTGTATGGTTAGAATAAAAAATTTCACTTGACTTATGTATTCATTTTCAACGATGGAAATTTTTGAAAATTCAATGCATTGTACATTGTGTATATATGTAGTGTTCTGTAGGGCCATATTCTTCTTTTTCACTCTTATGGCTTGATGCCTCTTCTTGGGGTGAATACACTTCAGAGTAGTTTTTTGCATTAAAAAAATTATGCAACATGAAAAGACATGATTATGCCTACACTTTTCTTAAAGGTTGAATACTAAGTTCTTAAGGTGTTCTTTTCTGTGGTGACATTTTATTACTTTATTTATACAGGTCATCTGGCCATGTAGTGGCTAATATTGGCCAACTTAAGAAAGCTTGTTCGAGTTTCTTGGTTTTCTGGGGAAAAATGACAGTGACATTGTTGATGTTGAGGTATATGTTGTATAAATTATTGATAGTCTACATTAGTTTATATTATAGTGTTCATTGTTTTTTATGTCTTATACTTTGCATTATATCTTCTTTTATTTTCATAAGATGAACTTAGTGCTGATGGTAAGAAGAAGGAATTGAAGAAAGAGGAGAATAATAACATTGGAGTGACAAATGCGGAAAAAGAGAGAGAATCAAATCGGTCAAGTGATACCCTTAAAGCTAATATCCGGCATGAGACACACATATACAGATTGATGGTCAAGTTTTTAGAGTTGGCAAATTCACCTACAATTCCTTGGCAACACAATGATAATGTTTTGAAATGATGAAACAATATTTCATGTGTAAATTGTAGTCCAACCAATATTAAGTTGGAAACTCATATTTTAATACTTGACATTTTATTTAATAATTTATGTGGTTGAAATTATTTATAGTTGCATTTGATATTATTTAGTATTGTAATTCACATATGTAACTTTGTTTTTTCATATTAAATGAACATGCACATTGTATGACATTTTTTAAAATTTGATCATACTAATTAATTTATGTTAATTAATAATGAACATATAAAATCAATCCAAAACTACTAACTTAGTAGTTTATATTGATTAATGACGAACACAAATAAAATGAATATACGACTAAATAAGTTGTGTATGATGATTATTAATGAAAGTAACTGAAATGAATATAAAATACTAAATCAATAATTTATATAATGAATATGAACTACCCAAAAAAGATAAATGACTACTGCAAATGATAAATTTGTGATTACAAATGAGGACTAAATTTTGCATATATACAACTATTAGTAGCTAATTTACAATATCTTATAACACGACCAGAATGTTAGGTCCCTATAATGCAAGTGATTACCTCATTACTATTGTAGTTGTATCCTTTATTAATATTGTTGTGACCCTATTGTCCCCATATTGTTATTATTGTGCCCCATAGAATCCCTCTCTTGTTATTTTTGTGCTTTTATATTATTATTGTTAGGTCGACTGGGTTATATCATTCATTTGTGTAATGTAAAGGAGGTTTCCCCCTCGAATAGGCTGAATTCTAAGGCGTTGATCTATCTTTTCTATCTTTTTGTGAGCTAGTTTCATAACACTTGGTATCAGAGCTTTGGATTCTAGGGTTTCACTGCTCCAAGTAATTCATTGGGGCATTTTCACTATAAATTTTTTTCTATGACGTTTCAGAAGTGCAAGAAAAAACCCATTTGAGATGAAATCGCATTGAACCTCGGGTCCAAATTTCAGATATTTTCACGCTATATTTATGGATATATGGTTTGAGGAAGTTGGTCTTTTTGCAGACCCCTGAATTACATTCCAAACAGGTGACCCGAGGAAAATCATCATAAATTTCTCTTTGAGCATCAGCTTGAAATTTTTTAAGAAGGTACAAAAAGAGGACGGACTGTAGTTTCTTGTATATATTTTTCAGAGCCAAAGGTCAAAACAGGGACACGTGGCACATTGTACAAGTTCGCTCTACTGAACTAGTCTATAATCAGGTCACTGTGGGAGTGTTACACAAAATATTGTCACCATGACTATTTGCAGTCAGTATGAGTCTATCACCACTCATACTGTCCTCCTTTGCAAGTCTCAAACCTCAGCTCTTCATGTCAAGCTTTAAAAATAAGAGAAAGTCCTTGAAAATCAATAAATCTCTGGTTCTGCACTTTCTCTTACTATTGCTTGCGGTCCCGCACCCCTTGGTAATGTTACCTGTGGACCTGCCTGCTCTGTCTCTAAAGGAGTGGGTGCGGACCCCTGTGAAAGTAAAAAAGGTGCAAGTTTATTCTTAAAAACTCACTTTGGGTTAATTCTGGATGTTTCTAGAAGGAACCTTGACGTGGATGGTTCGCTCCTAGGTGGTTCATGCATCCCATAACTAAAGGAGCTAATCCCTTGATGAGAGGAGCTTATCCCTTTGAAGGAGGGCTTTATCCCTTTGAAGGTGGACCTAGTAACTTCCCTCCATTGCACTATAAATTAAAGCATTGGGCTAGTTGCTAGAGAGGTTAGAAGCTGAACATTTTTGAGGGTAAATGCTATTGGAATTGAGACTTCCTAGTTAGGCTTGAGAGGAGAGATTACATACCTTTTGGCTTCATTGGGAAGAGAGTGAAACTTGACAAAGTAGAGGAGATTCTTGCTGGACCCTGGGAGGAGCTTGTACAACATCAAGGCACCAAGGTTGTAAAGTTCTTCTTTGATTAAAGTTAATGCAATCAGATTCATTTTTCTCAATAAATTGTCTTATATGGTTTATTTCATGAACTCGTTGATCATCATCATAAATATGTTTTATTATATTGGCTTTTCAGGTGCTATTTAATGTGTGTGCTTGTTTGTGTTTGAAGATTCTTTACAAGGGAGCTCATTTGGATCAACGTAGCATGGCTTCCACAAACTAGCACTGGACCCGAGGTAGGCCTAAACACCTGTTTGCCTTTATTTATAAATTGCATATTTAGAGAAAGATAGAATTTTTTTGGTTTTCTTGTCGCTAGATATCCATAGATACTAGGGAGGTCGATCTTGTCTGCAATAACGACTTATCCGGCCCACAAAATGGCGACCATACTAGGGAAAAAGTGATTTTTCATCTATTTTTACGACTGATTATGTCAAAGAACCTTAGAATCCAATGAAAAATCTTGATTCCGAGTTAAATTTGGGAAACATTTCTCGAACTATTCCTATTGACATTTTGGTTAAGCCTGGAATTGTTGAAAACATTCATATAGGTGCCTCTTGTACCGAAGATGAAATTCAAACATATAAGGCCCTATTTCAAGAATTCTGTGACGTGTTTGCCTGGTCATATGAGGAAATGCCAGGAATTGACCCAGCAATTGTTGTTCATGAAATCAAAACTTATCCGGATGCTAAACCTGTCTGGCAATGTTTGCGTCAGATCTACCCACGAAAAGCTGCTGCTATTCAAGCAAAAATTGAAAAATTACTTAAAGCAAGTTTCATTTATCCAATTCCCTTAACAGATTGGGTATCAAATATTGTTCTCGTTAACAAAAAGCAAGGAACAATAAGAATATGTATCAATTATAGGGATATTAATCGAGCTTGTCCAAAAGACAATTACCCAACTCCCTATATTGATCAAATCATTGATGATTGTGCCAGCAGTGAAATATTCTCCTTCATGGATGGTTTTTCCGGATACAATCAAATAAATATTCTACCTGCTGATCAACCAAAAACGGCTTTCATTTGTCCATGGGGGACATTTGCTTATTGCAAATTACCTTTTGGGCTCAAGAACGTCGGGGAAACTTTTCAAAGAGCCATGTCTTACCCGTTTCATGACATCAAGCACATTGTGCAACCCTATCTCGATGATTTACCTACTCATTCATTACATCGAGCCGATAATCTCATCCATTTACGAGCAATATTTATGAGGTGTAGGCATTATCGAATTAGGTCGAATCCACACAAGTGTGTTTTCTGTATAGAAACGGGTCGGTTACTGGGGTTTGTTGTTTCGAAAGCTGGCATTCGCGTCGATCCCTTGAAGGTTGAAGCTATTGTCAAATTGCCTCCTCCTTCGAGTCTTCGCCAACTCCAAAGTTTGCAAGGGAAAGAAAACTTTTTACGTCGATTCATTCCTAACTACGCCGAGATCACAAAGGGTTTTACCAGGTTGTTGAAACATAATACTCCATTCTTTTGGGATGAGATAGCCAACAAATCTTTTGATGCACTAAAACACGTGTTGACCCATGCACCATTATTGCATCCTCCCAACTACAACCAGGACTACTTCTTATATCTCTCCGCCTCGCATTCCACCATCGGAATGGTACTAGTTTAGGAAGATGAATTCGGTAGTGAACATGTGATATATTACCTTAGTTGAACCTTAAATCCAACTGAGCTAAAATATTCACATGTGGAGAAATTGGCATTGGCAGCTGTTCAAGCTGTCCAACGTTTTCGTCATTACATTTTACTACGCAAAACTATAGTAATTTCATATTGCAACTGTATGATCTATATTTTGACCAAACAATTGCTAGGGGCCAAGTACTCCAAATGGATTGTGATCCTGCAGGAGTTTGACTTGGAATTTGAAAAGTCTAAGTCGAAGAAATCTTTAGTTTTTGCAGAGTTGATGTGTGACTTCCTGCGTGCTGACACTGAAACTGTGGTGGAGGAGCCCATTGCGGACGAATCCTTCTTTCTAATCAGCACTTTAGATCCATGGTATGGGGATATCATAGTTTATCTCCAAACCTAATCCTTTAGGCCTGAAATTTCAAGATCAGAGCGTCGAAAAATACGATTCCAGTCCCAACAATTCAAAATTATTGAAGATACACTTTATCGTCGTGGGGCAGACTCCATTTTCCGATGCTGTTTAATTCACGAGGAAGCTGAAAGGGTTCTAAATGACTGTCACTCTAGAGCATGTGGTGGTCATATTTCTGGGTTTGCCACAACCCAAAAGATATTGCGCGCTGGCTATTTCTGGCCGTCTTTGTTTAAAGACTGTATTAACGCAATCCGAAAATGCCACAACTACCAAATTTTTAATCGAAAGATGCGCGCTCCACCTGCTCCTCTCCACCCTATAATTGTCGTCGGTCCTTTTGCGAAATGGGGTATCGATTTTATTACATGTAACCCTCACTCGGCCGAGGGGCATGCGTATATCATCCTTGCAGTAGATTATTTTACGAAGTGGGCCGAGGCAATGCCTACATTTGAGGAAGATGGCAAAACTACTGCGATTTTCGTGTTCAATCCTATAATTGCTAGGTTTGGTGTTCCACAAGTGATTATCACTGATCATGGGCATCATTTTCAAAACATTATGATGACTGAACTTATAGACCAACTTGGCCTGCATCACGATAGTTCAACTCCATATTATCCATAGGCTAATGGTCTGGTTGAAGCCATCAACAAAGTTCTAGTCATCATAATCTGACGAATCATTGGGATTCATAGGTTGAATTGGCATAACATGCTATTTTCAGTGCTTTGGGCATATCGAACCTCAGTAAAAACATCAACCGGTTTCACTCCTTTCCAACTAGTTTACAGTTTGGAAGCTGTGTTACCCATTGAATGTGAAATCTCGTCATTGCAAATGTCCATAGAATTACTTCCAGCCACTTCCGAAGAGGAAAAACGTTTGCTGTACTTGGCTCAGCTAGATGAGAATCGATGTGATGTTGCATTAGTAATCGAAACTCATGCCAAACATATTAAACCTCAGTATGATCGAAATGTTACCCCTCATAATTTTTCGGAAGGAGACCTAGTCTTACTGTACGATCAAGCAAATGATAAATTAGGTGCTGGAAAATTCGTACCCATGTGGCATGATCCTTATGTTGTTAAGTGAAAGCTGGCAAAAGGGGCCTATGAATTGGTAGACTTTGACGAAGTCTCTTTAGGTAAGCCCAGAAATGGTCTTTACTTGAAGAGATATTATGCTTAGATCTGGGTGTGGAGATTTTTAGTTAGGTTAGTTTTCTTTCTAGCTGGTGTGTCTTAGATTTAAAAGTGTGCTTAGCTTATAGAGTGTTTTCGTCATTATTCCTGCTTATCTTGATTTTACTCTTGATATTGCAGATGTCGACGTCTCTCCAATCATACATTGGTTTTACTGATGGTGCTTGTCGTAATACACGGAACATTTCTTCCACAACTTGGGTCATCTATTCGCCCTCTGATGAGTTGGTATCTATGCATGAGGTAAGCCTCGGTCAAACAACGAACAACATTGCAGAGTATAGTGCAGTGATTGAGTTATTACCTGAATCCATCTCATTTGGGATTCGGAGTTTGATTGTGAGGTTAGATTCTGAACTCGTTTTGTTACAACTTAACAGAGTATATGCCATTAGAAATCCAGTATTATTGAGATTATTTTTGAGAGTTCATCTCTTGGAACGTGAATTTGACTATGTTGAATATCAACACATTCCAAGATATTTAAATACATTAGCAGATGTAATTGCTTCTCTAATGTTAAGTAGACATTTGCAATAATCATACAAGTAAATTTAAAAACATTCCATAACATGTTTTACAAGATAAGCCGGTAATAGTAATATAGCATAGCATAGAAGTGTGTCAAATATACATCGTCTTCGATCATAGGTTGAAAAACACCTTATGATCGGCAAAAATGATAGTACAAAAAGCAAAAATGTCATATGAGTCTACAACAGGCAATCATCCTATCACTGGTGATGATCACGATAAGAAACCAATGTATGGGCCACCCTACAAAGGAACCTCCTGAAAGGTCCTGGGACCCCAATCACATAGCACTGTAGCCTAAGAGGAATGTCATCTATGCTGGTCTCTAGAATGTCTGCTGTCAAACGCTCTAGATGGTTTCCAATTCGGCCAGAGTCTCTGTAGATTCGTCCTGTGGGGCTGGTGCTACTGCAGCTGGTTGTTTCCTCTCATAGGGCTAGAGAGTGGCTGGTCGCCGTGCACCTACTTCTGCATTTGAAACTTTTACTATCAATTTTGGGATGATTTAAAAAACGAAAAAAAAAAAAAATTAGAAAATGTTGAAAATGATTTTACCTAAGTCATCCCATTGCTCTCCTAGTGGAAGAGCCATGTCTGGGTCACCACTATAATCCATCCTAGCATAAGGAAAATCCTGAATAGCAAAAACTTGGTTCTCCAACCAATGAAAATACTCAGGAGGAAATCGAATGACTTCTGTTCCCTCCTCAGGATGACGGGCCATAACTGCAACCCAACGCATCAGTTTGGGCTCTCGGGGAAGTCCAGCTCCAACGGAAAGATGCTGTGGGACCAACATTGGGACCCTCTCTAGACCAAAGCTCACAACTAAAGCACCGTATCCAAAGTTCTTCAGTTGTCCATTCTTTGCTCTAGTCAGTTGGCCTTTTACATTAGCCAACACAGCCTCGCACCAGTTGAAGATGGTGCCTTGAAAGCAGTCTACTGCCATCCACATTTGGGATTCAGTGGCCACATGTAGTGTTGCGCTTCCGCAGAGCCTGGTAACATGAAATGCAATCACTTTGAGTTTAGGACGGGAGATGGTTTTGATATCAATCCCTTTGTCTCTAGTTTGGTCGTTACAAAACTCTAGCCGGAGGCTATCGACAAACTGGCCACCTAGCCTAGTCCCGAATAGAGTCAAATGTTCACCTCTCTTAGGCAAACCAGTCAAAAAGTAAATGTATTCCCGCTCCATTTCGAGCTGGTGGCTACCAATAAAGAAACACTGGTCCTGTACATTCCACCTGTCTACCAGCCACTACAAAAAGTCCACTTGGGCCCTCATGCCAGGTATGGCCCAGAATTTGAATAAACCGCATGCCTTCAATGCATCAATCAAAGGTTGATGATTAATCGCAGCGAGATCCACATCCTCGTGCTCCCGTTCCTGCCAGTCAAGCATGATGTATACCCTACATTCAATAAAAATGCGGATTAGAATATTTAAAATCAAAATTTTTGGGTGGAATTTGAAAGATTTAAGTTTAAAAACCTATGCTGCGGGGACCACACCCTCTATGTTAGAGACAATGCGTAGGTCCGTACGAAAAAGTCAGGGTCCGCAGGTTTCCTACACTGCACCTGCAGGCCCCCGCGTGCAGGTTTTTAACCTAAAAATTTCCTTAAAATGAAAATAAAACCCTAGAAACAAATTTCAAATGGATGAAATGCAAGAGTAAGATGATGTGGATTACCTGGAGGTGATGATGTTCGATTCCAACGAACGGATTTTCCGCAATCTTCATGGGAAGTTTATTACCAAAAGCTCTCTTTTCTCACTTTGAAGTCAAACGGTAAAAATGAATTTACAAAAGCCCTTTTTATAAGCTCTTTTGAATAAATGAATTTTTAATTTGTTTATTTTTCACTTTAAAGAGGTAACTTTTGAAACATTTTTATCTATTTTAAACAGGTATGGGTAATGTTTGAGTTTTTGTGCAGGATAACGGATTTTTCAGGCAAAATTGGTCATTTTTGACAAAAAATATTAGAGTCACCTTTAAGCTCTTTTCTGACTCCTAAAATATGAAAAGATTGCTGAGTTTCTCTTTTTAAGCTCGTTAAAACGGAACTAAAAAGACGGTCCACTTACAACCCTTTTTTGACCGTAAAAACATGAAAAGATTGCCGGATTTTTGTCGTTTCAAATTCGATATTGGTTATAAAGCGATGTGTCATTGATCACTTTTTTACTTTTTCGGATCAGAGGCACTAATTATGAAAATTACTCCTTGATTGTAATGGTCAAGCGGTTCTCTCAAGTATTATTTTATACTTTTTCAGGCTTGGGAGACACAAATTTACGAAAAGGACAACCATGGACTTTTCTTAAGTTTTTTCAGACTCCCTAAAATTGAAAAACGCCGAGTTTCTCCTATACTGGGCTCGTTAAAATTTAACAATAAAGGACCTGTTCAATTACAAACAGGAACGGACCACTCCTTCTTAAGGTTCGAATTTAAGCTAAGTTGGACTCATCCGAAGGATGAGCTTATAATCAAGCAAATGTTATCCTCCTCAAGCTTGTCAAAAATAAAGAGGTACTTGCCAGAAATGGTGGGGGAAAAGAGAGAAAAATGAGCCTGTTTTTCATACTTTGTGTCTCAGAAAAACATTTAACCACTCTTGAACATGACACTTTTTATTCACCTGGGTTGGGAAATCCTTTGCCTAACAGTTGATCGAACCATATTGAAAGTCTTTAGCTAGTTTCTGGGTATTAACTTTGGGTCAATTGTCACCAAACCATCTTCTGTGTTGTTATGTGTTCAAGAGGTCAGTGTAAATAAACCATTCATCTGCAAAATATCTGGCATCCATCTTGACCATCCCTGAGTTAGTCCTTGCAACTATATTTCTTCAAACTTGATCTATGATTTCGTGTTGTGGGCTTACCTATGACAGATCGCTTTCTATCGACTTCAGCTCATTATCTAGAAAGATGATCTAGAAATCGTCAGTACCTTGGGATCTGCATGCCTCAATGGCAGGTTTCTCACCTTCGATGATAAGTTTCATCATTGACCTTCGATCAAAGGATTCCATGACATGTTTGACATCAACACATCTATTCACATTTCATGGATTGTACTGAGTACTTTGAGAGCCATTGACATTAATGTTGGTTTCTCTCACGCTTGTTAACAGTTTACATCATTGACTGGTAATCAAGTGGTTTCTACCATGTTCGACTTCGACACATTCATTCACATGGATAGAATCGTACTATTTCGGGGAGTAGAAATCAAGACCCTAGATCTAGTTTCCACCATCTAGGCTGTGAGGAATTTTGTATTCATTATACAATGGACTATTCATAAACAGATGGCTGCACCCATACTATGTCTACATGTGTCTATACTTGTGATGTATTACAAGATCATTCCTACATCAGAGCAGTTTAGTTAGTTTTCTAGTCAGTTTTGATCTGAGTATGGGAATGCCTACCTCAACGATGATATGATCTGATATATATATTTTGTATTGAATTTTTTTACAGGTTCCAACCGGGCTCTCCACAAGATGATCCTCGAAATGATCAAGTACTTCACTCTTCTTAGATAATAAATGAAATCCTCATCTACTAGAGACTTCGCACTTTAGGGGGCAATCTATTACACAAAATATTGTCACCATGACTATTTGCAGTCAGTATGAGTCTATCACCACTCATACTATCCTCCTTTGCAAGTCTCAAACCTCAGCTCTTCATGTCAAGCTTTAAAAATGAGAGAAAGTCCTTGAAAATCAATAAAGCTCTGGTTCCGCACTTTCTCTTACTATTGCCTGCAGTCCCGCACCCCTTGGTCATGTTACCTGCAGACCTGCCCGCTCTGTCTCTAAAGGAGTGTGTGCCGACCCCTGTGAAAGTCAAAAAGGCGCAAGTTTATTCTTAAAAACTCACTTTGGGTTAATTATGGATGATTCTAGAAGGAATCTTGACGTGGATAGTTCGCTCTTAGGTGGTTCATGCATCCCATAACTAAAGGAGCTAATCCCTTGATGAGAGGAGCTTATCCCTTTGAAGGAGGGCTTTATGCCTTTGAAGGTGGACCTAGTAACTTCCCTCCATTGCACTATAAATTAAGGCATTGGGCTGGTTGCTAGAGAGGTTAGAAGCTGAACATTTTTTAGGGTAAATGCTATTGGAATTGAGACTTCCTAGTTAAGCTTGAGAGGAGAGATTACATACCTTTTGGCTTCATTGGGAAGAGAGTGAAACTTGTCAAAGTAGAGGAGATTCTTGCTGGACCCTGGGAGGAGCTTGTACAACATCAAGGCACCAAGATTGTAAAGCTCTTCTTTGATTAAAGTTAATACAATCAGATTCATTTTTCTCAATAAATTGTCTTATATGGTTTATTTCATGAACTCCTTGATCATCATGATAAATATGTTTTATTATATTGGCTTTTCAAGTGCTATTTAATGTGTGTGCTTGTTTGTGTTTGCAGATTCTTTACAAGGGAGCTCATTTGGATCAATGGAGCGTGGCTTCCACAAACTAGCACTGGACCCGAGGTAGGCCTAAAACACTTGTTTGCCTTTATTTATAAATTGCATATTTAGAGAAAGATAGAATTTGTTTGGTTTGCTTGTCGCTAGATATCCATAGATAATAGGGAGGTCGATCTTGTCCGCAAGAATGACTTATCCGGCCGACAGGGAGATTTGGCATAAATCTTCCTTGGAGAATCCAATTGGGATCAGACTGTTGGCATTGGAAAGAGGACACAAAGGGTCAATGTAGGTCACAATTTCATAATTGGGTGATCCGAAATTACAGAGATATATTAGAGGCAATATCAAGCTCCTACAAAGTGAAAAAAGGTGCGTAGGTTTTTTTAAATTTTTTCTTAAGCTTGGTTTGAAAAATTATTTTGAAGGAATTCAAAGGGAATAGTAGAGCATTATTATCGGTAACTAATGCCCCAAGGAAAGAAAATCCAAACACCTAGTAAGAAACCTGAAAGCTCTAGCATGACTTATGAAGAAGAGTAAGAAATGCTACATGATATATCAAAATTACAAGACCAAGTGCAACAAATTTCACTCTCACAAAAGCTAATAGAAGCTAAGATAAATGGCGTGGAATCTAAGATAAAGGGTGTGGAAGCCAAGATTGATGATTTGAATATAGATTTGAAGACAGATTTGACAAATTTCCTACACGAAATACTTACTAATGGTGAAAGGGTAGTAAAGGAAACTCATGATGCGAACAAAAGAAATGTTAATCATGATTTCATAGACTCTAATGTCAGATCGAAGACCCACCATATTCGAAAAATCGATATGAGGAAGTTTGATGGCAAGGATCCCGCAACATGGATATTACAGATGGAGCAATTTTTTGATCTCAATAATGTGCAAAACACACAAAAGGTATGTATTACAACTTTATATTTGGAACCAAATCAGTTTGTATGATATCAATGGCTTTTCTCTCGTAAACAAATTATCACTTGGAAAATTTTTACGGAAGAATTGACAGCACATTATGAGGATACAAAAAACAAACATTTTTTTAGCCAATTGATAAGTCTGAAACAAAAGGGTTCAATAATGGAGCACATTGAGGAGTTCCAAAAATTGAACATAAGGGTAAAAAATATTCCAGATGAGCACAGGATTGATGTGTTCATAGGGACTTTAAAGGATAATATCCAACATGATGTTTGCCTTTGGTAACCTAATTCATTAGAGAAAGCATTCAGGTTAGCAAGAAAAATGGAAAGCAAAATTATGGCAACCAGGAAGTATACCACTCACAACTATGAAGATGGAAGTGTTGTTGCTCCTAGTCTTCCACAACCTATAAGGTTGACAGCACAACAATTGGAAGAAAAAAGAGCAAAAGGGCTTTGTTATAGTTGTGATAGAAAATACACTAAAGGTCATAAGTGTGCTAAGAAGAAATTATTCTACATAGATTGTGAAGAGGAAGAAGAAAAGGAGCAAGAAAGGTCAAAAGAAGAGGATATACTCCAGGAACAAAGTCTAGATAAAGAAGAAATGAATCCGACCATATCATGTAATGCATTGGCTGGAATTACCACTCCTCAAACCATCAAGATAGAAGGACAAATCAAGAAGAAAAAGGTAATAGTGTTGATTGATTCAGGGAGTACCCACAATTTTATTCATTGTAAGGTAGCAAAAGAATTGAATTTCTTCCTATATCCAGCACTAGAGTGTCAAGTGATGGTTGCAAATTTAGGAACAATAAATTGCTCTGGAAAGTGCCATAATATCAAGCTATCCCTGGGAGAATATGTATTTACTAGCCTAATGCTTTCCATTCCAATGGGATGTGATGATGTTGTACTAGGAGTCCAATGGTTACAATCCTTGGGTACAATAGCTTTTAATTTTCAAGAACTTGTCATTAATTTTTTTGCAGAAGGAAATGAAGTTGAATTAAGGGGTATTGCAAGGAAACCGGGAAAGATAATAAACTCTAATGGTATGACAAAGCTTCTAAAAAAAGAACAAAAAGGTGTAATTGCATAATTATGTTTGCTAGATGTTTCCACATCGAAATCATATATTTCTCCAGATCTCCAAAAAGTCTTGGAAAATCATTCCAAGGTATTTGAGACTCCCAAAGGTCTCCCACCTATTCATGATCATGATCATGCTATTCATCTGATTCTAGGAAGTGTTCCTCCAAACATCAGGTCATACAAATATCCCTATGCCAAAAAGAGTGAAATTGAATGTATGGTTGTAGAAATGCTAGAGGCTAGTATAATTCAACCTAGTCAAAGTTCTTTCTCTGCTCCAGCAGTATTGGTGCACAAGAAGGATGGATCATGGTGCATGTGTCCGGATTATAGGGAGCTCAACAAGCTCACTATTAAAGATACGTTTCCCATTCCTGTCATTGATGAATTACTGGATGAATTGCATGGATCAATTTACTTCACCAAGTTGGATTTTCGTTCAGGACATCATCAAATCAGAATGAAGACTGAAGACATTCCAAAAACAACATTTAGAACTCATGAGGGTCATTTTGAATTTTTGGTCATGCCTTTTGGCCTTAGCAACGCACCTTCTACATTTCAAGGTTTGATGAATTCCATTTTCAAACCCTTCCTTAGAAAATTTGTGTTAGTATTTTTTGACGATATACTAATCTACAACAAGTCTTGGAAGGATCATGTTGAACATGTTGACAGGGTGCTACAACTATTGGAGGAGAAAAAATTATATGCAAAAAGATCCAAATGTTTCTTTGGAGTACAAGAGGTGCAATATCTGGGTCATATCGTATCTCATGAAGGAGTTAAGGTAGACCCTAGCAAAATTAAAGCCATTAAGGAATGGAAAATCCCCACATCCATAAAGCATTTGTGAGGATTTCTCGGGTTGACAGGGTATTATCGCAAGTTTGTTAAGAATTATGGGAGAATAGCAGCACCTCTAAAAACATTATTGAAGAAAGATGCATTTTCATAGACTCCAGAAGCAACAAAGGCCTTCAAACATCCTAAAGAGGCAATGTGCCAAGCACCGGTCTTAGCTACACCAGACTTCACAAAAACCTTTATTGTGGAATGTGATGCTTTGGGAAATGGAATTGGTGCTGTTTTAATGCAAGATGAAAGACCCATTGCTTTTGAAAGTCATCCAATCAAGGGAAATTTTTTACACAAAGCTATTTATGAGAAGGAAATGTTGGCAATACTACATGCACTTAAGAAATGACGACCCTACCTAATGGGAAGACACTTCAAGGTAAAAACGGATCATGATAGCCTTAAATACTTTTTAGAACAAAGACTATCCTCTGAAGAACAACAAAAGTGGGTCACAAAGATGTTGGGTTATGACTTTGAAATCATCTACAAAAAAGGGAAGCAAAAGGTGGTGGTAGATGCACTCTCAATAAAGGATGAGGATGTGGAAGCATTGTTGTGCACCATTTCTATTATCCAACCAGATTGGATAAACAAAGCAAGGGAGGAATGGAAGAATGATGAAGAAGTGTGTGCACTTATTCGAAAGTTACAACAAGATTCTAGTACATTTGATACATTTAGCTGGCAAAATGATTCATTATGGTATAAAGATCGCTTGTACCTCTGCAAGAATTCCCAACTCAAACAAAAGATTCTTATGGAATTGCACACTTCTCCCTTAGGAGGGCACTTAGGATTTTTAAAAACTTACCATAGGGTTAAGAAGGAATTTTTTTGGGAAGGCCTTAAATCGGATATTCAAAAGTTTGTGGTGGAATGTTTGGTTTGCCAACAAAATAAAGTTGAAACGATTAAGACCCTGGGTCTATTACAATCTTTATCCATTCCAAGCCAACATTGGGAGGAGGTTTCAATGGATTTTATCACAGGTTTACCCAAGTCTAAGGGAAATAGTGTCATCATAGTGGTAGTTGACAAACTTACCAAGTATGCACACTTTTGTGCATTATCACATCCATTTAAAGCCAATATAGTTTCTACTGCATTTATGGAAATAATTCAAAAGCTACATGGAAACCCAAAGATTATAGTAAGTGACAGAGATCCCATTTTCACCGGAAATTTTTGGACAGAATTATTTTCTTGTCTCGATACTCAATTAGCTCATAGCTCATCCTATCATCCTCAATCTGATGGGAAAACAGAGATAGTAAACAAATGTTTGGAAGGATATCTTCATTGCTTTGTATCTGATAAACAGACACAAGGGGACAAATGGTTGCCTCTGATTGAATGGTGGTATAGCACTTCCTTCCATACAACAACAAAAATGACCCCATTTATGGAACTTTATGGATATCAGCCACCATCCATCACATCATATTTAAGAGAAATTTCTAAGGTTCAAGCAGTGGAACATCACATCGAGCATCAAAAACAAGTCCTCCAACTCTTAAAGGATAACCTCGTGTTGGCACATAATAGAATGAAACAACAGGCATATCAACATTGCAGTGAAAGAAGTTTTGATGTAGGTGATTGGGTATTCCTACGCCTACAACCATATAAAAAAATTTCCCTCAAGCAAGCTAAGAAGGATAATAAATTATCACCAAATTATGGTCCGTACAAGGTGTTGCAAAATATTGGTACTATGGCATATAAATTGGAGCTTCCTGCAACTTCTCGAGTGCACCCAATTTTCCATGTTTCATGTTTAAAGAAGGTTATAGGCGACAAGCTCCCAGTTCAAACAATATTGCCAGAACTTGATGAGGAATGAAAAATTATATTACAACTAGAGGCAGTCACAGAAAGAAGAACTCGACTGCTACGAAATTGATCAATTTCAAAGTATCTGATCAAGTGGAAGAACTTATCCACTGAAGATTCCACATGGGAGGATGAGAATTTTATACAGAAGCATCCATAACTACTCAAGCGTTGAGGACAACAATTTTTTGAAGGAGAGGGGCATGTTAAGTCCCTATAATACTAGTGATTACCCCATTACTATTTTAGTTGTATCCCTTGTGAATATTGTTGTGCCCCTATTGTCCCCATATCGTTATTATAGTGCCCCATAGAATCCCTCTATTGTTATTTTTGTGCCTTTATATTATTATTGTTAGGTCGGATGGGTTATATTGTGACTCCTTAGACTCCTATATAGAAAGGAGGTTTTGTCATTTGAATCATCAAATAATCATTCATTTGTGTAATGTAAAGGAGGTTGTCCCCTCGAAGAGGCTGAATTCTAAGGCGTTGATCTATCTTTTCTATCTTTTTGTGAGCTAGTTTCATAACACAGAATATAGTCATATTTTATTTGTCATTAATTGGTTTCAAACAATGACTAAAATTGGCATATATATGACTATTAGTAGCTAATTTACAGTATCTTATAACACGACCAACATTTTGGTAATATTTCTTTGGTTTTTAATTGGTTTTCTCAAGTGATCATATAAATTTTGTTGTATATTTGGTCATTAATTGTAGCAATCAATGACTAAATTAATGATCAAATTAATGACTAAATATACTACTAGACAATAAAATTGAGACAACCAATTAATTACTAAGCTAAAAACAACTAAACGTTGGTTGTGTTATAAGATATTGTAAATTAGCTACTATTGGTCACCGACTGAGAAATAGTCATTTATATGCAAATTTTAGTCATATTTTTAGTAACTAGTTAGTCATTCTTTACTAGTGATTTTACGTGATTCAAGTTGCGTTGTAATCTTCTCATCGAACTATTGAACATGGCGCTATTTCCATAAAAATTTTGGGAATTTATATTTCAGGATTTTTTGGATCCTCCTAGATCAATCCACCCCACTGGCAAGATTTTGGACCTCCAAAAGTTAAATTACTCAAAAAATAGGTGAGGGTATTTCTCCCTCACTTTCCCTATCTTGACCCATCATGATTTTCTTAGATTCATTCCTTGAAGACCCACTCAAATATATTCCTTTGTCTTCATGTCCAAAATGACATCCTCCTACAACTTGTTCAGATACTTAGGAGAAAAATCATCAATGGAAGGAACTTGAATACTCTCATCCCTATCTATGACCATTGGAGGTTCATGCAGTTTCAAGTTTGATGCATTCACCATTGAATACATCTGCATATACGGTGGTAAATCTAAGCAGAAATCATTAGTGCTAACCTTCCGCAAAATAGTAAATGGGACATATCGGATTGGCATGAGCTTATTACGTTCTCCTATTAACCTATCCTTTCATATATGTATCCAAACATGATCATAAACATGGAAGTGATGATCCATCCTATGTTTATCATTCCTAGCCTTGCACTAGGCTTGGCTCTTCTCCAATTATTCTTGCACTACATGATGCACCATATAGATCTTCTAAATGAATTTTTGGGATTTGCCTTCATCTCTATGCTCATAAAAATCAAAATTTTTCCCAAAAATAAAATCCAATGGAGACTTTGGAAGTACCCAAAATAGGTTTCAAATGCAGATCTTTGTGTAGATGAATGTAATGCTTGATTGTGTCCACTTGAATTTATCTCTATCTCAAACTACTACTACAAGTATAAATTATAACAATGGTATAGTTTTTTTCTTTTATTTCAATGTATCAAAGGATTTCTATTGTTTTCCTCCCCGCTAAAATACCAATTCCACACTAGTCAAATCATGTAAAGGATATGCAATAAAGGAAAAGTTATCGATAAATTTCTCTAATACTGGACTGCTCCGAAGAAACTTTTAACTCTCATTGTTGATGTAGGCTTGGGCTAGTTAACAATCACTTCAACCTTAGAGGGATCTATTTTCAACTCACCACCCCCAACGATGTAACCCAAGTACACTAAAGATGTCTTGCCAAATTCACAATTTGACAATTTCACATACAACTCTTTTTTCAAAGTATCAAATACTTACTTGACATTCTTGATGTGTTCATCCCAAGTTTTACTAAATACCAATATATAATCTAAGTATAAAATCACAAATCCATTAATGAATGGTCAAAAAATTTCATTCATCACACACATAAAAGTTGTTGTAAAATTGAAAAGCCCAAAAGAAATCACTAACCATTCAAAAAAACCCTCCTTTGTTTTGAAAGTGGTTTTCCAAACATCACCTTCTGCAATTTGAATCTGATGATAACCAGTTCATAATTCTATCTTAGTAAAGTAAACTACGTTTTTTAACTGATCTAACAACTCATCAATATGAGGAAGAGGGTATCAATTCTTTACCATGAACTTATTTAGCTCATGAAAGTTAGCACACATTCTCCATGCACCATCTTTCTTTGGTACCATCACAATAGGAGATCCACATGGAGAGGAACTAGGCATGATGACTCTGTTTTCAAGTAATTCTTGAACTTGCTTCTTAATCTCTACATTCTTAATCACTGAAATCTTATACATACCAACATTAGGTAGAGGGACACTTTCTTGTAGCTGAATCTCATGTTGAATCTCCCTCTTAGGAGGAAATCCTTCATGTTGATGGAAAATATCATCATAGTTAGAAATGAGATTAAATAATTCATCCTTGCGAGGAGGATCATAACCTTAAAGGCATAAAAATTTTCAACATCCTTTTCTTTCACAACCAGAAGTAAAAAATTCTTGTTGTTATTTATGAGCCTCTTCATTTTCCCTGCACTGAAAAGTGATAAGTTAGTCTAGATGTTGTGTTCTCTTACAATATACTCAACCACATGTTTGGTGAGGTGATATTTTTTCTCCTCCGTGAAGAATATGGATTTCCTATCATACAAATAAGCACTTCCAAATAAAATTCCACAAATATCAAGAGGAAGCATGTCTAATTTGAACTCATAAACAAATTTTGAAGTGATAGAAAATTGAAATTTACACTACTTCATCACTTGTATATTTGCATTATCACAAACCCAACTGAGAGGATAAGATTTCTTGTGAGGTATTATTTCCAATCCCAACTTCTTGAAAACCACTTTAGATATTGAATTCACTTGGGAACCAATATAAAAAAGAGTATCCACTTTGGTATGCTTAATTATCACCCTTACGTGAAAAATCTCACTTCTTCTGCTTTCAACGCTAGGAGATGGAATAAAAGAACTAGAATTAGCATGAGAATATGTCTTACCTTACACTCCAATATTTGTGACTTGAGTTGCATCCCCTGAATCAGATCCAAAATATTGTTACACAATTGCACCATTCTTGTGCTTTCCTTTTCCTTCAAACCTCTTAGGTATTATTTTAGGATGCATCATCCAACAATGAGAATCATCATGCCCTTTATTTTTACAATGAGAGCATGTCATCCTTGCATCTTCTTTATTCACTATAACAACCTTGTTTTTTTTCCTCTTTCCTTTAAATTTAACTTAAGAGAAATTAAATGGTTGGTTCTTTGAAAAATCGTTCTTCCCATTATTTTCCTTGCAGTCAAGATGAGTAGCTTGAGCACATATGTCATTCAAATTAGAGAGATTAAATAAAGTGAGAGTATGGCAAAGATAACTATGAAATGCACCAATGTATTTTAAAATTTTCTCTATAGAATCTAATGGAATATTTAAAGATAATTCATTCTTCCTAAATTATTCAGTAAAACTTTGCACATTTTTTCCTTTTCCTTGCCTCAAATTTTACCATTCCATGATTTCTTTTTGAGTATAGACTAATGGACACAACTACTTATTTAATGAATTAGTGAATTTTGAACATGAAGAAAGGATGTTACCATTATTGTTTCATTCTCGAATTTTACATTCCCACCAAACTAGTGATGTACATTAAAAATAATCAGAGGCGAACTGAATATTTACCTCTTCTTCAAAAATTTGTTGAATATGACAATAAAATTCTATTATTTGAATCAAAGTATCTAATATTTATGAATTAAGCTCAATAGTATACAATGGAAGTCAAAGTTAACATCCAACTTCAACAATGGCTTCTTTGAGGTAATCTTCTTACGAGGATATGACAACAGAGAATTAGACAAAGAAGAAGGAGGCAAAGAATGAAGAGGGGAGGGAGGTCTTGAAGGAGGAGGAGAAAATAGAGGACGAGGGGATTTATCACCCTCATTATTTACTTAAATAATGCCTTCTCCTTTTCGAAGTCCTCTTTCTTTATAGTGTTCTTCCATATTTGATTGCAATAGACTAAATGCCTTCAAAAATCCAACTCAAAGATAAGAGGACTCTCTCATCTTAGTGAATCCATCTCTACTCTTTGAGTGAAACTCATCAAACTAGCTTTGGGATTCTATGCTTCAAGTTCACCTTCTCCCTTCTTAAGCTTAGACCTAGTAATCATTCCGTTCAAAAACCAAATAAAACTAGCTCAATAAGCTCTGATACCAAACATGATCAAGATATTTTAATATGAGCCTGTGATTTGTCATATTTAAACAAAATGTGAAATGGAAAAGTTGACTAAAATATTTTAAAAATTCTATGAATAGAAATAAATAATTGTTTATAAAATAAAATAACATAGTGTGATTGATAATAGAGTTCAGACAATGTGGGTTACATCTTTGGGTCGGCTTCCAATGAAGTGGCCTCTTCAATTATGACGAAAAATTACTCAAATTACATCAAATCCCTAATTCCTAAAGTTGACTCTCTATTATGAAGTTGTACAAAGCCTCAAATAACCCCTCTCAAAAATATCTCCTTTCTTAAATCTAAATAGGGGATAAAAATGGTGTAATACCACAAACAAAGTGATAGCAAATGCTACAATGCTAAGGACCTCAGATTCCTTTTCATATCCATGAAATTTTGGTGTTGTATGCTAACCCAAAGAATATCTGACAAAAACCTCTTCCTCTTCCTAATATTTAAAAGGGGAAAAATATTGACTTTTATACCATGAACAATCCCAAACTTGGCCTTGAAAAGACAAAGATTCAACATTTACATAAAACCACACTGTGTAGTGCAATGGAACGTGCTTTTAGTATAAATAACATTGGGGGTCCACACCCTTGAGGTCGAGCCCATGGAGGTTTCAACCCCATCCATTGCAATATATATATATATATATTGGGCACATTGACCATTTATTATAACTATTCAAACCATATTATATACCATATAACATAATACTTGTCCCATGTGCTCATCGACAGTATTCAAGATATGATGTGGAAATGTGGAGTGTATTGGCTTTTGTTCAATGGTCGTTGATGGGAGGTTATGAGGTCAAGCTCATCACCTTCCCCCTTTGTCGCAACTAGTTATAACGAAAGAATATATATAGTATTGTTCATTTGTATAATAAAACAAACCCATCTCCCTGGTTTGGTTATTGGCCTCCCCCCTCTGAGGTTAGGGGTTAAAACCCAACACTCCATCCAACCAACAGATGATTCTTTTGACTAATTTCTCATGGTGCCATGTGGCACCCTTTTATTGGGCCATGTGGCATTCTTCTATTGGACATTTTATGTCGAGTCAGCATCTCCGCCAAATAATCCACCACCTACCATGTCACTACTTACTCAATGTCATGTGTTAACTCTATGTTGTGCCATGTTATATGTATGATATTGCCATTTTGCACTATATAGATGTGCCATATCTTACCCTATCCATTTTTATGTTTGGCATGAACTTCAAAATTCCATAACTTTTTCATTTGGCCTCCATTTGACATGATTTAAGTTACATTGGAATTGTCATGTTAAGCTCTTCTACATGGTAGTATTTCCATCAAATTTTTGGGACTTCAAATTTTAGGCCTTTTGGATCCTCCTGAATCAATTATGGTACTACTTTGGTGTAATTCTGGATATCCAAATGCTCAAATGCAAACAATATCTCTGAATGTATATGTTATCTAGATGTGATGCATAGGAAAGGGCCCATGTGCTCGAATATGCTGAAGGGGCCTGAATGACTATAAGATGACTACTTCACTTCAACTTCATTTTCATCTTGATTCTTGTGAGTTAGGATAGGTGCCATATACCATTGGAAAGTTATTTGAGAGGGATATATAGTTGTATGATTTTCATTTACACTTGATTAGGATAGCTGAAGGAAGGATTTATATAATCCTCAATAAGATCTTACATTAATGAGATCAAGTACTATGAAAGACATTCAATAATATCTCATTTTGTTGGGATTTGAAATCAATGACATTATAGTTGACATCAATGAAAACATATGCACAAAAATCTCTCCCTTTGGAATTGATGGCAATAACACCAGACTTATGCTTAGTCATTGATGATCTTGGGTAAGACTGCCCTTATATGTTTGTTGATTATACTCCCCCTATCTGCTTGTTGACTACTTAGTGATCCACTCTTGATATCTGCTTATTATCCCTCTTTGGAATCAATGGAAAAGGGAATATACTTCCCTTGTTTTGGCGTATACCATTTTCTTAAACTCCACTTGTCACCAGCATGCTTCTTAGCTGGAATCAGTGAGCCATTATTCTTTTTGAGGAAGAAATTATCCCCATTTCTCTCTAATATATTCAAAAATTTCTCTGGGTAAAGTTTTAGTAAATATGTCTACAACTTGTTCTTTTATTGGAATGTATTCCAATCTAATAGTTTAATCAAAAAATTATTCTCGAAGAAAATATACTTTATAGGAATGTAGTTTGTTTTAGAATGCATAATAATTCTTTTTGAGATATTGATAGCATTAGTATTTTCATGCATGATAGGTACATGATGATGAGCCTTTTTCTTGAATATCCTTGAGATTTTTCTTCATCAATAAAAATTGAGTACAACATGGTGTTTCTAAATATATTTAGCTTCAGCTATGGATAGAGAAATGGGAGGTTGTTTCTTGATGATTTAGGAGACCTGAAAACTACCTAGAAAGAAGGCTCCCCCATTGGTACTCTTTTTATCATTAATACTTCCATCCCAATCATACCATTCATTGGTTATATTAAATATAACCATTCGTTATAACTATTCAAACCATATTATATACCATATAACATAATACATGTCCCATGTGGTCATCAACGATATTCGAGATGTGATGTCACATGTGGAGGGTATTGGTTTTCGTTCAATGGTGATTGATGGGAGGTCACACGGTCAAGCCTGTGTTCTTACCCCTTTCTCACAATTTGTTATAATGAAAGAATATATATACTATTTTTCATTTATATAATAAAATGAACCCTGCATGGCCCAAAAGTTGGGTTGTTTGCCTGCCAATGCTGAGGTCAAGGGTTCAAACCCACCACTCCATCCATCCAACAAATGATTCTTTTGATTAGCTGCTCGTGGTACCATGTGGCACCTTTGATTGGGCCATGTGGCATGTTTTATTGGACATTTGGTTCTCAGTCAACATATCTACCACATAAACCACTTCCTACCATGTCACCACTTACTCAATGTCATGTGTTAACTTCATGTTGTGCCACATTGGATGTATGATCTTGCCATGTGGTGCTATGCAAATGTGACATGTCTCACCCTATCCAATTTTTTTTATGTTGGCATGAACTTACAAATTCCATAACTTTTACATTATTCCTCCATTCAACACGATTTAAATTGGTTGCATTGGAATTGTCTCTTGAGCTCTTCAATATGGCATTATTTCCATCACATTTTGCGAAATTTAAAGTTTAGGCCTTTTGGATCCTTTTTAATCACTTATGGTAATAATTTGGTGCACTTGGATATCCATATGCTCAGATGCAAACAATTTATTTGAATGTATATGTTATCTATATGTTGATCCAATGTGATGCATATGAAAGGGCTTGTATGCTCAGTTATGATGAAGAGACTTGGATGACTATAAGATGAATACTTCACTTCAAATTTATTTTCCTCTTGATTCCCATGGAGTTAGGATAGGTGACATATACTATTGGAATGTTATTTGAGAGGACTATCTAGATGTAAAATTTACATTTACACTTGATTATGATAATTGAAGGAAAGATTTATGTAATGCTCAATAAGATCTTACATTAATGACATCAGGGACTGTGAAATGCATTCAACAATATCTCATGTTGTTGGGATTTGAAATCAATAACATTGTAGTTGACATCAATGAAAACATATGCACAAAAATCTCCCCCTTTGGCATTGATGGCAATACCACCACACTTATGCTTAGTCATTAATGATTTTGGGCTAGATTCCCATTATCTATTTGCTGACTATACTCCCCATATGTACTTATTGACTAATTAGTGATCCACTCTTACTATCTTCTTATTATCCCTTTTTGAAATAACTGGCAAAGGGAATATAATCCCCTTGTGTTTGTGTATACCATTTTCTTAAACTCCCATTGTCACCAACATGCTTCTTTGCTAGAATCAGTGAGCCATTCCTCTTTTTGAGGAAGAAATTACCCTCATTTTTCTCTAAGATATTAAAAAAATTCTCTAGGTAAAGGTTTAGTAAAAATGTCTACAATTTCTTCTATTATTGGAATGTATTCCAATCTAGCAATTTAATCAACAACTTGTTCTTGAAGAATATAAACTTTATAGGAATGAAGTTTGTTTTAGAATGCATAATAAAGTTTTTTAAGATCTTGATATCATTGGTATTATCACACATGATAGGTGCAGGGTGATCACCATTTTATTGAATATCCTTGATATTTTTCTTCATTAATAAGGCTTGAGTACAACATGATGTTGCTGAAATATACTTTTCTTCAGCTATGGATAGAGAAATGGGAGTTCATTTCTTGATGAGCTACGAGACCATACAACTACCTAAAATGAAGGCTCCCTCACTGGTACTCTTTTTATCATCAATACTTCCACCCCAGTCAACATGTATATAACATCTAGAAGTAATATATATTCCCCTTGGATACCAGAAGCCATAATCTATGGTGCCCTATAGATATCTAATTATACTTTCAACTGCATTCATATGAGATTCCTTTGGACTTGATTGAAATCTTCCCACCAAACCTACTACTACCATGATATCTAGTCTTGATGTTATTAAATAAGCAAGGCTACCAATCATGGACCTATAGATGGTCTAGTTTATAGCTCAAAGTTATCGTATGAAAATGTTATATTAAGGTAAATGGAGACAAATTAGGGAAATTTGATTCCATATATGATGAAGGGATTTGTCTTGGATATGCATATAGAAGAAATGGATACATATGTTACAATAAAAGGAATCAAAATTTTGTTGAATGCATTAATGTAATAATAGATGAAGATTTGCCTTAAACCCAACCACAAACAATTATCTACCATGAAGTATAGGAAGAATAAAATTAGAATTAAGAGCACGATGAAGAAAAAAGAGAATAATATGGGTGGTTCCATCCAAAAACCCCTTGCATGTTTGTTCAAAAAAATCATCCAAAAATCCAAATTCTTGGAGATAATGAATTAGGAGTCCAAAATAGAAGGAATAGTTTTAGAACAATAAACCATGATGACTTAGCTCTACTATCCTTGATGGAACCTCAAACACTTTTCTTAGACTAGTCAAGATGAACATTGGGTTAATGCCATGAATGAAGAATTATATCATATTGAGAAGAATGGGAGACGGGAGTCTGTACCAAGACACAAGAATAAAAATTTGATTGGAACCAAGTGTGTCTACAAAAATAATCTCAATGAAGATGGACAAGTAGTGAGAAACAAAGAAATACTTGTTTGTAAAGGATATGCACAAGTCAAAGGTGTGGACTTTGAAGAAACATTTTTTCCAGTAGCCAAAATTGAAGCAAGTGGGATGTTCTTGGTTTTTGAAAACTTTAATGGGCTTAAAGTTTATAAAATGGATGTAAATAAACATTTTAAATGAAGAAATGCAAGAAGTTTATGTTGAGAAGCTTGAAGGATTTTAACTATTAGAAGACAAGGTTTATGTGTGAAAATTGAAGAAAGCCCTATATGGTTTGAAACAGGGACCTGGGCTTGTTATGGAGCTTGCTTCCAAAAACTCTGAGAAATAAGACAAACCTTGTACAATTCCATGATTGCTCTATGTATAAATGTAAATGTAAGTTGTTTGTGTGTGTGTAATGTATAAATATATATAAATGTAACTTATGGAAGTAAAATAGATGATGAAAATGTGAACTAGGTGACTTTAATGGGGAAACCATTATACAATGATATCGCTTATGGGCATGTAATAATAATATTTTACTCAACTTTTACCTAGTCTATAAATTATGATTGTTACCAAGATCAGTAAGTGTTATACAAAATCTACAACTGTGGACAAAAGTATCTTCCCTAGACCTAGTGGCCTAGTCTAGAACAACATAAAGAAAATACTATAAAGTTCTCCTTAGAGGAATTGGAGAATGGAAAGATGCTTACTTGTGATCAGTCACAAACTATTCTCTCCTCTTGGCTTGTAAGCTCCAACTTTATCTTTGATTGCTATAATTATAACATGCAAAAACAATTAACACAAGCCAAAGATCTACGCCATCTATGTAGCATTATCCAATCACTCAATTCAATGGATCATCATAACATTGAAAGATATGAATGTAAACATAACATAACACATACAAGAAAATGATATACTCTTTGTATTAATAGGAAATGAAAATATTTTATAGCCAAAAGTGGAAGTTGATCTTGTAGAGATCTCCCCAAGTTGACTTGTCCTTCCTTGTCCCAATGCACACCTCAAGGTGTCCTTAATGAATAGAAATGATAAATCTCTTATGATCAAAGAAACTTGGCTTTTGCATGGGAGTAAATATATAGGAGAGGATGGTAGTTTAGGAATTCTTATCCATTTACCAATCTAGGATTGAGATCCACTCTTGATGGGAGGATGAGTGCAAGGGATAAGAGGTGAAATCTCCAAGGTAGAATCATATAGGATTCAAAGTTCTTATCCAAGGTAATTGGTTGTAACAACCCCTTGAAGCTTTTGGAAAAGGAAGTTTCAGGATTCTTTTATTTTTCCTAAATTTCTAGAATGAGCACACCCCCAACAAGGGACAACCTATTGCCAATCAAGTAGGTGTAGAATTGAGCAACATGTTGCGGAACGTAGGTTCGTAAAGGGCCAGGGGGTGTTGGGACTTAAAATCGCTAGAATGAAGCAACCAAGGTTAGAAACTAAAGAATTTGGGAGAGTCATTCTTAGGGCTTTGTGTAGGGATGATGAAAAGGTGTTCATGGATTTTTATTAACCCAATTTGTAGACCTCTTGACTAGATGTGACAAAACGACCTATAACAGATTGGCCCCTAAAGTGAAAAGTCAGAAATAGAAACTGATGACTAAATTAGTTTACCTTGTGATAAGTTCAGATCAAGAAAATCTGGTCAGATCATCATCTCTTACAATATATTTTCATCATGTTATCTTTCCTTAGGGAGGCATACCCATTATCAACACATAAGATAAAATTACATGTACAATGATCAAGAATACATTTCCACTAATGAAAAAGGGTGGATTCATGATTGGATGACTATATGATCATAGCCATGATCATGCTTTGTAATCTTGCATTAATTCTAAAATCGCAGCCTAGATGAATGAATATAGATCTAGGACTTCTATCTCATTCATTCAATCATCCAATGCATGAGTCTAACCATGTGAATAAAGGAGTTGGAGTCAAACATGGAAAACACCATATGATTACTAGGCAATGGTGTAAGTCGCTAACCAATGTGAGATAAACCACTGATGATGTTAATGGTTCTCAAGGTACAACATTACAATCCATATGGCACGAATGAATGAGTCGAAGTTGAACACCACATAGAATCTATCGGTTGAAGGGCAATGATATAAACGTGTCGCTAAGAGAGAGAAAAATTTCCATTAATCCACACAAGCACCAAGGTACCAATGGGAGTTTCTAAGTCAACTTCCTAGATAATGCGCTGATGTCGACAGGAAGTGACTCATCACAGGAGGGCCTTGATGTATCCATCATCAAAGACAGTAAATGGGTTTCATGGTTTGAGAAAGAATGAGTTTGATGTGGAACTGGTTCATGAACAATAGAGACAAAATGATGGCTTAAGAGTATCATAGTAGATATCATCTGAGTGACTTCCCTTGAATACATCGGCGACACTAAATGGAGTTGGAAACATTATCCCAAAACTGAAAACAGAGGCTCTGAAATGGTGTGCTGAACCAAAAGACAAACAAATTTCCCAAACCAACAACCACTAAGATGAAGTGGAAGACTGTCATGTTAAAGGTGACTCACTACCATTAATAAGTGGAATATCCCATTTTCCAAATTTCCCCAACCATTGTCGGTCAGTACCTCTTTATTTGTTAACAAGCTTGAGGAGGATAACATATTATTGATCTGTAAGTTCACCCTTTAGATGAATCTCTCTGAGTATGTTTAACGAACCCTGAGGAGTGGTTTAGTCCTGTCATGTTCAACGACTCCATCAATGTTTGATGTTCTAATGAGTCCAACGAAGGAATAACTCGACATATTTTTCATGTTTAGAGAGTTTGAAAAAGAGGCAAAAAACAAAACTAAAAAGGTTCATTTTTGTAGATTGTCTCTTGATTCCAAAAAGGCAAAAATGTTACTTAGGAGAACCTCTTAGCCATGTTCGACTGAGGTATTCCTTTTTCGTAAATAGTCTATCTCAGTCTAGAAAAGGGTTAAACTTATAGTGAGTAGATGTCATTTCATTTACTTTAATGAGTTCGAAAAGAAAAGTGCTCAATAATATTTTCATGTTTAAGGAGTCTAAAAAGTGTTGAAAGAGGACTCTAGGGTTTTTTTTTTTTTATGTTTACAAAGCCTAAAAAAGAGATAAAAGTATGCTCCCTAGTCAAAATGACTTGTTTCAGTCATACATAAAAAAATCCATTAAAACAACTGTCATCCTCCTTGGAACAACACCAAAATATTAAAAATACCTGTTTCATGATAAAAGTAACTCATATTTAGGCCAAAACATTAAAAAATTAAAAAATTAATGATGAAAATGACCATAAAATGAGAAAAAGGTAACTCATTTTTACCATTCACATTTACCTCTTGGAGAGTGAGTTTTGAGTGGTTTTTCCTCCAGTCTTCTGTAGCTGATTGTGACCAATATAATGGATCATTTCAAGAGTCATCACTTCTGGGTAGGAGCTAGAACCTTTCTCTTTCTTTTCATGGTCCCATTTTCTGATTTCATGCACATTTTTCAATATTTTGAAGGCCCTAGGTCTCTAATTCCTCTCCCTATGTCCAATTCACCACTAGAAGGTAAAAAGGTACACTGAAAAAGGGAAAACTACACTGGGGGAAGTGTTGCAATGCATTGTCTTCCCTTAGGAGGGTGTATTGAGTGCAATTCCCAACTTTATTTTGCTTCTTTGCCTCAAAATTTCTCTAGTTTTTCTGCATGAAATTTGTCCTCATGATCCTCCTTGGGATGTTTCAGGTGTTTATTGGAACAAAATGGCCTTGATATGGAGTGAAAGAGAACATGAAGAACAATATTTGGTTGTAGTTAATGATCCTGCAACAACGTACCCAGACTTTAAGATATTATGGACTCTTAAAATTCTTCTGGCTTCCTGGTATGAGGCAAAAAATGGAATTATTGAGGTATCTTATCAGTGCATGGGATGTTCAAGAACAAGCATTTAGAATTGGTTCACATACACTAGAAATATAGGTAGAGGATATATATTTCTTGACTGGTCTGTCAAGGCGAGGTGACCCCATCTCTTTATCTGGTTCAAGGAGTTGTGGGGAAATAGTCAAATATTACATCAATGCACATTGTTTATTGAGATACTAACTGAATAAGGATGGAAAAATCAACATTAAGGATGTAGTCCATTTGCCTTTAGGAAATATCTTGTTCATTATTATCAAATTAGACAGCAGTGCATCTCTTCATGTTGTGAATACATCACATATGCAATATTCTCTAGAATGTTTGGAGCTGACAATATTCAACTGGAGTGAAGGGGTATTGGTAAACATGAAGGAGAAAATGACTAAGGCAAAATATGGATGGTTAAAGAATTTTGGCTATGGTTTGATTTTGGTTTCTTTTTCTCTAGAGTGGATTCCATTGCTAAGGCCATAACATATTCCACTCGAGCCCGCAAATGTGAGAGTCCTATGGATGAGGAGATGGGTGGATCTCATATGTAGACATACAAGTTTGTCATCGATGAGTTTCACACCTATCTTCTTTAGCTATCTGCGCATGAAACTCATTGTGATAGAAGACTATACCTACATAGGGATTGAATTCCATAGAGGCCCAGAGCTCATGCTTCCTAATGATGAGCAATGGGGTGCCATAGGATGAGAAAGTGAGAAGAGAGGTGCACAGACCAATTAGAAGCTAGATGCGTAGCTTGCAAAAGAGAAAATACTGGTTTGTACACATGAAGATATTGGAACCATTTGACCAGTGGTATATTCTTATCTTCATCATATCGGAGACCCACAACAAGAACCAAAAACAATATAGTTTGCTATAACAGGATGATAGGTACTATAGGATCTCATTGTGGTCAAGACCATTGTAAACGTTGAGCATCATATGGAGGGGTTGACCCATGGCAAAGTTGAGATTAGCGTCGACGAGTTCTATATGATACTTCAACGACATACTATTGGCGTGCGTGGTCATATCAGTCGACTATTGTGAAAAATGGCTCACGCAATGGTGTGCTACCATGAGCACTATGATTAGTCTACTAGGAGGCTTATAACCATATTTTGACTACATGTATATTTTAGGCCATGTGACCACATGTGTCTTAGGCACCAATTTTGTAAAACTAAAACTTCGGTATATATATATATATATATATATATATATATATATATATCTTCAGTGTTTCTTATGATTCTGTTATTTCTTACAATGTGATGTGATGTGCATTGAATTAATTTACTTGTGTCACAAATTTCTATCTAAAACATGATTAGCCAATGCATTTGTCAATGTATTTATATCTCTAGAAATATGTTGATACTGGATGAAATCAAAATATCTTTCTAGAAGGTGAACCCTCATGAACATGAGAAACATAGTTGAACTTCTAACCAAATAGAAATTATTCAATTCTAGTACTACAAGCTATGAGTAGAGTCTGATAACTATATGATAGATACCATGGGAAATAACATCAGACAATAGTTTGATCACTGCATTATTCTTAGTGTTGTTATTTGTACAGAGACTGATACAAATACCTTGTAAACTCACTAACTCACCATTTGGAGCATATATAGACCAAGTTGTGGAAGAGAGGTTCCGAGTAATACGAATAGCACCATCAACATAACCAACATATGGTTTGAGGGATTCCAATATATACAAACCAAATTTAAACAAGATTAATATAAACCTAGGAAAATTTGAATAGAACACACTACAAACACACTCAATCACACCTATATATAGTATGTACACAGTGCACTACAAAAAAATTCAAGCATAATATTTGTTAAGGTACAACCATTTCCTAGGCTATGCCAAGGGAATTCCATCAAAATCAACTAGCCCATATGCCCCGTTAGCAAGAACATGTTTGACAATATATGGACCTAGCCACATTGGCTCGAACTTCCATAATCGTAATTTATCATACTCTTGATTGTATAACAAAACAAGGTCTCCTTCCGAGAAAACACGAGACTTGACACTCTTGTCATATTCTGCCTTGATACATTTCTTATGGACTTCACTAGCCAACACAAAATCACGTCGGGTTTCATCTAAGCACATCAGATGTAAGAGACGTTCCTCTTCTATGGAAATGGTAGGGAGGCGTTCGACAACAAGCTTTAGGAAAATAATTTCACATTCAATCAGAAAAATACTTCTAGGCCATAAACTAATTGGAATGGTGTTAACCCAGTAGTAGTCCTAATATAGGTTCAGTACACCCACAAGACCACATAAATCATAAGGTTCCAGTCTAATTTATGGACCCCTATCAT
Source organism: Pinus tabuliformis (assembly GCA_031772625.1). Taxonomy (NCBI): domain Eukaryota; kingdom Viridiplantae; phylum Streptophyta; class Pinopsida; order Pinales; family Pinaceae; genus Pinus; species Pinus tabuliformis. The sequence continues at coordinate 1,217,452,340 of CM062817.1, read as the reverse complement.
AAATTGAAGAATATTTTTGAGAACTTTATTAATTGCCTCAACTTTCCCTTTTGCCTGAGTGTAGTTGATGAGCCTTGGTATTGCAACAAGAATGTTGCAACTCCCAAGGCTACCAACTTTAATTATCAACCCAGGGTTCATAAAAACTTAAGAGGTATTGATACTATATGTGCAACATATAATGTGTCCTTCCTTTGATGCTATGATGTAATGGAGTGCATGCATTGAATTCAAATCCTAAAATAATTGAAAAAAATGAAATGCTCCAAATGGAAACCTTAACCTATTGCAAGAAAGAAAGTACAATGAAAGTGTTGGATTGAGAGGGCTTGACCCAGGTTTAGCATTAATTACCCAAAAAAAATCCCTACACTACTGGCCCTTTCGGCATCAACCCGTGGAGCACGAACCGAAGTCTCACTTGAAGCAGTATGGGGGGACACTGGAACCAAGTTTCTGCACCCTGAGATGGTTGTGATGTTGTTTGATTTCTTCTATTCCTACCTTCACGCAGGTGGTCCCGTTCTAGGGCTTGTAAGACAAATTCTTTATTTCGACTTTCAATACCTTCGTGAAAGTATACGATCAACCTTCATGCAGCCCTAACCTAGGGCTCAGGTACTTTCGTGTTGTTATGGTAGCACACTGTGTAGATTCCTCAATTACCCTAAGTGACTTTCTTATCTTGTCAACTACTTAAATTTGTCACCACGTAAGAAGATATTCATAATTGGGTTCAATTATCCAATGTAGTGGCATTCATTCACGCATCGTATAAGCATAATAAAGAAAAATCATACATAAAATATCCAAATTCATTGATAGAACAAAGACACAGAAATTGCAAAATAATTCCTTTTATTAATATCTTCCAGGTGTTTACAGACTCTATCCACCCTATGCACACATATGTAGGGGTCCGCGCACTTAGCTGCAGACTTCTACCCTAGGCCTCTGTGCACTCAGCTGCAGAGCCTTTACCTACGCTACAACCCAAGACTTAGACTTCTTGCTCTAAAGCTATGACTCTCTTACATGTTCTCTCTCTCTAACTACTTAGAGCTTAGCTCTTTTTATACAGTCCCGTGGTCCATGGACCATTGGTTGATCTCTTACAGCCAACTTTACTTTACAAAACTAAGGGCAGACTACCCTTTGTGACACATAACACCTTGGCACTTTGCGACCATAAAATATAGAGTCTTTACAATAATATTACAAAAATTTAACTTAAACATGGGCTTTTAGCCCAAAACTTCCCTTGGAGGATTTTTCTCCCAACAACCTCCTAACACAAACATCGTGACTTGCCCTTGAGTCACTTGGTAGGTGTAGAGATCTTTGCACGGAGCATGTCTAGCTCAACCTTGATGACCGCAACTTTGACTGTGCACTGAGCTATTGCTTGCTTCGCATCTTCGACTATTTTCTCGGTTACTGCCCCTACACTGTCAGCCTAAAGCTGTTGTAGTGTCACTTGAAGAGTCGCAAGCTTGCCTTCAATGTTTCCTATGACTGCATAAGCTTCCTCCAGCCAGGGCTTCAGTCATGCCTTCATCACTGCTTCCTTGTGCAGTGTTGCATCCACCTGTTCCTTGAGCTGCTTAGCTTCCCGCAACTTGGCTAACCTATGTGTTATAGACATTTTTGTGCCTTGCAACTCCAAGCATGAAATTTCCATAAACCAAGGGCTCCTAAGTCCCTAAAAGTGTTGTTCTAACCCTAAAGGAACAAGGTCAACAAATTACAGCTTCTCCCAGAAGTTCTCCACCAGAAACTGCTCAGAATAAGTCAAAACAGGATCATTTCAGCTGCTCCACTGGCTAGGTGCGTTGCATAGCACCTAAACACACTGTCTAGGTGCATTGCAACGCACCTACATGCACTATGAGGGTGCGTTGGGCGAGAAATGACAAATGGCAGTGTCATTCCGCGAGGTGGAGAGACAATGGAAGCTTCTAGAATCTTCTCCTATGACACTTGCCTCACTGAATTCGACCAAGGATGAGTAAGAGGCCTTCAGTCTCCAAGTGGAAGCAAGAACTGACAGAGAGAAGACACTAATCAAATCACAAGCTGACTCATCCTCCTTCCATACATCTATATATGGATCCCTCATCCCAGAGATCCAGAGGCTGGAATTTTGCACATTGTAAGGAATTGCTGTTGGTTTTGAGACAAACATCAGAGTATTGGGTGATTTATGCTTTTTTGGAGGTGAAGAGGGGCTTCTTTGTTGGGAGGTTGATGCTGGGTCAGGAACCATTGGTTGTAACTCCTCCTGGATCTTCTTGTTTATCAATAAAAACTATTTGAGTTTTTCCTCCATGCTTTTGTATCATTGATGCTTGTTACATTTGTATGGTTAACTTGAATCTGATCCTAAGTTGTTTATGAATATAGATCCATGTCTTTGTATAGTGTTCTTCTTCTGTGATCTTACAGGTACTTGGTGAAGCTGGGCAAGTAAGGGAGCAGGTAGCTGGAAGCTGTCAAAGAAGAGAGGGATTAGATCAAAGGATTAGCGCAAGACACAGGTCGGTTCTTTCTATTCCTCTCTATCTATAGTTCATAAAGGAAATACAAAAGTAGTTTTCTCTGTTTGTTTCTAAGGTGGCTGTCACACCTTAGTGGGATAGAGCAGTTCTAAATAGACACTTTTCCCGGTAACAAAATGGCGACTCCACTAGGGATGATTGTCTAATTAGTTTGTTTGTGTATCTCTTTTTTGTTTGTTTCATAAACTCATAAGTAGCATTCGAACTGCATTTGCCATAACAAATTCAAAGTAGACATTTTCTGCTTCAATCCATTCACTGGATTTGTTTATGATTTGAATAGCTGATTCACAAACTATCTGATTGCCCTTGTGATAGCTCTTAGACCCTCCTTAGATCTACCCCTGATTGTGCATTACTGATTGCTTTTACTCGGCCAAAAACCAAAGACTAAACTGCAAACTGTGACCCAGAACCCGGACAGATTCTCGTTTCTGGCCCAACGCAGGTACTGTGAAGAGATCCTGCATTTCAACGCACTTCCCAAAAGGGAAACCTGTGCTGCAATGCAGTTTCTCTGTGTTACAGGTGCGCTGATCAGACTAGCCCTGTGCAGCTGAGGTTCTTGTGCTTCATTCTTTCCAGTTTTGTCTCTAAATTTTTCTGCCTGTGATCAGTATATGTCTGCTTAAAACCCCTTTTCCTTGCTGTTATTCTACCTCTGTACAAAAGAACTGTAGATGTTTTTGTGTGTTTGTTGAGTCGTTTACAGTTTTCCATTGCAAAAGTAGAATAGTCGTACTGTCATCCTTTGATTTAGATCTATCGTAAATGTCGATTTCGATCATAGGAGAAAGTTTGATTGCTGTTGATGGTCGATTATACTTTTACTATTGCCTTTGGTCTGAATTTGTGATTTTCTAGTGTTAAAAACGAGTACTCATTTCAAAATTGCAAGGTGTCATAATCATCTCTATCTTTTGATTTCGAAAAGAAGCTTGTTTGTGTTTGTCGCTTGAAAGAAAATTCAGATTTGTACATCAACTTTCTTTTTAGCATCAATACTAAGAAAGTCGAAAACAAATACATGCATGTGCATTTGCATATAGACAATCTGTTTGGCTTGATTTAGGAAAGTGCATTTACAGTGTGCTCTTTGCTCTTTGTGAAAAGATTGTGTCTTTCTTTTCCTCTAGTAGCTAGGATTTTCATTGCACAAAAGAGATAAAAGTTTGTTTATCATCTTTAGATTGCATTTTAGGAATTACATCTACATCTCGTGGTGAACCCAAAAGGCAAACTTCATAAGCAAGATCAACTTAAAATAAATTCAATGAATCTAACAACGCTTTGGAACTTAACGCACAACATTTAGAGGTCTAGGCTAGAGACGTATTCCGGCGTCGTAAAGCCTAGTAACTGTTGTCCTCACTGATGGTTGGGTGATTCCTCCACTTTGAGATGATAAGTGCCAGTACGGACTTGTGCTCCCACATACCGTCGAGTATATTTTGGGAGACCCCTATAGGCTTAAATCCTTTATCCATAGGAAGCCATGTCTGCCGCCCTATCGATCGCAATGCACTGAACACAGCATTCGGGAAGATTGACTGCCGTACCGTAAAAAGTATTCTGCAGTTTTGCAATTGGTTTGGTACTCCCTCTACCTAGATCTCCAGAGCAGTCCCTTTCGTTCCTTTTCAAACTCTTTAACAGAAAAGGTCCATCTTAGCACTTGTCACTTCAGGCTCATTAAAAATCGAAGGAGACTAGAGTCATCTTTTGTTTTTTCTCGACTCTTAAAAACTGAAAAAACAAGTTGTGTCAAAGCGTATAAAATTTATTTTAAACGGAATATTCATTACCCTTTCCTACGTTGATCTTAGGTTGAGAAAATGGAGTCTACCAACCAAGGAATTCCCCTTGGAGGAAATCCTAGTCCCTTCTCCTCTTGGGGAGATGTTGGTGCGCCCCATATGGCCACATTGTCGCTTCCAGGACTGACAATTGGTTTGCCTATATGGCTCTTCTCAACCTCTGTCGTTCAGAACATCACTATTCCTGAACAATCGAATCAACAATTAGACGAATCCAGAGTTACCCACCAGCCTTCTACTTCCTCTAATTCTTCCTCTCCTCCTTCCTCTTCGCTTGATGGGGCTGGTAAAACCAAAATTCAAGTTCCTAAGGAGAAGACGGAAAAGAAGAAGAAAGAGAAGAAGAAGAAGGAGCCAATGGCGAATGGGGGAAAATGAGTGTCGTCTAACGAAAATCCACACACTGCACCGACCAGGCCTAAATTGCCATGTGTCATTTGCAAAGGAGACCACTTTCACAGAGATTGTCCTTGCATCCCTCGGATATTAAGGGACTGGTCTCCTCGTTTGCACAATCCGGTGTCGTCAACCTCTGATGATCATGTTGAAAGCACATCGTTGACTAGTGAAAGTGAAGCCCCAGGAAAAAAAGGAAAATATAGATTTCCTTGTAAACTGTGTGAAGGCAATCATGCCATCCACCGTTGTCCCTTCTTAGACGAAGCTAAAAGAGTTTTGGATGATCGTCCGGTTTCAGTGTTACGACTTCCTCCTGGATATAAAAAACTCTTGCCGAGTCCATCACTAGTTGAAAATCCGGCTGGCCTGCTCAGGTGGTCGGCTGAAGCACCTATCATTGAAGATAAACCATCTGGATCCATACCAGATGAAAGTCAAAAGGTCAAGGCGGCAGTTGACCCAGTCTTGCCTTTAGAGGTTTCATCTTCAGATGATACAATCACTGAAGAGAACAAGGATGACACCGTCCAATTTCTTTTCATAAGCACAGACTCCAACGAACATGGGGGAAATTTACCCGTTCCTTTACCGCAGGAAGGAAGTTCGTCAGAGTCGTACTCGGCCGTCTATTCGGTCCCACCTCCAAGCAACCTAGTTGTCTCCTTCGACTGGAATCAACTAGGCAGACCCCGTTTACCAGCTAGCATACCATTCCGAATTATCGTTCAAATATATAGAATGGTTATGGCCGGTACCATCATAGATGAGGGGGCTTCTGTGAGTATCCTTTCCTCAACTGCTTGGAAAGCGCTTGGTTCACCATCGCTTTTACCTGAGATGAGAAATCTGACAGGCTTTGATAAAGGAACCAGTCGACCTTTAGGGATCCTTCCCGATGTGCCCATAACATTGAGAGGGAAAACCGTTCGCCTGAACGTAATGGTAGTTCAAGGACCCCTAGATTACAATCTACTCCTTGGACGAGACTATATTTATTGCATGAGAGCCATTGTCTCATCACTCTTTAGAGTGATGTGTTTTCCGCACGAAGGAAGAGTGGTCAAGCTCGTGGACCAGCTTTCATTTCCCGGATCACGCATAGCAAATAGTCATATACCATCCCTGAATGGTCTTTTCGCACAAGAAATGTCTCAATCTCCAGTCCGTCCTCCCGATGAGCGCGAGTAATTCAGAGGGATATGACTGAAACCCAGGGGGCATGCACCCTGGTCTGCTTCGGCAGGAAAACTTTGGGTATAGAATAGGTTTCAGCGGGAGAATATGACTAGTTTGTACCCCCATCCGTGATTGGAAGAGGGGGTTATTCTAGAACAAGATTCTCTTGTCAAAGTTATGTGAGTTGGCGAGCACCGCCACTCACCTTTGTTTATTTCGGTAGACATTGCCAAAGAAGTGTTTTGTTTGCGCCGCGAATAGAACAATCTTTGGGTAACCTGTAAGAGGTAGGTCTCTCTCAGTAAAACAAATGTTTTGGCGGATGGAAGTAGAGGTAACCTTGAAACTCTGTTTTATACCTGGGGGCATGCAAACCTTTTGGAGTGCAAGCAAATAACCACCGTGAATGTAGTACTTCAGCCATTAAAGCCTTGGTCGTGTTTTCACCGTCACCTCCACTTTTTCATTGGCTGATCATTCACCTCCATTTGATTGTTTACCCATTTTGAGGAACAGCTGTGAAGAGTGATTTCACTAGCCATCCTTGTGACATTGCCGTGATTGGAAAATTCCAAACCTTACCTGGAATCAGCTGCTACCCATTTTATCACTCGTTCCTCAAAAGACGAGTCTTCTTTAAGCTCTTTTCAACTGACTCGTAAAATATGAAAAGATTTCCGAGCCATTGGCCTCTCTAGCTCGTTAAAGGGACAGGAAGTGCCATCCCTCCTCTAGATTTTAATCTTTTTGGACCTGAGGGATTATTGCACAAAAAGATCGAGCGCCTGTTTTGTTCGGCTTGTTAAAACTATCGAAAATTCATCCCTTCTGTATTATTTTATACTTTTTCGGACTTAAGGGATTAGATGACGAAAAAGGAATTTTGGAGTTGCCTTTACGTACCTTTTCAGACTCTCTAAAAATGAAAAGGACCGAGTTATCTTTGTCGTTAAACTCGTTAAAAAGACTAATAGCGACAAACTTGTCTTTAGACGAGAACGAGTTTCACTATCGCTAGGCTCGTTAAAACATAGCGATGGGTTTGCTCGAAGGGCAAATTATAGAACAAGCATATGTTATCCTCCTCAAGCTTGACAAAAATAAAGAGGTACTGGTCAGCAATGACTGGGGAAAAATTGGGAAGAAAACTCAAAGAATCTTTATTGGTAGCAAGGCGCTCTTGAACATGACACTTCCGCTCCGTATCCGTGTCGGGTTGGGTTGTTTCATTCACCGGTCACATCGCCATGGTCACACCATACCATCCACATTTGGGGTTAATGCTACCAATCCATCACATCAGTGTCGCCGACATGTTCAAGAGAAGTCATCTAGAGAGGCCACCTGTGTCCCACCCACTACCATACATTATACTCCATTCTTTCATGACCGCCACCCTGAACCGTATATCATCAGATTGTTTTCACCTCCATCAAAATCATTTGGTCCGTTCCATGTCATTGATGTGGGATTCATTAAGGCCCTCCTGTGACGGATCACTTCTTGTCAACATCAGCTCATTATCCAAGAAGTTGGTCTAGGAACACCCCATTAAGTACTTTGAAGCTTGCATGTCTCAATGGCAATTTTCTCACTTCCGGCGACAGGTTTACATCAATGACCTTCGACCGAAAGATTTTGCGTGGTGTTCGACGCCAAGTCCTTTATTCACACCACGTGAATTGTACTGCAGTACCTTGAGGATCATTATCATTATCGGTGATTCCTCTCGCGCTTGTTAACAGTTTACATCATTGACTGGTAATCAAGCGATGTCTTTCCATGTTCGACTTCAGGACATTTCTCACATGGATTGACTTGTACTTTGAGTGAAGATCGGACGAGACTGAAGACCCTGGATCTAGTTTCATCCATCCGGGCTGCGATATATATTCAAGGAAATAAAGACATTAAATGTACAAGCATTACAGCACAGATACTCATCCTACCAAAAGGATGATGGCTCTATCAGAATCATCAGTCTACACTCAGATGATTTTCTGTCCTATGTACATAAAAATGAATTTATAAAGCTGAGCATGGGAATGCCTGCCTCAGCTAGGTCACAAAAACAGTATGAAGATAATGTATTGTATTGTATCTTATTACAGGTCTCCTCCCAGCATTGAAAGAACTTCGGATCCTCATAATAAAGCATTTCACCTGATTAACGGCCTCATACTTTAGGGGGCAACTGTTATAGACATTTTTGTGCCTTTCAACTCCAAGCTCGAAATGTCCATAAACCAAGGGCTCCTAAGTCCCTAAAAGTGTTGTTCTAACCCCTAAAGGAACAAGGTCAACAAATTATAGCTTCTCCCAGAAGTTCTCCACCAGAAACTGCTCAGAATAAGTCAAAACAGGATCATTTCAGCTGCTCCACTGGCTAGGTGCGTTGCATAGCACCTAAACACACTGGCTAGGTGCATTGCAACGCACCTAAATGCACTATGAGGGTGCGTTTGGCGAGAAATGACAAATGGCAGTGTCATTCCGCGAGGTGGAGAGACAATGGAAGCTTCCAGAATCTTCTCCTATGACACTTGCCTCATTGAATTCGACCAAGGATGAGTAAGAGGCCTTCAGTCTCCAAGTGGAAGCAAGAACTGACAGAGAGAAGACACTAATCAAATCACAAGCTGACTCATCCTCCTTACATACATCTATATATGGATCCCTCATCCCAGAGATCCAGAGGCTGGAATTTTGCACATTGTAAGGAATTGCTGTTGGTTTTGAGACAAACATCAGAGTATTGGGTGATTTATGCTTTGTTGGAGGTGAAGAGGGGCTTCTTTGTTGGGAGGTTGATGCTGGGTCAGGAACCATCGGTTGTAACTCCTCCTGGATCTTCTTGTTTATCAATAAAAACTATTTGAGTTTTTCCTCCATGCTTTTGTATCATTGAGGCTTGTTACATTTGTATGGTTAACTTGAATCTGATCCTAAGTTGTTTATGAATATAGATCCATGTCTTTGTATATTGTTCTTCTTCTGTGATCTTACAGGTACTTGGTGAAGCTGGGCAAGTAAGGGAGTAGGTAGCTGGAAGCTATCAAAGAAGAGAGGGATTAGATCAAAGGATTAGCGCAAGACACAGGTCGGTTCTTTCTATTCCTCTCTATCTATAGTTCATAAAGGAAATACAAAAGTAGTTTTCTCTGTTTGTTTCTAAGGTAGCTGTCACACCTTAGTGGGATAGAGCAGTTCTAAATAGACACTTTTCCCGGTAACACTATGTGTAAGCACGATGGATCCTGTTGTGCCCTTAACTTCATCATAACAATGTTGGAGTTCGTGCAGATCCATTTCTATCCTCTAGATGTTTGAGTCCTCCTTAAAGCTGGTCAGAACCTCAAACAATTGTTCAAACAACTGTGTGCAGTCTGTTGGAAATAATACTGAGAGGGGGGGGTGAATCAGTATTATCAGATCAATCAAACTTTTCAATGCTCAGAAACATATACGCTACTTCAGTTAAGTGAACCAGCGTGTACACGCTACTGTGACTAAATAAAACAGCGTATAAGAAGAAAACTCATAATTTAGTTAGCTTATTCTTCAGTTAAGTGCATCAGGACATTATTCACCACATTAACAGTAAACAGGTGCAGTATAACAGAACAGATCAAAAGCCACACACATGAACACCAAGATATAAGGTGGAAACCCAATGTGGGTGAAAACCACCTGCTGCAAGTTGTCTCTATCTTTCTTTAATATGAAACTTCAGTTTACAATCTTTTTGTACTGGTGCAGCCTTATACCAGTACGCAGGCTACAACCTGCAGAAGGCTACAACCTTCTCTCGTTCTCCAAACTTCCTTGGAAGGGAGCTCCAACCCCCTTTGCTCTTGTACTAGCCAAGATACTAGTACGTAGGTGCTGGCCTACAATCTTCTTTCTTTCAGGTACCACCTTTCATACATTTTCAGACTGGATATTCCTGAAGCACAACGTTACAATCTGAAGACCACAATTCATTCAACTTTCACAACAAATCATTGAAGCACAAAACATCCAATACTAGCATCATCAATCACTGAACCACTGAAACCCTGTCAAACACCAGTTACCAGAACACAGAGCAGACTACAGAACTCTGCAATAACAGTCAGACCCAACTGTAACTCAAAAATCAAGCTCCAAAATATATACGCTACTTCAATGAGAGAAACCCGCGTATACACGCGCTTTTACCGAAGCCAACATGCGTACAGATCTAAAAATAAATTCTATCAACTTGCAGCTGTACCAGACATCAGTTAGACCCAGAACATAACATTGCGTCAGTATGCAGATCTAGAAATATGCATAATCAACCATATCATAATAGTGCATTTCAAATCATTAGATCCCGATCTATCCTTTAGATCTAGTCTTTCATCAACCGAAGTGATCTCTCCTTAGCTTAGATCAAGCAACCCAGAACCTGCATACCAGATCTCTTTCTTCTTCAGATATTCAAGCCTTTACAGGATGATGTGCCTAATGATCTTCTCCTCCTTATATAGCCTTAGGCCTAGCTCAATACCAAGAGCCAAAACCATAGAAATCCAAAACCATCAACTTCAAAACTAGAGATCTACACGTCTGTCGAGGTACTTTGGTCCAAAGACATGGGCACAAGTACCGAGGACTAACTACCATGGACCAAAAGGAAACTTCCCGACATATACACCCTTTTCTGTTCATGCATCTGCGTGTATACGCGCCTTCGTATATAGCTCTCCTGCGTATACGCGACTTAGCATGCATATCACCAGCGTGTATACGCAACTTGGACTTGATTAACCGGCGTATATTAGATTTCTCTTTATTCTGTAGTCTGAACGGAGATCTATCATCAAAGAGAGTTGCCATCAAGGACAACACCTGTATCAAAGCGCCACACCTGTGCCAAAATGCCAACAATCTCCCCCTTTGGACTTGATGGCAACCTCAAGATCCTTAGAATCATTCTCCCCCTTTGTCATCAAGGGCAAAGGGCTATGCTCCCCCTGAGTACATGCTGATACCTCTGCTTGGCTGTGCTGAATCATGCTCCCCCTGACTGTAGGCCAGATCTATATCTGTAAAAGATGTTCTTCAACAAGAACCAAGACTTCTACACCATAAGGAACCTTCCTATCACCAAAAGACTCAATACATACATCCATACTCCCTACCAAGAGGGGACACATCAGAAACAACCAATTATATTACATCAATCATCCCAGGCATAGTGGGGAAACCAACATAGGCCGTTACATGACCTTGACATCATAAAAGAGATATCACAAAAGAGATACATGACATAGAGACAACAGGTCTAGACCAAGACTTATGAAAGTCACCAGCAGCATCTGATAAACATCTTTTAGATCAGCAACCAGGATTTCTTTCTGAGCTCCTTCTCCTGAAACCAATAACCAAAACATCTAAATGCCAATAATGCTTTATGAGACTTTTAAGCTGCTCCCCCTGAACCTGTGCCTGCTGCACCCCCTGAAACTGTGCCTGAAGAATTCTGACATACCCATTGCTGTTCAGAACTCCAGAGTTTGCACTTGCTGTTCAGAACTTCATATACGCGATTTCTCCTGCATGAAACTGCGTATGTACGCGGATATACTTTCTGCAACAAGCGTCCAACAGACACGCGACTTACCCCGCATAAATCGGCGTATATACGCGGATATCCCTTCCGTAACCTGCGTATACCAAATTTTCTGTAAACAAACTTCAACAGCAGGATGAAGCATCAACTACTCCCAGCTTTTGTCTGAGATATTCAAAAGTTTCCCTGGGCAGTGGTTTTGTGAGAATATCAGCAACTTGTTCCTTAGAAGGAACATACTCCAACTTGACCTTCTGCTCAAGCACTTGTTCCCGAAGAAAATGGTACTTGATTGGTATGTGCTTGGTCTTTGAGTGCATGACTGGATTCTTTGAAATGCTGATTGCACTTGTATTATCACATAAGATAGAAACTGGTGGAGTGCAAGTGATTTGAAAGTCCTGCAAGGTCTGCATCATCCAAAGAAGTTGTGTGCAACAAGATGCTGCAGCCACATATTCTGCTTCAGCTGCAGATAAGGCAATCGAACTCTGTTTCTTGCTGAACCAAGATACTAATCTGGAACCCATGAAGAAAGCACCACCACTTGTGCTTTTCCTATCATCCACACTTCCAGCCCAATCTGCATCTGTGTAAGCATGAAGAGTGAGATCTGTATTTCTAGGATACCATAAGCCATAGTTTTGGGTCCCTTGAAGATACTTGAAGATTCTTTTGACTACCTGAAGATGAGTTTCCTTTGGGTTGGCTTGAAATCTTCCAACAATTCCTACTGCATGTGTAATATCTGGTCGGGTACCTGTCAAATAGAGTAAACTCCCAATCATGGATCTATAAGTGGGTTGGTGAACTGCTGTTGATTCATCATTTGCACTGAGGCTGCATCCTGTAACCATGGGTGTACATACTGGCTTTGACTCTTCCATGCCATACTTCTTCAAGATCTGCTTGAGGTATTTGGTTTGAGACAAGAAGATACCTCCTTCATTTTGTTGAATTTGCAATCCAAGAAAATATGTCAATTCTCCAAGTAGTGACATTTCGAATTCTTTCTGCATAACCGAGGCAAAGTTTTGACTCATAGTCTCTTCATTGCTGCCAAAGATAATATCATCTACATAAACAACAAGAATTAGCAATTTGTTATTTTCAACTTTTATATAGAGATTGCTATCTGCTGATCCTTTTGAAAAGCCTTGTTGGTGAAGATATTTGTCCAACCGATAGTACCAAGCCCTTGGAGCTTGTTTGAGTCCATAGAGAGCCTTTTTCAATCTGCATACAAGGTTTGGATCATTCCCAAGAATGAAACCATCTGGCTGCTCAATATATACTTCTTCTTCTAAGTCTCCATTCAGAAAGGCTGATTTCACGTCCATTTGAAAAACCTTGAAGTTTTGAAAGCTTGAGAGAGCAAGGAACATTCGGATGGCCTCAAGTCTTGCCACAGGAGCAAAGGTCTCTTCAAAATCTATTCCTTCTTGCTGTGCATACCCTTTACAAACAAGTCTGGCCTTGTTTCTAATTACTTCTCCATTTTCATTTAATTTATTCTTGAAGACCCATTTTGTTCCTATCACATTCTTATCTTTTGGTCTAGGAACTAATTCCCAAGTGTTGTTCTTTTCGATTTGCTCAAGTTCTTCATCCATTGCTTTGACCCAACATTCATCTTTGCATGCCTCTTTCACATTTTGTGGTTCAGTGGAGGAGAGTAATGCCAAGTAGCCTGAAGCTTCTGCAAGTGTCCTTCTTGTTTGTACTCCTGCTTCTTTCTGCCCCACAATCTGAGTTTCTGGATGATTCTTTTGAACATATCTGGATGGAGTCTTCTCTTCTATTCTTGTCTGCTCCTCTGGTTCTTCTTGAGATTCTTCTTCTTCTTGAGGTTCTTCTTCTTCATCATTCCGCCTTTGAGAGTAGCCTTCATCTTCTTCAATGTCTTCATGATGAACTTGCCTAGGAATATATCCCTTCTCATCAACCACTACATCAATACTGTCAACAATTCTGCCAAGTCTTTTATTGTAGCACTTGTATGCTTTGCTATGTGGAGAATAACCAAGAAGAATGCCCTCATCTGCTCTTGGTTCAAGTTTGCCAAGTTGCTCATCAGTATTCTTAATATAACATTTGCTCCCAAAGATTTTGAAGTGCTTCACGGAAGGAGTTTTACCACTCCAAAGCTCATGAGGTGTTTGAGTGCTGTTTACTCGGACATTTGTTTTGTTAACAATAATAACAGCAGCATGTGCAGCTTCACCCCAGAAGGTTGCAGGAGTACCTGATTCATCGAGCATAGCACGAGCCATTTGTTGGATAGTTCTGTTCATTCTTTCCACAACCCCATTTTGCTGAGGAGTTCTAGCTGTAGAGAATTCTCTTCTTATCCCATGTTCATCGCAGAAATCGAAAAATTCATTTGAGGTGAACTCCCCACCTCTGTCAGATCTGAGGCACTTAATTTTGTGTCCTGATTCATTTTCAACCAATGCTTTGAAGGATTTGAATTTTTCGAATGCTTCATCTTTGTGCTTCATAAGCCCTAACCAAACAAACCTTGAGAAATCATCAATGAATAATATCAGATATTCTTCTCCTCGAGGTGTCCTTTTCCTAAATGGACCACATACATCTGTATGGACTAGCTCAAGAGGCAAGCTAGCTGATCCTTCCTTCTCTGGAAAGTTAGTTCTGGTTTGCTTTCCAAACTGACAAGATTTGCATATGGTGTTGTCTGGAATTTTGATATCTGGAAGATCGCGAACTGCCTGATATTTGCATGCTTTCCTTATTTGTGAGAAGCTTAGATGTCCCAACCTTCGATGCCATAACCAGTGCTCTTCATCCTTGCTAAGATAGCATTGTTGTTGTCCTTCTTCAAATATGTACAGATTATTTGGAGTTCTTTTGCCTTTGAGAACTGTTTTACCTGTATCAAGATCACGAACAAGACATCCATTCGATCTGAAAATAACCTCGGTTTTTTGATCACACATCTGGCTGACACTTAGTAGATTATGCTTCAATCCATCAACATACAAAACATTTCCAGCCTTGACCTTTTCTTTCAAAGGAGCAATACCTTTTCCTTTTATAGTTGCAGGAGTATCATTTCCAAAAGAAACTTTCTTTCCCTTTTCTAAAGTAGAATAAGATTCAAGTTTTTCTTTATCACCTGTCATATGTTTCGAACATCCACTGTCAATGTACCATAGATTTTCCTGTCCTTCTGCATAAAATGCTATCCCACATCTTTCTGTTTGAGGTTCCTTTATTCTCCATGTTTTGGTGCTTGTGGCTTGTTCCTTTTTCTCCTGAAACCTGCTCCTGCATTCAGAGTCTTCATGACCAAAATTATTGCAAATAGAACATTCAACTTCATTTTCAAGAACCGAAAAGTTGTTATAGGTCCTTTTTGTAATCCCTGTCATACTTCTTTGTTTTTGAGCTTCCCTAGTCATGATTGTTTTATATGCAACACATTGAGCTGCTTTGTGACCAAAGTTATGGCAAGAAAAGCATTGTCCATTGAAGAAGCTTCTGCGGTTATTGAATCTACCAGCCAACTGATTGTAATTTCTATTTTCATTTATTCTTGAACCAAACTGAGAGGATTTTACCTGTGGCTGGTTGTAGCTTTTGTTCACCCTTAAGATGGATTGTCCCTGATAGTTTCTGTTTGTAATTCGTCCCTGCTTTACCTGATTATCTTCATTGTTCTTCTGCTCATTTCTTCTTGCTGCATCAAGATAACTTTTTGAGGTGGATGCTTGAGAGGTTTCTCCATTATAGCCCAAACCTGTCTTGTTTAGAGGAGACCGCTGCACATTGATAATCTCATCCAAAGTTTCAGATCCTTTGACAAACTTAAGATTAATAGCTTTTGTTTTCTCAATTTCTTTTCTGAGACCAACAATTTCACCTTCTAGTTTTTCAAGATGTTTTTCCTTTTCATCAATTTGAAATTGCAAAGTATCAATGATCACATTCTTTTCTTCTATGCATCTCTTGAGTCTAGTAATTTCATTATAGAGATTATCCACATCTACAGCATCCTCATAATCATCATCTTCAAATGCCATTAACAGCTTATATTTATTACCTTGTTCATCTTCATCACTGTTTGATAAGCCATCACTATCTTCATGGGTGTAGTAGCTTTTCTTATTTGTACTTTGTTTCTTGTTCCATCTAGCAGGTTCTTTTCCTTTATCCTTATAAGGACATTTTGCAGCATAATGACCTACTCTTCCACAAGCAAAGCATTTGAAAGGTAGCTTACCTCTGAACCTTCCAGAACCCCTTTGAAGATTTCTGACAAAATTTGATTCTTCTTCCTCTTCTTCTGGAACATGGCTTGCTTCATAGTAATCTTCTTTTCCTGATGCCTTAAAAGCAGCTTCCCTTCTATCTGATGGACCTCCCTTTCTCATTTCATAAGCAGTTAGAATTCCATGTAGCTGAGACATAGTGAGAACACAGAGATTTTCCTTTTCTTCTATTGCAGATACTTTAGATTCAAACTTGGGGGATAATGATCTTAGAATCTTTTGAACTACTATAGCCTCTTTTATTTCTTCACCCAAATTTTTCATACAATTAACAATCTCATCTACCCGAAGAAAATAATTAGCAACACTTTCATCATTATACATCTTGAGAGTCTCATATTGAATCCTGAGAGTTTGAAGTTTAGCTTGTTTTACCTGTTCATCTCCTTCATAGCTCGTGACCATTTTGTCCCATATCTCTTTTGCTGATTTGAAGTGCATTACCTTCATGAATTCTGTTTGGGATATACTTCCTAATAGAGTACTGACTGCTTTTGCATTTGTTTCATACTTCTTTTTCTCAGCTGGATCTGTAGGAGTAGCTGAAGGAAAAACATAGCCTGTTTCTACAATGTCCCAAACTTCTGTACCAAGAGATTGAAGATATGCAGTAACTCTTACCTTCCAATAATTGAAGTTTGTCCCATCAAAAATCGGTGGCCTGATTGATGCTTCTCTCTCGTAGTTGCTCATGATGAACGATCTACCTTCAAGCGATCAAGCTTCTCTGAAGGACCTGCTCTGATACCAATTGTTGGAAATAATACTGAGAGGGGGGGGGTGAATCAGTATTATCAGATCAATCAAACTTTTCAATGCTCAGAAACATATACGCTACTTCAGTTAAGTGAACCAGCGTGTACACGCTACTGTGACTAAATAAAACAGCGTATAAGAAGAAAACTCATAATTTAGTTAGCTTATTCTTCAGTTAAGTGCATCAGGACATTATTCACCACATTAACAGTAAACAGGTGCAGTATAACAGAACAGATCAAAAGCCACACACATGAACACCAAGATATAAGGTGGAAACCCAATGTGGGTGAAAACCACCTGCTGCAAGTTGTCTCTATCTTTCTTTAATATGAAACTTCAGTTTACAATCTTTTTGTACTGGTGCAGCCTTATACCAGTACGCAGGCTACAACCTGCAGAAGGCTACAACCTTCTCTCGTTCTCCAAACTTCCTTGGAAGGGAGCTCCAACCCCCTTTGCTCTTGTACTAGCCAAGATACTAGTACGTAGGTGCTGGCCTACAATCTTCTTTCTTTCAGGTACCACCTTTCATACATTTTCAGACTGGATATTCCTGAAGCACAACGTTACAATCTGAAGACCACAATTCATTCAACTTTCACAACAAATCATTGAAGTAAAAAACATCCAATACTAGCATCATCAATCACTGAACCACTGAAACCCTGTCAAACACCAGTTACCAGAACACAGAGCAGACTACAGAACTCTGCAATAACAGTCAGACCCAACTGTAACTCAAAAATCAAGCTCCAAAATATATACGCTACTTCAATGAGAGAAACCCGCGTATACACACGCTTTTACCGAAGCCAACATGCGTACAGATCTAAAAATAAATTCTATCAACTTGCAGCTGTACCAGACATCAGTTAGACCCAGAACATAACATTGCGTCAGTATGCAGATCTAGAAATATGCATAATCAACCATATCATAATAGTGCATTTCAAATCATTAGATCCCGATCTATCCTTTAGATCTAGTCTTTCATCAACCGAAGTGATCTCTCCTTAGCTTAGATCAAGCAACCCAGAACCTGCATACCAGATCTCTTTCTTCTTCAGATATTCAAGCCTTTACAGGATGATGTGCCTAATGATCTTCTCCTCCTTATATAACCTTAGGCCTAGCTCAATACCAAGAGCCAAAACCATAGAAATCCAAAACCATCAACTTCAAAACTAGAGATCTACACGTCTGTCGAGGTACTTTGGTCCAAAGACATGGGCACAAGTACTGAGGACTAACTACCATGGACCAAAAGGAAACTTCCCGACATATACGCCCTTTTCTGTTCATGCATCTGCGTGTATACGCGCCTTCGTATATAGCTCTCCTGCGTATACGCGACTTAGCATGCATATCACCAGCGTGTATACGCAACTTGGACTCGATTAACCGGCGTATATTAGATTTCTCTTTATTCTGTAGTCTGAACAGAGATCTGTCATCAAAGAGAGTTGCCATCAAGGACAACACCTGTATCAAAGCGCCACACCTGTGCCAAAATGCCAACACAGTCTGCTACTGCACTCTCCATTTCCGCAACTGCTTCTGTGACAGCAGCCACCCACTATTTCTTTACCTCTGGCGGTGTTGAAGGCTGAGCCCTCAACTCGAGCTCTGTAATCTGCAGGTTCAACTCCAACTAAACCAGCGCCATCTCTGTTCGAGTGTCGCGTGCCCCTATGGATAATTTGCAAATGCAGACCTCAACTAGCTCCTTCTCCAGAATGGCCAATTCCAATACCATTCTACAGGCCTCCTCCACGACCTTATGATCTTCTTGTTCTGGTTGGTTGCCTCAGCCTCAACGATGATGGCAACATTCCTTTGCAGGGCCATCTGCTTGTTGTTTATCTTTTGTTCACTCATCACCTGGAGGGCATAGTGCTCTCA
Source organism: Pinus tabuliformis (assembly GCA_031772625.1). Classification (NCBI taxonomy): domain Eukaryota; kingdom Viridiplantae; phylum Streptophyta; class Pinopsida; order Pinales; family Pinaceae; genus Pinus; species Pinus tabuliformis. Next base: position 1,217,433,835 of record CM062817.1, on the reverse strand, counting down.
GGCCCTCAGCTCTACAATGACTCCATCCTGCAAGAGGTGGAGCGCTTCATGTGGGAGCACTGCCAGGTTCAATCCCACTCCCTTCAAGGTGCTGACATTGGGCCTGTCAGCCTCATTTTCTGTTGTTAATGCTCCATCTGGTAGCATTAGCGCACTGGAAGACTTCATGTGCAACATATTAGCAGCCTCTGATGTGCCGATAGCCAAGCTGGTGGACAACGTACCAGTTTGTGATGCATAGGTTTGAAACTCCTACAACCAAGTCCAGATGGCCCCTAAGGGGACCTGCTGCTGCTTCTCAAATTCCAGGAGGGCTTCTGTGGTGACATCTCTAACTATGTCACCAATGTCATATAAGTCACCCTCCATCAATGTGATGGGGTCCAACGAGGTCTTGGCTGCCTTGGATTTCCTTCTAGACCCTCCCTTTTCTAATTCTCTTAGGTGCTTAATGCAGCTGGACATCTCTTGAGGGCCTGCGTCGTGCTGCTTTATGTCCTCCTTTTCGGTTTCAGGTGAAGGTGACTGCGCACCTTTGTTAGAGCTGTGCTCTACATCATGTGTTTGATTTCCTGCCTCCTTTCCTGTCTATTCTACCTAGGCCTTCTCAGTGGCCTCCTTCTTCCTCTTTTCGACCAATTGGGCCATCTTTAGCTTGGCCTCTTCCTTCTTCTTTTGTGCGGAAAACTTGCTTCCACCCACCGCCAAGTCCGTCAAGGTGCACCACTCCACCAACCATTTATTCAACACCGCATTGATGGCATCATCTGTGGCTAGGTAAAAAAAATCATACCACTTCTGGGTAGGGTCCTTCTATGCCCTGATTGAAATCTGATGGAAATTAGCCTTAAACTCGGCATAGTTCTATAGGTTAGCATATACCATGGGTGACAATTGCGACTTGCGATTGATAGCCATCTTGATATCCATTTCCATCAAGATCCAGAAGGTCTTGTGTCTCGAATGCGTTCCGCGTGCTTGGTCACCCACAGCGAAGCGTAATTCGCTGCTTCAGGAAGGTCTAGTGCGACAGAGGGAAGTTGGCTCTTTGCTGGTAGCTCCCACGCTACAAGAACAATCAACATCAAGAACCATGCGTAGTGGAATGTCTTTCTTTGCTCTTGCGCTTCGCAACAGTTTGCTAGGAATTTGTTGCAAAGGTAGTCTGACCAGTTAAACTAGACTCCTTCCACACACTGCTGTGCGAGTGCAACGATAGGCACTAGTACCTCATAAGCGTGACACTTCTGCATCACCTTCCCTGTAGGGATCTACGTCACCACCTTCATAGTAGGGTCATAGATGCTAGAGATAGTGTACCCACCCATCTTCTTTACCAGTTGAACTTCTCTTTCATATATTCTATGAGCGCCAACTCGCCACCCTCGCCGCCAAATATCATAGCTAGGTTTTCACTTGTATATGGTAGACGCATTATGTGGTGAATCAACATATCAGTCATGGGTGTTGGCTCCTCCAGCCATAGACACCCATCATGTACCAAGCACAATAGCTGCTTGATAACCAAAACTGTCACAGGGGTGAGGTGATAGTGCGGCACCCAGAGTAGGTTGAGTAATCCTGCGTTTTCTACTCCTCCGAGCCACTTTTGCGGCTCTAGTGAAGTTATCCCCTTATTCATGTCTATGATGTGGTGCATCAACTGTTCGGTCGCCAGGTGTGGGAACTTCTCATGGTCCACCAAGTCCTAGTTTTCGAGCTTAAAAATCAGCACCTGTGCCAAACGTGGACCATCAAAATTTATTTCATCTGGTAGCCAAGGGGTTTGCAGGGGAGTCTTACTTTCATCAATGCCTTTTGGGACCTTGGACTTAGGCTTGTGCAGAGGGACATTCTCCAACAACCGTGTAATAGGGTCTACACCTTGAGCTTCAAATTCCTCTATTTCCACTCCCACATCCTCATCATCCATGGGGATGTCCTTGATATCATCCTCTTCTACTTCTAGTTTTATAGCATTGCCTTTCTCCTGGGCAGTGGGCTTTGGTGGGTTTCGTCTTGGAAACGCATGTACCCATGTGGCAAGTTGCTTGTCCTTCTTGTCTTTCATGGTCTCCTTGGTTGGGGTTGGCTTCGTTCTCAGTGTTCTCGAAGATTTAGGGACCTTCGCCAATACTTCAGCTACTTCCGAGGCAGCTACTTCGGTCCCTCTCTCCATTCCCTGTGCTGGCTCCTCTACTACTTATTATGTATTGATAACTTCTGGGGGCACAGACGTGATCTTCCACAATAATTCCTGTGTGTCCATCGGCAAACTTGCAAATACCCCAGAAACTATCAGAAGCTCATATTGCTCATGATTCATAGGCACTTGAGAGCTCAACCACTGAATAATAAAAATGCCAAGTGTTTTTCGCCGAACATCAACTTGTAATTTATAGGGAAATTTAAATTCAAATCCGACTGTTCCCCCCATAATTGGTTCATTAATGCCAAATTGGCAATAGATTTTCAAGGATCTAAGCCATAAATTTCATCTTAAATGTCAATCCCCTGCTCTATTTTCCCTCACTTCTGTCGTCTTTTCATGAATAGTGACTTTAACAATCACTTTCTAGCTAACCTATGCAATTTCTTCCTGGGTAGCGCAGCTCCCTTAGTGCCACCACGAACCCAGTGACACGTCCTTACTTCACATCATCTTCCCATTGCGTAGCTCCCCTACCCAAGTAGTGTAGTTTATAGTCCCGTGCCTCCTTTCAGCTACCTAGAGCGCTAAGCCACTTTCATTTAGTCACATGGCCAGACCACCAGTGTATGGCTTCAAGCAACTGCCATTCACCTTTCCTGGGAAGGGTTCTTCATTTAACTTGACTAGTTGTACTATTCCTCTGTCGATAATCTCCTTAATAACATAAGGAAGTAACCAATGCATCCTAAATTTTCCTGGAAACTTATCAAACTTACTATCATACAACAAAACTAAATCATTTACCTTAAATGCGCGCAGCCTGATGTGTCGATCATGCCATGCCTTTTCGCGCTGCTTTTGGACCTGTTGGTGAAATCCAGCCAAAATTATTTCTTCTTCGAGCTCATCCAGCGGCACAAGCCTCTCTTCTAGGGCTCCATGATCCATCATATGTGTGAGCGCTACTATGCACAGAGTAGGCACGATGTATTCCATAGGCATTACGGCTTCCACACCATAGACAATCCTGAATGGGGTTTGTCCCATCAACTTCTTGCATGTCGTCTGATAATCCCACAATACTGCAGGTATGCACAGGTCCCAATCACTTCATTGAGCATTGCAACCCTTGGTCAACATGTTTTCAAGCACTTTGTTGAATACCTCCATTGTCCCATTGGCCTGTGGGTGATTAGGTGTGCTCTTCTGGTGATATACCTGAAATTCCTCTGTTAGTGCGTTGATCATCTCATTCAGGAATTGTGTACCATGATCACTCATCAAGATCCTTGGACATCCAAATCACATCAATACATGCTCAAATAGGAACTTCACAAACTTCACGCCTATGCAATCCTTTATCGGAAATGCTTCTGCCCAACGAGTCAAATACTCCGTCGCAGTGATAATGTACCTTTCTCCTGTCTTCCCTTCTGGCTGAATGGGTCCTAAAAAATCTATCACCCACTTCTCAAAGGGTTTCAACGTCATTTGTGGATGCAAAGGCATTTCATCCCTCCATGATGGCCTGCCCATTCTTTGGCATACATTACATGCCTTGCAATATACTTTTGAACCTTGACGAAGGGTTGGCCACCACGACCCTACGTGTAGAATATTCTGCGCAGTTTCTCTCCTTGCATGATGTCTACCTATGGTGCCACCATGAGTGTCTTCGAGGATGTTTCTTCTCTTGAACTCAAGTACATACCATCGCAATATCTCATCAGTACCCATTTTGTAAAGGTGCCCAGCAATGACAAAGAAATCTGTCAAGCGCACCACTAATTCCTTCGTTTGCTAGATAGTGTATCCTTCCAGTGCCATTCTTGTTGTTAGGAAGTGTATTATATCCTCAAAATGACCATCTGTGACATGCACTACAAATAGCTACGCGTCAGGCAATCCTTCTTCCAAGTTAGTAGGTTCCTCCCTTGTTTCGAAGCGCAATAGGTGGTCTCGTCCCGCATTTAATCATCCTAGCTTCACAACAACTTAAAAATCATACTCTTGAAACAATAAGAGCCATCAACAAATTTTTCCCCCCAACACAAACTTATTAACCAGGTACTTTAGCGCAGAGTAATCCATATACATCTTAAAATGGCCTCCTAGCGAGTAGTGCCAGTACCTCTGGAGTGCATAAACCATAGCTAGACCGTCGTGTTTAGTGGTAGAATAGGTATTTTCTGCTCTGGATAATCTATGGCTTGCGAACGCGATAGGAACTTATGAATAAATTCCTTGAATTCCACAACAATCACACGTGAAAAGATTACAGGCACATTCTTCAATCCAAACGGCATTACAGTGTATTGAAAACAACCCCACTCAGTCGCGAAGGTTATCTTGCTCCTATCATCCGATGCGATTTTTATTTGGTGGTACCTAGAGAACCTATCAGTGAAGGAATATGCTTCTTGGCTACCTACATTGTCTAACATTTCATTCGTGAATGGAGTCGTGAAAGGATCATGCACACAAGCGTCATTCAGTTTTCTAAGATCCATGCATATCCTTATCTCATCCTTATGCTTCTTCTCTTGCACCACCATTGGGCTTATCCAACTAGATTCTTCCACAGGCTCAATGATGCCTGCCGCTAGCATCTTGTCTATTTCTAAGCAAACCTTCTCCTTGTATTTCAGATTGAGATGGTAAGGCCTTTGATTAACTAGGTTTGCATCGGGATTTAACGTGATCTTCATCATTCCTAGGTCCCCGATTATTCCTTTTAGATTAGTAAACTTGGTAGGGAATAAGCCCTGATATTCACAGAGAAATTTAGCGACCTTATCCACCATCACATCATCCCAGTAGTCTCCAATCTTCGCGAATTTTGGTTCTACCTCTGTACCAATGTTCACTTGTTTCGTTTTCAATGGCGCGATTATGTCAAGGTTCTCAATCTGTGGTACTTGAACCACGCAGTGGCCCTATGTTTCTGGAATGTTAATCTTTCGTGGATCCTCGACCTCTTCTTCACTAGTTATGTTATAACATTCTAGCATGCGACTTAGCTGAGTAGCCCATTCAGGCTAAATCAGGTCTAAAGGATCCTGCGGTATCCTAAAGATTGGTGCTTTTACCTCCTGTAGCGCTTCATCAATACTATCAAACCCATCCTCAAAATTGAATGTCATCATGAATCTTTCACGCAGGATATCCCATTCACTTGTCCCATAGTGGAGCTCTATTTCTATATACCAATTCATTGGGATAACATCTAGGGTATGACAAAACAAGTGCACCCACTCAGGCTGGGGCTTTTCTCCATAAGCCTGCGTCCATTTGGCCAAATGTGTGCATGGATCATTCTGTCCATTGTATTTGTCTGTCAATCACATCTTAGGCTTCCCAAATCATGTTCTCATCATCCTCCTACATTCACACTAATAATCAAATCTTCCCTTATGCATACCCCACCATCTTGTGGGCATCACGCGCAGTGCCTAGTCCAAGGACTGGAAGCGCTATTTTTCTAGTACATCCCTTTCAAATGCATCTAAAAAGATATCTACCTCATTCAAACCATCATAAGTAGGCAGATTTCTTACCTCTGATGACACACAATGAAATGACTGGGTCATCATGTTGCAATTCAGTGTAGTTACTTCATGTAACCGATTCTACCAGCATCTTATTTCTTCATCGAAGTCAGAAGTGTAGGAACTCTCACAATCCTAGGTAATCCGTCCATCTGGAGTGGGATTCACCCAATATTGGTCTCACGCTGTTATCTTATAGATATAGTTGAGGTCATCATCACTCCCATAATCATGGATAGGTTCAGTATAGCGCGATCCTTTAGCAGGATCGAGGGATACTATTATGCGCAATGATTTCTTCTCAAAGATCATCTTTCACTTCTTCAGATTGATTACCCCATTCATCTAAGTAGCCCAGTCAATTCCTAGGAGTGTAGGATAGGGATTGATGTCGTCCACTATCTCTATTACTTCAAAGTGAGCCAGGGGGCTTGCTCCCTCAAAATCCACGGTCACCCCCTACAGCCGCCCCATGGGGATGATTTTCTCCTAATTCTCCATTCTTAGCTGAATCATAGACTATTGTAGTGTAGGTCTCCCCATTCACTCCCATGTTTGTTTTGGTAGGACATTCACATGTGACCCCAAGTCCAAAATGACCTTATCCATTTCATATTCCCCTATCTGCACAGTCAGTCTCATTTCCCATCCTGTCCTTGTTTTATGCTTGCCAATATTTCGTACTATGTGTGGCTCACCTGGCACGGTTCCAATGCATCTATTGATGAGTTCTTGTAACCCTTTTAAAACCTTACTTCTATGCAATAACTTCATACAGGTTTCCAGGAAAGTTGTGAGCATAGAGGGGTCCATCTCCAGCTCAAGTTTATCCTTGCTTCCTGAGGTGGAAGCCTCAGCGAAGCTCTTCTTAGCTTCCATGAAGGCTTCACGAGCACACTCCAAGTCGAACTCAACCTCTTTTTCTGGAGCTTTGCGAACCCATGTACTATCTTCTGGTTGTTTCCCCTTGTCATATCCTATCACGATTCCACTTTTGAGCACTATATTTACGTTTGGATCTTCCTCACACGGTTTAGAACTCATCATCTACAGGTTCTGACTCAGTGAAGGTAGTAGCGCCCCTTTGTTATGTATCCTAGCTATTAGTGTAGGACAGTCTTTCATTTCATGATCAAACATTGTGCAATACTTGCATGACGGACACATTGGATTAGTGCAATCATGGGAATAGTGTCCTGGTCCTCTGCAATTGTAGCAAATCAACTGTCCTCAACCTTTGTCAGGTCCTCCTCCACCTCGACCTCTTCCACGCCCCTGAAATCATGTCCGCGCTATTCCTGTGTTCTGGTAAAGGGGTCGCCTTTTATCCTGAACCCTATAGGAAAGAGTTCTATCCATCATTAGTTCATAGTTCCTACAAGCACGTTCATCATGTCCTACTGACCTACAAAAGTTGTAGAAAAGCTATTGCGGTGCTTGTACATACTTCTATAGCAAGTGATAGTTATCCATGGCATGTTTTCTGGCTACCTGATAGATAGCGCACCATAATGCAGTCCCCATGTTAGGTCATGTTTGAGCTTCTAGCCTTAAAGGCATCGGTCCTCCTCCTGCAATGTAATTTGCAAAGACTGGGAAATGGTCTTTGTCATGACCCTCGATCTTGCATTTTAAGCACCATACCTCCTCGCGTACCTCTGATCAAACCGTTCTATCCTGGTTCAGACTTTGCATCTTGAGGCATAGATTCTTCAGCCGTTCATCGATCTGCTGAACTCCTAGATTAGGATCTTGCATCAGAGTCTCATGTAGTCACATGGAAATCTCCAAGGCCTCTGCCTGAGTTGTTATCTTCTGCTGCGACAACGCACTCCTTAAGTGTGGTAGTAGCAAAGCCACAAACCACTCGCAATGTTGTTGATCTGTCAAATTCATGTTGGCTTCATGGATTGTACATTTTAGCTTCTGATCTAGTTCCCAAGGTGTATCACATGGTTGCATCATGATCTCTTTGAATCCCACAATTGACTGCACCTCAGATTTAGGCCTACTAAATTCCCTATTTAATGCTGCCAGGATGTCTACTACTCCAGCATTCGGGTTATTGTTAGACTACATAATATACCATGTTAGCGCACGTTCTTGCAGAGCACTAACCAGTGTCGCCTTCTTTATATCATCATTTGTAACACAATGAGCTTCCCATACAACTCTCACAATGAACTAAAATTGGTCCAGGTCCTCATTTCCCAAGCCTTTGAACAAAGACAACTTCATTGTATTTTCCATATTGAACCGCAGTGGAGGTGGAGGTGGTACGGGCAAAGTTGGAGGTGAAGGTGGTGAAGTTGGAGGGGGTGTGGGCGGAGGTGGTATTCACAGGAACCCTTGTCTTATTAACTGAATAGAACTTCACAGAGAAACCTTCTCTATCCCTTCTTTGTCACTTCACGGAGGTGAAATCAAAGGGCTATACTCCAGACCCTTTTTCCTTCATTTCTGTAAGTTTTTCCACTTCGTGTAGTCCCAAACATCAAGGTAGATACATAACCCCTTTTTCACACAACAACATTTCAATCCAAGTATTCAAAGATTTTACATACTTACCTCGCGATCCTTTGGAAAAGCATTGCTCTGCCTCGCTATATCTGACTGAGGTGTCGACCATGAATTCAGTCACAAATTCCCCTATGACATGATCGATAGTGTGGGCTATCTTATCCTCCAACGCTTCCAACCATTGCACTAGCTATGGGGTCCACACAATAGGACCGTCAGGTTTCCACCTTCCCTCACTATCTACTAGCTTCACGGTCCACTCGTATAGATCGATAGGGAAGGAGTAGAATAAGATCTTGTGGATCTCTATATATAGGTATCTGTCCAACTGATGTTCTTTTGTTAGTCGCGGGTTTTTGTTCTCTTGTGCTACGAATTCATGGATTTTTCTATCCAACCAATCTCCAATCTCCTTCTTAGTTGGATTCCAATGATACGACATCACACATCTCTTATGAAGATTCTGGTTCAGGCAATGGAACTATTTGTTGGCTTGAGGGGGCCTGACCAAGGTTCAACGTTAATTAGCCAAACAAATCCCTACACTACTGGCCCTTTCAGCATCAGCCCGCGGAGCGCGGACTGAAGTCTCACCCGAAGCAGTATGGGGGGATGCTAGAACCAAGTTTCTACACCCTGAGATGGTTGTGATGTCGTTTTATTTCTTCTATCCCTGCCTTCGCGCAAGTGGTCCTATTCTAGGGCTTGTAAGACAAACTCTCTATTCCGGCTTTCAATACCTTCGTGAAAGTATACGATTGACCTTCACACAGCCCTAACCTGGGGCTCAGGTACTTTCACGCTGTTATGGCAGTGTGCCATGCAGATTCCTCAATTACCCTAAGTGACTTGCTTATCTCATCAACTACTTAAAATTATCACCACGCAAGCAGATATTCGTAATTCCATTCAATTATCTAATGTAGTGGCATTCATTTGTGCATCATATAAGCATAATAAAGGAAAATCATACATAAAATATCCAAACACATCAACAGAACAAAGACACGGAAATTGCAAAATAAATCCTTTTATTAATATCTTCCAGGTGTTTACAAACTCTGTCCACCTTGTGCACACAGCTACAGGGGTCCATGCACTCAGCTACAGACTTCTACCCTAGGCCTCTACGCACTCAGTTGTAGAGCCTCTACCTACGCTACAACCCAAGACTTAGACTTCTTGTTCTAAAGCTATGACTCTCTTACATGTTCTCTCTCTTACAGTCGAATTTACTTTACAAAAAAAGGGCAGACTACCCTTTGTGACACATATCACCTTTGCACTCTGCGGCCACAAAATGTTGATTCTTTACAATAATATTACAAAAACTTGTCTTAAACATCGGCTTTTAGCCCCAAAACTGTCCTTGGGGGATCCCACTCTCAACAGAAAGAAACATATTCTAATTGCATAAATATCATGGGATAAATGTAAACCATTACATTTCAAAGAGTTTAGATCCAATAATTGAATTCATTGGAGGTGGCAATCAAGAAAATCATCATTGTATTATCCAATCCATAAATTTGTCCATTAGCACAAATTGTTGAAATGTTTTGCATGGGTAAATAGGCAAGTCCTAAGTGGTCTTTAGTATTACCTAATCATTTATTTAGAGCCTAGGGGTATTGATTCAACCCTAAGGGTTCATAACCAAGTTTCTTGAGTGAATCTGGGCAAGTATATACATGTTGGAAGGCTGCTACAGGATTTCCTGTACTACTACTACAGGAAACAACAGATTTGCTATAGGGAGTTATAATTCATCGAATATCCAACCAAATCAAATCCAAATCAGATGGGAATTTTTTTTTTATTGACCAATATGTCTTAGGTCTCCATTCCAAGAAGAATCACTCAAAAATACCTCAGTTAACCCATGTTAAAAATTGGTAGAAAATTACTAGTCTAAAATCTAGAAATTCAAGAACTAGTGACATAATAAATCTATCAAATGCATAACCTAATCAAGTGAAAATCAAATAGCGTAATTTTTTTGAAATAAGGTAATAGGGTAATAATGTTTTTTTGAACTAATGCAAGTGGAACAAAATCTATTGAAGATTGTTAGCATGTTCTAAAAATAGAAGAAATTTACTATTATTTGTCACAAAGGTCTTCCAAAAATCTAGATTTGGGAATAAGAAAACTAATCCAAGTAGCTCAATGATTAATATGACCTTCCAAAGATTTTAAAATGATGAAATTATGTTTTTGATCCTGAAAAAGAACTTACATCAACTATTTAACCCAATTCTACAACAAGAAATCATTAACACTAAATATAGAAGTAGAAAAAATCAAGAACAAGAGATGCATGTGAATAAAAAGTGAAAAGAAGAAAATAAAATGAGACAAAAGGGCTTTGAGGCTCCTGGGATGGCCAAGGAGAAGGAAACTCAGAGTCCTATGAAGGAGACCAAGGTTTAGAAGTTGAACATGACACCAATATTCATTATTTCCGTCAATACAATTACATCCCTGCAAGAAATGACAATGGCGCTGCAAAATAGGAGTTCTCTCTACAAGAAGACTAATAAATCAACCAAGAGAAAAATTCAACTTGGTACTTATACAAAATTATTAGGAATCATTTTCCATGAAGGAAGGAATCTTTCCCCACCAAAATCCCTTGATCAGTGGATCTAGTTCACAATACTAGGAATCTGCATTAAATGGTAGGGAACACATTCCTATATTTTCTCAATCATTGGAGCTCCACAATCTGTGCCATAATTCCATAATATCTTGTTGATTTATTATTTAATATTGATCCTCCTGTAGTAGGGAGTAGGTCCCTAAATTATCTCTTCCTCCAAATCACCATAATCTGTCCAATATTCTCATAATATTCCACAAAAATAAATAATATTAGGCAAAAATATGAAATTATCCATAAACCTTCCTAATGAACATATTAAAGTTAAAAATCCATTATCTCATGCAAAAATATAGGTTTGATGTGCTAAAGGATGGTCAGATGGGCCTTAATTTATGTTTAATTTAGATGCATGGGCATTAAGTTATGTCAAATTTAGAGACTCATCAGACCCCCCCTGCTGAAAGTGTTGCTCATCCTTTGAGCAATTTAGTGACCTCATTGTGCCTCATTCATGGCCCTGGTGGCCTCTCATGTGCATTACTCAGTCCTTTCTCTTTAGAATCTTGGTTGTAAGTTCTGTAAAGATAACCACAAAAGTGTAGTTGTGCTTATCATGATTGTTTAACAATCTTTCAAGAAAAAAACATAACTTTCCTCTTTGCAAGTGAACTTTGTTGGCTTGTATATCCATTTCGTTCATATCCTCTCCCTTGAAACCTTGATTCCATTTTCACCCATTTTTCCAAAACTGTTTATGCTTAGAAAAATCATAGTGTTTCTTGAGACCATTAACTTGCCTTCTTTCCCTTATTCAAGATGGTTTCTTGAATATTTTTTAGTTTGGAAAGGTCTTAGACATCCTTTTCCAACCTTATTCTACCCTTTTCCACCATTTGGAAATATTTGAACCCTTCAAAACACCTTTTGATGAGAACTAGGACATCTTGTAGTAATTCTGTTATTTCCTATGGTATCACTATAGGAAACCCTATAGTGGTTCTTGTAGTACTACAGGAAACCCTGTTTACACATGTTTTGAGTAGAAATGATAGTTTGATCCTAGGGTAGGCTCTCAAATTGACTTCCATTCCTTTCTCCCATTTCTATAACATCTTGTATGCCTTGGACAAAAGCTAGAAAGAGATAAGAGACCTCTTGGAAAGCCTCTTTTCATCATCGTAGTTTGAGTTCTGTTTTGGTGGTGGATTTCTTATTTCCTTTTGCTTCCTTTTTCTTCTCTCTTATGGCCTAGATGATTGCCTAATGGCCTTGGAGTTTTCTATTTTGATTAGGCCTCTCTTAGGTACTGCCATTTTGGGTTTCAACACAATTTGTTCCTTTCTTCCTTCTTGTAGCAGCATTCGACCTTCCTGTAGCAGTTATTATTTCTTCTTTCAAGGTCTTTTAACTGTATCCGAGTGTTGAGAAATGATGTAGAGGGGTCCAAGGATGATGCTATGGCTGAGAGGGAGTAGTGTAGGTTTGTGAACATGGAGAGGATGATCTATTTTTTTTCAAGAAATTTTCAGGGTGAGACAGAGTGTAGGGTTTTTTATTGAAAAATATTAATTTTTTCTTATGAAATGGGATGGATGAATGGTGGATAGATAGTGGATATGAAATGTATGGAGGGCTTGGAGTGCTTTGGTGACTTGGCCTTTGCACAAATTTCATCTTGTAACTATTATCCCCATTCCTCAAAATCATCTCGCTTCATAATTTGGCTTTTCCACATTTCATGAGTGAAGGAGTGAGTTGCAATTAACTAGTTGAAGGCAGTTGAGATTGTTAACTCATCCTTAGCTTATAAAACCTCATCTATCATGCATTCAAAATAAATTTCTAACTATAGTATGCTCAAGAGAAGAGGGCAAGAATATTGCATACCTGTACCTACCTGATGGTTTTTGGAGAGACATGCGTGATGCTGTTAAGTTGATGATTGAACCATTGTCCTCTAGAGGTGATAATTTCCTTTTTTTTCTTCTACGCAGGTCCTCATATCTTGGTGATTCTAAACCTATATCTTCTAGTTACCATGGAAAAGTTATCCTAGTCAAATCCAACCTTCTTGGCGTGATGGGCTTGTACATGGGTGATGTTCACCTTCCCTATACATGTTTCCACCATTAGAAACATTTACCACACTTCATTCTACCTTTCCTACCATCTCCTAAGCTTTCGGCCTATTTCTTGTAGTAAAATAGGGAATCTTGTAGTAGAACTAGGACATCCTGTAGTAGTACTGTAGGAAACAAAAGATTTTCCTCGTTTCGTCCATATCTCCCAAATGGTAGAATTAATTAACCAGAAATTTTCTAATAATTGCATCATCCCTATGCACCTCCCCATAAAACAAATTGGCCAATGGATGTACGAATATCGAGAAAAATTAAAAACTGGCTGAAGTTGATGCAGTTTGATTTCTTGGAATTTGCGCACTAGAATTTTCTGAAATTTCTTGACCATGTTACCATCATCCATATGCATCTCCCTATGAAACAAATTTTTAAATGGATACATGAACACCGAGAAAATTCAAAAATGGTTGTAGGTGATGGAAGATGATTTCTTGAAAAATGTGCATTGGAATTTTCTAAAATTGCTTGAGCATGTTACCATCATCCATATGCATATCCACCTGAAACTACTTGGAAAATGGATGCATGGTTTTCAAGATATGACAAAAATAAATTTATGCTCTATGTATTTTTGTTTCCTATAGTAAAACAGAGCTTTCTTGTAGTATTTCATGACAACAAGGAAAATGAGTGGTAAAAGCTTGGGAATGATGAGTGGATGGTGGAAATAGATGAAAGTGATGGATTTGCATGGCCTTGGTCCTTCTGGAGCATCTGAGAAAAGGAGGAGAAAGTCCAAGTTTGACTTCCTTTGGCTAGAATTTTGAGTAGTTTTTCTTTTCTTTGGTGCCAACTTGTTTTTGTTGCTTGCAAATGCTAGAGAGCACCTACATTCATCAGAGAGATACATGGATCATTTTTTTTTTTTTTACCTCTTCTTTTTCTAGGCCTACTAGATGCCTCAAAGGAGGTTTTCACCTAATATCTTTTCTTTTTCTTTTTTTCTCGTTTTCCCAACCCATTGACCGCCTCATGGAGGTTTTCAATCAACGAACCAATATCAGGTGCCTCAAAAGAGGTTTTCACTTGAGATTTTTATTTTTTCTCTTATTTTTCAAAAAAGAAAATTACCCTACTCTAGTTGAAAAACAAACTCACTTTCAAGTATAAGAATACTTCCAATGGAGCCATGTGCACATCAAGATGACAGAAAAACTGATGTGTAAGTTTGAAATGTATGCTTTGACATGTACTTGAATTTGAGTGGTCAAATGCTTTGACTTTGATGAAATCAAGCACAATTGAAGAAGAGAGTATTGTTTCAACTTAGTGATTGTTTGGAACCATATTTCAATATAGTTGTGATGCCCCTAGTCCATTTGTTGATTTGGATCATGTTGGATGTCTTCTTCTTCCATGACCATAAAATATTCCTCTTTTTGCTGATTGTTCTCGTGAACACATGGAGGATTTGATGGTAACCATGAGGGATATTTCTCAATCTATGATTTTGATGTCTGCTCTTCATCAAGTGAAATCCATGATCCTTTGGTATTCTCATTTGCATATTATTCTTCTGGATGTGGTACTTCAACGATATCAAGAGAATCTATTTTTTGCAATACTCTTCATGAGCTATGGTGAATACCATTGTGATCAAGAGGAGATATTTGGAAGTGTTGTACATTAGAGTTATAAGCAGCTTGAGCTAGTTCATTGTGTGGGTTTGCAAATTGTGGTACAAGTAGTTGAGTGGGAGTGGATACTTGAGATGGATGTGGTTGGGGTTGTAGTTGTGGTGGAAGTAAATGGTAGGAATAAAATGGAGTTGGGTATGGAGGATATTGAGGAAAACATTAAGGATATTGTGGATGTCTCCCTTAAGTTCCTTGCTGACCTTGTTGCCAAGATTGGTTTTGGGTATGATATGGACAAGGTGGCCAAAAAAAGGGTGTGTTCAAATTACTTTGAGATGGATGTGCACACGCTTGAAATTGTGAATTAGGTTCTTGAATCATATCAGGTTGAATAGGCTTCCATAGTCCTCTTTGAGCTACATAACATAACTGCATTGGCAATCAACTTGCTCCATTATCCTCTTGGTAAACTTCCTTCAACCTTGGCAATGAGGGGAAATATTTAACCTCATGTGATTCTGCATGGACAACACAAATATCAACATCTTCTTTTTTCTTATTTTGTATTCTTAACATTTCTACTTGTTCACTTAGATTGTTAAGAATTTCTATTTTAAAGTTATCAAGCAAATTTCCAAGTTTAGCTTCACTTACTGATCTTGATGCTGATTGACTCACTGTTGCCCTTCCTCTTGATATGTGTTTTCATGTTTCACAAATTTCCTCAAACGATAATTGGTATACATCACCTCTACTCATGAGATCAACAATATCAATCCACTCATCCTTAATTGTTCTAAGTAATAGCATTTATAGTGTGTCAGATCCTAAATGATGTAATTTTCCCCTCTTAACATTGTACATGAACCTCTCTATTAAATTCTTAAGGATATCATATTATTTTTTATTCATTCTAAATATTTCTTCCTTAAGACCATGATCTTTATATTTTTGTAGAAATATATTTTTCATAGCATTCCATGATCTTATAGTTCCTAAACTCATGAACCATTTAAGAGCTATATCCTTCAATGTTGCTGGAAACAATCTCCACTTTTGAGTGTTTAATAAGTAACCATAAGATTTACAAAGTATTTCAAATTCAAAGAGAAAGGTTTTTGGATCCTCTCACCTTAAACCATGAAATTTTGGAAGAAAAGATGGGAGGATGTTCTTCATGTGCACACTACCATCAGTATCTTGAATGGGAAATTCAAGAGGATCTTACTCATTGCCATAATCTCCATCCATTTATTCTACATTCTTTGCCATCTCTTCTTCTTCTACCTAGAAAAGTGGATGGTGATGTGGCTCTTACTACACCACGTGATCAAATGGGGGGTGGGTTGGAGTTGGAGAATTTTTCTTTTTTATGATTGAATGAAAACACTAATGCAATGCACTTTTCTGTTTTTGAAATGAAATATACCTAACACAAATATTTTTTATTTTGAAAAAAGTAAAAATAAATGAATCAACTAGGGAAAACAACAATGCATACTTTGACACCTCCTCGGCAATGGCCCCAAAAAAGTGATGAGCCTTAGTATTGCATAATAATGTTGCAACTCACAAGATTACCACCTTTAATTATCAACTCGGAGTTCGTACAAACTTAAGAGGTATCGAAACTATATATGCAACATACAATGTGTCATTGTTTTGATGGCATGATGTAACAGAGTGTATGTACTAAAGTCAAATCCTAAACTAATTGCAAAAAATGAAATGCTTGAAATGGAAACCTTAAGCTATTGCAAGAAGTAAAGTAAAATGAAAGAAACCTATTATAATTGCATAAATATCATGAGATAAATGTAATTCATTACATTTCAAAGAGTTTAGATCCATTAATAGATTTAATAGGTGGTGGCAATCAAGAAAATCTTCATTGTAATATCCAATCCATAAATCTGTCCATTAGCACAAATCGCTGAAATGTTTTGCATGGGTAAAGATGCAAATCCTAAGTGGTCTTTAGTATTCCCTAAACATTGATTTATAGCCTAGGGGTCTTTATTTAATCCTATGGGATCATATCCAAGATTCTTGATTGAATATAGGCAAGTATATACATGTTGGAAGGCTGCTACATGGTTTCCTGTAGTACTACTACATGAAACAATAGATTTGATATAGGGAGTTATAAGTCATTGAGTGACACACAAAATCAAATTAAAATTGGATGGAAAAAAAAAAAATGATTGACTAGGATTTCTTACGTCTCCATTCTAAGTGGAATCACTCAAAAATACCTTTGTTAACCCATGCTAAAAAATGGCAGAAAATTACTAGTCTAAAATCTAGAAATTCGAGAACTAGTGAGCTAGTAAATCTATCAAATGCCTAACCTAATCAAGTGAAACTGAAATGGGGTAATTTTTGTTAATATATATATATATATATATATATATATATATATATATATATATATATATATATATATATATATATATATATATATATATATATATATCTATATCTATATCTATATCTATATCTATATCTATATCTATATCTATATCTATATATATATATAATGAAAGTGGAAAAAACTCAATTGAAGCTCGTTACCATGTTCTAAAAAATAACAAAAATTGATTGTTATTTGCCACAAATGAGTTCTATAAATCTAGATTTACGAATAAGCAAACTAATCCAAGTAGCTCAATAATTAGTATGACCTTCCAAATATTTTACAAGTATGAAATGATGTTTTTGATCCTGCAAAAGAACTTACATCAACTATTTAACCCAATCCTACAACAAGAAACCATTAACACTAAATGCAAAAATAGAAAAAAACAAGAACAAGAGATGCATTTGAATAAGAAGTGAAAAGAAGAAAAGAAAATGATACAAAAGGGCTCTGAGGCTCCTAGGATGGCCAAGCCCAAGGAAAATCATAATCCTATAAAGGATATCAAGGTTTAGAAGCTGAACATGACACCAATATTGATTATTTCCATCACTACAATTACATCCCTGCAAGCAATGACAGTGGAGCTTCAAAAATACGAGTTCTCTCCACTAGAAGATTGATAAATCAACAAGAGGTAAATTTGACTTGGTACTTATACAAAATTATTAGGAATCATTCCCCATGAAAGAAGGAATCTTTCCCCACCAAAATCCCTTGATTAGTGGATCTAGTTCCCAATACTAGGAATCTGCATTAAATGGCACAGAACACATTCCTAGATTTTCTCAATCATTCGAGCTCCACAATATGTGCCATAATTCCATAATGTTTTATTGATTTATTAATTAATATTGATCCTCTTGTAGTAGGGAGAAGGTCCCTAAATTATCTCCTCCTCCAAATCTCCATAATCTACCTAATATTCTTATAATATTCCACAAAAATAAATAATATTAGGCACAAATATGCAATTATCCATAAACCTTCCTAATGAACATATTAAAGTTAAAAATACATTATATAATACAAAAATAGAGGTTTAATGTGATGAAGGATGGTCAGATGGGCCTTAATTTATGTTTAATTTAGAGGCATGGACCTTAATTTATGTCTAATTTAGAGGCTCATCAGTAGTAGGGAGTGGAACTTTCATAGGAAAGTCTCAGCTTGGCATTCAGTTCAGACATCATGTGATTGTGAAATTTTTTTCCATGGTCCATGATTCAAGCCTATGGAACACCAAATCATGCAATAACACAGTTAAAGAAAAACAGAGCAGTTGTTTTTTCGGTATTATTGTATGTAGGCATCGGCTTGGCCCAGTTGGAAAAATAGTCAACCACTACAATAATATAGCCATCCCCCCTCGGCCGAGTGAGGGTTACATGTCATGAAATTAGCACCCCATTTAATGAAAGGACCAACAATGATAACAGGATGCAAAGGAGTGGTCAGAACACAAATCTTAAGATCATATATCTGGCATGCAGGACACTTTTGGACGGTGAGGATGCAATTGTGAAATATGGTACATCAAAAGTAACCAACATGTAGGATCTTCTATGTGGTGGCATATCCAGAAAAATGACTTCCACATGCCTTCTTCATAATGGCATTCATTTAAGACTTTCTTGGCCTCTTCATGGGTGAGGCACCATCAAAAAATTGTATCGATAGCGTGGTGATAAAGAGTGTTGTCGATTATAATATAATGTTTGGCTAGATATTGGGTACGTTGTTGGTGAGTTCAAGAGGTATTAGACAGAAAATTTTGGGTTTGGAGAAATATGATATTTTCTTTGTACAATCGGTTAGATGACGAGATTATAAAGAATGACTCATCTGGAATAGAATCATTAGATGTTGTTTTAGTTTCAAAGCTAGGAAGGCGCATATTAGCTCAACAAAAGTTAAGGATTTCTTTGACTTGGATTTGATGAATTCCAAATCAAACTCTTATAGGATAACAATTCACTTAGAGTATTTTCCCCTCAACAATTGTTGTGATAAAATGTACATCATGGTGTTGCAATCCGAAACAACAATAGTTTTGTGGAGCAGTATGTAATCGTGAAATATTTGGAGAGTTTAGACAACTGCCAAAGCTATCTTTTTGACATGGGTATACTTGAATTCAGTGTCATTGAGATTCAAACTCAAGTAATAAATAGGATGTTCAGTTCCTACATCATCCTCTTGAACCAATACCATAACAATGGTAATAACTACAACAATGAGGTACAGGAAAGAATTCCGTTAGTAATCTAGGGGATATAACAAGGATGCCAAAATCAATACATATTTGAAGGCATCAAATGCATTTTGAGAAGTGTCATCATAACATAAGGGAACCCCTTTCTTTAGCAAGTTGGGAATGAACCTCTGAAGAAAGTTAGCCTTCCCTTAGATTCGTTGAAGCTGAAGGAGGGAAGAAGGAGTAGGAAGATCAATGATCGCCTGAACTTTCAATGGATCAATATGAATTCCTTTTTTGATATTACAAAACTGAGAATGAATGAAGCTTACAAAAAACACACATTTGTGTGGATTGAGTCGAATGTTATAATGTCTACATCATATAAACATGGCCCTAAGATGCATTGGGTGATCATCCAGATGTCGGGAATGAGCAGGAAAATCATCCAAATAAATTTTCACAATATGTTTGATGTTGTGGAAGGAATAATCCATTTCCCTCTGAAACGTATCCCCAACATTCTTTAATGTAAAAGGGAGTTTTCTATATGCAAATGTGCCCCAAGGAAAAAAGAATGCAATTTTTGTTGGGTTGTGTTATATTCTTTCCATGACTAGCCCCCCTAGTTAATTGGGGGATTAGAGGGGGGGCGGAACCCCCCCTTCATTGCACCAATTGCGCAGTGGGGGGGTTTGAGGGGGGTGAGTAGCCCCCCTCTAAAGGGTCCGGTGCAACGCCCCTGGGAAATTTTTTTTGGATCCTATATTAGGTTGGTCCAACTTACCAATGGTTTTGTGCATCATTTTCGCACATGGTTTTAGACGCGATGGTTTTAGGTCCATGGTATTGGATGCTTTGGCATGTATAAACATGTATTGTAACATTGAAAGGAACATAATGCAAAATCACGCTCATAGTCCCAGTTTTGGGATCCAGGGGAAAATCTCTGTGTATATGTGTTTTATGTGTTATGCTCTCACATTGTTTATTTTTTGTGTTTTAGAAATTGTATGTAGGTAATTTCTATACGGGGTTAAAACCTACAGTTTTATGTTGGTCTACTAGGAGAATGTTGATTTGATTATAGCTAGAGAAGCCATCCATCATTGAAAATATCTCAAAACCAACACAATCATCAACAATCTAGTCAATGAACGAGGTGGGATAATTCTCCTTCAGAAAAGAATGATTGATGTCCCAATAATTCACACACACACACACACAATGTTCCCTATTTCTTCATGATAGGAACAATATTAGATACCTAGTCAGTTAAAGGCATGCGATAGATAAAACTAATGCGTAGAAATTTTTCAACTTCAGTTTGATAGCAGAAACCTTATTGGGATGAACAGGGCGAAGGCATTGCCGAATTGGTTTAGCATCAAGATACATCTTACTTTCGTGCACAAAAATGTTCGGATCGATACCTATCATTTTTTCATAAGACCAGGAAAAAACATCTCTAAATTCTTGAATAGGGATATATAAGTATTGACCTCACTGGGAGAGAAATACACATCGATATGTAGATTTTTGACAATGTCGGGTTTAATTGAAATTTTGAGAGGAATAGTCAAGTTATTCTCATAATTGACATCATATATGGATGCTTAATCTATAGATAACTCAATGATATTGGCTTGATAAAGTTCACTAAGATTATCCTCGAAGGAATCTGGCAAGGAGGAATGATGATGATGGTCATCCCATGGTGCATCATTCGACATCATGATCTCCATGATGCTCTCATCGATGGAAAAAATATGAGAGAAAGGATTAGACAATGTACCATAATATAAATAACAATCAACCCAATTGATTGAAGATGAAGGAGGATAATAGGTCATGCAAGCCAAATAGATGGCTTCGTAATAAATCTCAATGAGGCTGAGTAGCATATGGTTACCAAAACTATCGATATTAGATTAATCTGGTACTATCGATGGATCAACTGGGGAAGTACAAGAAGATATCATATTAATATAGGAAAGCGAGGTATATTTGGTAGGGAGTGAGGGAGGAGGAATTGAAAAGGTTCCCATAAGAGAGGAATATTTAAGCAGTCGAACCCCAACATGCTGATATGAGTGAGGGGTTCCCCCATGAGAGGGACACTTCCAATAACTAAAGAATTAGTGGAAAACAAAGTGAGTTGATCAATGGCTACGATACAACCTTAATGAGGAAAAGTGATAATTCTAAAATATGTGGAAATAACTGCAACCATGACATAGACCCACGTACGACTCAGTAGAAGATTATAATCTAGTCAATAACTTTGACTTCTACTGATACAATCTTGCCACCTAATTCTACCTATATATAATTAAAAATTCCACATGGTTTATAATCTCTTCCATAAAGAGCCTTCAAAGTGGTTGGTTACTCACTTAATTAGGGAGACCTAATAGCCTTCCAACAAGACATGGACATAATACAAGTTGAGTCTCCTTCTTCCACAATAGACTGATGGATATCCTTACCATGAACAACAACATTAATCATGAATGTTAATTGAGCTGTAAGTCGAGGTGTATAGTTCTCATGGTTAAAAACTACTAAGTTAGAATCTTAAGGATAAATACATCTAATTACTGAAAGAAAATACTTATTTTGGGTTGGGAAATTTGCAACACCCTAAGAGTTCACATAGTTGATGGGGCTGAGCCAGATCCTCAACTATGTTATAATTTTGAGTATATCTTGCACAAGGGTTGAATGTTTATTTATGGATAATTCCCTTGGGAGGCTTAATCACTAATTCAATAGGTATTACATTTGGAGTAGGATATGATGGAGATGCGGTCAAACTGGTAGGTTGATCAATAGACAGACTATTCGACAAACCCACATTACGATATTATTTACTTTAGGTCACCATTTGGGCTTATTAGAGGAAATCATTAAAACCAAGTTAGAGGAAGTGGGATCCCAGGAAACTATATTGGTCTCCTGATTCAAAAATGGGTATGTCAACACAGTGGGTGTAACAGATCATTTAAGGAATTGATACACCTATGCCTGGTGTGGAAAATCATGAGTGAAATGATCCTCATTACAAATCAAACATGGGTAATGAGGTTTTCACTTTTATTCAAGATATTTATTGTTTTTTTATCCTGTAGAGCATTGTCTTTCTTCTTGTTACCTTTGCCTTTATTCTTACTTCCTGGTTGCGGATATTTTCATTTGGATAATTAAATGACATTGATCTTGGAAGTAGAATCTGAAGGAGTGGAAGGAAGGATTTGAGCAGTGACAAAAATATTTGGACCAAATTGTTTACTCATCGACTGATGACTAGTAGAACCAATCACACCATCAGTGGTATGTGATTCTTTACCGAGAGTTTGAGAAATAATATCGATAGGTCATGGAGCAATTAGTATCCTATCATAAAGGGTTCCATATTGGGTATAGATGAGATCTAAGTACAAGGAGCGAGAAATAACCTTCTCTTCGGTTACGACTCCACCTTTGGCTATATATTTTGTGATATATGGCAACAGAGACTTAATGAACCATTCAGCTAACAATTGGTCAGGAACAAATTTTTTAACCAAAAGACAATGACCTCGCCACTCATGAATATGATCAAATATATGAGTGGCATTATTCTATTTGAAATTGGTTAAAAGTTATGTTTGAGTTTCATATATGATGGATAACTCGAAATGTGTTAGGAATTTAGTAGCCAAGGCACTGAAGTTATCAAGCGAAGCTCAAAGTAATTCAATGTACCACTTTGTTTTCATACCAGTGAGTGTACGATGGAAAAGACACATTCGAACATAATCATCATTGAGGGAGTTTGAAGAAAACCACAAATTATAAGTCATCATGTGCATGGATGGGTCTTCTTCATGATTTCCTTTCAATTTAGGAATATCATAAGGAAATTTCGTAGGAATAACCATACACCAAGAAGAATGAGCAATTGGATCATTGGTGAGCCTGGTCAAATAAGACAATTTGAGAGTTACTATAAATGGAAATTTCCTATTAAGGTCTTGTGGAGGATATCCTGGATAAGATGGGATAGCTTAAGAAACAGGTATTTATGTCCCAGAATAAGGAGGATTTTTATATCCAATATACACATAACCCTATAGTCCAGCTCCAAGGTATGCTTGCAAAGATTGAAATAACTGAGTTTGGACTTGCTGACTATAAGTCATTTGAGGGATACCTTGATATGATGGATATTGTTTCTCTATGGGATTTTGCATCATCCCAACATAAGGTGGGTTTAGTTGTGGTTGTGTCCGTGCCATACCATACACATTCTGACCCATTTGAGTTTGACAAATGGCCTACCCAACCTATTTTGATTGTAAGTTACCTTGAAGAGGCTGGGTATACATGGCTTGGTATCCACTAGATACTGGTGGAAGGCGGAATGGGTTGAGTTAAAGGTACAACTTATAAAGGTTCGCTCACATTCATTTGAGTTTGAACAAGTAGATGTATAGGTTATTAAACAAAACATTGAGATGTAGGTGGAACATGTTGTGAGACTAGAGATGAAGTCACAACTAATCCAGGTTAGATAGGCATATTAGGTTTCCAAACATTAGAAGCCATTCTCGAATATGGAGGACTCTTTTGAGGATGAGCACTAACTTGAGGAGATGGAAATAAACCTACAATAGGTTTTCCCTTGCTGAAACAGGAGGATAATACCGAGGAAACTCTGACCCAAGAGGATGGTTCCTAATAGGGGGTGGATTGTGTTATTGTAGATATCCATGCCTAATAATATAAGTACCAGTCTACTACTAAACTGTAGGTGTGGATGGAGGAAGAGGAATAGAATGCATAGTTCTCATTAAAGAAGTGCCAAATGGAATTCCATATGTAGATGTCACGGGTTAGGTCCACAGATGGGATGTTACAGTAGATAAGGTACCAGACAAATATTGGTAACCAGGTGGGATGGATGGACCACTATACAAATGTTCCTCTGGTTTCGTTACAATGATCAAGATGAAGTTGCAACTTGAGTTGTCTTAGTCATGGTAGTAGAAATAGGTTGAGAAACCATAACAGATTCAATCATCATTAATTATCTCAAACAATACTAGAAAGGGAAAATCAAAGGCGAGTTGAAAGGAAAAGAATCAGACAAAGGATGCTAAAATGGAGTATGAGGAGGATGAAAAGGATGGGCCTAATAAAAATAAGTCCTTGCTCGAATGGGAGAGGAGGGTTGAGGATCTTCGTGTGGAATCTCTTCTATACTCACAAGACCAGGTGGAAGTGGTTCACCATCGGGTTCAAGATATATAGCTTGGGGTTTTGTCTGAGACAGACGAAGAGAATGAGAAGGTCCTGAAGTAATAGGTGTAGATGGATGAGGTACCTCAAGTTGTATAACCTTAGGTTGAATTGTCTTTGATTTAGCAAAGTCGGGTTTAATAACCTTGGGTAATGAGATTTCAGGTGCTTCTGATTCCACTGTGTCATATTCACTATCCAATGGAGAGGTAATCTAAGGCTTTGTACTCACAAGAAAAGATGATTTTGGTGGATCTATTTTAGATGGAGGACCAAAAGTAATAGATTCAATAGTCTACGTTTTCTTATGCTTCTAACGACAACTAGGAGTTGCCTCAGGTGGGAGAGGAGGCTTATTTTTCATTCTACGTGAATGATGGGGTAAAGGGTTATGTTCTTCCAAGTTTTATTAATAAATTTTAACTATTAACACAAAAAAAAAATCAAAGATGGTAAACTATGCATAAAGGTTTACCAAACAATTGTGAACTACAATATGCAACCATGGAGAACCAAGGATTTACGTACGGGCAGGAAATCTCTCTGAATGTTGTGTTCGGTATGTCATAGTGTATAAGGTAGCCGACTCTATTACCTATGGAAAGGATAGAAAACTATGGTGGACTTCCAAAATATACTCAATGGTATGTGGAATTCAAGTCAGTGTTAGTGTTTTATAATGCATAACTGTAAGATGAGAGAATTCCCATATAATTTTCATGCATGGAGCACCATTCAATATACCTAGAGGTAAGTGGATAATGGTCTTATACACTTACCTACATGGAACAAGATATCACCCCTGGAATACAACATTGGGAAAAAATGAAAAATCCTATGTTTATAGATGTCAAAACACATATTTAGCCTAGACCTCTAGATGTTTGTGTTAATGTTTCAAATGCTCCTTAGGTTGATTCAATAAATTTTAAATTTTATCTTGAGTTAAGTTTTGATTTTCAAGGCTCACCACGAATTTCACCTAACTATCTCAAAATGAAAACTAGCATGATAAAATGAAACTTTTCTTTTCAATGAAATCTATATATAGGTGGGGAGAGAACAAAGAATATGCAGCATACAAGATGCAACAAAAAATATTGTTAATCAATTCCCATAATGTAATTTTTTATAACTATAATTTCACTCACAAAACCCTAGATGCAATGCATGATGCATAAGATTTTCCTTTTCAATTCCACTTAAATTTCAGATGAAACTGATATGTTCACCTAACCACTGATAAAAAACACTTTTTAGAATGATGATTGAACCACCAATTCCTTCAAGCAACCCAAGAAATTAGTTTGATAATGACCTAATGATAAGAAAAGTCCAAACAAATTCTTATCAAAGGAACTCAAAACCAAAAGAAAACAAGATGAAGGCTTCTGATAGAGCTAAATGCACTCATGGACACAAGGAGGACCAACTGGAACCAAGTTAATCAGAGATAAAAGCATGAAAATGAAATTTTTTGCATGAAACAAGGTTCAACATAGGTGAAAAGAGGCTACTATTGCTCTGCAACATAGGTGCAGCGAAGGGCCAGGGTTCTCTGTAACGATCTATCAGCAGATTAGGGGGTGTGCTAATCAAGGAAAAGGGATTTTTTGACACAAAAACTAAAATGTAGCTCAATGAAAGGTCTTCCTAGGGCCAATTTCAATCTAAGTGAGGCATTGGAGGTATGTTCAAGAGGTGTAACAAGGGATGAAGTCAAGTAAAACACTAAGGGAATGAATTGGTCTCTAGTTCAGTCTCTAATTTGTTATACATAATCTATGACTACAGACAGAAGTATCTTCCATAGACCTAGTGGCCTAGTCTAGAACAACAATAAGAAAATACTATAAAGTTCTCCTTAGAGGAATTGGAGAATAGAAGATGCTTCCTTGTGATCTGTCGCACACTCTTCTCTCCTCTTGGCTTGTAAGCTCCAATTGTAGCTTTTATTTTTATAATTAGAACCCTACATAAACAATTTACACACGCCATAGATCTACGACATCTATGAAGAATTATCTAAGCACTCTATTCAATGGATCAACATAAAATTGAAATATATGAATGTAAAAATAACATAACACATACAGGAAAACAATAAACTCTTTGTATTGATATGAAAGGGAGAGAGTTTACAAACAAAAGTGGAAGATGATCTTGTACATATCTCCCCAATATGACTTGTTCTTCCTTGTCACAATGCACACCTCAAGGTCACCCAAATGCATAGAAATGATAACTCTCTTATGATCAAAGCAATAACATAATGGTATGATTAGTCTCCAAAATCCAACCTCCAGCTTCTAGATGGTAATTTAGGAATTCTTACCCATTTACCAAGCTAGGATTGAGATTGACTCTTGATGGGAGGATGATATCAAGGTATAAGAGGCGAAATATACAAGATAGGGTCGAATAGGATTCAAAGTTCTTATCCAAGGTAAATGATTGTAACAACTCCTGGAAGCTTCTAGAAGGGGAAGCTTTAGGATTCTTTTTTATTTTACCCAAATTTATAGAATCAATGCACCCCCAACAAGGGATAACCTGTTTTTTATCAGAGCAGGTGAAAAACTAAGAAAAATGTTACTGAACACAATCCCTAAAGGGCCAGGGTGTGTTGGGTCTTAAAAGCACTAGAATGAAGTAGTCAAGGTCATAAACTCAAGGATATGGGAGAGTTGCGCTTAGGGCTTTGTGTAGGGATGATTAAAAGGTGTTCATGGATGTTGATTGACTCAGTTTGTAGGCCTATCAACTAGATGTAACAAAATTTCCTATAACAATAAGGACCATGACCTTTTGTTTAATGATATAAGCTTCCACATCTATAAGATTTTTCCCTTAGATGCAAAAAATGGAAAATTTGAGGATTCCAATATTCCTTTGTGAAGGTAGAGAAGTCAATAATATTATCACATAGGGGATTACATATTATATCACTTTCAATTTATTTACAATAGACTTGATAGTGATCAAAAACCAATTTTTGAGCACAATCATGTCAAAATCCATGAACACACAATTTGGCATAGTAATGTCCAAATAGTCTAATGCATTAAGTACAGGGTTCATTATTTTGGTCAGAGTAATAAAGTAAATGTATATGGTTCGTTCAATATAGACGTGAAGCTAAAAAATACCCAACTAGTGAAATCCAAAATCATAGTTATATAGGTTGATTTAAAACAAAAGAAATAGGTTAGAAATGTCAATTCAATGATCCTAAAAGAAGGTTGAATATATAATTCATTAAAATAAATATAAGGAAGAAGCTGAAGTTTTCATTTGCGACCCAATCAACTACTAAGGAGAGGATTATATCCAAAGAAAAGTATGAAATTTTACATCCATGAATTTTAAAAGAAGGGAAATTTTTTTTGCATCAAGCAAGAAAACAAGGCTAAAATTTATCATGCAAAAATACGTGAGCTGGAAATTTATTCCAAGTTAGCTAAAAAATAGATTTTTAGATGCCATTTTTAATCTTGTAGAAGTCAACCTGCCTACACTCAAAAATATAACTAAGAATCCATGTCTTAAGCAAGATCAAAATTTACAACTTTAACATGTAGGAAAGCCGAAAGAAAATTCTTAAAATATTTGTTTCTTGACTTTAGAAGCAAGGAAAACAACAACAAAATTTGAAAATAAAAAAGCATGAATGCTTAATAACGTGAATGGCCATAAACTCTCACCTTACAAGCAAAAAACCTCTTAAGAAATCAAATGTTCATTAGTAGGTGAAGTGTATACCCTTTATAGTTTCTCATGAATTTGGGAACCTTAAGTTGTTTATAAATGAAACAACATAAGAATCAAAGCTCTACTCAAGAAAATTCCTATCATACCATGTAAATCCATTCCTCAAGAGTGTCATAGGAAAGAAATCTTAGTCCTTTTCGAATACTAATGCTATTTTTGTCCCACAAAAATTGAAACTCAAGTTGAGGAAGAAGCCTATCCATTAAGGCTATAGTTCATTTCCTTCCCATTTAATTAGGATTGTCACCATTGTTAATCCAATGCTTCATGCTCATAAATGAAAGGTGAAAGGTACCCATGGATAGTCCAATTCATACCTTTAAGTTTATTTTTAGATGTTTAGTGAAGACTAAGTTAACATAGCCAACCATAAGGAGCCTAAGGGTCCCTTCCTTTACTCTTTTTTATCCTAAGGAAGGAAACTATGACTATGTTTTCCTAAGGGTAGTCTGGTACATGGCTTCAATTGATGGTAAACCATATAATAATTTGAAGAATGCTTTGAAGGGTTTTAACCGCAACTAGGTATCCTTGTTAAAGATTTATGTCTAACATCCTCTAAATAGAAAGAGAGTCAATTCCATGGACATATAATTCCACCTATACTAAAATGAGAGGGAATCAAGATCAACACCCTCATCATAAATAAACTATCTAATATATTTTCCAAGTGTTGTCCAACTGGAAATCCTAGGTATAGCATGAGAAATGATTTTAACTAATGGAATTAAAGAAGGATTTTAGGAAAAACCCTCTCATGTATATTTGTAAATAGTATTCCTAATTAACTATCATCATCATGACCTCATTTCTAAAATGCCAATGAAATTAGATTAAACAAATACAAGGGAATTCTCCCATTAAAGGAATATAAATCCCACATACTAATACTTTCATATTTTGGCTTCCCCACAAGAATTTTGTCCATCCAATAAAAAATACCATAGAGAAAGCATAACTCATTCAAAAATAAAATTAATCATTCTTAATACATTTGAACATCCATAAAAGGAAAGTATTAACACTTGTCTATGATCTCAACTTCTAATTGGTTGGAAATAGATCCTTTCTACACACAACCATAGGCTCAACTACACATGTATTTCTATAGTTTTCCACACCTTATCCATGGCATGATAATAGTGGGGTACCATTTAATCACTCAAGAAATGGTAAATGTGAAAGAAACTCTCCGTCATAGGAAAACTAGGCATGGAACTCCTCTTCCTCTCTAAACCTAGGTCTCCACTATCTCTAGATGTCGCCCAACTAGATTCTAATGAAAATGTGGAAACCCATTCACTATTCCACATTCCCTCTATGATTTATTTTCCTCTCTACTTCCATGCTTTCCTATCATGCATCAAATCATGACCCTCTTTTCTTGTGGAGGATCTTAGAGTTTCTTTACTTGATCTTAAGAAAACACTTTGAGTGCAATAGTCCCAAATTCTTCTAGAAAGCTTCTAGGCACATGTAGGTGTCTACTCTACATGTTTTTTACTTCCAAATCAATATCTACTTGCCCAAAATTCACAAGAAATGAATTCATTTAGGAGTTCTCACCCTTACATGGATAAATCATTGTTAAACCCACTCATTCTCTTCTACTTGTTCTCCCTATGAAGTCATGATTTCCCTATTCTTCTAAAAAATTCATGGGTCGACCACTGAAAATCAAGGTGGTTACTTTTCCCATGCCTCAAATATGGAGATACTCCTCAACCACCATTCATGCCTCCATTATTATATTAGGTGATTATTTTATCTGCCAAGCTTCTCATTCAATGAGCCTAACGTAAGAGGGAAAACGTAAGGTAACATTTTTAAAATTCAAATTTTGGCATAGGGCTCCAATGCAATTTGATGAAAACTACAAGAAAGGTTAATTCCCACAACCCCCTCATCATTTCATATTTTGGATGTCATAGTTTTTATTGGTGCTCATATTCCGAGTCATTTGTTTTCCATATTTTTTTAATGAGTAAATACTTACATACATGTCAATTCTAAGTTATCTACTTTAACTTAGTGTAATGATGATACGTAAATGAAAATATAGGAAATGTGAACATAATTACTTATATGGACGATCTAGAATTGAACATGTTATGTAAGCAATAACCCCATTATGTTTTGAGCAAAATTTGGGGCCCTACTTTTCTAGTTGGGGACCTTTCGCTTATAGTTCTTTAGCTTTGACTTAGTTCTTATCATGAGTTTTCTTTTGCATTAAGTATTTATCATTTCCCTTTCTCAGGTATTCCTTTATTTCATATTGTTTTTATTTAAACTTGAATAGTCCTAAATTTCCAAATTAGGCTTGATATTCAAATCAAGCCTCCTTTCCACTTTTATTTTTCATTGCCCAAATTTGGAAAATACCTTAGTTTCCAAATTTATATTTCCTTGAATTTTTCTTTGTTCAAATGTTTTATTCTCCATTTTTTCTATTATCTCAAATCGTAAATGGTCCAAACTCAGTAATGACTCCCAATGGCTAAATTAGGGAATTGTTTCCCTAACCTTTGTGTGGACATGTCTTGATTTGGGAATCATTCCTAATATTTGAATCAAGATATCGACTCATACCCTTAATTCTTTAATTTCTCCATTTATTTAAGCCGTATAATTTTTATCTTTTATTGAATGTATATTTATTGTTTTCAAACATTTCTCCTTTTCAAACTTTTCTTTCTCATTTTGAAAATCACTTTTCCAGTTGGGAAAAAACTCTAAAATTGGGCCCTTAAGTCACTTAAGTGTTTTAAATCCTACTTGATTCATTGATCTATTATAATGTCAAAGAAGGGTCTTTCATTTACATTCATAGTGTCATGGGTGTTGCACCTCTATTTGGCATGTACTAGACATATGAAGGTTTGGAGGAAATTGCTAATTTTCACAGTCTTCCTATTTTCAAGGAGGTAGTGTTCGAAGGCTTTCATGTTAGAGGTGATTTAATGCTTGAGATCCTTGTGATATCATGATTTCAATGAGTTATTTCTGGGACACATGTGAGACGCTATTATTTTTTGCAATTAGAGTTTGTTACGTCCCTATAATACTAGTGATTACCCCATTACTATTGGAGTTGTATCCCTTATTAATATTGTTGTGCCCCTATTGTCCCCATATTGTTATTACACTGCCCCATAGAATCCCTCTATTGTTATTTTTGTGGCTTTATATTATTATTGTTAGGTCGGCTGGGTTATATTGTGACTCCTTAGACTCCTATATATAGAAAGGAGGTTTTGTCATTTGAATCATCTAAGAATTGCTCATTTGTGTAATGTAAAGGAGGTTTCCCCCTCGAAGAGGCTGAATTCTAAGGCGTTGATCTCTCTTTTCTATCTTTTTGTGAGATGGTTCCATAACATTTGGTATCAAAGATTATCCACTGAAGATTCCACATGGGAGGATGAGAATTTTATACAGAAGCCTCCAAAACTACTGAAGCGTTGAGGACTACACTTTTTTGAAGGAGAGGGGCATGTTGGGTCCCTATAATACTAGTGATTACCCCATTACTATTGTAGTTGTATCCCTTATTAATATTTTTGTGCCCCTATTGTCCCCATATTGTTATTATTGTGCCCCATAGAATCCCTCTATTATTATTTTTGTGGCTTTATATTATTATTGTTAGGTCGGCTGGGTTATATTGTGACTCCTTAGATTCCTATATATAGAAAGGAGGTTTTGTCATTTGAATCATCCAAGAATTGCTCATTTGTGTAATGTAAAAGAGGTTTCCCCCTCGAAGAGGCTGAATTCTAAGGCGTTGATCTCTCTTTTCTATCTTTTTGTGAGCTGGTTTCATAACAAAGTTCCAAGGCTCAAATGGTGATTTTGATCACATATTTGGGTTCCTTCCTAAAAATGAAATTGGATG
This sequence comes from Pinus tabuliformis, assembly GCA_031772625.1. Taxonomy (NCBI): domain Eukaryota; kingdom Viridiplantae; phylum Streptophyta; class Pinopsida; order Pinales; family Pinaceae; genus Pinus; species Pinus tabuliformis. The sequence continues at coordinate 1,217,401,724 of CM062817.1, read as the reverse complement.
AGGGATGATTTCATTTAAACATGAGAACATTTTATTTTCATTAATTCCTAATTTGATGAATGTTGTATTTAACAAGGTTTCCCTAATAGTTCCAAACATTTTCTTCTTTTTCATAGGTTGAAATAGAAAAAGAAGATAGAAAGTTTTAATATCTTAAAGGGTGTAAAGACTAAAAGGATGCTTCAGTAAACAAGAGGACATTAGTGTTGGGACTTGAGGCATGTGCATGGAGCCTGTCAAATATTAGCAGTCATTTTTATTTCAAAGAACGTAGATATCTTACAACATACTTCTTGTAATTTGTACTTTGAAAAAGAACATGGTGCTAAATATGAACATAGTGGTCTACCAAAACATAATTACAACTTGGGCTTGCATTAGGAGCACAATTTAAACATGAAATTTCTTTGGAATCCACTGAAATGGTAAAAACAGAGACAAATGCAGAAATAACATAATCGGCAAACATATCGATTATGTAGCTTCTTGAAAACTGGATCCTAATGATTTGATATAGAATAATTTGAAATTCAAGTTCAACCTTTTTATACTGTAATTTTTCATTCTTTTCCAATCCATTTCTAGAAAATTTCATTATTCATATTAAACTTCATATGTTGGCAATATATTCAAAAAAATGATATTGTATAAGAAAGTAAAAAATTTTCCATTTAAAATGATAGTAAGTGGATGTGATCTAAAATTACGGTGATGTGGAAAATGTGCCATATCACTTCATGAAACCTTTTTGGACTATTTTTTAGTTGAATTCACTTAATTCGATTTAGTTTAGTTCAGTTCTTTTACTCTAATTCAATTTGGTGTAGTAAGTTCATTTTAGTTCAATGTGCATAAGTTTGCATGGAGACTTGAGTGATTTATCCTTATATTATTGGGAAAATCCCATATCGCTTATCCACTTCACTCTATTTCACTTAAATAACATGGAATCTTCTCTCTATTCACTTCACCTTACTCCACTCCCCCACAAAAATAACATAAAGAACTTGAGGAGAACACATGGGTTTAGCTTCAGATCACTTCTCTTCACCTCATTTCAATAGAAGTGCATGATATATTTCAAATTTTACATTCGCTATATCAATCCACTCATTTTTTATCTATAATATATAAATTCTTAGAGCCATAGCTGAGGGTTAGAGGTCAACTAGAGAAGCATCATTATGCTAGTGATATGTAGCAAAATATTTGGTCTTAAGTGGGATATCATTATTGATTGTTATCCACCACCATTAATGTTACGCAATATTGGGTGAGACTTATTGGTCATTAACTTGGTTATCTTTCCATGATATAATTTCAGGTGATTTTTGTTTAGCGAAGGTGGACTTAGGATTAAGTAGGAGGAATTTGGGCATTGGAGATGGGAATATATTTGTGAAGCTCATGGTAATCATTATAATTGTAATTATATTCTAATAAATATAAATCAATTATTATTCCCCTAATCTAGATTGTATAATTATACTATTTTTCATCCATATTGATGCTTTTAGAGTGGAAAAAGTGGAGGAATAAATCACACCAAACCATTTTTACCAGCGCTACTAGTTTGGAAAATTTTAGGTCAAAAAAATTAGGAAACAATTTTGTGCCTTAAATTATTTTTTTATAGTATCAACCTTATTATTGACCTATATTTAATAATCTACACGTTGACACCTTTCCAGCGATGCAATAATCGCCTCAATTGGAGATGATATGAGAAATTTATGCCTCTTTGAAGTTGACCTCTTGAAATGGATCACCACAATTGGAGAGGATGCCACATCAGACCTTACTATTAGTGGAAAATGGGCTAGCCATGTTATCATGATGAATAAGACTCTAGAAGAGTATATATTTTAACTCTATTTAAGGGTTTAAGGAGTCAAACCTAACCACTAGTAGGCTATCATATTGTGTTATAATTGGGCCACTAGGAGGAAAAGGGGTTTCATTTTTTTTAGTGTATTTGTTTCATAGATGGGTACAGTAGCCGAGAGGGATAGAGAGAGAGCACACAGAGATAGTTTTAGCACTGTAGTAGCCCATGGGCCATAAGCCTTACCTCTTTGTACTCACAACCATTTTCTAGTCAGAGAATCAGAACAAAGTGGTCTCACCTTCTAGTCAGGTTTTCTCTCGAAAGGGTTTTCGAGGCTATATATTGTGTCAATTGTGGTTGGTTATTTTTTATTTTGTTTTTATCTATTTTCTGCATAAATTTTAATTTTCATGCATATGCAATAAACAATAATCTACAAATATACAAATGTAAAGAGAAATAAACTCCCATAGTATCACTAGTAGAAATTTAGAGATTAGTGACTACACGACTAAAAGAGTTAGTCACCACAATTATTTCAAGTGAATTTCTACTAAATTTGACCGAACTAAAAATGACTAACTTAAACAACTAATTTAGTCTAGGGATAAAATATATGACTAGATATTAAGTGACTCAACTAAAAATGACTAACTTAAATGACTAATTTAGTCTAGGACTAAAATATATGATTAGATATTAAGTGACAAAATTAAAAATGATTAACACTTTACTTGTAAGGACACAATGTCATATTTGTACTTGTTCATGTTGGATTTGACATATCTAGGTAACATATCTATGGCATAGTAAACAATCTTAAGCTTCACATGAGTACATGAATGCATGAAACACCTTGATATTTAGGCTCTTTAATTATAATTGTGAAAAGGGTTTACAAATTTTCATCATGGTGAAATTTTTTTCTTGATACATTTTTTTCTTATATTTTCTGAACAAATTTGACATTTTAACCACACCCCTACGCAAATCAATGCATGGGAACATGAAATGAGTTGGTTTATAAGGCTAACAATTCACTATTTTTAAGATTGTCTTGATGGTTTACTTGCTTGCCTTTTTGTATATGTATGATCACTTTCTAATTTGAAATGCCACATCCTAACACACATAATGAGATAGTCATCGAAGCCCAATAGTTCCATTATTGGTGCAATCTGCACACGATTTAGACAATGCACACAATTCTTAAATGTTTGATGTTGACATATGAAATTTCTTCTTGTTTACGGGTGATTTAAAACTTACATTGATCTCTATTCTTAATGGTAATTTGTTCTAAACATATAGTGGTTAATGTGATCACATGCTAATGGTACTTCTCATGGTTCATTAGTTGTAATTACACACTTTGGAATGTTACAAATAAATCGTTTGGGTCACAATTATATGGTTACAAACTACCCAACTATTAATGGTGATAAATTGATGATAAATGGATGACATTTGAATGTGATAAATGTGTAAGTGGTCCACATTCAACCCTTTTGTCTTCATTGTCCTTATTAACAACAAAAAGTTTGAATATTTCCTTTATTTATCATTGTAAACACATAACGCTTTGTCATCCCAAAGATAGTTAATACTATTGGTGTATGATCTCTTAAATGTGGAATGGTCCCTTGATGATGATAACAAACTTTGAATCTCGAATTCTCATGAATTACGATGAATGAATGATCTAATGCCTTACATTTATGGACACAATTTATGATTCATTTTCTATTTTTATTGTGCCATTTTATATATGCTTCACTAGCATCTCATGCTATATGGTTAATTGAGAAAGTTTTATCTTTCACTTTCCAAGTATAATTTTGTGGCATGAATAAGCATAGTTGTCTAATTAAAATCATTCAAAATTTGTTCATAATTCATGGTTTGTTTGAAAATTCACACACTTATCCCTGTCCTTTTACTTTGAGAGTGATTAGTGTCAAATCACTAGTCTTCTTTAAAGAACTTCCCTTCATTACTCAATGACCTAGCTTAGCTCGATCTTTAAGGATTCCCCCTTTGACAATCATATCCTTTAGTGTAGTATAAAGAGTGAGAGAAGGCCTTCAAGGTGAAATTAGGTGGCTTTCTCGAGAGTTTCCTTTTAGGCATTCTGGGTGGGGTTAAGACTTTTTTTTTCCTGTGAGAGTATTTGAGAGGCGACACAATTTAGGAAATGATTACAAGAAAATTAGTTTCCCTTATTTCCATCACCTAAACTACCTTCGATAGAATCATGTGGTTTTAATATAATCTAATTTTGATAAATATTTAATTCAATAAAATTAAAAAAATAATATTATTATTGTTATTGTTATTTTATGTATATCGGAGAATTGAAAACTATTGTGAGCTTATACTTATGTGACAGGGAATTGATTCTATCCACTAACAAATTCACCTCCAAGTGTACCCACATTACCTCACACGTGGCACTGAGCTAATTGCAGTTTTGGTCAAGGCTCCACATTTTAGGGAGCGGAGTGTAGGGTGCCGCAAAGCTATATACTGCGTGGTGTTTAGGGGCTGTGGGGTGGTTAGAAGCCCATTCCTTTTGTAATGGGTTTTTGGGCAATAGTTGATTATTTTAGGATATCCATGGTATTTGTGATATAACTGTTGATGTAATTATTGTATAAAGGGAAAACATGTAAGTCAAAAAAAATGTAGGTAGTTGTAATCATATGATACGAGGATAAGTAAATATATCTATTTGTTTTGATTCTAGAAGGAAAGGCTCTGCAACTAAGTCCATGGAGGCCTAAAGTATGTAGCTGAGTGTGTAGACACCTACAGCTAGGTTCACAGGTCAAAGAATTTCACATTGTTTCAAAGCATTAATACAAGAAGTACAGTTTAATGGGCATAATTTTTGTATGAGTATTTTGTATCTTTGCTTTATGTCCAATATTTTGGTAATATTTTACTTCCATGCAGTATTCTTTATGGTTGTTTATAGCATGGTTAAGTAGATTCAAGCCCCGTGAAGTAAATAATAAAGTAAAAATAGAGTAAAATTCCACATCACAATATCCCACAAGGCTGCAGAAACCTGGTTCTACAACCTCCCATAATCACTTCGAGTGAGACTGTGACTTGCTTGTAGGTAGTTGCCAAAAGGGACAATGATTGAGGGTTTTGTTGGTGCGCAGTAAAGAATCGAACCTGGGTCAACCAAAACTAAGCAAACAAATGGTTCCAGGAAGAGCTAAAACAACATAGGTTGAACGAAGTCGTCGAAGACACTTGCAAGGAAGCTCTAGACATGGATGTCCTCAAGGAGGAATTGGTAGAAGATAAGTTGTGATGCTCACCTTGCAGTCAAGGAGTCAAATAAAAATATCATGGACATGTAGTTCAAGTATGAAATTAAGATCAATCAATTACGAATGAAGTTGCAGCCAACCATACCACCAGAAGCGTGCAAGAAAAGGGATATCGACCTAAAGACTAAAGTGAAAGGCATCTTCGAGACAGTGGCAGAGTGTGGAAAATTATTGGACGAGACAGTACAGATTTGGAATTCACTGCAAGAAGATCCAAACATACAAAAGATAGAAGAGGACATCCAATAGAAGTAGAAGTAGTTAGAGGAAATGAGGGCAACTGCGAAGACCCTGCCAGTCTCACAGAAGCTCCCTAGAATCACTGAATCCAGGCACTTCAAAAGAAAAAAGAAGAGCTCAGAAGGGAAGAACAAATTTTGACAGAGAGAACTCAACCCTAGTAGGATGAGGCTCTCCAGTTATCACAGGAATTATATGGAAAGCTCCAAGAGCTTTGATAAAAGGAAGAAGTAGTGTTGCAGAAGAATATTGGACCGATGACATAAGCACTATTGGAAGAAGTACGAAGAGAAGAGAAGCAGGCAACAAAATTTTTACAAGAGTGCGTTTCCGCTTACAACAAAGTCGTAGCAAAGATTTAAGGTAAAGCGACTGAGTGACTCAGGATGAGTCACATGTGAGTGTTGGGGGGCTATTGGGCCCAACCCAACTTGTCCAAGTTTTGGTCAATACTCCGCATTTTAGGGAGCGGAGTGTGCGGTACGACTGAGCTATATACTAGGTGGTGTTTAGGGGTTTCGGGGTGGGTTGAAGCCCCTTCTTTTTGTAACAAGTTTTTGGGCAATAGTTGCTTGTTTTAGGAAATACATGGTATTTGTGATATAATCATTGATGTAATTAGTATATAAAGGGAAAAGATGTAAGTAAAAAAAAATATAGGTAGATGTAATCATATGATAGGAGCATAAGTAAATATCTCTATCTATTTTTGGTCTAGAAGGAAAGGTTTTGCAGCTGAGTGCGGAGGCCTAAAGTCTACAGATGAGTGCGTAGAGACTTGCAATTGGGTGCGCAAGTCAAATAATTGTACACCATTTCAAAGCATTAATATAAAGTACAGCTTAATGGGAAAAACTTGTGTATGAGGATTGTGTATCTTTGCTTTATGTCCAATATTTTGGTTATATTTTACTTCCATGTAGTATTGTTTATGGTTGTTTATAGCATGATTAAGTAGGTGATTCAAGCCCCACAAAGTAAAGAATAAAGTAAAAGTAGAGTAAAACTCCACATCGCAGTATCCCTCAAGGCTACAGAAACCTGGTTCTGCAACCTCTCATAATCACTTCGGGTGAGACTACGACTTGCTTGCAAGTCGTTGCCAAAAGGGCCATTGATTAAGGGTTTTTTTGGTGTGTAGTAAAGAATCAAACTTGGGTCAAGCCCAAACAAACCAACAATAAATATTTAATTCAATAAAATAAAAAAATAAGATTCTTATCACTATTGTTATTTTATGTATATGGAAGAATCGACAATTATATCGAGCTTGTACTTATGTGACATGGAATTGATTCTATCCACTAACAAATTCACCTCCAAGTGTGCCCACATTGCCTCACATGTGGCACTGAGATAATCGAAGTTTAAACCAATAACATCATAAGAAATGCCTCAACAACCCATTCTATAAATAAAGAATCTACACCATGGAGCAAATTAAAACTAACTTTTAATATTAAAAAATATAGCCATTTATTTTATTTAAAAATCAATTTTAATATCTAATTTGAGGAAAGTTGGTAAAAGAAAGTTTAATATGAAAAGTGTTAAGAAAAAAAATTATTGTGTGAAATTTTATGAAAATCATTTATTATAATCCACCCAGTCTAACAAAGTGTTGGGAGGATCCCCTGGTTGGGTTGTGTTGGGCCCTATATTAGGTTGGACGAACCTACCTATGGTTTTCAGTACATGGTTTTAGATGCGATGGTTTTTGGTCCATGGTATTGGATGCTTCAGCATGTATAAATATGTATTGTAACATTTAAAGGAACATAATGAAAAATCAAGCTGGTAGTCCTGATTTTGTGATCCAGGGGAAAATCTCTGTGTATATGTGTTTTATGTGTTATGCGCTTGCATTGTTTATTTTTCTGTGTTCTAGAATTCGTATGTAGGTAATTTCTGTATCGGGTTAAAACCTACATTTGGTATCAGAGCTGTTTTGGCTTTAAGGGGACGCCTTTGCTGCTGAGGGGTTTTTCTCGGGCCTATGGTAGACCCTGTCTAGTGGGAGATCTGCGAGATCGATTCTGGTGGTGAAAGAAGATGGAAAGCAGTGGAAATATAGAGATCGAGAAATTTAATGGTCAGAGTTTTGAGTTGTGGAAACTCAACATGGAGTATCTGTTGGTGGATAAATATTAGTGGATCGCAGTAGATCCAGGTACTAAACCAACAGGAGTGTCCGATGAAGAATGGAAGAAGTTGGATCGGAAGGCAAAGAGCACAATACAATTGTGTGTCTCAAATTCAGTATTGCTGAATGTATCAGGGGAAGCTACAGTGAAGGCTTTGTGGGACAAGTTAGGGACTTTGTACCAATATAAGTCTTTGGTGAATAAGTTGTTCCTGCAGAAAAAGCTGTATAACCTGAGGATGAAAGATGGAGACTTGGTGACAGAGCATCTAAACGCATTTAACACTGTGGTAAGTCACTTAGCGTCTGTTGATATTAAATTTTCAGATGAAGATAAGTGCATCAGTTTTTTGTGTTCTCTACCATAGAAAATTTTAGGGGCGAATGTTCGCGCTTTGGCGAAATTAAGGGGTTTTAAATTTTTAGTGGGCGAATATTATGTATCATAGTACATTTTTACAAATCACCTCAAATAGCCCACCTTATTTTAAGGGAGAGGGTAAAAAAGGTAAATTTAGCCCTTGAAATTAGGAGTTACAACCTTCCATTCGCCCATTTTCAAGAATAGATTTTATTTAAGTGAATCCATTCGCCCATTTTCAAGAATAGGTTTTATTTAAGTGATTCCTATGGGCCAAATACCATATTTATAAAAGAGGTACGTTAAATTAATAAAAATATAAATAAATGAGAGGTATGGTAAATAAATAAAATATTTTTTATATTTACTCCATAAGTCACCTTATATACATGCAAGGGTGTAAACAAATAAAAATATAAGTAAACTGGAGGTATGGTAAATAAATAAAACGTCTTTTTATACTTACTCAAAAGGTATGGTAAATAAATAAAAATATAAATAAACTAGACGTATGGTAAATAAATAAAACCTCTTTTTATATTTATTCCATAACCCTCATTCTATTTATCAAGGGTCAAGAAAGAGGTTTTATTTAAGTGAATCCTATGGGCCAAATACCATATTTGTAAAAGAGGTATGGTAAATTAATAAAAATATAAATAAATGAGAGGTATGGTAAACAAATAAAACATTTTTTTATATTTACTCCATAAGTCATCTTATATTTAAGAACACTAAAAAAATGCGTTATATTTAGGTGAAACCTATGGGCAAAATACTATGGGACAAATACCATGGACTAGATTGTTATTAATACCATGCCAAAAAACATTATTAACCCTAATATTAGTATTAATAAAAATAAAAATGGCACATGGTATTGACCCATGGTATTCACCAAAATGGCACATGGTATTCACATAGAATGTAGCCTATTTAAATGGGGGAATTAAACCAGCATAGATCCATCTTTACTCTGGATCTACTAACCCCCGAGAGGTATCAAATATCATGATATGCAAACTAGCATAGAGTGAAAAAATATTTGATCCCTCTTGGGGCTTGGTAAATCAAGTGTAAAAATGGATGTTGTAATTTAATGTATGTTAAACATTTTAGCTTGGTTAAAATAAAAAATAAAATAAAAATCAACTATTAATTTTATTAATTTTTATAAATTACTAATAGTAATTTTTAAGCTCCAGGTTTATGATAACCCATGGTAATACCAAGATCTTACAAGATTTTATAATTGAGTAAAATATTCGCCATGTCTGGTGAGAGATTCGCCAAAAAATTATATATACCTATTATATTATTGATAAAATCACCTTCCATTTTTCCTATATACCATGGAGATTCGCCCATTTATTATATTTATAAATTTAGGGGGGGTTCTTAAAATTTTCCCTATTCTCTACCAGATTCATGGGATATTTTGGTTATTGCTATAGGTAGTAATGCAACTGCCTTGTAGTTTGATGAAATAGTCTCATCCTTGCTGACGGAGGAGATGAGATGGAAAAATATGGAGAGCTAGAATGGTGATGCCTTGTCTGTACGAGGACGGTCCCAAAACAGAAACAAAAATAAGTCATCGAGTGGGAGATCTAAATCTAGAGGGAGATATAAATCTCCAGGAAAACCTGTAAAGGTGGTGTGCTGGAAATGAGGAAAGGAAGGGCACTACAAAAGGGATTGTAAATCTAAAGCTACTGAAAAAGGAAAGGGATCTGATGATTCTTCTTCTGCAGAGGCGAAAACCACCTTAGATGATGGCGGGGATGTGTACTTGGCTTCTTCAAGTACACATGTAGATCATGAGGCATGGTTGATTGACTCAGGTGCATCCTTTCACTTCACTCCCCATAGAGAGTGGTTCTGGGAGTAAGATAAATATGTTGGTGATGATGTCTTCTTAGGGGATGATAGGAAGGCTAGAATCATTGGTCGTGGAAAAGTAAAGTTGAAGTTGCAAGATGGAAGGGTTAGAACACTTCTGGGTGTTCTGCATATTCTTGCATTAGCCAGAAATCTGATTTCTGTTAGAAAGTTGGATGATGCAGGTGTAAAAATAGTGTTTGATAAGGATACCTACAAAATGATTCGAGGAGCACTAGTATTGATGCAGGGAGTTCAGACTGGAACTCTGTACAAGCTACAAGGTAGCACTGTTGTTGACGGGTGCAATAGTTCTGTGGTTCCTGAAAGTTTAGCAGAAAATATAGTGGCCTCTGGAGAGAAGACCATGTTGTGGCATCAAAGGCTTGGAAATATTGGAGAGAAGGGCCTTTGAATACTTCATGGTAAAGGTATGGTAGAAGGTATAAGTAATAGCTCTCTAGATTTTGATTTCTGTGAAAATTGTGTATATGGGAAGTAGAATAGGGTGACTTTACCCTCTAGTGGTAAGAGGGAGAAACAGATATTAGAGCTTGTGCACAGTGATGTGTTTGGACCTGTGAAGGTTCCATCACTGGGTAAGTCTATGTAATATGTATAATTTATAGATGACTTCTCAAGGAATACATGGATATATTTCCTTAAGAAGAAATCTAAAGTCTTTGACAGGTTTAAAGAATTTAAGGCTCTGGTGGAAAACCAGACAGAGAAGAAGATAAAGGTGATGAGGATAGATAATGGTGGAGAGTTTTGCAATAAGGAATTTGAAGAATTCTATAAGAAGTGTCGTATAGCATGACAGAAGACTACTCCATATACACCTCAGCAAAATGGAGCTGTAGAAAGAATGAACAAGACATTGATGGAAAGGGCAAGAAGCATGCTCAGTGGTGCTGGGTTAGGACAAAAATTCTGGGCAGAGGCAGTGGAGACAACATGTTACCTGGTCAACAGATCACCTTCATCAGCGTTGGAGGATAAAACTCCACAAGAGGTATGGACTCATAAGAAACCCTCTCTTTCACATCTGAGGGTATTTGGATGTGATGCATATGTACATGTTCCAAATCAGAAACGAACCAAGCTGGATAGTAAATCTAAAAAGTGCATCTTTATTGGGTATAAGGATGGTTTAATGGGTTATAAGCTTTGGAACCTGTTAGTGTCGGTATCTTCATCCCTCCATTAGTGATCAAAATTCTCTTGTTGCATTGCATTTTTAGGTGTCTCATCCGATTAACTACATTCCATTAGGTCATGGATCATCTGATGGTAGTGGCATATTATCAATTTTCCCTCATGGTCTTTACCTGCTGGCCTATTTTCACACGTTCTGGTCATTTACAGTCATTCTTTGTCTTTACACTTGCAAAAGCCATTTTTAGGGTTTTAGGTCTCATTAGGTCTAGGGTTTGTCATCAAAGTCTTGTAAAAGCTCAATAATGGTTATCAGGCACATGAGGAGGTCAAATAAAGTCTCAACGTCAAAAATTTCAATAATCACATGCTCAGTGATTGATTTTTTCTCAAAACCCTATTTTGAGGAAAAACAAAGTTTTCATGTTTTATGTATACAATTTCATGTAGTTTTATTCTTCCTGTATGTAATAAGTCTGGAAATGCAGCCCTGGTCACCTTGCCAAACTCCTGCACTCCATCTCCTACAAAAGAGACAAGAAATTCAAAGCATTAGTCCATCAAAAGTCAAAAAGCAAGTCAAACTGCCAAAACAGAATTTTTGAAAAAACAAAGTGAAAAACAAGACATTAGAAAGTGGGTTTTTTGTAAATGAAAAATTAAAGTTAATGGGTATATAAAGTGTATTTGTATTGAAGACTTTATTTTTGTGTCGAAGAGTGAGAAAACAAGAGAACATCGCGATTTGGTGAGAAAAAGGAGAAATTGCAGCAAAATTGTGCCAAGCTTCCTAGCGCAGCGCACCTAGGTTTAGGCGCAGCGCACCTGGTCGGCGTGGTGCACAGAGTGTAGAAAACACATTGAAGTTTGAACGGGTATGGTGCACCAGACTGGCGTGGTGCACCTGCCCTCCAAGCCCAAATTTCACCAAATCGATCCTCCAAAGCTCCAAATCATTGCAAGCTTCATACCTAAAGTAAGTGGAACCTCACACTTTGCCATTCCAAGAGATTTACTCATCTTTAATGGTGTTCTAATAGGTGAAAGATAAAACCCTCATTTGCTTCATAGTTACACTGAAAAAATTGTCTAGGGTTTACAATTTTGTCATTGTTGTTGTTTGTTCCCTTGCATCATTTACACCATCCCTCTCCACTACATTTCACTCATTTCATTTCCCTTACCCCTCTCCCACCTACAATCATCCTACCCCCTTATCCTCAAAACCCTAAAACCCTAATACCTAATTCCCACTCTTCCCAAACCCTAATTTGCATCCCCAAACCATATCACTCCCTAAAAACCCTACAACCAGCATCAAAAATCCCTCATTCACTATCCCCTTCATCAATCCCATTCATTAAACAACAAACACCTATTCTTAATTTACAATCTCTTCATACTCATCATTGAAAAACAAACAGTAGAAAATATGGAAACAAATTCAGCTTATGACAGGGATGAGAAAACTGTAAGTGATTCCTCCCAAGAAATTCATGCACCAAGAAAACCACACAAGGGAGGAAAGAACATCCGGGAGGAGCCCACTATACTCACAGAATTATTGGCTTGCCCTCTTGCAATAGCATGTTTCAAACATCATCCTTGCTATGAGTTTTGGGGGATGGTGGAAAGAGTCAAATACCACCATGAGCCTGCCAGATTTTTTGTCCTTCATCTTCACAATGGCCAGGTCAATTTGGCATGTGTTACATTCACTTTGACAGCTGAAACTATAGCTGAAGCAACAGGCATTCCAAATGTGGGTGAACAGTGGAACAAAGGACAACTGGTGGACAAAGAACATTATGAGCCTTATATCAAGGCTGGCTATCAGAAGCAAATCAGTAGGGTCTTCCCTTTCAGATACCTGCAGGACACATATGCTCCACTCATGAAGCTCATTATCAAATACTTCAGTTGTGAAGGCAGATTTTCTCGCTTATACACCTATAATGATAGACTATTGATTCATTTCACTAGAGTGAGGATGTGAACCTCCCCTATTTCATTTGCAGAAATATTGGGAAAATGACCACATTGTTGGAAAGAAAACATCCTCATCAACAGTACAATAGCATTTATCACTTTGCATTGATCAAGATTGTGGTTTTGCATCAATTGAGCTTGCTGAATGTTTCATGGGATGATTTCATTTCACATGAGGTTTTCAAAAGACCTCAAGTGACCCCATCAGTTTTTCATGAGGCAGGAGGGCCTTCACATCAGCAAGAAGTGCATGAGACTCAAACCACCAATGTGCTAGTATTCATCACTTATCAAAAAGGCACAAGGAGATTATTTGCAGCAGCCAAACGAGTACTAACTCCACTCGGGGTGGAAAGGGTCTCGTTTCCTTTATCAGATCATAGGAAAATGTTATCTTCAACCGGGGTGAAAGGGGTTTTTCCTTCTTCTTCAGAAAAGAAGGATAGAGGGAAACAACCAGTGCATGATGAGGGGCCTTCTAAAGGTCAGGATAAATATTTCATTCTCATTCAGGATGAGGACACTGATTTGGGCTCTCAAAGCTAAAAATTCAAGGAGATAATCAAGGAACAAGAAGCTGACATTCATGACTTATCTCTTAACCTTGAAAGAGCTAAGTGGATCATAAACTACCTTGAGCAAAGGAACAAGCATTTGGAAGACCAACAGACAATCATGGAGCTGCAAAACATAAGGGAAAACTAGAAAGCAACAAAGAAGAGGAAAGTCAAGTTGACACCGCTAGAGCAAGAGATTGAAGTTGATCGGGAATCTTGGCTAGAGAGGGAAAAAATGTACTTGGAGAAGATGCTTGAAAAGGCCAACAAGGAGAAAAATATGTTGAGGCACATGGCCTATCACTATTTTCCAAGAAACAAGATTTACAAAGTGAGGATAAGGACCTTAAAGGCCAAGTTGAGGAAAAATTTGAGGAGGAAGAAAGAGCAAGATAAGCTCAAAATTTTGGCTGAAGATTCCTTTTCCCAACATAGTACTTGATTCAGGTCACTCATCCCAAATTTCAAGAAATTTGGCACACTTTTTGACAATTTTGAAATTTTGAAGGAAAAAACATGTTTTTCTACCTGGTGCGTAGCACCACCCGTCGCTCGCTTTTGCTAGGGACCTCCATTGGAGGAAAACTCTAAATTTTTGGATTCCGTGTGAAAAATCATGCATACCGAGAAATTAATAGAATTTTTTTTCAATTTTTGGACCTCCAAAAGGGTCAAAAACACCTCAAAATTGCCCTCTCTACCCCTTTTTGGCTACACAGGAAGCAGTGTTGGGAGAACTGATTTTTGGAGGGGAAAATGGACACCAAATTATGAAATTCCACTTGGTCTGGAAAGTAGAGAAAAATACATTTCTAACAAGTCCACTTTGATAAAATTTCATACACGGGAAGGCTTTCAAAATCAGCTACAAAAAGGCGCTATGAACAGGGAAAGTGGCACGGCGCACAGGATGGAAAATTGCCATTTTTGCCAAAAAACTCTGTTTTTCGCCAAGTTTTTTCTCAGTTTGACTTTTATCTCTCTCATGGTCAAACTCATGATGTAAAATGATGTAAATGGATGGAATTTTATGTAAAAATGATGAAAATTCACTCATGGAGGTAGATGCATCATGAATAGGTGGTTTTGAACTGAATGAATTAGTTTCCTAGGTTTTAGAGGCAAGCTGTTCCACTACCTAATTTTTAGTTCTTAGTTTAGATCTTATTGAAATAGCTCCTAAACTCATGAATTCAACCCTAAAGGACAGCATGAGTTGTTTTTTGCCTATATCTAGTACCTTTTCAGTCATTTGTAAAGGTTGGACTCTTGTGAATGCTTTGAGCACTATTGTACATCATCTCTACAGTTTGGTAAGGAAATAGACCAAGGTTTGCAACATTCTGTGGGATTATTGTGGCAAGGTGACTTAGTATTGTTTCTCCTTCTGTAATTCAAGTTATCATCTATTTATGTGTGCCGTTATCTCTTTCGTTTTCAGCTTAAGTAAATGAATCAAGTATAAAGGTGGAAATCATTGATGTTGCAGTGCTCTACCATGGGGTTTGTTTAGCTTTACATGTTTTCTACTATTTGAAGAGGACTCATGGAACTTCCATGCCCTCTCCAACTCCTCACCAGTCTTAAGACTCACCATTTCACTTAATTCAAGGTACTAAAGCACTTGCCTACCTCGCCCCACAGAAACCTCTGCAAAACTGAGTCCATTCCCCGGACCCAAATCTTCCTTTCACATTTGATCTAGAAAACCACCATAAATTTCAATAAAACTCCTTTGAGCATATACCTAGCATAAAATTAGTATTTATATCAGTCATCTCAAGCTTTATTGGCCATATTTTCCTGACATTGACAAGGAGAGAGCCCTCTCCTGACCTAGTAGGGCTAGCTACCAGGTTAAGCATGGTTTGATGTTACCCTAGACTTGCCTTTCTTAGCCCGAGGTAGCTCTAGGCCATAAAATATTAGCGACCATATCGGGGAATGTAGTTTTATGTTCCTTAGCAAAATCCATCAAGTTTAGATCTGATTGTTGATGGTGAACAACGATTAGACACTGGAAGGCTGAAATCATTCACCTGGTTACTCCAGTGTCGAAGAATCCCAAGGTTTAGACTTTTATGGTGACTCTACTCTTCAAGAATTAGTAGCCTGAAGAATTTCTTGGTGAATTCATTGATATAAAAATGGTTTCGGTACATCAAAGGTATGCTCCCATGAGCTGAGATCACATTCCAAGTTTTCCAAATAAAATTCCGAAGGTAGATTGGCAAAGGAATTTGCCTATGTTTAAAGATGATGATAGGAATGATGCTGCTTTACATCTGGATAGATTTCACATGCATATTCACAAGTTGAAGGTTGATTTTCTGTCATCTCAAGCTTTATTGGCCATATTTTCCTGAGATTGACAAGGAGAGAGCCCTCTCCCAACCTGGTAGGGCTAGCCACTAGGTTAAGCATGGTTTGATGTTACCCTATACTTGCCTCTCTCAACCTAAGGTAGATCTAGGCCATAACATATTGGCGACCATACTAGGGAACATAGTTTTATGTTCCTCAGCAAAATCCATCAAGTTTAGATTTGATTGTTGATGGTTAACAAAGATCAAACGCTGGAAGGCTAAAATCATTCACCTGACGACTCCAGTGTCGAAGAATCCTAAGGTTTAGACTTTTATAGTGACTCTACTCTTCATGAATCAGTAGCTTGAAGAATTTCTTGGTGAATTCATTGTTATCAAAATGGTTTCGCTGGATTGAAGGTATGCTCCCATGAGCCAAGATCACATTCCAGGTTTTCCAAATAAAATTCTAAAGGTAGATTGGCAAAGGAATTTGCCTATGTTTAAAGATAATGATAGGAATGATGTTGCTTTACATCTGGTTAGATTTGACATGCATATTCACAAGTTGAAGGTTGATTTTCCTGAAGACTGCTTGATGGAGATATTCATGGCTACTCTAGAAGGTGAAGCATGATCTTGGTATGAAAGTTTACCTCCTGCTTGTATTTACTGTTTAAAGGATTTTCATACCATGTTCTTTGAAAGGTATAAATAATCTTATCCATCCTTAAATTTAGTTCAGAACTGTTGCAGACATGCTTATTGTTTTATTGAAATTCTTGAGAAAGTTTATGAAGATGATGACTTCATGGATGATGAGATCATGGAAGCCCTGAATGAAAATCCATTTCAGTAGAAGAAAGAGGATACTTATCAAGATGATCATGAAAATTTGCAGCTGGATCAAGATCTTAGTACAATGGAAAATGATGAAAGAGAAGGTTTTATTTCAGATCTGTCCATAAAAGAAGACAGTATGCAGCGAAATCAAGTTTCAATTTCAGAACATGATAAAGTCAAGTTAGCTCTTTTATGTCTAGATTCAAATCGTGATGATCAAGAGTACCTTGTTCTAAATCGCAGGAAGGAGAGCTCTGCTATTGAGATCATCTGGAATGAGGAAGACAGAGTTATTGATCCAAGTGTTCTCATTTCATTAGAACAAAGCCTTCATGAGGAGGCGATCCAGTCATTTTATGAAAAACAAGACGAAATCTTTGTTCAAGTAAGTGAAAAATCTTCTTTCGATAACTCAGTGGTAGATGATAATTTGATTGCCATGTCATATGAAGATGATCAAAAATGTTTTCAAAATTCAGAAGATCAAGGAAATGAGGATTGTCATTCAGGTTTTTCATGTTTTTCATGTTATTTCAAGAAGATAATCATTGTTTGAGCAAAGGAAAACAAAAAGTCTTATCTCCTCTATCTGAAGGTGAGATAGATCAACTCCTGAAAGGTTAGGTTACAGCCCAAGCTAATGTAGATTTATGGTGTTCGTATCATCAAGAAGGTGTTGGTGAAGCTTCTTCCACTTTTGAAAATGGGGATAGTCTTGAAATTAGCTTTATAGATAAGTGAACAGATATTTTTTTCCTTCATGAAGATGATATGACTGTCATGTTTGATAATCTTGAAGATTGTTTTGTGTTTAAGGAAGGCTTAGAATATGAAATTGAGGAGTATGAGCCTAAGAGAGATAGTATGCCAGAATTCGAGTCAGAGTTTCTTATGGTCAAGGAATTTACAACTAACGTTCAGATAGCAAAAGCTTATACTTCTCTATGCTTTCCTATCAGTCAGCAACCAACTCTTCTTTCAGATCATAATGAAGGGAGTACTTGTATTTTTTCTACTGGATCTCAAGACAAGCTAGCACTTCAGGATTTTCAAGATCCCTTCGATATTCTTTTGCAAGAATTAGAAAAGATCAATGTTTCCTGGTTCGTTAGTATAAGCCTTGGTTTTTGTTGTTATTGTGAGTTGCCTACATGTACATCATTCTACCTACTCAGGGAAAGTGAGAGTATAATTTCAGTATGTAGCCATCTGCTGGATTGGTTACATTGGAAGGCCCACTTCACATGATTGTACATATTTCATCAGTAGGCAGGTGATTTTCATCATGATTTGAAGCCCTCAAGTCTCAATGGTTTGCTGCCATTAAAAAGCTCTGTAAGTACTTGTTTTAGTTAAGTGAGTCTTGAGTCATTTTTTTTTGTTTTAGTCAGTTTCAAGATAGTTTCAGAGTCAGTTTGTGTCTTTGAGTCATCAGTATTTAGTCATGTAATTTCAGCTAAAGTTATTGACTCCATTTTTCCTAATGGATAAGGCATTGGTCTGCTCTCCCAAAGATCTGTGGTTCTTGGCACCTCCAAGGAGCTACCATCCCCATTGGAGTTGATGTTAGTGTCGGTATCTTCATCCCTCCATCAGTGATCAAAATTCTCTTGTTGCATTGCATTTTTAGGTGTCTCATCTGATCATCTACATTCCATTAGGTCATGGATCATCTGATGGTAGTGGCATATTATCAATTTTCCCTCATGGTATTTACCTGCTGGCCTATTTTCACACATTCTGGTCATTTACAGTCATTCTTTGTCTTTACACTTGCAAAATCCATTTTTAGGGTTTTAGGTCTCATTAGGTCGAGGGTTTGTCATCAAAGTCTTGTAAAAGCTCAATAATGAATAGCAGGCACATGAGGAGGTCAAATAAAGTCTCAACATCAAAAATTTCAATAATCACATGCTCAGTGATTGATTTTTCCTCAAAACCTTGTTTTGAGGAAAAATAGTGCTTTCATGTTTTATGTATAAAATTTCATGTAATTTTATTCTTCCTATATGTAATAAGTCTGGAAATGTAGCCCTAGTCATGTTGTCGAAGTCCTACACTCCATATCCTACAAAAGAGACAAGAAATTCAAAGCATTAATCTATCAAAAGTCAAAAAGCAAGTAAAACTGCCCAAACAGAATTTTTGAAAAAACAAAGTGAAAAGCAAGACATTAGAAAGTGGGTTTTTTGTAAATGAAAAATTAAATTCAATGGGTATATAAAGTGTATTTGTATTGAAGACTTCATTTTTTTGCCAAAGAGTGAGAAAACAAGAGCAAATTGCGATTTGGTGAGCAAAAGGAGAAATTGAAACACAATTGTGCCAAGCTTCCTGGCGCGACGGACCTGGTCAGCACAATGCACAGAGCACAGAAAACACATTGAAGTTTGAATGGGCGTGGCGCACCAGACTAGTGTGGTGCACCTATGTCTGGGTGCGGCACACTTGCCCTCCAAGCCCAAATTTCACCAAATCGATCCTCCCAAACTCCAAATATTTACAAGCTTCATTCCTCAAGTAAGTGGAACCTCACACTTTGCCATTCCAAGAGATTTGCTCATCATTAATGGTGTTCTAATAGGTGAAAGATAAAACCCTAGTTTGCTGCATAGTTACACTGAAAAAACTATCTAGGGTTTACAATTTTGTCATTATTGTTGTTTGTTCCCCTACATCATTTACACCATCCCTCTTCACTACATTTAACTCATTTCATTTCCCTTACCCCTCTCCCACCTACAATCATCCTACCCCCTTATCCTCAAAACCCTAAAACCCTAATACCTAATTCCCTCTCTTCCCAAACCCTAACTTGCATCCCCAAACCATATCACTCCATAAAAACCCTACAACCAGCATCAAAAATCCCTCATTCACTGTCCCCTTCATCAATCCCATTCATTAAACAACAAACACCTATTCTTAATTTAAAATCTCTTCATACTCATCATTGAAATCTAAACAATGGCAAATATGGAAACAGATTCAGCTTATGATAGGGAAGAGGAAACTGTAAGTGATTCCCCCCAAGAAATTCATGCACCAAGAAAACCACACAAGGGAGGAAAAAACATCCGAGAGGAGCCCACTACACTCACAAAATTATTGACTTGCCCTCTTGCAGTAGCATGTTTCAAACATCAGTGTTGCTACTAGTTTTGTGAGATGGTGGAAAGAGTCAAATACCACCATGAGCTTGCTAGACTTTTTGTCCTTCATCTTCACAATGGCCAGGTCAATTTGGAAGGTGTTACATTCACTTTGACACCTGAAACTATAGCTAAAGCAACAGGCATTTCGAATGTGGGTGAACAGTGGAACAAAGGACAACTGGTGGAAAAAGAACATTATGAGCCTTATATCAAGGCTGGTTATGAGAAGCAAATCAGTAGGGTCTTCCCTTTCAGATACCTACAGGACACAATGCTCCACTCATGAAACTCATTATCAAATACTTCAGCTGTGAAGGCAGATTTTCTCACTTATACACCTATCATGTTAGACTATTGATGCATTTCACTAGAGTGAGGATGATGAACCTCCCTTATTTCATTTGCAGAAATATTGAGAAAATGACCACATTGGTGCAAAGAAAACCTCCTCATCAATATTACAATAGCATTTATCACTTTGCATTGATCAAGATTGTGGTTTTGCATGAGTTGAGCTTGCTAAATGTTTCATGGGATGATTTCATTTCACATGAGGTTTTCAAAAGCCCTCAAGTGACCCCATTAGTTTTTCATGAGGTAGAAGGGCCTTCACATTAGCAAGAAGTGCATGAGACTCAAACCATCAGTGTGCTAGTATTAATCACTTATCAAAAAGTCACAAGGAAATTATTTACAGCAGCCAAATGAGTATTATCTCCACCTAGGGTGGAAGGGGTCTTGTTTCCTTCATCAGATCATAGGCAAATGTTATCTTCACCCGAAGTGAAAGGGGTTTTGGCTTCTTCTTCAACAAATCAGGACAAAGGGAAATAACCGGTGCATGATGAGGGGCCTTCTAAAGGCCGGGATAAAGATTTCATTCTCATTCAAGATGAGGACACTGATTTGGGCTCCCAAAGCTCAAAACTCAAGGAGATCATCAAGGAAAAAGAAGATGAAATTCATGACTTATCTCTTAACCTTGAAAGAGCTAAGTGAATCATAAACTACCTTGAGCAAAGGAACAAGCAGTTGGAAGACCAGTAGACAATCATGGAGCTACAAGACATAAGGGAAAACCGACAAGCAGCAAAGAAGAGGGAAGTCAAGTTGACACCGCTAGAGCAAGAGATTGAAGCTGATCAGGAATATTGGCTAGAGAGGGAAAACATGCACTTGGAGAAGCTACTTGAAAAGGTCAAAAAGGAGAAAAAGATGTTGAGGCACATGGCTTATCACTATTTGGCAAGAAACAAGATTTGCAAAGCAAGGATAAGGACCTTAAAGTCCAAGTTGAGGAAAACTTTGAGGAGGAAGAAAGAGCAAGATAAGCTCAAAATCTTGGCTAAAGCTTTCTTTGCCCAACATAGTACTTGATTCAAGTGACTCATCCCAAATTTCAATAAATTTGGCACACTTTTTGACAATTTTGAAATTTTGAAGGAAAAAACAAGTTTTTCTACCTGGTGCATAGTGACACTCAGTGTTTTCTTTTGTTAGGGACCTCCCCTAGAGGAAACCACTAAATTTTTGGATTCCTTGTGAAATATCGTGCATACCCAAAAATTACTAGAAAGTTTTGTCAAGTTTTGGGCCTCCAAAAGGGTAAAAAACACCTCAAAAATTCCCTCTCTACCCTTTTTGGCTACACAGGAAGCAGTGTTGGGAGAACTGATTTTTGGAGGGGCAAATGGACACCAAATTCAGAAATTCCACTTGTTCTGGAAGGTAGACAAACATACCTTTCCAACAAGCCCACTCGGATTAAATTTTTTGTATGGAAATGCTTCCAAAATCAGCTTTAAAAAGGTGCTATGCACAGGGAAAGTAGCACGATGCACAGGATGGAAAATTGCCATTTTTGCCAAAAAACTCTATTTTTTGCCTAGTTTTTTTTCAGTTTGATTTTTTTCTTTATCATGGTAAAAATCATGATGTAAATTGATGTAACTTGATGGAATTTTATGTAAAAATGATGAAAATTCACTCATGGAGGTAGATACATCATGAATATGTGGTTTTGAACTGAATGAATCTATTTCCTAGGTTTTAGAGGCAAGCTGTTCCACTGCCTACTTTTCAGTTCTTAGTTTAGATCTTGTTGAAACAGCTCCTAAAATCATGAGTTAGACCCCTAAAGGCTAGCATGAGTTGTTTTTTGCCTATATCTAGTACCTATTCAGTCATTTGTAAAGGCTGGACTCTTGTGAATGCTTTGAGCACTATTGTACATCATCTCTCCAGTTTGGCGAGGAAATAGACCAGGGTTTGCAACATTTTGTGGGATTCTTGCGGCAAGGTGACTTAGTATTGTTTCTCCTTCTGTAATTCAAGTTATAATGTGTTTATGTGTGCCATTATCTCTCTCTTTTTTAGCTTCACTAAATGAATCGAGTATAAAGGTGGAAATCATTGATGTTGCAGTGCTCTACCTTAGGGTTTGTTTAGCTTTACATGTTTTCTACTGTTTGAAGAGGACTCACGGCACTTCCATGCCCTCTCCAACTCTTCACTAGTCTTAAGACTCACCATTTAGCTTAATTCAAGGTACTAAAGCACTTGCCTACCTCGCCCCACAAAAACCTTTGCAAGACTGAGTCCATTCCCCGGACCCAAATCTGCCTTTCACATTTGATTTAGCAAACCACCATAAAATTCAATCAAACTCCTTTGAACATATACCTAGCCTAAATTTAGTTTTTAAATTATTCATCTCAAGATTTATTGGCCATATTTTCCTGAGATTGACAAGGAGAGAGCGCTCTCCCGACCTAGTAGGGCTACCTACCAGCTTAAGTGTGGTTTGATGTTACCCTAGACCTGCCTTTCTCAGCCTGAGGTAGATCTAGGCCATAACAAAACCCAAAAATAAGGAAGGTTGTGTACAGCTGAGATGTGGTGTTCAGAGTGGTGAAAGATGTTATTAAACATGAAGTCCAACCAAAGGAACCTGAGAAGATAGAGTTTGAGCTAAAGGAGGAAAAATTAGACTCTACAACAAAGGAGGAATCAGAAGATGAAGAGCCACAAACTCTGAGTGTGAGAAGATCAGTTCAAGAAAGAAGGTAGCCAGAAAGGTATATTCCATCTACTTTTTTTTCAAATTTTGCTTTATCTATTACTGATGATGATCCCAGAACTATGAAGGAAGTAGTAGATTCAGAGGATGGAAAACTCTAGAAAGAGGCCATGGTTGATGAAATGGCATCTTTGCACAAAAATCAGGCTTGGGATCTGGTGGAGTTGTCGGCTGGAATGAAGCCTATTGGCAGCAAATGGGTGTTCAAGAAGAAGACAAATGTAGAAGTAAAGGTGGAGAAATACAAAGATTTGTTGGTAGCAAAAGGTTATTTCGAGGTGATGGGAATTGATTTTGGTGATATTTTTTCTCCTATTGCCAAGGTAACTTCTATTAGATTAATTTTATCTGTTGCTACTGCTTTTGATTTTGAGGTAGAACAGATGGAAGTGAAGACAACATTTCTTCATGGGGATCTAGAAGAGGAGACCTACATGAAGCAACCTAAAGGCTTTGCGGTGAAGGGTAAGAAAGAAGTGCTATGCAAGTTAAAGAAGTCTCTCTATGGGTTAAAATAATCACCAAGGATGTGGTATAAAAAATTTGATACATTTATACAGGGACTTGGCTTCACCAGAAGTAAAGTAGTTCATTGTGTGTATTTTAAATTAATTTATGACCATGTTATTTATTTGGTCTTGTATGTGGATGATATGTTGCTGGTTGGAAATGACAAAGAAATTATCCAGGATTTGAAGACCCAATTGTCCTCCAAATTCGACATGAAAGATCTTAGTGCTGCAAACTATATTTTGGGCATGGAAATTAAAAGAGATCAGGAAAACAGGAAGCTCTGGTTAAACCAGAGGAAGTATGTCAAGACAATATTGTAGAGGTTTAATATGTAGGATAGTAAACCGGTGAAGGTTCCTATTCCTAAAGGTGTAAAGCTATCTGTTGAACAGTGTCCCAAGACACAAGAATAGGAAGAGGATATGTCCCGTGTTCCATATGCAAGTGCAGTTGGTAGCCTGATGTATGCAATGGTCTGTACTAGACCAGACATTGCACATGCAATGGGAGTATTGAGCAGGTTTATGTCAAAACCAGGGAAGGAGCATTGGACAGCAGTGAAGCAGGTTTTCAGGTATTTGTGTGGCACTAGTGATTATGGTTTGTGCTACAAAGGAAGACTAGGATTGGACAGAGATTTGGATATCCATGGCTTGGTTGATGTAGACTGGGCTAGAGATTTGGATCAAAGAAGATCTACAAGTGGGTATGTGTTTAACCTCTTTGGAGGAGCAGTTAGTTGGATGAGTAAGAAACAATCTGTAGTGGCACTATCAACTACAGAGGAAGAATACATGGCAGCTAGTCATGCAAGCAAGGAAGCAGTTTGGTTGCAAAGATTTTGTTTAAGTATGGGGTTAGTACAGGGAGCTATAAGAATAGACTGTGATAGCCAAAGTGTAATTTTCTTGGCAAAGAACCCTACTTATCATTCAAAGACAAAGCACATTGATGTTCAGTATCACTTTGTGAGGGATATGATAGAAGACAAAAAGGTGTTGCTGGTAAAGGTGGACACTTTGAAGAATACTGCAGATGCATTGAAAAAATCTGTGAGCTCTGAGAAGTTCTCTTGGTGTATAGAAACAATGGGCATTTCACGGCTGGAAAAATGACTAAGCTCTCCTGTGGCCCCCTGTGGAAAGAAAACACCAAGTGGGAGAATGTTGGGTTGTGTTATATTCTTTCCACTACTAACCTACGTAGTGAACCAGGGGGTTAGAAGGGGGGTGGAGCCCCCCCTTCATTGCACAGATTGTGCAGCAGGGGGGTCACAGGGGGGTGGATAGCCCCCCTCTACGTGGTCCGGGGTAGCACCCTGGGATTTTTTTTTTGGACCCTATATTAGGTTGGGCGAACCTACTTATGGTTTTCGGTCCATGGTTTTAGACACGATGGTTTTCGGTCCATGGTATTGGATGCTTCGGCATGTATAAATATGTATTGTAACATTGAAAGGAACATAATAAAAAGTCAAGCTGGTAGTCCCAGTTTTGGGATCTAGGGGCAAATATCTGTGTATATGTGTTTTATGTGTTATGTGCTCGCATTGTTTATTTTTCTGTGTTCTAGAATTCATATGCAGGTAATTTTTGTACAGGGTTAAAACCTACACCCCCAAGGACAGTTTTGGGGCTAAAAGCCCGTGTTTTGGTCAAATTTTGTAATAAACTTATAAAGACTCTACATTTTGTGGTCGCGGAGTACGAAGGGGTCATGAGTCATAAAGGGTTGTCCCCCATTATTTTTGTAAAGTAAAGTCAGCTGTAAGAGATCTAACCATGGTTTGCGGACCATGGGATTATAAAAAGAGTTAATCTCTAAGTAGTTTGAGAGAAACATAAGGAAGAGAAGTCTTAGAGAGTCATAGCTCTAAAGTAATAAGTCTAAGTTTTGGGTCGTAGCGTAGGTAAAGGCTGTACAGCTAAGTGCACAAAGGCCTAGGGAGGAAGTCTGCAGTTGAGTGTGCGGACCCCTGCAACTGTGTGTGCAGGGTGGACATGGTTTGTAATCACTTAAAGCTATCAATAAAGAGAAGTATTCTACAATTTCTGAGTCTTTGTTCTGATTAATGCATCTTGTCATTTTATGAATGAATTTCCTTTATAATGCTTATATGATGTGCGAATGAATGCAATTACATTGCATAAATGAATGGAATTAAGGATATCTGTTTACGCGGCACTAATTGTGATTATCTAATAAGATAAGTATAACACTTAATCTAGTTTGGGAATCTGCATGGTATGCTGCCATAGCAGTGCGAAAGTACCTCTGCCACAGGTTAGGGCTGTGTGAAGGTCAATTGTACCCTTTCGCGGAGGTATTGAAGGGCAGAATAGAGGGCTAGTTTTGCAAGCCCTAGAGCTAAGAGACCTGTGTGATGATAGGAAAAGAAGGAATAAATCGACATCACAACCATCTCAGGGTGCGGAAACTTGGTTCCAGCATCCCCCCATACTGCTTTTGGTGAGACTTCAGTCTGCACTCTGCAGGCTGATGCCGAAAGGGCCAGTAGTGTAGGGATTTGTTTGGCTAATTAATGTTGAAATTGGGTCAGGCCCCAAGAATCCAACAAATGGTTTTGTTGCTGGGACTAGAATCTACATAAGAGATGTGTGATGTCGTATCGCTAGAATCCAACTAAGAAAGAGATCGGAGACTAGTTTGATAGGAAGATCCACAAATTCGAGTGCAGGAGAACAAAAACCCACAATTGACAAAGGAACAGTGGTTGGACAGGTACTTGCATACAGAGATTCATGAAATCTTTTCCTGCTCCTTTTTGGTTGAGCTATATGAGTGGATTGTGAAGCTAGAAAATAGCTAAGGAAGGTGGAGATTTGATGGTCCTATTATTTGGACCCTGAAGCTAGTACACAAATTGGAAGCATTTGAGGACAAGATCACCCGTGCTATCAATCATTGGCTCAATCGTGTCATAGGAGGATTTGTGACTGAATTCGCTATTGATAGTACAGTCAGCTACAACGAGGTGGAGCGGTGTTTTTTTAAAGGACCGCAAGGTAAGTACGTGAAATCTTTGAATACCTGGATTAACATGCTATTGTGCGAAAAATAGGTTATGTAACTACCTTGATGTTTGGAGCTATACAAAGCAGAAAATATTTCAGGAACAAAGGGAAAGAGGGTCCTAAATATAGTCCATTGATTTTAGCTTCGTGAGGTGATGAAGAGGGAGTAGTGCAGGCTTCTTCGCGAAGTGCTATTCAATTAATAAGACAAGGATTCCCGCGAATACCACCTCCACCCACACCACCTCCAACTTCACCACCATCTCCTGTGACTTCACCTATACCACCTCCACCTCCACCATAGTTCAATATGGAAAATTTAGTGAAGCTACCTTTTTTCAAAGGCTTGGGAAATGAGGACCCGGACCAATTCTGGTTCATCGTGAAAGTCATATGGGAAGCTCATAGCATTACATATGATGACATAAAGAAGGCAACATTGGTTAGTGCTCTGTAAGATCGTGCTCTAACCTGGTATATCAAGTACTCTAATGATAACTTGAATGCTGGAGTGGCAGACATCCAGAAAGCACTGAATAGAGAATTCAGTAGGCCTAAATCTGAGGCACAGTCGATTGTGGGATTCAAGGAAATTATGATGCAACCAGGCGATACACCTTAGGAATTAGATCAGGGATTGAAGTGTAAAATCCATGAAGCTAATATGAACCTAATAGATGGACAACATCACAAATGGTTTGTGGCTTCACTCCTACCACACTTAAGGGTTGTGTTGTCACAACAAAAGATAACAACTCAGGCGGAGGCGTTGGAGATTTCCATGAGACTGCATGAAATACTGATGCAAGATCCAAATTTGAGGGTTTAGCAGATCCATCCACAGTTGAAGAATCTTTGCCTTGAGATGTAGAGTTTGAAGCAGGATAGAATGGTTCGACTAGAGGTGTGTGAAGAGGTATGGTGCTTGAAATGGAAGAGTTAGGAACATGACAAAGACCATTGCCTGGTCTTTGCAAACTATATTCCAAGAGGATGACTAATGCCTTTGAGGCCAAAGGCTCAAGAAGGACTGAATGTGGGGCCTACATTGTGGTGCACTATATGTCAGGTAATAGAAAAACATGCCACAAACAACTATCATTTGCTGCAAAAATTTGTACAGACACCGCAACAATTGTTTTGCAACTTTTGTAGGTCGGTACGGCATGATGAGCATAATTGTAGGAGTTATGAATTGATGATGGAAAAAAATCTCGCCTATAGGGTTTAGGAAGAAATGCGGCCCCCTGACCAAAGTGCAGGGATGGTGCGTACAGGATTTCAGAGGCATGGACGAGGCCGAGGTGAAGGAGGACCTGGTAGAGGTCAGGGACAGTTGATCTGCTATAATTTCAGAGGACCAAGACACTATGCATGCAATTTCACTAACCCAACACATCAGTCATGCAAGTACTTCACTTTGTTTGATCATGAAATGGAACACTACCCTACACTAATAGCAAGGATATGTGGCAAAGGGGTGCTACCACCTCTGCCGACTTAGAACTTGTAGATGATGAGGTCTGAGCCGCACGAAGAGGATCCAAACGTGAATATAGTGTTCCGAAGTGGAATCGCAATAGGAGATGACAAGGGGAAATATCTAGAAGATAGTACATGGGTTCACAAAGCTCCAGCAAAGGAGGTTGAGTTCAATTTAGAGCGCGTACATGAAACCTTCATGGAAGCAAAGAATAGCTTCACCGAGGCCTCCACCTCAGGAAGTAAGGATAAACCTAATCAAGAGATGGACCCCTATATGCTTACAACCTTCTTGGAAACTTGCATGAAGTTACTGTGCGATAGCAAGGCTATGAAGGGGCTACAGGAGCTCATAAATAGATGTGCCAGAAACACCCCGGGTGAGCCATGCGTAGTATGAAATATTGGCAAGCATAAAAAAAGGATAGGACAGGAGATGAGTTTGACTGCGTAGATAGGAAACTATGAGATGGATCAGGTTATTTTGGACCTGGGGTTAGATGCGAATGTCCTACCAAGGAAAACATGGGAGCGGGTGGGGAGACATGCGCTACAATGGTCTTTGATTCAGCTAAGAATGGTGAACTAACAAAAGACATTCCCATGGGGTGGCTATAGGGGGTGACCATAGATATTGAAGGTGCGAGTGTGGTGGCTAACTTTGAAGTAATAGAAATTGTGGATGATAGCAACCCCTATCCTATGCTCTTGGGAATTGATTGGGCTACTGATATGAATGGGGTAATCAACTTAAAGAAGAGAAAGATGATATTTGAGAAGAAATCGCTATGCGTAATAATACCCCTAGATCCTGTTGAAGGATCGTACTATACTGAACCAGTCCACGATTATGAGAGTGATGACGATCTAGACTATATCTATAAGATAATAGCGTGAGACTAAGATTGGGTGAATCCCACCACGGGTGGACAAATTACATGGGACCGTGAGAGTTCCTGCACCTTAGATTCTGATGAAGAATTAGAGCACTGGCAAAATCGGTTACATGAGGTGACTACACTGAGATGCAACATGATGATCTGATCACTACGTTGTGTGTTGTTGGAGGTAATAAATCTGCCTACTTATGATGGCCTGAGTGATGTAGATATCATTTTGGATGCATTTGAAAGGGAGGTACTAGAAAAGCAGTGCTTCTAGGCATTGTGCTGGGCACTACGTGCTACGGCTGCAAGATGGTGGGGTAAACATAACAAAAGTTTTGATGATTGGCGTGAATGTAGGAGGATGATGAGAACACGCTTTGGAATACCGAATATGCAAATGACAGACATGTATGATGGGCAGGATGATCCACGTGCGCACTTGGCCAAATGGGCTTAGGATTATGGAGAGAAGCCCCAACCTGAATGGGCGCACTTGTTCTGTCACACTCTGGATGTCGTCCAAATGAATTGGTATGTAGAAACAGAGCTTTGCCATGGTACCGATGAATGGGATATTTGCGAAAAGGATTCATAATGACATTCAGTTTTGAAGACGAGTTTGACTATATTCATGAGGCACTAAAAGAAGTGAAAGCAACAATATTTAGGATACCATAGGACCTGATTCAGTATGAGTGGGCTACTCAGTTGAGTCATGCGCTGGAATGCTATAAAGTGATTTCTGAAGAAGAAGATGAGGATTTGCAAAAGATTAACATCCCTGAAACATAAGGCCACCGCAAGGTTGAAGGACCGCAGATTGAGAATCCTGACATAATTGTGCCACTGAAAATGAAACAAGTAAACATTGGTATGGAGGCAGAACCCAAATTTGCGAAGATTAGATACTACTAGGATGATGTGATGGTGGATAAGGTCACTGATTTGCTTCATGAATACTAGGATATATTCCCTACCAAGTTTATGGATCTAAAGGGGATATTCGGGGACCTAGGTGTTATGAAGATCACATTGAAGCCCGACGTGAAGCCGGTTAAGCAAAGACCTTACCATCTCAATCCGAAGTATAAGGAGAAGGTTCGTTTAGAGCTGGACAAGATGCTCGTGGCAGGCATCATTGAGCCTGTGGAAGAATCTGACTGGGTAAGCCCGATGGTGGTATAGAAGAAGAAGCCGAAGGAAGAAATAAGGATATGCATGGATCTTAGAAAGCTAAATGACTCTTATGTACATGATCCTTTCCCAACTCCATTCACTGATGAAGTGTTTGAAAATGTAGGTGGTCAGGAAGCATATTCCTTCACTGATGGGTTCTCTAGGTACCAACAGATCAAAATCGCACTTGAGGGTAGGAGCAAGACGACCTTCGCGACTGAGTGGGGTTGTTTTTAGTACATTTTAATGTCGTTTGGATTGAAGAATGGGCCTACGATCTTCTCACACCTATTCATTGTGGCATTCAAGGAATTTATTTATAAGTTCTTGGAGGTATACTTTGATTGCTGGACTGTGTTTGGACTCGTGAAACACCATGTTGCCAGTTTATGCCTGATGCTAGATACTTGTCGAAGATACCAAATTGCACTCAATCTGAAGAAGTGTCTATTTTGTGCTCCTTTTGGGACCCTGCTGGGTCATGTGGTTTGCAGATAGGGGCTGATGGTAAATCCTGAGAAGATATTGGTGATATTGAACTTGGAAGTGCCAAGGAGTGTGAAACAGTTGTGTGCTACCCTAGGGCACACAGGATATTACAAAAAGTTTATCAAACGCTATGCCCAGATCACCATGCCTATGGAATTTTTTTGAAGAAGGATGTCACCTTCTGCTGGAATGAGGACTGCAAGAATAGATTGGATATATTGAAAGAAAAGATGGTCATTGCGCCGATTCTAGTCTTCCCAGATTGGAAGAAGGAGTTTCATGTATATGTTGATGCGTCATGGATAGCACTAGGAGCAGTATTGACATAGGCTGGCGGAAGAGACTTGGACCTTCCTATCACATTCGCAAGCTGAAGACTATCCAAAGTGCAGAATAACTATTCCACCACTGAGCGCGAAGAGTTAGCCATGGTGTATGCACTCCAGAAGTTTAGTCACTACTTGTTGGGAGACCATTTTAAGATGTATACAGGTCACTCCACATAGAAGTACCTGGTCAATAAGCCTGTGTTCAGGGACACAATCTACAGTTGGCTGTTATTGTTATAGGAATATGATTTTGAGGTTATTGTGAAGCCTAGATGACTAAACACAGGACCCGACCATCTATCACGCATCTAAACAGGGGAAGAACCTACTAATTTGGAAGAAGGATTTCCTAACACGCAGCTATTTGTAGTGCACATCACGGATGGTATTTTGAGGATATAATACACTTCCTAATACAGTGACAGTCCCGGAAGGGTACACTGTCCAATAGAAGAAGGAATTAGTGGTGCGTGTGATAGATTTTTATTTCATTGCTGGGCATCTATACAAAATGGGGTCTGATGAGATATTGTGATGGTATGTACCAGAGTTTGAAAGAATCAGTATCCTCACAGACGCTCATGGGGGTGTTGTGGGAGGACATTATGCAGGGAGAGAAACTACTCAAAAGATTCTACGCGCAGGGTTGTGGTGGCCAACCCTCCATTAGGACTCAAAAGCGTATTGCAAGGAGTGTGATGTGTGTCAAAGGACTGATAGGCCATCGTGGAGGGATGAGATGCCTTTGGATCTACAAATGATGTTGCAACCCTTTGAGAAATGGGCTATATATTTTGTGGGACCCATTCAGCCCCAAGGAAAGACAAGAGCAAGGTACATTATGACTACGACGGAGCATTTGACTCGTTGGACAGAGGCAAAGCCTATGAAGGATTGCATAGGCACGACTGCTACAAAATTCCTCTCTGAGTGTGTACTAACATGATTTGGATGTTCAAAGATCTTGATGAGTGATCATGGTACGCACTTTTGGAATGAGACAATCAGCGCATTAATGGAGGAATTTTCGGTATATCACCAAAAGAGCACACCTTATCACCCGCAAGCTAATGGGATGGTGGAAGAATTCAATAAAGTGTTGGAGAATGCGCTGACCAAGGTTTTCAAGTCTCAACAAAGTGATCAGGACCTACGCATACCTACAGTGCTATGGGCTTATCGAACAACATGCAAGAAGTTGATTGGACAAATCCCCATTAGGCTTGTCTATGGTGTTGAAGTGGTAATACCTATGGAATATATTGTGCCTAGTCTGTTCATAGCAACACTCACAGGTATGACGAATCACGGGGCCTTGGAGGAAAGGCTCGCATAGCTGGATGATCTTGAGGAAGAGAGTTTTCTAGCTGGATTTCAAAAACAGATCCAAAAGAAATGTGAAAAAGCATGGCATGATCGACACAACAAGTTGCGCACCTTTAAGGTAAATGACCTGGTTTTGTTATATGACAATAAGTTTGAAAAATTTCTAGGGAAATTCAGGATGCACTAGTTAGGGCCCTATGTCATTAATGAAATTACCAATGGAGGAGCGATACAGCTAGTCAAATTAAATGGAGAACCCTTCCCAGGAGAGGTGAATGGCAGTCAGTTGAAGCCATACACTAGTGGTTTGGCCATGTGAGTAGATGAAGGTAGCACAGTATTAGTGCTCCAGGTAGCTGAAAGGAGGTGTAGGACTATAAACTAGACTTCCCAGATTGAGGAGTTGCACGATTTGAGGACTATGCAAAGCAAGGAAGTGTCACAGGGTTTGCGACAACGCGAAGGGATCTACTCTACCCAGGGAGAAATTGCGCAAGTCGGCCAGAGAGTGACCTTTAGAGTCAGTAGTCATGATTTGATGGTAGAAGTGCAGACAAATGGAGCAGGCTACCAACATTTAAGATCAAATTTATGGCTCAGATCCTTGAACATCTACCACAAATCCAGCATTAATGAACTGAATTTTGGGGGAATGGTTGGATTTGAATTAAAACTTCCCTATAAATTACAAGTGGCTATCTAGCGAAAAACACTTGGCATTTTGAGAATTGAGTTTTTGCACTCTTAGGCACCCATGAACCGAGAATTCTTCGAGGCTTTGAAAGAGACTCCAGCATTTGCAACTTTGCCATAGATGTCATGAGCACTGTTAGAAATCATTATGTCGACACCCACAGAAGTTAGAGATACTGAAGAGTCGGTGTCAGAAGTTGAGATGGAGGTAGAAGTAGCTACTCCAGAGGTTGCCGAAGTGCTAGCCGAAGTCCCTAAATCATCAAGAATGCTGAGACCGAAGCCAAACCCAACCAAAAAGAGACTGTGAAGGATAAAAAGGGAAAGAAGCCTGCCATACCGGTGCACACATTGCTAAGGAGAAACCCACCAAATCCCACCACACAGGAGAAAGGCAAGGCCATAAATTTGGAGCCACAGGAGGAAGACATTGAATACATCCCAATGGACGATGAGGATGTGGAAGTTGAAGTGGAGGAGGTTGAAGGCCAGGGTGTTGACCCTATTAATCGATTGCCAGAGTATGTCCTACACACAAGCCTAAGACCAAGGTACCAAAGGAAATCGATGAGAGAAAAACTCCCCTGCAAACCCTTTTGCTGCCGAATGAAATTGTTTTTGATGGACTACACTTGGCGCGAGTGCTGCTGCTGAAACTTGAGGACTAGGACTTGGTTGATCATGAGAAGTTCCCACACCTGGTGACTGAGTAGCTGATTCACCGCATCATTGATCCCAATACCAAAACGCCCACATTAAAGCCGCAGAGTTGGCTCAAAGGGAGTAAACAAGGCAGGGTAACTCAACCTGCTTTGGGTGTCGCACTACAATTGCACCCCGGTGACAGTTTTGGTCATCAAGCAACTGTTGTGCTTGGTGCATGATGGGTGTCTGTGGCTGGAGGAGCTGATACTCATCATGGATAGATTGATTCACCAGATAACGTTATTGCCATATACAGGATAGAATCTAGCCATGATATTTGGCGAAAGAGGTGGCGAATAGGCTCTCGCAAAATCCATGAAAGAAAAATTTAAACTGGTGGAGAAGCCACGCGGATATGCTATATCTAGCATATGTGACCCTGCTATGAAGGTAGCCATGCAGATCCTCACAGGAAAAGTGATGAGGAAGTGTCACGCCAATGAGGTATCGATGCCTGTCGTCGCACTAGCAACACAGTGTGTTGAAGGAGTCCAGTTCAACTGGTTGGACTACCTTCGTGAAGAGTTCCTGGTGAATTTCCACAAAGCACGAGAGCTCAGCAAGACGTTCTATTACACATGGCTCTTGCTGTCAATTGTGTTGGTAGCATGGGAACTACCAGAGGACAACAAGTTCCCTTTGGTCACGCCAGACCTCCCAGAAGCAGTGAAGTATGCTTCGCTGTGGGTGACAAAGGATGTGCAATAAGTCAGGGATATCAAGATCTTTTGGATCTTGATGGAGATGAACATCTAGATGGCCATCAACCACAAACTACAATTGTCTCCTATGGTGTATGCCAACCTATAGGGCTATGCCGAATTTAAAGAATACTTCCATCATGTATCCATCAAGGCATGAAAGGACCCTATGTAGAAATGGTATGACTTGCCTTATTTGGCAACAGATGATGCCATTGATGCGATACTTGATCAATGGCCCATAGAGTGGCATGCTACAATAGACTTGGTGGTGGGAGGAAGCAAGTTCACCGCATAGAAGAAAAAGGAGGAGGCCAAGATTAAGATGACCCATCTAGTCAAAAGGAGGAAAAAGGAGTTCGTTGATAAGGCCCAGGTGGAGTGCGAGGCTGTACAACAGATAGTTGGGACAAAGTGGGGCTCTGACAAAGGCACAAGGTCACCTTCACCTAAGACAGAGGAGGAGACAGAACAACATAACGTGGACCCTTAGGAGACATCCTCCTACATAAAATGCCCAAGGGAGCTAGAGAAAGGAGGGTCTAGGAAGAAATCAAAGGTGACTAAGACATGACTGGACCCTATCACACTAATAGAGGGTGACTTGCATGATATTGGTGACATAGTGAGGGATGTAACCACAGAGGCCCTAAGAAAATATGAGTAGGAGTAGCAGATCATCTTGGGGGTTATCCAGACAGGGTTGCAAGAGCTGCAAACCTGGGCGTCACAGGCTGGCACTGTGTCTACCAGCCTGGCTATCGACACTTCAGAGGCTATTGATATGCTACATGTAAAGGGTTCCATTGCAATAGTGCTACCTGATGGAGCACTAACCATAGAGAATGAGATTGACAAGCCCACTGTTAGCGCCCTCAAAGGAGTAGGGTTGAACCTGGAAGTGCTCCCATGTGAAGCGCTCCACCTCTTATAGGATGGAGTGATTGCAGAGCTGAGGGCCCATGAGCACCATTCCCTCAACGTGATCAGTGAACAATGGCTCAACAATGAGAAGATGGCACTACAGAGAAATTCTGCCATCACCGCTGAGAGTGAGGCAACCTACCAGAGCAAGCGCATTTTGTAGGTCGTTGAGGAGGCATGTCGAATGGTCCCAGAGTTGGCCATTCCTGAGGAGGAGCCAGTTAAGGTACACATCTACAAGTTGACCACAATGGTGCGTGACACTCGTACTAAGATGGTGTGGGTTCAGCTGGAGTTGAACCTACAAATTACGGAGTTACAGTTGAAGGCCCACCCTTCAACTCCACTAGAAGTGAAGGAAAACTGAGCGACCACTGTCATAGAACAAATAATGGTAGTGGATAGTGTAGTAGCAGACTACATGCAATTGTTTGAGCAGACATTTGAGGTCCTAACTAGCTTGCAGGAGGACCCCAATGTCCAACAGCTAGAGATAGAAGCGTGTGAGCTACAATAGCGCTATGATGAGGTTAAGGGCACAACGCGAATCGTCACGCTGACACAAAGACTAGCCAAGATGTAGGAGGCCAAGCAGTTGAAGGAACAAGTGGATGTAGCGCTACACAAGGAAGTAGTGCTGAAGGAAATACTAAAGCCCTAGCTAGATGAGGCTTACACAGTGAAAGGATCTATTGAAGGTAAGCTTGTGGTCCTGCAAGCGATGAGAAAAAGCTTCAAGCCGACAGCTTAGGAGCAGTGACCGAGCAGATAGTGGAAGATGAGAAGCAGGTGGCTGCACAATGCACAGCTAAGGTTACAGACATATAAGTTGAGCTGGAGGGGCTTCACGCAAAGATGTTCGTGCCTACCTAGTGACTCAAGGGCGAGTCACGATGTTTGTGTTGGGGGCCTGTTGGGAACGAGATCCCCCAATGATAGTTTTGGGGCTAAAAGCCCATGTTTGGTCAAATTTCATAATAAACTTGTAAAGACCCCGCATTTTGTGGTCATGGAGCACGAAGGTGTCATGAGTCATAAATGGTTGTTCGCCCTTATTTTTGTAAAGTAAAGTCAGTTGTAAGAGATCTACCCATGGTCCGTGGACCATGGGATTGTATAAAAAGAGGTAAGCTCTAAGTAGTTTGAGAGATACAAAAGGAAGAGAAGTCTTAGAGAGTCATAGCTCTGAAGTAAGAAGTCTAAGTTTTTGGTCACAACGTAGGTAAAGGCTCTATAGCCGAGTGTACAGAGGCCTAGGGAGGAAGTCTGGAGCTGAGTGCGTGAACTCCTACAACTGTGTGTGTAAGGTGGATAGAGTCTATAATCGCTTAAAGATATCAAAAAGAGAAGTATTCTACAATTTCTGAGTCTTTGTTCCAATTAATTCATCTTGTCATTTTATGTATGAATTTCCTTTATAATGCTTATATGATGCGCGAATGAATGCAATTAAATTGGATAACTGAACACAATTAAGGATATCTATTTACACGGTACTAACTGTGATTATCTAATAACATAACTAAAACACTTAAGCTACTTTTGGAATCTGCACGGTGCGCTGCCATAGTAGCACGAAAGTACCTAAGTCGCATGTTAGGGCTACATGAAGGTCAATTGTACCCTTTTGCCGAGGTACTAAAGGGTAGAATAGAGGGCTAGTCTTGCAAGCCCTAGAGCTAAGAGACTTGCATGGATACAAGAAAAGAAGGAATAAACCAACATTGGAACAATCTCAAGGTGCAGAAACTTGGTTCCAGCATCCCCCCATACTACTTCGGGTGAGACTTCGGTCCACTCTCTGCAAGCTGATGCCAAAAGGGCTAGTAGTGTAGGGATTTGTTTGGCTAATTAACATTGAACCTGGGTCAGGCCCCAACAAGCCAACACAAAGGTAAACTATTTAGGGTTCGGATGTGTAGAAGTCTACTCAAATACAATTATTTTTCAAGTGAGAGGAGTCAATAAGGTAGTAATAATAATGATAAACTCCACTCGTAGGTTATCTTGTAGGTAGTGGCTAGATTTCTTATTTGATTGTATGCAATATAAAGTGAATACTACATTGTTCCTGGGGTAATAAGGTGGATAGCGTGTGAGACAAAATGTGAAGGGATAGAAGTGGGGGATGGTTACTCTATAAAGGTTTACTCTATGGTTACTAGGGTCTATTGACAGGGTAATTTTTCTGTGGTCACTATTTCTATGGTTACTCTGACTAGCCCAATCAAAATATCTAGTTTCCAACATCATAAGTCGATTGAGAATCATAGAAGATAAAGGCATAGACACCAGCCTTGAAATTTGATATTTTATCTTTACACTCCCGAAAGAAAAACTTAGAGTACCTTTTTTCCTAAAAGAAAAGGTGAATTGGGTGGCTCTTATTTTTAAACTTGACACTCTCGAAGAAATCGTTATATAAGTGGGCCCCATAGTAAAAAATGTGGTTCTTAAGACAATGTTATATCAAACCCATTTTAGAATAAATATAAATTATGCTTTATATCCATTATTTATTTACTTCAACTACACATGCTGCAGGAGAGAATTTTACCTAAGTGGACCCTCGTTAGCAAAAATTGGTGCATTTGACCAAATCCATTTGACCATTGGTTGATGAAATATGTTTTAAAATAATATAAATTAATCAGTATATCTCATTATTTATATTTTATTGTTCAATTCTCATGATATAACTTGTGAATGTGAAAGTGATACCCTGAGGGGACCAAGTAGAAGGGTTTTGGAGTACCACTAAAATAATGGTTGCAACATGAATAGTTACAAAGATATTCATAGATATTTTAGCAATGGAAGTAGAAATTTGGCAAAGGCTCCTAGAAGAGCTTCTACATATGTAGTTTGAATTTGTATCAAAATTGGTTGATGGCTAGGTTTATTTATTGGTTCATTGAAAATATGTGTTACTAGATCAACCATCTCCATTTGTAGGATCCATGGATCTCATTCTAGTTTGTTAGGTTCCACCCATGATCTGACATGGAAGAATATAAGCGATTAAAGGAAACAAATGTTGTGCCTATGCAATGGTGCCTAAAACTTCCAATGCAATTTTCACCATTGATCCCCTGAATTTTTTTTAACGAAACAATTCATTCATTCTTTTCTTCAGTATATGATTCATTCAATTTGATCTCCATTTCTTTCTTTTTCTTTAAATGGGTGATCATGAATCTAATTAGGGGGGTAGAAGGATAATCTATTCTATCATCCAGCTCCTCCATGTAAATAAAATCACTTATGTAGGAAGGGAAGTCGAATTTCAAGGCTCGCTTCTATGCCTTTATCTATTTAGCTCCTCCGGTCCCTCTGGGTTAGGTAATTCCATGGATACTAGCGGT
The DNA here is from genome assembly GCA_031772625.1 of Pinus tabuliformis. Classification (NCBI taxonomy): domain Eukaryota; kingdom Viridiplantae; phylum Streptophyta; class Pinopsida; order Pinales; family Pinaceae; genus Pinus; species Pinus tabuliformis. The sequence continues at coordinate 1,217,363,215 of CM062817.1, read as the reverse complement.
CTTCATTGGGTGGCCTCATAGCTGCAATGTCATCTGGTGCCCATTGTATGTCTGGTAAAGCTTCCTTTATCTGGTCAATTATGCCCCCGAGAGTCAAGCATACCTTCCTCGATCAAACTAGAAAAATCGTGAGAGAATAAAAAATATTTATTGTTATATTTCTTAATATAGTTATAGAATGATTATCTTTTTGAACCAGTGAGTACTTACACTATTATTTTGTACACCAACCGGCTTAAACTATTATGCTTCCAATTAAAGATATTCATTCCAGACCTAGATTGAGTTCTTAAGGATTAACCTATGTTGTATATGTTGACCTGTTATGTTGAACCTGTAATTTATTTGAATTAGGCCAATCGATATTCATTTATATGTCACCTGCCTATAAATAAAGATAAGAGCCTAGACTCTTTCAATAGCTAGAGAGCCCACTCAATGAAAAAAAAGCATTTCTCTTTTGTATAACGTGCACATAGAGTCGTAGGAATAGTTGGATCCATCTGATAAGCCCACCTTTTTCGATCTCATCTGTTAGATTGTAATAACTAGAAGATTTATTGGTGGACTATCAACTATCCTGAACTACAAGCTTGAGTTAATGAGCCCTCTCAAGCCCTCAAAATCTTACTTCTCTATATATATTTTCTACCCTAGACCCCATTTCTCATCAAGGTCTAATGTATCCTCATGTCAAAATATGCTCTCTGTCTGATCTATCAAGGTATGCTCTACTTACCTCTTCAGGAAATGGCCAAGGATCCATGAGTAGCTTTTTTATTGGCTTGTTTTTTGAGAAACACTTTTGATGTGAATGTGTCAATAATTGGCGCATTTATGGGTGATTGCTTGTGATTTTCTTAGATTAGTTGTCCAGCGTAGAAATATTTTTGTCAAACTATTCATCTAATTCTTGAGATCAAAAGAATGTTAATCCACTCCCTATCAAGCATGAGGCTGAGTTTACTTACAATGATTCTTGCTCTTGTTCAATTGTTTACAAGTTTATGTGTACTTTTATGTATAAATAGTGCTTGGATGATGATTTCATACTTCAGATAGATGATTATTATCCTTAGTATGCCTTTAGTAGAAAGGTTTGTTTACTGGTTGGATGATGGTTTCATTCTTCAATCATATATGATTATTATGCTTAATATTCCTTCAGTAGAAAGGTTTATTGAACTTTTTGACTCTTGTGCTCTAAATTATTTTGAAATTGCTTACAAAGTTGTGGTTTATACAAGTTATTTTCAAGACTTTATGGGCTTCTAATTGGTTGATTGTGGTCCTACATGACATGTTTGGTCTTGTTTCTTGCAGATGTTGTGGAAAAATTTCCCAGTCAAAGGCAAATGGATGATTTATGGTTTATCTTTGCATTTGGACTTGTAGAAAAATTTCTACCTGTGCCTTTGTTGAAGGCGTATCTCAAGCATCAAAGGAAAGCATCAGAAGAAATAGCTAAAAAATGAAGTGATTAAGTTGGGTCATTGGTATGATTATTCTTATTGGTGTGGTTCATGATCCCTTGTTAATATAAACTATCAAAATATTAACTTGCCATTAGACATATTCTCTAAATTATTCCATGTATTATTGTAGAATTCAACAACCTCAAATGAAATTCATTCATTGAAAAATGTAATAAAGTGCATTTAAGTGCACAAACTTGAATCACACATGCCTACCAAAGATCTTGAAAAATGTGTGGCTCAGTTACAAAAAGACATGGAAGAGAGGAAAAGATCCATAGAAGCCATTAAGACTAAGACCAAATGGGCTCATCTTAACAATGATAATGGTGGTGGTGGTGTTGGTGTTATTAGTGTTGTTGTTGGTTCATTATTCCCTAAACCTTCCCCTACCAGTTCCTTCTCCCTTCCCAATTCTTCTTCGTTGCTCCCTAAAACTACCCCTCCTAGTACCTTTGCCCTTTCCAATTCTTCCTCATTGCTCCCTACTAAACCTACCCATCCCAGTGCCTTTGCCCCATCCAATTTTTCTAACTTACAATGTCCTGCTTCAGTGGTCAGTATCTGATCTTACAATTTACTTGGTGAGGGTGTATATGACAAGGGAAGCCAAGACATATCCAATATCCCGTCTTACAATTTACCTGGTCAGTGTGCACATGACAGGGGAAGCCAAGAAATATATTGATTGGCTTATGATGTTGGAAACAACCCATCATGTTTGTATAAATCTCATTTATATCCATCATAAAGTCTACAATCATCTTTGTATAGGGTTGGCTCCTGTCATGGATCAACCAGTATGGAAGTTATAATATTGGTAGTAGTGTTCCTCCAACAACTTCTAACCAGTGTTCATATTTACATTAGGTATTCTTTATTTGGTAGTTTGGAAGGCATGTCCTGAGCTGCTGATGCAAAATGAACTTCTTGCTAAATGAGCTTTTAAATTATCACTTCTTAGTTACATGTCTAGGAAACATACAATTTTCAACAAGTCTAAATGTAATTTATTATTTTGGTCATGGGATCAACGAAATAGATTTTCTAAACTTTTTGCAAGTTACTCTTCTTAGATTTTTTTTGGTACAAGGATTTGCCTTTGAAAAAGTACTTGCCTAGTTTTTCCTAGTGGACTATGTTTCACTAAATTTTCATAACATGTTGGATTCTACAGTTAGAAATCATCATTTTGATTATGGAAAGAAATGAAGAAAGGGCTCATATGAAACAAACAAAGGCTTCAGGTTGGCTTGAATGAAACGCGTGCATGTGAGATCAATAAGCATCTCCAATTTATATAATTATGCCAGCCATCCTTCGACCGTCTTCCAACACCTACCTGGATCTTTTGTTTCTACACTTCAAATTATTGGGATTTGAAGTTATTGTTCACTCTCCTTGTTTTTCTCTTTTTCGCAATTCAATTTTCTCGCTTTATTTTTTAGCTATTCCTCTACTTGTATTTTCTAATCGAAATTTCATCTCTTATTGCAAAGGTTTTGCTACCATGGTATAGCTATGTGGACTAGAATTGGATTGATTACCAGGGAAAAAAATGATTAAACTGTAGAGGTGGTAAATTTGGGGTTTTGTGTGCTTTGGTGGTAAACCTTAGGGGTTATAGATCTTAGATCCTTCCTTGATAATTGGCATTGTTTTACAACATGACAATATTTTTGCGCTGGTAGCATCGACACAGATCTTTGTGGTGGGGCTGGATTTTCAGTGGATCTGCATGTTTGGTGCCCTTGAAAGTGCGACATCTCAACCACCTGAGTGATTTCAGATTTTATCGGTGCTTATAATGGAAATTGAACTAGAAACTTTCTTATTCTTAACCATAAAAATTTCTTATTGATCTCACTGTGGTTCTTTCCACACCTTTCACAGTCGAAGAGACGGTATCTTTCATATTTGCATGTGGGAATAACTTATCCCACCCGAGATGTATCATTGTGGTTCCTTGTTACACAAATATGAACTTTTCCATGTCAAAGTGGAAACAATTCATCTGTTACATGGCCCATTTTCTGCATCCCATTACAGAAAAGGATGCAATTAGAACATAAAATAAGATTCTGACACTTCTCCTCTTCATGTTAGTCTGCACATATCTTCATTTTTATTTGTTCACTAATTTACTTTACTTACTCATCATCCACTACTTTATTATTTATTTCAAAAAAGGTGTTTCTTATTCCATGGATAAAATTAAATTTCACAGAAAATCGAATAGGATCTCATGTGTTTCCCACTAATGATTTAGCAAAGATCTTGGAACTTCCCCGAATAAATTTGATTAGAAACATTTATAACGCATGACACATGGCTGGATAGAGGGGTGGAGGGACAAATGTTCCAGTAGCCAAGAGATTTGGCGGGGTTGGGGCTTTCCCTTTCATAGATATTTCATTTCATTGCAATATTTCTATGGTGTTGGGGGGATCAATTCTTGTTGGGAAATCAGAGATAAAGACTCATTTGGATGGATGGAATATGGGATGGAGAAATGAATGGATGGAAGGATGGATATGACAACAGGGAAGAATAAAATGAGATGCTCTCAGTTAGCCACTTTCATAATGATAAATGTATGACAGATAACCTTTGAGGAATTCATACTCGAACCATGCCAACCACGCCTTTGATAGCTCTCATATCACATTTAAGGTGATTTTCCTAATTATACTTCCAACCAGCATGGTCTTAATTTCTTGATCAGACAAGAGAGGGGGGTAGGCGAGCTTTGGAATTGTACACTATCTAATGTGTAAAGGTCCTTTCATGGAAGAGGATATTATACAAATGTTTAAGTTATGGCTAGTATGTTGGTTTGTAGGAAGTAATTGTAGTGACTTAATGAGGAATTTATTTTATATAAATTTTGAAATATTAAAGTGACTGATTCATGTTTGAGATTTTATCAATCTATAAGGTTTTGAGTAAAAAAATAATGTATTTATGTAAACCTTTTAAATTTCAATTTGTATTATTTTTACTTATCTTTTATCTTTAAAATTTTAAATTTAAAACATGTGGTATAAATTACATATTTACTTATTTTTAATCTTTAATTTTTAAAATATGTTGTATAAATTACATACTTCACATTGATTACATCTTCAATTTTTTATGCATTCTTCATAAACTGTATCTTTCAATTAGATTATAGTTGTTGTTTAAAGCCATAATATGCATACCCTCATTTGAGGCTAATGAGTGATGGTTGTAATTGACAACTTTGAAGCTTATGATTTTAATTTTAAAATTGGGTCATTATATAAGGATAATTATGTTTGTGATGCAAGATGTGAGGCTAGTCATATTGACTATAGTTGATGATATTGGGATTTTAAATTGGAAATTTACCATTGAAACATGGTAATATATTTATTTAATTGTGGGATATGGTGAGAAATTCTTTAAAATTCATTATGTAATATGGACCTTAATATTTGGCTATAGAAGTTATGGTTAAATTTTTATCTCTATTTGACTTTATTACATCAAGTTGTCTATGATGACCAATGAAAGAAACAGGTACCAAGAATGAGAACAAGAAATCCTAGGTACTAAGAATATTGTTGCAGGCAAACAAAGTTAGCTAGAAATGAGAAATCCCAATGTCATTTCCACGCTCACTAGTTTGACCATGAATATGAACCTGCATGCATGTCTATAAAAGCTTGATTGTCACTGCCCTTGAGCTCTCAGATTGAGGGCCATGTCTAGTGAGAGGGGAGCCAATATGAAGGATTTCATGGAATAAGGAAATGCATGTACCAATGGGGAGCATATGTTGATACATGGCATCCTTCTGACTATTTTGGCTAGATAAAAATTTTTGGTAGGAAACAATTTTCCATTATTCTTTTTTATCATCTCATGTTTTTGAGTTAGCATGCTTCTATTGTACTAGTTTATTATGCCTATTACATGTACAGATCGAGTTGAGTGGGTTTTACATTTGATTTTCACTATAGTCAACAAATGAATAAATCTGTTTTCCCTGTGTAGGCTGGATGATGGGATGAAACACTTAGAAATAGGGGCAATGTAAAAACAACACTCCTAAGAGCAAGAGGTTGAAAATAACATTTTATTATTTTAGTTCAATGGTTAGAACTACAGGTAGATTTGTTACACGATATTTCGAATGCATGTTGAAATATTCCACGGGAAAGAAGTATGGAATCTTCAAAAGGCTCTTAATTCATACTTAGGTTGGTATTTTTTCCTCCTTTAATTTATTAAAAACAATCTACTTATTGGTAACTTGTTGTTTGTTTAATGGTATCAATGTCTATTTGCATTTCACTCTTAATTTTTTAGTGTTTGCTGAAATTGTATCTGATTTTCCATTTAGAGAGTGTAATATGACGTTGAAGTTTATAAAAGACAAGTGGCATATAGTAGATAGTCCTGAAAGGAGTATGCTGACTTAGTCTAATCTCTAATACAGATACTAGGAAAGTTTGTGCCACTAAGGATTTTTTTTGTAAGTTGTTTGAGATCATTGCTATATCTTGTTTCAATTAATTTTTAAATGAGAAAATTAAAAATGATTTGAGCATAGGTTGTCCATCAATTTTTTCAATGTTTTCATTCTTTCACCTCATGGTTATTTTGGGCAAGCAAATGTTTTAGGAATGTCTGACAAGACATTGAGGGATAGGTAAACATTTTATTTATAATTGTAATGTCCATTCCATGATATCCTCTCTTTATTTTTTGATTTTATTTTGAATGTTCCTTTTGATTTTTATTTCTATTTAAATACGAAATTGAAAATACTTGGTATCATTTCCATTTAAGAAACAACCAAAGCTTGAAGATGAAATTCATATTACACGATATTGATTGAAATCCTTTTAACTATTTTGTGTTGAAATGTTTTCATGACTATTAGAAAAGTTTACTTTCATGTTGTTATTTAAGCACATGTTGTTTATATGCTTCACCAAGTTCATGTGTTAGAGAATGGAATGTTGTTGTGAATAAAATGACAAGGATTAGACATCACACCTCAGATTAGTTGTTTTCATAAGTTATTTGCAGCTTGAGTTTTTTTAGCATGTAACTTAGTTGGCATGATTGTGCCTAAGATTTTCTCGAAGGTTGAATACTAAGTTAGTAAGGTGTTCTTTTCTATGGCGACATTTTATTTAGTTTGTTTATACAGGTCATCTAGCCACATAGTGGCCACTATCACTCAACTGAAGAAAACTTTTTCGAGTTTCTTGATTTTAAGTGAAAAAATGGCTTTAACATTGTTGATGTTGAGGTATATGTCATAGAAATCCTTTATAGTATACTTTAGTTTATATTCTAGTTTTCATCGTCTTTCATGTCTTACACTCTGCACTATATCTTATTTTGTTTGGAGAAAATGAATTCAGTATTGATGGTAAGAAATAGGTTTTAAAGATATAGGAGACCAATAACACTGGAGCGATAAATGCAAAAAGGGAGAGAAGAGAATTGGTCTACTGATACCCTTAAACCCAATATCCTGCATAAGACACACACATAGATATTGATGGTCAAGTATTCAAAGTTGGTGTATTCACCTACAATGCCTTGACAACATAATGATAATGTTTTATAGTTATGAAACAACAATTCTTGTGTAAATTGTAGTCCAACCAATATTAAGTTGGAAATTCGTATTGTAATACTTGACATTTCATATAATATAATTTATGTGGTTGAAATTATTTGTAGTTGCACTTGATACTATTTAGTATTGTAATTAACTTATGTAACTTTGCATTTTCATATTAGATGAACCAATGCAAATTGTATGACATTCTTTTTAATTTAGTCACAAAATCATACTAATTAATTTCTATTGATTAATAACGAAAACATAAAATCAATCTAAAACTAACAAATTAGTAGTTTATATTGATTAATGATGCACAAAAATAAAATGAATATACAACTAAATTATTCGTTTATAATGATTATTAATGAAAATAAATTAAATGAATATAAACTACTAAATTAGTCATTGATATAATGAATATGAAACTACCAGAAAAAGATAAATGACTATTGCAAACAATAAATTTGTGACAAATGACAATTAGTAGCTAATTTAGAGTATCTTATAACACGACCAAAATTGAATCATATTTATTTGGTCATTAATTGGTTTCAAATGACGGCTAAAATTTGCATATATATGACTATTAGTAGCTAATTTACAGTATCTTATAACACGACCAACATTTTCGTCATATTTATTTGGTCATTAATTGATTTTCTCTGATGATCATATAGTAATATATTTTGTTGTATATTTGGTCATTACTTGTGGCAATTAATGATTGAATCAATGACTAAATTAATGACCAAATTTATGACTAAATATGCTACAATACGATAAAATTGAGACAAACAATTAATGACTAAGCTAAAAATGACTAAAAATTGGTCATGTTATAAGATACTGTAAATTAGCTACTACTAGTCACTGACTGAAAAATGGTCATTTATATGCAAATTTTAGTTGTTGTTTTAGTAACTAAATAGCCATTTTGTACTAGTGTATAAATTTCATATTTTTAAGTATAATTTTATCAGATCTATTATGACAAACTTTTCAGTGGAATATCCATGAAAATTTACATATCATATTGGTATAAGAGCATGTCTTATTAGGTATATTGTGGATATTTGAAATGGATCTATAAGACTAAGACAAAAGTCATAAGACCCTAGTCATGGTTAATGAATCTGTGAATAACCCTCATGATCCTACAAAGGAGAGGTTTTTGTGGCCATAAGCGCAAGTTTAAGATATAAAAAATTGTGTGAATCTCCTCATTGTGGACCTAAACAATAGGCTTAGAATAGTTAGAGAAGTTTGGGATTCTAATGCATAGGTTCAATCAAAGGGGAGATCAATATATCAAGAAGAAATAGATAATGAGTCAAAGAAAGGACCTGAAAAAGATCAACCTAGTTTGAGTGTCGTGAACCATTCACAATCCATGTTAAAAATGGTTGCAAAGTTTGATATCAAGCCATACCAAGGCAAGATCGACACTTTATATTTAAATCAATGGTTGCAACAATTGGAATTTTATTTCATTGTTCATCATATAGAGGAAGAACAAAAGATTTCAATTATGTGGATGAAATTAGAGGGCCATGCCCTGACCTAATGGGAAAGACACATGGATACCTTGAGATTGGATGGAGATCCTCTAGTGGTAGTGGGAGGACTTCAAAACTCTCATAAATTCATGATTTTATCGTATCATATATGTAGAGTATTAGTGGATCCAGTGGAACTAGTTTGAGTAGAAGCAGGGGTAGAGTGTATAGGAGTACACCACCAAATTCAAAAATATGGACATAATATTACTTATCTCCCCAAAGAATCCAAATATACTCCTTATATATATTTGGGTTCTACACAACCATATTGTTATAGACATATTTGGGCACTTCAACCCCAATCTTATATGTTGATAAACTAGGGTTCTTTAACTCCTAAAAGTGTTGTTTCATATCCTAAAGGATCATGGTCAACTGATTACATCATTCCCCAGAATTTCCACCCGAAAAACCACTCAGAACTAGCCAAAACGGGACCATATTGACTGCTCCATTGTCAGGGTGTGATGCATACTGACTTTTACACTAGCCAGGTGTGATGCATACTGAATAGGCCTTCTGTGGGGTGTGATGAGAGAGAAGGGACAAATGTCCAAGACAGTTTGCTAAGTGGATTCTCAAGGAATCTTCTAGAAACTTCTCCTATGACACTTGCCTATCTGAATTCGCCCATGAATGAGTAAGAGATCCAAGAAATCTCCAAGTGGAACCAAGAAAAACAAGTGGAATAACAGTAATCAAAAACCCAGAGATGACTCACACCCTTGCAGACATCTATAAATGGATCCCTCATCTGAGAGATCTAGAGGCTAGAATATTGTAATTTGTAAGGAAGTGCTGATAGTTTGAATCTGAGGAAGAGAATTTTATTGTTGAGTGATCTTGCTTTTCATGAGGTGAAGAGATCTTTGATGCTAGGAGGATTATGCTGGATCAGACAACTGGGTTGTAATTCTCCCTTTTATTTTAATAAAGTTCTTTTAGTTTTCCTCCATACAATTGTGTATCTGTGAATGTTGTTATTTGTGAATGCTATTGTATGTTCATTGTATTTCTGATTCTGTAATGCTTATGATATAATAGATCAAGATGCTTTGATGGTGTTTTGTTACTTTGTCTCTATAGGTATTCACTAAGTGGGATAAGTAGGAGAAGAGGTGCAAGCTCTGTCAAGGGGGAGAGAGATCAAGCAAGGAGTTAAGTGGAAGATCCAAGTTGGTTCCTTTGCCTCTATTTTATCTATCATACATAGAGGAAACCACAAATTGCTTTAAACTATTTGTTTCTCGGATAGCTGCCAATCCTAGAGGGCTAGTCGATCGAAAAGACACTAGTCTTCCCGAAAACAAAATGGTGACTCCACTGGGGAACCAATAGTTTGTTTGTTTGTTGTTGTTGTTTGTTTTATAAATTATAGACAGAGCCTGAATTTTGCCAGATAGCCTTCGAACTACTCTTGCTCTGCAATTGCAAAGTAGATTAATGCTGCTTCAGTCAATCTCTGGTTTAGTTTATGAATTGAACATCTGACTCACAAGCATTCTAGATGCCCTGTTGGTAGCTCAGTAACCTCTCAAGATCATACCTTTGTACTTTTCTCTTTACTGTCCATCATAGATCAGCTTAAATCACTAAAATCAGCTACAAATTTGAGCCAAAACCCACTTCAGTTGCGCTCTCTGTCCGATCGCACTGTCTTTCACTATCAACCAGTATGCATTGCACTTCTCGATTGTAGCAAGTGCGATGCATCCTTGTTTATGTGAAGGCAAGGTGTGATGACTTACTAATCCTATTTCCCTTCTTGAAATTTGGGGTTTTTTGTCCTTGTTTTCAGCTCTGTTTAGTTGTTTTGCTGCTTATGAACAATACCTCATTATTGAAGCCTCCTTGCATCATATAGATCAGCCTCCATTGATTAGTATTAGTAAATGTTTTTTGTGTATTTGTCCATCATTTACAATCTTTTGTCGAAAAGTTGCTTAAATCCAGGGACAATTTTAAAAACCACCCTAAATTTATATGTATAATAAATGGGCTAATCCCCATGATACATAGGAAAAATGGGAGGCAATTTTATCAATAATATAATATGTATATATAATGTTTTTTGTGAATCTCTCACCAGATTATATTATCTTGTACAGTGATGGAGAATCTTTCACTAAATTATAAAATTTTGTAAGATTTTGGCAAATCTTTTACTGATTAATTAAACATTGTGAAGTCTTGGCGAATGTTTTGTTAAAGTATGAAACCATATATGATAATAAGAAAACATATTCATTAAACTGTAATATACTAACATACATGTTTGGAAAAAGAAACATAATTTTCTCTTCCTACAAACAATGTTCCAAGTTTCAGTGGCCGTGTTTGTCAAGGTTCTTACAATACACTCTTTCATATCCTTCTATTAGTTTTGATAATATTCCACAACAAATTTCTTGTAGGTGTTGATATTGACAACGAATTCTGTCAAGGTAGGTGAGATTAATCTTTTCTCTACAACTTTTGTCAAGCTACCACTTTTTTGAAGCTATCAAATTTCTTTCTTATTCCATAGACTCCAATTGCGAGATAAGAAAAACACATCAAGTTTGTTTACTCCAACACGCCAACAAGTAGCAAGCCCCAACTACGTTATATAAGAAAGTATTAGGTATCCCAACGGCTTGAAGGTGATCTAACTGAAAGAAGTGACCATTGTGAGGATCCTTCCAATCAATATATGAATGTATAAATGTAGATTTATTATTATTTTAATTGGAAATCTTTAATTAAATAATAAAATTGAATTACGTCTCTCCCAATCTAAATTGCTTATTAGCATAATTCACTACCCTCATAGGTCTCGCATTTTTTAACAACATTGTAACATGTAGATTAATTTCTTTTTTGGTGAACAATCTCCACCTTTTAGGAAAATATGGTGTAGTGGCTCCAACCCCTACAGATCATTAGGACAAGCTAAGAATAGCACAAAAGATGAAAGGTTGTACAAACCAAATTATTTTTCAAACGACTAATCCAACATCAGTACCTAAACTTTTTCATGAAGATATCATATTGAGAATGTTTGAAAAATGGTGAGAAATCTTCTATGAGGGTGATGCAGAAAGAGTGATAAGGTTTCATTGTTTTGAATTTTTTTTGTTAACTCAGAAAAAGTTAAAAACCAATATTAATGGAGATATTGGTATTTTTTACTAAATTTTGTGAAGTGACTAAATGTAGCTTTAACCATTCACCTTAATATGTTTTTACAATATAATTTCCTATGCCTATTTAATATCTTTATTATCATAAAAACCAACCTATATCCATATTAACTCCACATCTACCACTCTTAGGGGGATGAAATCTATTTATCCCTCTGAGCACTTGGTAGACCCAAAATTAAGATGGATCTAAGATGATAGAATTTCCCCTTTAAATAGTCTATGCGTACATGAATACCATGGTATTACCATGGGTCAATACCATGGGTTATCATAAACCTAGAGCTTAAAAGTTACTATTAGTAATTTATAAAAATTAATAAAATTAATAATTGATTTTTATTTTATTTTTTATTTTAACCACGTCAAAATGTTTAACATACATTAAATTACAACATCCATTTTTACTCTTGATCCACCAAGCCTTGAGAGGGATCAAATATTTTTTCACTCTATGCTAGTTTGCATATCATGATATTTGATACCTCTTAGGGCTTAGTAGATCCAGAGTAAAGATGGATCTATGCTAGTTTAATTCCCCCATTTAAATAGGCTACATTCCAGGTGAATACCATGGGTCAATACCATGTTCCATTTTTATTTTTATTAATACTAATATTAAGTTTAATAATGGTTTTTTCATGGTATTAATAATAATCTAGCCCGTGGTATTTGGCCCATAGTATTTTGCCCATAGGTTTCACCTAAATATAATGTATTTTTTGAGTGTTCGTAAATATAACGTGACTTATGGAGTAAATATAAAAAAAATGTTTTATTTGTTTACCATACCCCTCGTTTATTTATATTTTTATTAATTTGCCATACCTCTTTTACAAATACGGTATTTGGCCCATAGGATTCACTTAAATAAAACCTCTTTTTTGAGCCTTCATAAATAGAAAGAGGGTTATGGACTAAATATAAAAAGAGGTTTTATTTATTTACCATACCTCTTTATATTTTTATTTGTTTACACCCTTGCCTGAATATAAGGTGACTTATGGAGTAAATATAAAAAATGTTTTATTTCTTTACCATACCTCTCATTTATTTATATTTTTATTAATTTACCATACCTCTTTTATAAATATGGTATTTGGCCCATAGGATTGACTTAAATAAAACCTATTCTTGAAAATTAGGGCAAATTTAAGGTTGTAACTCCTAATTTCAAGGGCTAAATTTACCTTTTTTACCCTCTCCCTTAAGATAAGGTGGGCTATTTGAGGTGATTTGTAAAAATGTACTATGATACAAAATATTCGCCCACTAAAAATTTAAAACCCCTTAATTTCGCCAAAGGGCGAACATTTGCCCCTAAAATTTTCCGTGCTTAAATCGATCTATCGTTTTGGTACAAAAAGTGTCGTAACTGTTGTTTTGTGTCAAAAAGAGAAGTGTTGTTGAGTCTTCCTTCCTTGGATAGTCGATTGAAATTTTAATCATGTACTTGATTTGATTTATTTGATATTTGAAGTGTAAAAAAAATTTCTATTTGAAATTGAAAAGTGTCATTTAGTCTTCCTCTCTATTTCGAAAAAGAAGTTGTCGCAATGTCGCTTTGAGTAAAAATATTTCAGATCTTTACTACATTTAGTGTTCTTTTTTGGCATTTTCACATTAAAGAGAATGAATAAAATACATGCATTTGCATTTGCATTTATATTGTGTGCGAAAAAAGATTTAGGAAAAGTGCATATAGTGTGTGTTGTTTTCTCTTTGTTTGAAAGAATCGTTATCTTCTTTCCTTCGTAGCTAGGATTTTCATTGCTCAAAATAAATATTGATTGTTTATCATTGTAGACTGCATATTTAGGAATTTTAAATCTACATCATGCAGTGAACCATTGAAAGGCAAACTTTTAAACAAGATCAACTCTAAAATAAATTTTGAATGAACTTAACAACGCTTTGGAACTTAACGCAACACATCTAGAGGTCTAGGCTAGAGGCGTGTTCTGGCGTCATAAAATCTAGTAACTATTGTTTTCATTGAAAGTTGGGTGATTCCTCCTCCTTGATACGACAAGTGCTAGCATGGACTTCTTCTCCCCGTACTATCACGTATATATTGGGAGACCACAATAGGCTTATATCCTTTATCCGTAGGAAGTTGTGTCTGCTGCCCTATCGATTGCAATGCACTGAATACAACATTTGGGAAGATTGACTGTCGTACATAAGTCTTCTAGATTTCCAGAGTAGATTTCCAGTTCGTTAAAGTAATTGAAAGTGCCATCTCTCCTGTATTTTTAATCTTTTTCAGACCTGAGGGATTATCTCATGAAAATGTTTGAGTGCTTGTCTTTTTGGCTCGCTAAAGTTATCAAAAAGTCATCCCTTTTATATTATTTTATCCTTTTTCGGACTTAGGGGATTATGCTACGAAAAAGAACAACTAGAGTTTCCTTTTTCGTCCCTTTTCAAACTCTCTAAACATGAAAAGGACTAAGTTATCCTTATTATTAAACTCATTAAAACAATAGCGACAAACTTGTCCACCCAAAGAAGAATGAGTTTCACTGTCACTAGGCTCACTAAAACATAGCGACAGGTTTGCCTGAAGGGCAAACTATAGAACAATCATATGTTATCCTCCTCAAGCTTGACAAAAATAAAGAGTACTGGTCAGCAATGACTGGGGAAAAGTGGAAGAAAAATTGAAGAATTTTATTGGTAGTAGGTTGCTCTTGAACATGACACTTTCAATCCATCACAATGATTGAGTTGAGTTGGGTTATTCTGTTCACCAGTCATATCACCATTGGTCCTCCCATCCATTTTTTGGGGTTAACACTACTAATCCATCTCAGTTTCACTGATATGTTCAAGAGAAGTCATTCAGATAATTTACCATCTAGCTAATGCCTTATCCACTGCAATACCTTCACCCTCCATTTTTCATGACTGCCATTCCTAAACCTTGTGTCGTTAGATCGTTTTCACCTCTAGAAGATCATTTGCTTCATTTCATGTCGTAGATGTGGGATAAATTAAGGCCCTCCTATGATGGGTCACTTCTTATCGACATCAGCTCATTATCCAAGAAGTTGACTTAGAAACAACCCTTTCAGTACTTTGAATCTTGCATGCCTCAATGGCAAGTTTCTCACTTCCAGCGACAGGTTGACATCAATGGCCTTCGACCGAAAGATTTTGCATGGTGTTCAACATCGGATCATATATTCACACCACATGAATTTTACTGTAGTACCTTGAGGGTCATCATCATTATCGGTGATTCCTCTCACGTCTGTTAATGGCTTACATTATTGGCTGGTAATCAGGTAATCTTTCCATGTTTGACTTTAGAACATCTTTTCACATGGATCGACTTGTACATCGGGTGAAGACTGAACAATTTTGAAGACCCTGGATCTAGTTTCATCATTCCAGGATGCGATATATCTAGGGATATAAAGACATCAAATGTACATAGAAGTTGCACAGATAGTCATCCAAGCTAAGGATGATGACTCTACATATGAAGAATCACCAGTCTGCAACTACAAACAATTATATGTTCTATGTACATGAAATGAATTTATAAAGCTGAGCATGAGAATGCCCGCCTCAGCTAGATCATGAAAATAATATGATGATGATGTATTTTATTTTTCTTATACAAGTCACCTTCCGGTTTGAATACCTCGGATCCTCATGAGAAAGCATTTCACTTGACATCAAAATATTTACGACTTCATGCTTTAGGGGGAAACTGTTATAGACATATTTTGGCTCTTCAACCCCAATCTTATATGTCGATAAAATAGGGCTCTTTAACCCCTAAAAGTGTTGTTTCATACCCTAAAGGATCATGGTCAACTAATTACATCATTCCCTGGAATTTCCACCTAAAAAACCACTCATAACTGGCCAAAACTGGACCATACTGACTACTCCACTGTCAGGGTGCAATGCATACTAACTTCTACACTAGCCAAGTGCGATGCATACTAAAGAGGCCTTCTGTGGGGTGCGATGAGTGAGAAGGGACAAATTTTCGAGACAGTTTGCTAAGTGGATGCTCATGGAATCTTCTAGAAACTTCTCCTATGACACTTGCCTATCTGAATTCGCCCATGAATGAGTAAGAGATCTAAGAAATCTCCAAGTGGAACCAAGAACAACAAGTGGAATGACACTAATAAGAAACCTAGAGATGACTCACATCCTTGCAGACATCTATAAATGGATCCTTCATCTGAGAGATCTAGAGGCTAGAATATTGCAATTTGTAAGGAAGTGTTGATAGTTTGTATTTAAGGAAGAGCATTGTATTGTTGGGTGATCTTGCTTTTCATGAGGTGAAGAGGGCTTTGATGTTGGGAGGATGATGTTGGATTAGACAGTTGGGTTGTAATTCTCCCTTCTATTTTAATAAAGTTCTTTGAGTTTTCCTCCATATAATTGTGTATCTGTGAATGTTGTTATTTGTGAATGATATTGTATGTTCATTGTATTTCTGATTCTACAATGCTTATGATACAATAGATCAAGATGCTTTGATGGTGTTTTCTTACTTTGTCTCTACAAGTATTCACTAAGTGGGATAAGTAGGAGAAGAGGTGCAAGCTCTGTCCGGGGGGAGAGGTCAAGCAAGGAGTTAAGCAGAAGATCCAGGTTGGTTCCTTTGCCTCTCTTTTATCTATCATATATAGAGGAAAAAAAAATTGCTTTAAACTGTTTGTTTCTCGGATAGCTGCCAATCCTAGAGGGCTAGTCGATCGAAAAGACACTAGTTTTCCTAGAAACAAAATGGTGACTCCACTGGGGAACGAATAGTTTGTTTGTTTGTTGTTTTTGTTTGTTTTATAAATTATAGACAGAGCCTGAAGTTAGCCAAATATCCTTCAAATTGCTCTTTCTCTGCAATTGCGAAGTAGATGAATGCTGCTTCAGTCAATCTCTGGTTTAGATTATGAATTGAACATCTGACTTACAAGCATTCTAGATGCTCTGTTGGTAGCTCAATAATCTCTCAAGATCATACCTCTGTACTTTTCTCTTTACTATCCATCATAGATCAGCGTAAATCACTGAAATTAACTGCAAATTTTAGCCAAAACCCACTTCAGTTGCACTCTCTGGCCCATCTCACTGTCTGTCACTGTTAACCAGTATGCATCGCACTTCCCAAGTGTAGCAAGTGCGATGCATCTATTATGAAACCAGCTCACAAAAAGATAGAAAAGATAGATCAATGCCTTAGAATTGAGCCTCTTCGAGGGGGAAACCTCCTTTACATTACACAAATGAATGGTTCTTTGATGATTCAAATGACAAAACCTCCTTTCTATATATAGGAGTCTAAGGATTCACAATACAACCCAGCCAACCTAACAATAATAATATAAAGGCACAAAAATAGCAATAGAGGGATTTTGTGGGGCACAGTAATAACAATATGGGGACAATAGGGGCACAAAAATATTAATAAGGGATACACCTACAATAGTAATGGGGTAATCACTAGTATTATAGGGACCTAACATGCTCCTCTCCTTGAAAAAAGTGTTGTCCTCAATGCTTGAGTAGTTATAGATGATTATGTATAAAATTCTCATCCTCTGATGTGGAATATTCAGCGTATAAGTTCTTCCACTTGATGAGATACTCTAAAATTGATCGATTACATAGTTGTCGAGTTCTCGTTTCTATGACTGCTTCCTGTTCCAATATAATATTTCCTTCCTCGTCAAGTTCTGGAAATATTGTTTGAACTAGGAGCTTGTTGCCTATAACCTTCTTTAAACATGAAACATGGAGAATTGGGTGCACTCGAGAAGCTGCATGAAGCTCCAATTTGTATGCCATAGTACCTATCTTTTGCAACACCTTGTAAGGACCATAATACTTTGGTGATAATTTATTATCCTTCTTAGCTTGCTTTAGGGACATTTGTTTATATGGTTGTAGTAGTAGGAATACCCAATCACCTACATCAAAACTTCTTTTGCTGCGATGTTGATCTGCCTGTTGTTTCATTCTATTCTGCACCAACACGAGGTTATCCTTTAAGAGTTGAAGGACTTGTTGTTGATGCTCAATGTGATGTTCCACTACTTGAACCTTAGAATTTTCTCTTAAATATGACGTGATGGATGGTGGCTGATATCCATAAAGTGCCATAAATGGGGTCATTTTTGTTGTTGTATGGAAGGAAGTGTTATACCACCATTTAGCTAGAGGCAACCATTTGACCCATTGTGTCTGTTTATCAGATGCAAAGCAACGAAGATATCCTTCCAAACATTTGTTTACTATCTCAGTTTGCCCATCAGATTGAGGATGATAAGATGAGCTATGAGCTAACTGAGTACCAAGACAAGAAAATAATTATGTCCAAAAATTTCCAGTGAAAATGGGATCTCTGTCACTTACAATAATCTTTGGGTTTCCATGTTTCTTTTGAATTGTTTCCATAAATGCAATAGAAATTGTACTGGTTTTAAATGGATGTGATAATGCACAAAAGTGTGCATACTTGGTAAGTCTATCAATTACCACCATTATGACACTCTTTCCCTCAGACTTGGGTAAACCTATGATAAAATCCATTGAAACCTCCTCCCAACATTGGCTTGGAATGGATAAAGGTTGTAATAGACATGGGGTCTTAATCGTTTCAACTTTATTTTTTTGGAAAACCAAACATTTCGCCACAAACTTTTGAATATCTCATTTAAGGCCATCCCAAAATAATTCCTTCTTAACCCTATGGTAAGTTTTTAAAAATCCTAAGTGCCCTCCTAAGGGAGAAGTGTGGCAATTCCATAAGAATCTTTTGTTTGAGTTGGGAATTCTTACAGAGGTATAAGTGATATTTGTACCATAATGAATCATTTTTCTAACTAAATGTATCAGATGTACTAGAATCTTGTTGTAACTTTCAAATAAGTGCCCACACTTCTTCATTATTCTTCCATTCCTCCCTTGCCTTGTTTATCCAATCTGGTTTGATAATAGAAATGGTGCACAACCATTCTTCCACATCCTCATCCTTTCTTGAGAGTGCATCTGCCACCACAGTTTGTTTCCCCTTTTTGTAGATGATATCGAAGTCATAACCCAACATCTTTGTGACCCACTTTTATTGCTCTTCAGAGGATATTCTTTGTTCTAAAAATTATTTATGGCTATCATGATCTGTTTTTACCTTGAAATGTCTTCCCATTAGGTAGGGTCACCATTTCTTAAGTGCATGTAGTATTGCCAACATTTACTTCTCAAAAATAGCTTTGTGTAAAAACTTTCCCTTGATTAGATGACTTTCAAAAGCAATGGTTCTTTCATCTTGCATTAAAACAACACCAATTCCATTTCTTGAAGCATCACATTCCACAATAAAGGTTTTTGTGAAGTTCGGTGTAGCTAAGACCAGTGCTTAGCACATTGCCTCTTTAAGATGTTCGAAGGCCTTTGTTGCTTTTGGAGTCCATGAAAATGCATCTTTCTTCAATAATGTTGTTAGAGGTGCTGCTATTCTCCCATAATTCTCAACAAACTTGCGATAATACCCTGTCAACCTGAGAAATCCTCACAGATACTTTATGGATGTGGGGATTTTCCATTCCTTAATGGCTTTAATTTTGCTAGGGTCTACCTTAAATCCTTCATGAGATACAATATGACCCAAATATTCCACCTCTTGTACTCCAAAGAAACATTTGGAGCTTTTTTCATGTAATTGTTTCTCCTCCAATAGTTGTAGCACCCTGTCAACATGTTCAACATGATCCTTCCATGACTTGCTGTAGATTAGTATATCATCAAAAAATACTAACACAAATTTTCTAAGGAAGGATTTGAAAATGGAATTCATCAAACCTTGAAATGTAGAAGGTGCATTGGTAAGGCCAAAAGGCATGACCAAAAATTCATAATGACTCTCATGAGTTCTAAATGCTATTTTTGGAATGCATTCAGTCTTCATTCTGATTTGATGATATCCTGAACGAAGATCCAACTTGGTGAAGTAAATTGATCCATGCAATTAATCCAGTAATTGATCAATGATAGGAATGGGAAAATTATCTTTAATAGTGAGCTTGTTGAGCTCCCTATAATCTGGACACATGCACCATGATCCATCCTTCTCGTGCACCAATACTACTAGAGCTGAGAAAGAACTTTGACTAGTTTGAATTATACCAACCTCTAGCATTTATACAACCATACTTTCAATTTCACTCTTTTGGGCATACGGATATCTATACGGCCTTATGTTTGGAGGAACACTTCCTGTAATCAGATGAATAGCATGACAATGATCACAAATAGGTGGGAGACCTTTGGGAGTCTCAAATACCTTGGAATGATTTTCCAAGACTTTTTGGAGATATGGAGAAATAGATGATTTCGATGTGGAAACATCTAGCAAACATAGTTGTGAAATTACACCTCTTTGTTCCTTTTTTAGAAGCTTTGTCATACTGTTAGAGCTGATTATCTTTCCTGGTTTCCCTGCAATACCCCTTAATTCAACTTCCTTTCCTTCTGCAGAAAATTTCATGAAAATTTCTTGAAAATTAAAAGCTATTGTACCCAAGGATGGTAGCCATTGGACTCCTAGTACAATATCACCACCTCCCATTAGAATGGAAAGCATTGGGCTAGTCAATACATATTCTCCCATGGATAGCTTGATATTATGGCACTTTCTACAGAAATTTATCGTTCCTCCATTTGCAACCATCACTTGACACTCTGGTGCTAGATATAGGAAGCAATTCAATTCTTTTGCTACCTTACAATGAATAAAATTGTGGGTACTTCCTGAATCAATCAACACTATTACCTTTTTCTTCTTTATTTTTCCTTCTATCTTGATAGTTTTAGGAGTGGTAATTCCAACCAATGCATTACAAGATATGGTCAGATTCATTTCTTCTTTATGTAGGCTTTGTTCCTGGAGTATATCCTCTTCTTTTGACCTTTCTTGCTCCTTTTCTTCTTCCTCTTCACAATCTATGTAGAATAATTTCTTCTCAGCACACTTATGACCTTTAGTGTATTTTCTATCACAACTGTAGCAAATCCCTTTTGCTCTTTTTTCTTCCAATTGTTGTGGTGTCAACGTTATAGGTTGTGGAAGACTAGGGACAACAACACTTCCATCTTTATAGTTGTGAGTGGTATGCTTCCTGGTTGCCATAATTTTGCTTTCCATTTTTCTTACTAACTTGAATGCCTTCTCTAATGAATTAGGTTCCCAAAGGCAAACATCATGTTGGATATTATCCTTTAAAGTCCTATGAACACATCAATCCTATGCTCCTCTGGAATATTTTTTACCCTTATGTTTAATTTTTGGATCTCCTCAATGTGCTCCATTATTGAACCCTTTTGTTTGAGACTTGTCAATTGGCTAAAAAAAGTGTTGCTTTTTGTGTTGGAAATACTACTGAGAGGGGGGAGGGTGAATCAGTATTATTAAATCAATCAAACTTTTTCATTTCCATATTAAGATTCATATATGCTATTTCAGTTAAGGCAAATCGCGTGTATACGCAACTGTGTGTAATGCAACAAGCGTATATCCAGTAAACTTATGATTCAGTTAGTTGATCCTTAATGAGTGCATCAGAACATTATTAACCATATGAACAGTAAATAGGAGCATTAAAATAGAATAGATCATCACACACAAGAAGCACACATGAACACCATGATGTAAAGTGGAAACCCAATGTGGGTGAAAACCACTTGCTGCAAGTCATTTCAATCTTCTTTTTAATAAGAAACTTCTTTATACAATAGTTTTGTACTGGTGCAGTCTTATACCAGTACACAAGCTTCTACCTACAGAAGGCTACAACCTTCTCTCGTTATCCAGACTCTCCTGGAAGGAAGCTACAACCCCCTTAGCTCTTGTACTAGCCAATCCATTTACTAGTACGTAGGTGTTGTCCTACTGAATGCTCCAACCTTCACTCGTTTTCCAGCTGCTACTGGAAGGGAGTTGCCACCCCCTTAGCTCTTGTACTAGCTGATGTACTAGTACTTAGGTGTCGACCTACAGAAGGCTACAACCTTCTCTTTCTTCCTCCAGGTACCACGTTTCATAAATTTTTAGACTGGATACTCCTGAAGCACAACACCATAATCTGAAGGCCACGTTTCATCCAATTTTCATACTGGACCCATCAACACATTGAAGCACAAAATTAATCACCACTGCAAAACACCCATCAACTACACCTGCATCATCAATCTTTGAATCACCCAATACTGAAACACTGAAACCCTGTCAACAACACAATCACCAGAACAAAGAACACAAAACAGACAACAGAACTCTGCAACAGTAACCAGATCCAACTGCAACTTCAAATATCATGTCTCATAATGTATACAATACTATGATGAATCAAACCAGCGTACATATGTGCTTTCACCAAAGCTAACCTGCATACAAATCTGCAAATATTTACTCATAACTTTGTAGCTGTTCTAGACATCAGTCATACCCAGATCATAACATTCATACAATAAAACATGCGTTAATAATTCAGATCTAGTCTATCCATAATCAAACCATATAATGATAAAACATTCCAAGCCTTAAGATCTTGATCCATCGTTCATCATCATTCACATGGGTGCATCCTTGGTTCAAATCAATCACAGCATCACAAACCCATAACCAGCATACTAGATCTCACACTTCATCAGATATTCATCACTTCTCAAAATTGCCTTTGCCTAATGATCTTCTTCTCCTTTTATAGTCTTAGGCCTTACTCAATACCATGGTCCAAAACCATTTAGAACCAATACTAGGGACCCAATACCTGGGTTCAACACTTCGGATGCAATACCAAGGACCAAAACTATAGGTCTAAATACCACGGACCCAAAAATAAGCTTTCCGGCATGTATGCACTTTTCTGTGCATGAAAGTGCGTGCATATGCATACACGACTTTTGATCAGCAATCCCGCGTGTATACGCACCTTTGTATATAGTGAACCTGCATGTATAACCTGTGTGTATACCCTACTTGGTACATAGCGAACCTATGCGATGTGGTACATAGTGAACCTACGTATAACATGCATATGTACGCGACTTGGTATATAGTGAACCTGCGTATATACTCTTCTTTCTTCATTTTTGTAGTCTGATCATTAATTCTTTGCTAATGACCTGCTGCACTATAATCTGTCATCTTGCCATCAAGGACAACACTTGTATCATAATGCCAACAATCTCCCCCTTTGGACTTGATGGCAAAGCTAACTTTTCATACTGAGAACTGTCATCTGATTCCTTTGAGTTGTCCTGCATCCCATGTATTCTATCACATCTGATATCTCTTCTTGTAGATTCATCTAGATATATATAAGTGATTTGTTCTTCTACGAGTGGGTTTCCATCAAGTACAACACATGCATCATAATGCCAACATTTTGTATCCTCATAATGTGCTGTCAATTCTTCCATAAAAATTGCCCAAGTGATAATTTGTTTACGAGAGCAAAACCATTGATACCATACAAACTGATTTGGTTCAAAATATAAAGTTGCAATACGTACCTTTTGTGTGTTTTTCACATTATTGAGATCGTAAAATTGCTCCATCTGTAATATCCATGTTGCAAGATCCTTGCCATCAAACTTCCTCATATTGATTTTTGGAATATGGTGGGTCTTTGATCTAACATTAGAGTCTATGAAATCATGAGTATCATTTCTTTTGTTCGCATCATGAGTTTCCTTTACTACCCTTTCACCATTAGTAAGTATTTCTTGTAGAAAATTTGTCAAATATGTCTTCAAATCTGCCATGCATGTCTTCAAATCTATATTCAAATCATCCATCTTAGCTTCCATGCCATTCATCTTAGCTTCCACGCACTTTATCTTAGATTCCATGCCATTTATCTTAGCTTCTGTTAGCTTTGGTGAGAGTGACATTTGTTGCACTTGGTCTTGTAATTTTGATATATCATGTAGCATTTCTTCCTCTTCTTCATGAGTCATGCTAAAGCTTTCAGGTTTCTTACTAGGTGTTTGCATTTTCTTTCCTCGAGGCATTAGTTACTGATAATAATTCTCTACTATTCCCTTTGAATTCCTTGAAAATAATTTTTCAAACCAAGCTTAAGCAAAAATTTAAAAAAAATCTACACACCTTTGTTTTCACTTTGTAGGAGCTCAATATTGCCTCTGATGTATCTCTGTAATTTTGGATCATCCAGTTTTGAAATTGCGACCTATAGTATCCCTCTGTGTTCTCTTTCCAATGCCACCAGTCTGATCCAAATTGGATTCTCCAAGGAAGAGTTATGCGAAATCTCCCACAGTGACCTGATTATAGACTAGTTCAGTAGAGCGAACTTGTATGATGTTCCATGTGTCCTTGTTTTGACCTTTGGCTCTAAAAAATAGATACAAGAAACTATAGTCTGTCCTCTTTCTTTACCTTCTCATGAAATTTCAATCCGATGCTCAGAGAGAAAGTTATGACGATTTTCCCCAGGTCACCTGTTTGGAATGTAAT
The DNA here is from genome assembly GCA_031772625.1 of Pinus tabuliformis. Classification (NCBI taxonomy): domain Eukaryota; kingdom Viridiplantae; phylum Streptophyta; class Pinopsida; order Pinales; family Pinaceae; genus Pinus; species Pinus tabuliformis. The sequence continues at coordinate 1,217,338,877 of CM062817.1, read as the reverse complement.
TCAGGAGTCTACAAAAAGACCAAATTCCTTAGATCATATCTCTGCAAAAATAGCATGAAAAGCTTTGAAATTCGAACTAGAGGTTCGTACGATTTCCTTTCAAATGGGTTTCTTTTCGCTTCTGAAACATCACAGAAAAAGGTTATAGCGAAAATGCCACAATGACCTATTTGGAGCAGCGAAACCCTAGAATCCAAAGCTTTGATACCAAATTTTATGAAACCAGCTCACAAAAAGATAGAAAGGAGAGATCAACGCCTTAGAATTCAGCCTCTTCGAGGCGGAAACCTCCTTTACATTACAGAAATGAATGATTCTTTGATGATTCAAATGACAAAACCTCCTTTCTATATGTAGGAGTGTAAGGATTCACAATATAACCTAGACGACCTAACAATAATAATATAAAGGATAAAAATAACAACAAAGGGATTCTATGGGGCATAATAATAACAATATGGAGACAATAGGGGCACAACAATATTAATAAGGGATACACCTACAATAGTAATGGGGCAATCACTAGTACTATAGGGACCTAACAACATCCTTATTTTTGTGAAGCCCAGGTGCAATGACTAACTGAGCCTATTTCCCTTCTTGAAATTTCGGGTTTTTTGTCCTTGTTTTCAGCTCTGTTTAGTTGTTTTGTTGCTTATGAATAGTACCACGTTATTGAAGCCTCCTTACATCAGATAGATTAGCCTCCATCAATTAGGATTAGTAAATGTTTTTTTATGTATTTGTCCATAATTTACAATCCTTTGTCGAAAAGTTGCTTAAATCGATCTGTCGTTTTGGTACATAAAGTGTCCTAACGGTCGTTTTGTGTCAAAAAGAGAAGTATCGTTGAGTCTTCCTTCCCTAGATAGTCGATTGAACCTTTTGTCATGTATTTTATTTGATTTATTTGATATTTGAAGTGTCGAAAACATTTTATATTCGAAATTGAAAAGTGTTGTTTAGTCTTCCTTTCTGTTTTGAAAAAGAAGTTGTTGAAATATCGCTTTGAGTAAAAATATTTCAGACCTTTACTACATTTAGTGTTATTTTTTGGTATTTTCACATTAAAGAGAATGAAAAAAAATACATGCATTTGTATTTACATTTAGACTGCGTGCGAAAAATGATTTAGGAAAAGTGCATATAGTGTGTGTTGTTTGCTCTTTGTTTGAAAGAATCATAATCTTCTTTCCTTAGTAGCTAGTATTTTCATTGCTCAAAATAAACAACGATTGTTTATCATTGTAGAATGTATATTTAGGAATTTTAAATCTACATCAAATGGTGAACCATTGAAAGGAAAACTTTTAAACAAGATCAACTCTAAAATAAATTTCAATGAACTTAACAATGCTTTGGAACTTAACGCAACACATCTAGAGGTCTATGTGAGAGACGTGTTCCGACATCGTAAACTATAGTATTATCGTTTTCATTGAAGGTTGGGTGATTCCTCCTCCTTGATATGACAAGTGATAGCACGAACTTGTTCTCCCTGTATTGTCATGTATATATTGGGAGACCACAATAGGCTTATATCCTTTATCCATAGGAAGTCATGTCTGCCGCCCTATCGATCGCAATGCACTGAACAGAGCATTTGGGAAGATTGACTGTCATACATAAGTCCTTGGTAATTTCTCTTTAATTTATCGCCAAGGTGTATTTTGCAGCTTTGCAATTGGTTTGGTAATCCCTCTGTCTAAATTTCCAGAGTAGATTTCCAGCTCATTAAAGTAATTGAAAGTGCCATCCCTCCTGTATTTTTTAATCTTTTTTAGACCTGAGGGATTATCTCATGAAAAATTTCAAGCACTTGTCTTTTCAGCTCGCTAAAGTTATCGAAAAGTCATCTGTTTTGTAATATTTTATCCTTTTTCAGACTTAGGGAATTATGCTACGAAAAAGAACTACTAGAGTTTCCTTTTCATCCCTTTGCAAACTCTCTAAACATGAAAAGGACCGAGTTATCCTTGTCGTTAAACTCATTAAAACAATACCGACAAACTTGTCCACCCAGAGAAGAATGAGTTTCACTGTCGCTAGGCTCTCTAGAACATAGCGACGGGTTTGCCTGAAGGGAAAATTATAGAACAATCATATGTTATCCTCCTCAAGCTTGACAAAAATAAAGAGGTACTAGTCAACAATGACTGGGGAAAAGGGAAGAAAACTTGGAGAAATTTATTGGTAGCAGGTCACTCTTGAACATGACACTTTCAATCCATTGCAATGATTGAGTCGGGTTGGGTTATTCCATTCACCTGTCATATCACCATTGGTCCTCCACACCATCCATTTTTTGGGGTTAACACTACCAATCCATCTCAGTGTCGCCGATATGTTCAAGAGAAGTCATTCAGAGAATTCACCATCTAGCTAATGCCTCATCCATTTTAATACCTTCACCCTCCATTTTTTCGTGACCACTATTCCTAAACTTTCTGTCATCAGATTGTTTTCACCTCCAGAAGATCATTTTCTTCATTTCGTGTCGTAGATGTGGGATACATTCAGGCCCTCCTATGATGGGTCACTTCTTGTTGACATCAGTTCATTATCCAAGAAGTTGACTTAGAAACAACCCTTTTAGTAATTTGAAGCTTGCATGCCTCAATGGCAAGTTTCTCACTTCTGGCGATAGGTTGACTTCAATGCATCAGATCATATATTCACGACACATGAATTGTATTGTAGTACCTTGAGGGTCATCATCATTATCAGTGATTCCTCTCACGTCGATTAATAGATTACATTATTGGCTGGTAATCAAGCGATGTCTTTTCATGTTCGACTTGAGAACATCTTTTCACATGGATCGAATTGTACATGGGGTGAAGATTGAACAAGTTTGAATACCCCGGATCTAGTTTCATCCATCTGGACTGTGATATATCTAGGGATATAAAGACATCAAATGTACATAGAGGTTGCACAGACAGTCATCCAAGCCAAGGATGATGGCTCTACATATGAAGAATCACCAGTCTGCAACTGCAGATGACTATCTGTTCTATGTACATGAAATGAATTTATAAAGCTGAGCATGGGAATGGCTGCCTCAGCTAGATCATGTTCATAATATGATGATGATGTATTTTATTGTATCTTATATAGGTCACCTTCTGGTTCGAATACCTCGGATCCTCATGATAAAGCATTTCACCCGACATCAAAAGATTTATGACTTCATGGTTTAGGGGGCAACTGTTATAGACGTATTTGGGCACTTCAACCCCAATCTTATATGTCGATAGACTAGGGCTCTTTAACCCCTAAAAGTGTTGTTTCATACCCTAAAGGATCATGGTCAACTGATTAAATCATTCCCCAAAAGTTCCACCTCAAAAACCACTCAGAACTGGCCAAAACTGGACCATACTTACTGCTCCACTGTCAGGGTGTGATGCATATTGACTTCTACACTAGCCAGGTGCGATGCATACTGAAGAGGCCTTTTGTGGGGTGCAATGAGTGAGAAGGGACAAATTTCTGAGACAGTTTGCTAAGTGGATGCTCATGGAATCTTTTAGAAACTTCTACTATGACACTTGCCTCTCTGAATTCACCCAAGAATGAGTAAGAGATCTAAGAAATCTCCAAGTGGAACCAAAAACAACAAATGGAATGACACTAATCCAAAACCCATAGATGACTCACACCCTTGAGGACATCTATAAATGGATCCCTCATCTGAGAGATCTAGAGGCTGGAATATTGTAATTTGTAAGGAAATGCTGATAGTTTGTATTTGAGAAAGAGCATTGTATTATTGGGTGATCTTGCTTTTCATGAGGTGAAGAGGACTTTGATGCTGGGAGGATGATGCTAGATCAAATAGCTGGGTTTTAATTCTCCCTTCTATTTTAATTAATTTCTTTGAGTTTTCCTCCATACAATTGTGTATCTGCGAATGTTGTTATTTGTGAATGCTATTGTATGTTCATTGTATTTCTGATTCTGCAACGCTTATGATATAATAGATCAAGATGCTTTGATGGTGTTTTGTTACTTTGTCTCTATAGGTATTCACTAAGTGGGATAAGTAGGAGAAGAGGTGAAAGCTCTGTCAAGGGGGAGAGAGATCAAGAAAGGAGTTAATCAGAAGATCTAGGTTGGTCCTTTTCCTCTCTCTTATCTATCATACATAGAGGAAATCATAAATTGCTTTAAAATATTTGTTTCTAGGATAGCTGCCAATCGCAAAGGGCTAGTCGATCGAAAAGACACTAGTTTTCCCAGAAACAAAATGGCGACTCCACTGGGGAACGAATAGTTTGTTTATTTGTTGTTGTTGCTCATTTTATAAATTATAGACAGAGCCTAAAGTTAGCCAGATAGCCTTTGAATTACTCTTGCTCTGCAATTGCAAAGTAGATGAATGCTGCTTCAGTCAATCTCTGGTTTAGTTTATGAATTGAACATTTGTTTTACAAGCATTCTAGATGCCCTGTTGGTAGCTCAATAACCTCTCAAGATCATACCTCTATACTTTTCTCTTTACTATCCATCATGGATCAGCGTAAATCACTGAAATCAACTGCGAATCTGAGCCAAACCAACTTCAGTTGTGCTCTCTGGCCCATTGCATTGTCTATCACTATCAACAAGTATGCATCGCACTTCCTGAGTGTAGCAAGTGTGATGCATTCTTGTTTCTGTGAAGCCCATGTGTGATGATTGACTAAGCCTATTTCCCTTCTTAAAATTTGGGTTTTTTTTTCCTTGTTTTCAGCTCTGTTTAGTTGTTTTGCTGCTTATGAATAATACCTCATTACTGAAGCCTCCTTGCATCAGATAGATCAGCCTCTGTTGATTAGGATTAGAAAATGTTTTTTTTATGTATTTGTCCATCATTTACAATCCTTTTTCCAAAAGTTTCTTAAATCGATCTGTCATTTTGGTACAAAAAGTGTCATAACTATCGTTTTGTGTCAAAAAGAGAAGTGTCGTTGACTCTTCCTTCCCTAGATAGTCGATTGAACTTTTTTTCATGTATTTGATTTTATTTATTTGATATTTGAAGTGTCGAAAGCATTTTCTATTCGAAATTGAAAAGTGTCATTCAGTATTCCTTTCTATTTTGAAAAATAAGTTGTCGAAATGTCGCTTTGAGTAAAAATATTTCAGATCTTTACTACATTTAGTGTTCTTTTTTGGCATTTTCACATTAAAGAGAACAAAAACAAATACATGCATTTGCATTTGCATTTAGACTGTGTGCGAAAAATGATTTAGGAAAAGTGCATATAGTGTGTGTTGTTTTCTCTTTGTTTGAAAGAATCGTAATCTTCTTTCCTTAGTAGCTAGGATTTTTGTTGCTCAAAATAAACAACGATTGTTTATCACTGTAGACTACATATTTAAGAATTTTAAATCTACATCACATGTTGAACCATTGAAAGGAAAACTTTTAAGCAAGATCAACTCTAAAATAAATTTCAATGAACTTAACAATGCTTTGGAACTTAACGCAACACATCTAGAGGTCTAGGCTAGAGACATGTTCCGACATCGTAAAATCTAGTAACTATCATTTTCATTGATGGTTGGGTGATTCCTCCTCCTTCATGCAACAAGTTTTAGCACGGACTTGTGCACCCTGTACCGTCGCGTACATATTGGGAGACCACAATAGGCTTATATCCTTTATCCATAGGAAGCTGTGTCTACCACCCTATCGATCCTAATGCACTGAACACAACATTTAGGAAGATTGACTGTCATACATAAGTCCTTGGTAATTTCTCTTTAATTTATCACGAAGGTGTATTTTGCAATTTTGCGATTGGTTTGGTAATCCCTCTATCTAGATTTCCAGAGTAGTCACTTTCATTCCTTTCCGACTCTTTAAATCAAAAGGTCCATCTAAGCACTTGTCACTTCAGGCTCATTAAAAATCGAAGGGGACTAGAGTCATCTTTAGCTTTTTCTCGACTCTTGAAAATTGAAAAATCAAAGCTGTATCAAAGCGTCTTTAAAATTTATTAATTCAAAATAACATCATTGTTCCTTTATTGATCTTAGGTTGAGATAATGGAGTCCACCAATCAAGGAATCCCTTTGGAGGGGAATCCTAGTCCTTTTACTTCTTGGGGAAATATTAGTGCTCCTCATATGGCCACATTTTCTCTTCCGGGACTTACCATTGGCCTACCAGTATGGTTGTTCTCAACCTTTGTGGTTCAAAATAACGTGATTCCTCAGTAGTCAAATCAGCATCTAGTTGATACTAAAATTGACCCTTCACCTTCTTCTTCATTTGTTTCTTCCTCCCCTTCTTCTTCTTCAGTTGGTAAAAGTATTGATACTAGTAACCAAGTGGCTAAGAAAAAGAAGAAAGGGAAGAAGAAGAAGAAGAAGCTAATTCAACAAGGGGGCAACCAGGAAACCATTGCTCTGAATCCAACATCTAATGAAAATCCATCCATTAAAACTCCTAAACCCAAATTTCCATGCATAATTTGTACGGGAGACCATTTTCATCGAGATTGTCCTTGCTTTCCTTGGATCTTGAAAGAATGGTCTTCCTGTTCACACAAACCCATGTCATCAACCTCTAGAGATCATGTTGGTAACACACCATCAACTAGTGATAGTAAAGTTCATGGTCAGAAGGGAAAAGTCAAGCTTCCATGTAGGTTATGTGAAGGTACACACCCCTTTCACCTTTTTCCATATTTGGATGAAGCCATAAGAGTGATGGATAACCATCCTGATTCACTAGGTGATGAACCGACTGACTTAAATCAACCGTTGGTAAAAACCACTCTCTCTAAAAGTGAATCCTATGAGTCTATCCCCGACCAAAGTCAATAGGTCGAAGTGATAGTTAACCCGATTTCACCTTTAGCTAATCACACCTTCCTCGAAGAGAGTGAAAAAGATACCGCTCAAGTTCTTTTTGTTTCCTGAGATTCAAATGAGCTTGGGGGCAGTCCACCTGTTCCACCCAAACAGGAGAAAAATCCTCCAGTTCTCGTAACTCAAGGGGTTAATTCTCCTGTTTCTATGGTACCCCCTCTAAGTAGTCTAGTTACTTCCTTTGATTGGAATCAATTGGCAGGATATTGCCTTCCTTCTTATGTGCCTTTCCAGATCATAGTACAAGTATGTAATATGATTGTATGTAGCACTATTATGGATGAAGTTGCATCAATGAGCATCCTTTCCCCAACTGCATGGCAAGTGCTCGGTTTGCCACCGCTTGTTCCTGTTACACAGAATCTATTGGGCTTTAACAAAGGAACCAGTCATCCGTTAGGGTTCCTTCCTCAATTACCTATCATTTTGGGAGGAAAAACAGTTTATTTGAATGTGATGGTAGTCCTAGGACCTTTAGATTACAAGTTAATTCTTGGGCGTGACTATTTTTATCACATGGGAGCTATTGTTTCAACACTCTTTCGAGTGATTTGTTTCCTGCATGAAGGCAGAATTGTCACCATTGACCAGCTTTCATTTCCCGGTCCAAATATAACTCCTAGTCAGCCATCATTCCTAAATGGTCCATTTATACCAATGGTATCATCCCTGCCACGGGTTAATTTTGTGGCAACCTCTTCCATACCTACATCAACTGACAATCAATTCAGTGATGTTGTACATTATGTATTGGGGGCATTGGAACTAGATCTTCCTTCATGACCTCTTATGAGTTGTGATCAAAGGTCTCCGAGGATAGTTCGTTGACCTGTGTCAACCTTGTTAAAAAATGAAACCAAGGATCTGAGAAAAGTCCCTTGTCTTGTATCAAGCTCGTTAAAAAATGAAACAAGGACCCCTGGAGCAAAGTTCCAAGTCGAGTCTTCCACTTGATCTCCAAAAAGAACCTTCATTCCATCCACCTAATTACCGCGAGTAGTCTGGTGAATGTAACGAAGCTTAGGGGGCATGCATGCTTATCTATTTGGCAGACAAACCTGGCTGAAAAGATAGGTTTCCCTATAGGTTATGTGATTGGAAGTGCCATCCCACATCATTCACCTTTGTCCACTCTGTGGACAAAGCCCAGAAAGAGTTTTGTTTAACCGCTGACGAAAGCATCCTACCATGTGAATTTTCCTATAAGTTAAGTGATTGGTCCGACACACCATTCACCTTTTTCTGCTCTGCAGACAAAGCCAAGGAAGTGTTTTGTTTAAACTACTGACAAAAACCATCCTGCTTAACCATAGTGATTTCCATATGGTTACTGGAGATTCTCCTTTTCACCTTGTTGGGGGCATGCAAACTTTTCATTTTCTAGTTTTTTAGCTTTTTTGTTTCTAGCTTTTTAGTTTTGAGCTTGCATAGAAAAATAAACTAGAATGAGAAGTGTTATCGCATGGTTCAAGCTCATTAAAAAATAAACCTACCACTGAGCATAGTTTCTTTCGGTTCAAGCTCATTAAAAAATGAATCCACTCTCGCTAAATAACCTTTATGATTGCCCTGCTATCAGCCTTTTGAACCTTAGTTGTGTTCCTGCCATCACCTCCATTCTTTTTGTAGGTTTTAACCCCATACAGAAATTACCTACATACAAATTCTAAAATACATAAAATAAACAATGCAAGAATATAACACTTAAAACACATATACACAGAGATTTCCCCTGGATCCCGAAACCAAGACTACCAGCTTGATTTTTCATTATGTTCCTTTCAATGTTACAATACATATTTATACATGTCGAAGCATCCAATACCATGGATTGAAAAACCATCGCGTCCAATACCATGGACCGAAAACCATCGCGTCCAAAAACTTGTGCGAAAATCATGCACAAAACCATAGGTGGGGCCGCCCATCCTAACATAGGGTCCAAAACCAAAATTTTCCAGGGCACTGCCCCAAACCCCATAAAGTGGGGTTACGAGTACCCTTCAAACCCCCTATTAACTATGTGGAAAGAATATAAACAACCCAACATTCTCCCGCTTGTTGTTTTCTTTCCATAGGGGGGCACAAGAGAGTTTAGTCATTTTTCTAGCCCTGAAACGCCCATTGTCTCTCTACACCAAGAGAACTTCTTAGAGCTCATAGATTTTGTCAATGCATTTGCAGTATTCTTCAAAGTGTCCACCTTTACTAGCAAGACCTTTTTGTCTTCTATCATATCCCTCACAAAGTGATACTGAACATCAATGTGCTTTTTCTTTGAATGATATGTGAGGTTCTTTTCCAAGAAAATTGCACTTTGGCTGTCACAGTCTATCCATATAGCTTCTTGTACTAACCCCATACTTGAACACAATCTTTGCAACCAAACTGCTTCCTTGCTTGCATGAGTGGCTGCCATGTATTCTACCTCTATAGTTGATAGTGCCACTACAGATTGTTTCTTACTCATCGAACTGACTGCACCTCCAAATAGGTTAAACACATACCCACTTGTAGATCTTCTCTGATCCAGATCTCCATCCTAGTTTGCATCAATAAAGCCACGAATATCCAACACTATGTCCAATCCTGGTCCTCCTTGGTAGCACAAACCATAATCACTAGTGCCATGCAAATACCTGAAAACTCGCTTCACTGCTGTCCAATGCTCCTTTCCTAGTTTTGAGATAAACCTGCTCAGTACTCCACTGCATGTGCAATGTCTGGTCTAGTACAGACCATTGCATACATCAGGCTACCGACTGCACTTTCCTATGGAACACGGGACATGTCCTCTTCCTCTTCTTGTGTCTTGGGACACTGTTCAACAGATAACCTCACACCTACAGGAATAGGAACCTTCACCAATTTACTATCATGCATATTTAACCTCTGCAATATTGTCTCAACATACTTCCTCTAGTTTAACCAGAGCTTCCTCTTTTCTTGATCTCTTTTAATTTCCATGCCCAAAATATAGTTTGCAGCACCAAGATATTTCATGTCGAATTTGGAGGACAATTGGGTCTTCAAATCCTGGATAATTTATTTGTCATTTCCAACCAGCAACATATCATCCACATACAATACCAGATAAATAACATGGTCACCAATTAATTTAACATACACACAATGATTTTCTTTTCTTCTGGTGAAGCCAAGTCCCCGTATAAATGTATCAAATTTCTAATACCACATCCTTGGTGACTGTTTTAACCCATACAGAGACTTCTTTAACTTACATACCAGTTATTTCTTACCCTTCACCGCAAAGTCTTTAGGTTGCTTCAAGTAGATCTCCTCTTCCAGATCCCTGTGAAGAAATGTTGTCTTCACATCCATCTGTTCTACCTCAAAATCAAAAGCAACAGCAATAGATAAAAGTAATCTAATAGAAGTTACCTTGGCAACAGGCGAAAAAATATCACCAAAATCAATTCCCGGCACCTAGGAATAACCTTTTTCTATGAACCGAGCTTTGTATTTCTCCACCTTTCCTTCTACATTTTTCTTCTTCTTGAACACCCATTTACTGCCAGTAGGTTTCCTTCCACCTGGCAACTCTACCAGATCCCAAGCCTCATTTTTGTGCAAAGATGCCATTTCATCAACCATGGCCTCTTTCCAGAGTTTTCCATCCTCTGAATCCATTGCTTCTTTCACAGTTCTGGGATCATCATCAGTAACAGAAAAAGAAAAATTTGAACAAAAAGTAGATGGACTATACCTTTCTAGCTGCCTTCTTTCTCGAACTAATCTTCTCACAGCCGAAGTTTGTGGCTCTTCATCTTCTGATTCCTCCTCTGTTGTAGAGTCTGATTCTTCCTCCTTTAGCTCAAACTCTATCTTCTCAGGTTCCTTTGGTTGTAATTCATGTTTAATAACATCTTTCACCTCTCTGAACACCACATCTCAGCTCTACACAACCTTCCTTGTTATTGGGTTCCAAAGCTTATAGCCCTTTAAACCATCCGTATACCCAATAAAGATGGACTTTTCAGATTTACTATCGAACTTGGTTCGTTTCTCCTTTGGAACATGTACATATGTATCACATCCAAATACGCTTAAATGTGAAAGAGAGAGTTTCTTACCAGTCCATACCTCTTGTGGAGTCTTATCCTCCAATGCTGATGAAGGTGACCTATTGACCAAGTAACATGCAGTATCCACCGCCTCTACCCAGAATTCCTGTCCTAACCCGGCACCACTGAGCATGCTTCTTACCCTTTCCATCAACATCTTTTTCATTCTTTCTGCAACTCCATTTTGCTGAGGTGTATATGGAGTAGTCTTCTGCCATGCTATACCACACTTCTTACAGAATTCTTCAAATTCCTTACTGCAAAACTCTCCACCATTATCTGTCCTCAACACCTTTATCTTCTTCTCTGTCTGGGTTTCCACTAGAGCCTTAAATTCCTTAAACTTGTCAAAGAATTCAGAATTCTTCTTAAGGAAGTATATCCATGTATTCCTTGAGAAGTCATCTATAAATTATACATAGTACACAGACTTACCCAGTGATGGAACCTTCACAGGTCCAAACACATCACTGTGCACAAGCTCTAATATATGTTTTGCCCTCTTACCACCAGAGGGGAAACTCAACCGATTCTGCTTCCTGTATACACAATTTTCACAGAAATCAAAATCCAGAGAGATATTAATCATACCTTCTACCATACCTTTACCATGAAGTATTCGAAGGCCCTTCTCTCCAATATGTCCAAGCCTTTGATGCTACAACATGGTCTTTTCTCTAGAGACCACTAGATTTTTTGCCCCACTTTTAGGAACCATAGAACTGTTGCACCGATCAACAACAATGCTACCTTGCAGCTTGTATAGAGTTCAAATCTGAACTCCCCACATCAATACCAATGCTCCCTGAACCATCTTGTAGGTATCCTTCTCGAACACTGTTTTTACACCTGCATCATCCAACTTGCTAACAAAAGTCAGATTTTTAGCTAATGCAAGAATGTGTAGAACACCCGGAAGTGTTCTAACCCTTCCACCTTGTAGCTTCAACTTTACTTTTCCATGACCAATGATTCTAGCCTTCCTGTCATCCCCCAAGAAGACATCACCACCATCATATTTCTCATACTCACAAAACCACTCTCTATGGGGAGTGAAGTGAAAGGATGCACCTGAGTCAATCAACCATGCCTCATGATCTACATGTGTACTTGAAGAAGCCAAGTACACATCCCCACCTTCATTTGAGGTGGTTTTCGCCTTTGCAAAAGGAGCCTCATCAGATCCCTTTCCTTTGTCAGGAGATTTAGATTTACAGTCCCTTTCAAAGTGGCCTTCCTTTCCGCATTTCCAGCACACCACCTTTACAGGTTTTCCTGGAGATTTAGATCTCCCTCTAGATTTAGATCTCCCACTCAATGAATTATTTTTGTTTCTATTCTAGGACTGTCCTCGTATAGAAGAGGCATCACCATTTTGGCTCTCCATATTTTTCCGTCTCATCTCCTTCGTCAGCAAGGCTGAGACTATTTCATCAAACTGCAAGGTAGTTTCATTGCTACCTATTGGAATAACTAGACTATCCCACGAATCTGGTAGAGAACACAACAAACTGATGCACTTATCTTCATCTAAAATTTTAATATCAACAAGTGCTAATTGACTTACCACAGTACTAAATGCATTCAGATGCTCTGTCTTCGAGTCTCCATCTTTCATCCTCATGTTATACAGCTTTTTCCACAGGAACAGTTTATTCATCATAGACTTAGATTGGTACAAGGTCCCTAACTTGTCCCACAAAGCCTTTGCGGTAGCTTCCACTGTTACATTCAACAATACTGAATCTGAGACAGACAATCGTATTGTTCTCTTTGCCTTCTAATCCAACTTCTTCCATTCTTCATCGGACACTCACGTTGGTTTAGTACCCGGATCTACCGCGATCCATTGATCTTTATCCACCAATAGATCCTCCATCTTGAGTTTCCACAACTCAAAACTCTGACCATTAAATTTCTTGATCTCTATCTTTCCACTACTCGCCATCTTCTTTCACCACCAGAATCGATCTCGCAGATCTCCCACTGAATAGGGTCTACCACAAGCCCGAGCGAAACCCCTCAGCAATAAAGGTGTCCCCTTGAAGCCAAATCTGCTCTGATACCAAATGTAGGTTTTAACCCTGTACAGAAATTACCTGCATACGAATTCTAAAACACATAAAATAAATAATGTTAGAGTATAATACTTAAAACACATATACACAGAGATTTCCCCTAGATCCCAAAACCGGGACTACTAGCATGATTTTTCATTATGTTCCTTTGAATGTTATAATACATATTTATACATGCTGAAGCATCCAATACCATGGACTGAAAAACCATCGCGTCCAATACCATGGACCGAAAACCATCGCGTCCAAAAACATGTGCGAAAGTCATGCACAAAACCATAGGTGGGTCCGCCCATCCTAACATAGGGTCCAAAACCAAAATTTTCCAGGGCACTGCCCTGGACCCCATAAAGTGGGGTTACGGGTACCCTTCAAACCCCCTGTTAACTACGTGGAAAGAATATAACACAACCGAACACTTTTGGCCAATCATACACTTCCACTTGATTGTTTACCTTTTTGAGGAACAGCTACGATGAGTGGTCCTGTTAGCCACCCTCTTCACATCACCATGTTTTGAGAAGTTCCAAGCTTACTCAGAACTAGTTGCTACCCTAAATGCCACTCGTTCCTCAAAAATGAGTCCCCTTTACACTCTTTTCAGACTCGTTAAATATGAAAAGATTGTCGAGCTGTTGGCCTTTCCAGCTCGTTAAAGTAATTGAAAGTGCCATACCTCTTGTATTTTTTAATCTTTTTCAGACCCAAGGGATTATCTCATGAAAAAGTTCGAGCGCTTGTCTTTTTTGCTCACTAAAGTTATTGAAAATTCATCCCTTTTGTATTATTTTATCATTTTTTGGAGTTAAGGGATTATGCTACGAAAAAGAACTACTGGAGTTTCCTTTTCATTCATTTCAAACTCTCTAAACATGAAAAGGACTGAGTTATCCTTGTCGTTAAACTCGTTAAAACAATAGTGACAAACTTGTCCACCCAAACAAGAATGAGTTTCACTGTCGCTAAGCTAGCTAAAACATAGCGACAGGTTTTCCCGAAGGGAAAATTATAGAACAAGCATATGTTATCCTCCTCAAGTTGACAAAAATAAAGAGGTACTGGTCAGTAATGACTGGGAAAAAAGGGAAGAAAACTTGAAGAATTTTATTGGTAGCAGGTCGCTCTTGAACATGGCACTTTCAATCCATCGCAATGATTAAGTCGAGTTGGGTTATTCTATTCACCGGTCATATCAACATTGGTCCTCCACACCATCCATTTTTTGGGGTTAACGCTACCAATCCATCTCAGTGTCACTGATATGTTCAAGAGAAGTCATTCAGAGAATTTACCATCCAGCTAATGCCTCATCCACTGCAATACCTTCACCCTCCATTTTTCATGACCACCATTGCTAAACCTTGTGTCGTCAGATGGTTTTCACCTCCAAAAAATCATTTGCTTCATTTCGTGTCGTAGATGTGGGATACATTAAGGCCCTCCTACGACGAGTCACTTCTTGTCGACATCAGCTCATTATCCAAGAAGTTGACTTAGAAACAACCCTTTCAATACTTTGAAGCTTGCATGCCTCAATGGCAAGTTTCTCACTTCCAGCGACAGATTGACATCAATGGCGTTTGACCGAAATATTTTGCATGGTGTTCAAAATTGGATCCTATATTCACACCATGTGAATTGTACTGTAGTACCTTTAGGGTCATCATCATTATCGTTGATTCCTCTCACGTCTATTAACAACTTACATTATTGGCTGGTAATCAGGCGATGTCTTTCCATGTTTGACTTCACAACATCTTTCACATAGATCGACTTGTACATTGGGTGAAGATTGAACAAGTTTGAAGACCCCAGATCTAGTTTCATCCATCAAGGCTGCAATATATCTAGGGATATAAAGACATCAAATGTACATAGAAGTTGCATAGACAGTCATCCAAGCCAAGGAAGATGACTCTCCATATGAAGAATCACTAGTCTGCAACTGCAGACGACTATCTGTTCTATGTACATGAAATGAGTTTATAAAGCTGAGCATGGGAATGCCCACCTCAGCTAGATCATGAAAATAATATAATGATGATGTATTGTATTGTATCTTATATAGGTCACCTTGTGGTTTGAATACCTTAGATCCTCATGATAAAGCATTTCACCTGACATCAAAAGATTTACGACTTCATGCTTTAGGGGGCAACTGTTATAGACATATTTGGGCACTTCAAACCCAATATTATATGTCAATAAACTAGGGCTCTTTAAGCCCTAAAAGTTTTGTTTCATACCCTAAAGGATCATGGTCAATTGATTACATCATTCCCAAAAAGTTCCACCTAAAAAACCACTCAGAACTGGCCAAAACTAGACCATACTAATTGATCCACTCTCAGGGTGCGATGCATACTGACTTCTACACTAGCCAGGTGCAATACATACTGAAGAGGCCTTCTCTGGGGTGTGATGAGCAAGAAGGGACAAATGTCCGAGACAGTTTGCTAAGTGGATGCTCATGGAATCTTCTAGAAACTTCTCCTATGACACTTGACTCTCTGAATTCGCCTAGGAGTGAGTAAGCGATCCAAGAAATCTCCAAGTGGAACCAAGAACAACCAGTGGAATGATAATAATCAAAAACCCAGAGATGACTCACACCCTTGCAGACATCTATAAATGGATCCCTCATCTGAGAGATCTAGAGGCTAGAATATTGTAACTTATAAGGAAGTGATGATAGTTTGTATCTAAGAAAGAGCATTGTATTGTTGGATGATCTTGCTTTTCATGAGGTGAAGAGGGCTTTGATGCTAGGAGGATGATGCTGGATCATACAACTGGGTTGTAATTCTCCCTTCTATTTTAATAAATTTCTTTGAGTTTTCCTCCATACAATTGTGTATTTGTGAATGTTGTTATTTGTGAATGCTATTGTATGTTCATTGTATTTCTTATTCTACAATGCCTATGATATAATAGATCAAGATGCTTTGATGGTGTTTTGTTACTTTGTCTCTACAGGTATTCACTAAGTGGGATAAGTAGGAGAAGAGGTGCAAGCTCTGTCAAGGGGGAGAGAGATCAAGCAAGGAGTTAAGCGGAAGATCCAGGTTGGTTCCTTTGCCTCTCTCTTTTCTATCATACATAGAGGAAATCATAAATTGCTTTAAACTGTTTGTTTCTAGGATAGCTACCAATCCTAGAGGGCTAGTCGATCAAAAAGACACTAGTTTTCCCTGAAACGCATATGAAAAATAAAGTTATTTTTTTCAAGCCCACATTAGTGGAAAAGGCTTGTGTATAGGCACAATACCTAGAGAAAATATTCCTAGAGAAAGGGAAATCAAGTGGATCAAAGCAAAAGAAACACTCGGATGCTTCTAAGGAGGGGAAGAAGAAGTGGAAAGGTGAAAAATATAATAATATTGTAGCCACAAATTACTACTACTAATATACTAGCAACCATGACAACCATTATAACATTGATGATCATACAGAGGAGAAGTGTTCGAAGTTACATACGAATCTTAACCCGAAGAAAAAAGAAGAAAGATAATAAGAAGAAGATTATCATTATCAATAATTCAAGAAATAAGGTTTAAATCAGCTTAGAAGTGGATGCGAAGATCATATGTAGATCAATGCAGAATGAGATGAATCTAAGTAGCCTTTAGCAACAAGAAGAGAACGAAGAGACCAAGCTCTACGATATAAAGTTATAGGTTAAAAAGAAGAAGATTAATGCCCTATTTGACTCAGAATCGTAGGAAAATTTCAGTAGAGTTATTCAAAAAAACAATATTGGAAGTTTGTGATCATCCAAGCCCATTAGGTTTTGTAAATAAGGATGCAAAAATAAAAGTAACCAAACCATGAAAAATTAGATTTGTTATTAGTGATGATTTTATTGATGAAGTAGAACTAGATGTATTTCCCTATGATGTACATGGGGTAGTGTTTTAAAGTCCCTATATGTACTTGTAGGATGAAATATTCATGTTGAGAGAAAACCAATACCACCTCATCAAGGATGGAAAATTGGTCATCATCAATGCACACAAAGGCAAGTCAAAATTTTCATTGGTAAGTGGAAACCAAGCCAAGAAACTATTTAGTTCTAGAAAGAAGTATGTTTTAATATTTTTAATAGAAGATCAATCTGTAGAAGAATATGTATGAGAAAAGGAATCCATGGATAGGTGTACTAAGAAATAAAATAAACAACTAGAAGAGTTTCTACAAGAATACATGGATATGTTCCAGGAACCTAAAGGGTCACCTCCCAAGAGGGAAGTGGAGTACAAGATCCAACTATTCCCTAATTGCCCATTGCCAAACTATTGGGTTGTATAGGGAATATGTTACAGAATCAAGTGAGGTGAAGAAACAATTGCAACAACTACTAAAATAGGGTTCCATTCGATTGAGTACATCACCATTGGTCACCCATCATCATTGTGTGAAAGAAGGATTGGACTTGGTGAATCTATATAGATTACAAAGTATTGAATAAAATCATGCTCAAGAATAGGTATCCCCTACCTATAATAGATGATTTATTGGATTAGTTATAGTAAGCTCAATAATTCACAAAGCTGGACTTAAATTTTGGATATCAACAGGCTCGAGTAAAAAAACAAGATACCTAGAATATTGACTTCAAAAACAAGCAAGGTTTGTATGAGTGGTTAGTCATGTCATTCATCCTATTTAACACACCAACTATGTTTACAAGGTAAATAAATGATATATTGTGCCCTTTTATATATTCATTTGCTATTTTTTGTTTAGATGATATACTGGTATGCAATTCTACCTAGGAGGAGCACATCTCACATTTGACGTAGGTGCTTGAGACATTAAAGAATAACCATTTGATAACAAATCTTAAGAAGTGTGAGGTTGTACAATAGTCTTTGGTGTATCTAGGGTATGTGATAGGTGGAGGAGAGTTGAATATGGATCATGCTAAGATGGAGACCATCATGAAATGGTCTATTCCTACTAATGTTTCTAAAATTAGGAGTTTCATTGTGGTAACACAGTACTTGAGAAAATTCATAGGTTCATTTTCAATAGTAACAACACCACTCCATGCCATAATAGTAAGCAACAATAGTTTCTAGTGTAGAAAGAGTCAAAAGAGGGCCTTTTAGGAGCTAAAGAGGAAAATTAGTCAAGCACTAGTTATGTCATTACTAAACTCACAAAAACCCTTCAAAGTGGAGATAGATGCAAGTGGGTATGCTATGGGAGCAGTGTTGATGCAGAGAGAAAGGCATGTATGTTACAATTCTCTAATTATTTCATGGGGTAGTTTTTAACTACCATACATATGACAAGGAGCTCAATTCCCTAACACAATCTATGAAAAAATTGAAACACTATATAATGGGAACAGAGATAGTTATCCACACAAGTTATAAGGCACTATAATACCTGCAAGCCTAGACTAAGCTATAGTAGACTAGGAATTATAAGTGGATGTGTTTCTTATAAAAAAAATATTTAATCATCAAGTACAAGAATGGAAGAATGAAAAAATTGGCCAAAATGATTTTAAGGAAACCAAAATCAAAGATAAAATCTTTTAAAACTTTGATGCACATGGAGCCATTCACCCATGATGAATATAAAGATGCATATTTAGAGGATGGGGACTTCAAGGAGGTATTTTAGCAGCTGCAGATGGAGGAGTTTTAATATTTTTGGAGCCAAAGTCATGTGCACAATGTCAAAAACATATTTGACTACCTATTGATAGTTTTGGATACTTCCAACATATAATGGGTCACCCTGATGTGAAGTCCCAATTAGACCTCACAACCTTTGGAGTAGGAGCCCCATCTGGAGTATCAAACTGACCACCATAACCCAAGGAATTCCTTGGTTGAAATGAATAATATAAGAGAGTATACAGATAACCTTTGAAATCAACAAGTGAGTTGACATTGTGAAACACCAATTGCAATGTGTAAAAGGAGGCCTTCACGATACAGGAGGCAACGGTGAGTCTCTAGAAAGAAAGTGATATTACTATCCTAATAGAGGCACATGAGAGCAAGACAATATTCGTTAATTATCTAGCGAAATATTTCACATAGAATCAATAATCATTAAAGAACATAAAACACATATTCAACAAGATGAGCACCAAAGGTAATGAAATATTTCATTTTCTTTAGTACATATGAACATAATAGATACCACAAACATCTAAATAATAGGCTTAAAATATTCATGACACATGCATGAAAATGTTTTGTATCAATGAGCTTATGATTATAAAGTAAAATATCCAAGTACATAGTTACAATGGTGAGCCACTATCTTTTGTAGTGGAACATTAAGTCACTTCTTACTTCTCTAAAGAATGACCTTCTCTCCTATGCCAAGCTAGAGAAGCCAAGACTCTCTCTCCAAAGTCTTAGACTTCAAAAGCCCTTTTCTTGAGTTATGAGGGTGTATTTAAAACAAGAGGAATGGCTTGTCATATCCCCATGACTCTTGAGATTCCCCCATGACTCTCGATCTTCCCTCATGACTCTTGGACTTCCAAGTGACCCTTGAACTTCTACAAGACTCTTGGAATTTTCCTAGTGAGATGTTTATCAACATGTGACTCTTGGACTTGCACATATCTAGATTTTCTCATTTCTAAAAATACATAACTACATTTCACATCATGTGGTAGGACCCATTGACACATATGACATTATGACGACACTTGTACAAGCCATAACTTGTCAATGATGACATGTAGCTTCGTGGTGATGTGGCAATGCCAAGTTTCTCTCCTTGATTCTTTGAATTTGACTTCTTCATGATAGACCTTTTATTACTTTTCATTTTCACCCTCCAAAGGGTTTCGTTTAGAGTTGGAACCTTCCAAGGCAACATGAGATGGCATCACCTTGTCATGTTCTAGTATTTCTTCATGTCTTCATGATGGTTCATCTTTGTGATTCTTCTTCAAAAGTGCTTCCTTCTAGCCTCTCCTTGATATCCTCCTTGAGAATCATCTTTCCATGCTTACATGGTACACCTGTAGATGAAGTTCACTCATAAAAAGGTAAGATCCATCTAGAAAACTTATATTCTACCTCTACTTTTCTCATGGAAGAGGCTAATTGTGATGGGAATGTGCAGGGTCTGAGAGGGAGAGGCATGCCTGGGAAAAATGCGTAGTTACAGGAGGTAAGTAGGGAGTGACTGTGCACAAAAAATGTGCACTGCACTAGGGAAAGAGAAACAACCAAGCATGTGTATACATGGTAAGAGGTAGTGAATAGGGGGCTAAGTATTACAACTGATCAATAGATAAGGAGGGATGTCATAGCATAATTTTCAGTTGAAATGCTCAAGGTGTGTCTCACTGCTAACTAGAAGTGTGCATTATGTTTTAGAGAGGGATTCTGAGCAAGTGCTCTGCACAGTGGGAAATTCTAGTGGACAAGGGCCAATGGATTGCTTTCTGAAATTGTACAATGCATTGTGATTGATCGGCAGACTCAAGTTGTTTTCTTTTTCAAGGGTGTAGGGAGGCTCCATTGCTAACTAAAATTGCACGCTACATAGTGGAGGGGTGTTTTGAGCAAGTCTTTTGTGGGAAAGTTTAACAACTAAGGGTTAAGAAATAGCTGTCTGAGACCATGCAATGCATAGTGAAGGAAGGGAAAACTTAGCATACTACAAATTTCTCTTTATAATCTATCTAGGATAGGTTGCACTATGACATGAAATAGGGAGGCAAGATGGCATCAAGATTGGGCACAATTTTCAAGGATAAGCACAGAGATACTAAGAGACTATAATTCAATATTGCACAATGTATTTTTGGAAGATGTTTCCCTTAGGATGGTGTAGTGCTAATTTTCATAGGGTAAGGGATGCACCACTAGTAACTATAAAATTTCTATGTGCTCATCCATTTACTAGGAGTCTAAGCTTGCAAGATGCCAAGGAAAGGGAATGCCCAAAAACAACTAAGTGTGGGATCAATGGAATAAGACAGGAGAGAAAATAGAAAAGAGTTCCAAAATAGGATCACACACATGAATTCCATCAAAAACATGCCAGGAGGATGCATGTTACTTGAAATCCTAATGCATACCTTGAAATGATAACAAAGAGACACTTATTTCTAAGTGCAACAAATAAACCATAGCTTTGAAAAACTTAGAATACAAGTTGGAAAACAAGTGTTGATCATAGCTAAAAGGTGCACTAAGATGTGAGAATGTGTTTAGCGCATATTATTATCATATATAGGACCATCTAATGTGGAATAGTGTGTTAGAGCTACCTCTATTGATGTGCGAAAGTGTGACACATACAAGAGTTGAAAAGTTAAAAGTGACACTTATGAAAGTAATAAAAAATGAAAATGACACTTGAAAAATCTCAAGAAATTGAAAGTGACACATTCTAGATTGAAGATAAAGTGAAAAAAACACTCTTTAAAGTGAAATAAAGAAAAAATGATAGTCACAAATATAATAATGACACTTGTGAAAGAAAAGGTATGCAAAAGAAAGAATTGAGAAAACTCACTGGAATAGTAGTACAATTGCAACCAAAGTGAGAGAGAATTCCAATGAAGAGTGTACATTAAATATCAATATAGGTTGCACAGTGCACTGTCCTTATGGACTGTGCATTCAATAACAACAATGATTACGCAAGCCTTACTTTCAGGAATTGAACAATACCTATATAAGCTTGCATAGAAATAAGTGCATTTATAAATTCTTCAAGGACTGAGCATGTGTGAGAAGGTGGCTTTGACTATTAGAAACTAACAAGAATACCTAAAAAAATTTGAAAACATCATATAACCATGAAGTGACCATCGAATGGAAAATCACAAGATCCTCAGTAGACTCCAAAATTCAAGTGTAAGTGAAATTTTGGAGGGTGTTTGTCACAACAACAACACTTGGTGACACACTAGTAGAAATCCATATTCTTTGTCTAGATTTCAGCTTTAAGTGCAAGGTCTCGGTATTTTAGCATTGATTAACCATGTAGATTACCCCTAGATTTACCACTTATCTCGACTAAAGATATAGTCCCTTATTTTCCTTTATTAACTTCAAACACATTAACATAAGACTAATCAAACCTCAATTGTTTCGATAGGGGAGAAGGATAATATGTATATTGAGATTTTGTTATTCAAATTTAAGTACATTCCTTGGTGTTTCTCCACTACCAGCAATCCTATTCAGTAACTCGATAAAGTCACCTCAAGGAATCACAAGTATTTCATTGCTACCAACAAGCCTGTTCAGTACCCAAACAAAGTTGCTTACTTCACCTCTTTGCGCAAGAAGCCTTTCTCTTATTCACCGTCTTATTTTATTTTTAAAAGATATGCTTGAAGCATTTATTAAAAATGAATAGTACAATAGTGCAAAAGGGATCCCAACTTATTTAATTTGCACAAGAGGTTGTTCCTTGATTAAGGGATTTGAAAGATAATTGAAGTTAATATTCTCATTCTAAGTTTCCTCCTTTCACTTCTCTACTCAGTTGAGTTGATAAGTCGAAACACCATTCAAAACAAGGTTGAGTCATGAATGAAGGTTCTATTAAAGATATGGGCTTCATGGTTTGGCCAAAGTTTTTCCACCTGGAATGAATTGTATTTTCTATTCATACATCATTGAATTTAAAGAAATACAAACCAAGACAGAGAAGAGGATTATAGATTATCCAAGCATTGTTCATCATCAAAATTTCACTTTTAAAGTTTCACCACATTGTATTTTGATCCAAGTAAGAGTATTTTCATGCAAAGTCTTATTAAACAAAAGTTAGATATAAAATACAAGGCATAACATGAAAATAAATAAAAATAGAAGCATAATTAAACCTTAATTGAAAAGAAACATGGGATAAAAACAAATAAAACAAGCCAAATGCATGGACAAGATAAGGGTAAAACATAGGGTCATGTAATGAAACTAGAGAGCTAAAATTCACCTAGACCTACTCCTAACCTAATCGGATAGAAGTTCAGCGATGATTTTAATGGAATTTCCAATGTAACCACCATAACTACTCATAACTTGCAAACACAAAGATACAAGAAATTAAAAACAATATAAAGCAATGTGCAAAAGAAAAGATAACAAGTTGAAAATATGGCATAATGAATTGGAGGCCTTGCTTATTAGCAAACATATGTGCTATAACCACTGGTTTCAACTAGTCTTGAATTTTACCTTTTTGATTGAAATGACGATCATACAAACCTTGAAGGCTACTTGCAAATGTACATTCATCCATGTTTTTTAGTTTTTGTGAACATAAAGAAAGATTGAAACTTATTGATAACAATGGAACTTTGTAAGTAAGATATCTCTAGCCATTCAATGATCAAATCTTAATATTCAAAATGATAAATTTGAAAACCCTAAGACTCATGAGAAAATGAAATTTCAATTAACAAAATTGAATCAAAAAAATAATCTTTTAAGGGGAATTCGAACTAATTTATTTTAGAAACCTTGTCAAGATGGTGAGGACTTGGCATAACCATCAACTCATGTTAAAGTGCCTCAACTATACGATAGGTATTTGAATAGTGAAATAATGAACCATAACAACTATCATCATACTCAACAGTGGGAAGATGATACATTGAAGGACAATTATTAAAACCAGTGTTATGATTAGATTGGTCGATTAACATATAAGATTCTCAATACATGCGTGTCAAATCAAATTCAATATCCTTATCTACATAAGGGTTTTGTTCCACCGAATTATTCAACCATTTTCTAACACTCAAGAAGACAATGTTTTCCATAAAGATGATTAAATTTATGTGAAATACACAAGGGTAGTAAGAATATGATCGATATCGAAAGAGTTTGATAGGGATAAATCTTTCAACCAAAAATTACCTTTGTTTTTATAATCAGAAAAACAAGCTTTGAAACTATGTACAATTGTTTATGATAGGCACTCCAACCCTGAGTCTAACGCAAGGGATTCACGTGATGAAGAATTAACCAAACAAGAATCTTCCATCCAATCAAAACTCTATCTTGAGGGTCAAGAGGATTAACTTGAAAATGTGGAAATTCCTTCAAGAGTCATTAGAGAAATTTTGAGGTCTAAAATGAGCCTCAAAACAAAGTGTACAACCAAAATCAACTTTATAAGAACCAATAGGATTCAAGATGATGATTTCAACCATGGGGAATGATTCAAAATTTTCGGAGTCAAAAAGTAAAATATTAAAAACTAAAAAAATAAAAATAAAAAACTAATGTTTTAACTTATCTCCCTATGGTTTTACTCAAATTTCAAGTGGGAGAACTCATTGAATGGAAAATTTAATTCGTCATCCAAGGAGTACCCATATTGCATACTTTCGAAGGACCCTACTACACAAAAAATGAGAAATACATGAAAAATGTGATTCCAATCACGTTTTTTCATGTATTTTCATTTTTTGTGTAGCGGGGTCCATTGAAAGTATGCAACCTGGGTACTCCTTGTATGAGGAATTAAATTTTGTATCCAATGAATTCTCCCACTTAAAATTTGAGTAAAATTGTGTTAGGTCCCTATATTACTAGTGTTTCCCCCTCATTATTATTATTACTGTAGCCCCCTATTTTTATTGTTGTGCAAATGTAGACTCCATATTATTATTATTGTGCCCCATAGAATCCCACTATTGTTAATGTTGTGTCCCTACATTATTATTGTTATGTAGGCTTTGATTATATTGTGAACCCTTAGACTCTTATATATATCAAGGAGGTATTGTCATTTGTATCATCCAAGAATTGTTCATTTATGTAATGTAAAGGAGGATCCCCCCTTGAAGAGGCTAGTTTTTAATTCATTGATTTATCTTTCTTTTGTTTTATGAGCTGGTTGCATGACATTTGGTATCAAAGCTTTGGATTCTAGGGTTTTGTTGTTTCAAATAGGCCATGTTGGAATTTTTTCTATTATGTTTTTCTACGAAGATTAAAAAGTTGAAATTTCCACCACACAGATCCAAAATCTTGGTGAAATTTGTGTAGAATTTCAAATCTTGGTTCGTTATATTTTTTGAGATGTGGTCCAAATAAATTAGGGTTTGGCATGCTCCAAAATTCAATCGCAAATAGGTGACCTAGGGAAAATATTCATAACTTTTGTTTCAAGCCTCAGATTTAAATTTCGTAAAAATTTATTGAAATTGCATGGGTTGTAGTTTATTTTATATCAATTTTAGGGCAGAAGTTTGAAACAGGAACATGTGACATCTCGTACAAGTTCGATGTACTGAACTAGTGCATAATCAGGCCATCGTGGGAGATTTTTCATAACTTTATATTCAAGAATCCAATCTTGGTATGACTTTTGGAATTGGAAAGAAGACTTAGAGCACTACCACAAAACAAAATTTTATACCTTGGAGAGCCAAAATTATAGAGAGATAACAGTTTCAAGAGAAATCTCCCAAAGAAAAAGAAAAAAGGTGTTTGTTTTTTAAATTTGCATAATTTTTTTTTGAAAAATAAGTTTAAAGAAATTCAAAGGGCATAATGAAGAATATATATCATTATTTCCAATACTCCTTGCAACAAAAAAATGGATACACCCAGTAACAAACCAGAAAGCTCTAATATGACGCTTGAAGAAAAGGAATAAATGCAACATGATATATCAAAATTACGAGATCAAGATCACATAAAGAATCGACAACAAGTTCTCCAACTCTTAAAGGATAACCTCACTATGGCACATAATCGACTGAAACTACAACAAGATCAGCATCCCAGTGAAATAAATTTTTATGTAGGTGATTCAGTATTTTTAAGCCTATAACCATACAAACAAATGTCTCTCAGGCAAGCTAAGAAGGATAATAAATTATCACCCAAATATTATGGTCATTACAAAGTGTTGAAAGTATTGGTACTATGGCATACAAATTAGAGATGCCTGAATATTTCCGAGTACACCATGTTTCCTATGTTTCATGACTAAAGAAGGTTATCCGTGAGAATTTCCCAATTCAAACAATATTTCTAGAACTTGACGAAGAAGGAAAAACCATATTGGATCTTGATGAAATAATGGAAAAAATAACCCAACAGTCACAAAATCGATCAATTTCAGAGTATCTCATCATGTGGATGATCATGAGTGGATGAATGCCATTGGTGGATGCCAATTTCCATTCAGATCGGTGGAAGAACTTACCTGCTGAATATTCCCACTCAGAGGATGGTAATTTTATACATAAGCATCCATAATTACTTAAGAATTGAAGATGACATCTTTTTTAAAGGAGAGGGGCATGTTATGTCCCTATATTATTAGTGTTTCCCCCTTATTGGTATTATTAGTGTATGCCCATATTATTATTTTTGTTCCCATGTAGTCCACATATTGTTATTGTTATGCCCCACAAAAGCCAACTATTATTATTGTTGTCCATTATATTATTATTGTTATGTAGGCTCTGATTATATTGTGACCCCTTAGACTCCTATATATACTTAGAAGGTCTTGTCATTTGTATCATCCAATAATTGTTCATTTATGTAATGTAAATGACGTTTCCCCCTTGAAGAGGCTAAATTTTAAGTCATTGATATATCTTTTCTTCTATTTTGTGAGTTGGTTGCATAACAAACTATAGGGAGATAAGTTGAAAATATGAACTGAAAAAGTAGTTTCTCCTTTCTTTCCCTCTAAAATTTGATGATTTAATCCAATATAATCTTATTATTTCCACTACTATTATATAATATTCCTTAAGAGGCCCATTTTAGACCTCAAAATTTATCTAATGGAGCTCGCATCAAGTGGAAAAATGTTAAGTAAATAATTATGCATGAAAATATGGATCCAAATTAGTTTAGAGATATCTTCAAGATTGTGAGAACTTGACATAACCATCAAGAAGAGCTAAAGTGCCTCATCTTCCTGACACGTCTCTGAAATTTCTGATCATGGATCATCGAATTTGGGTAGCTTAGAAAGACCAACAAGTACATATGCACCACTATTATTAGATGTTTCAATGAAAACATTATTAATTCCACTGGTTTGATCATATTTAAGATTAATAATATCAAACTCTTGATGGATAGAGCATTTAGATGCATCAATTAGAAAACTCCCTTGATCATTTAGATTTTCACTAACTTCCTTACGACTTATGAAATATTTACAATTGAACATATCATGAATAATGTATTCAATATTTTCATCCTCTGATTGTAATATCACACCATCCTGTACCTTATTCAAATTAAGACTAGCAAGATAAATACCTAAAGGATTTAGAGAAACTGTTGGTATAACAAACTTATCAAACATGCCTATGTACAATGAATAATGTGCTAGAGGTGAGAGAGGATGAAAATATTCAGTAGGAGACACACCAATTATAACTAAATCATATTAATCTTGTAATAACAATGAATCAATATGAATGTTACACTCAATGAGATTATTTTCTTTGGGATACCAATGTGATATTCAAGTTGACCTTGTTTTTCTTCAATAAGATATACCAAATATTCAAAAACCTAACAACTTACCTCTTCAGGTTTGTCATCTGAATATGCATGGATCAAAGGAATATTCCAAATTGAAAGTGTATCCCAACCCATAAAAGGATATTCTAAACTATGAGAATAAAAAATTGGATCGATACTTTGCAAATATGAGTCCTCTGAAGAAGAACATATATCATACCATTTACTTGGGCACTCATCACCACATGTATTAGTGGAAACATGGATGTCAAGGTCATGGTTTTCGAAAGTCTCATCTGGAATCATTTGACAGGTTATCAAGATTACAAGATTCGTGATCAGCAAGAGATGCAAGATTATTATACTGAAAGAGGGAAGGAATATGGGACATATCTTCACCACTTTGCTCCTCTACCTGTGAAATGAAATTACCTTTTTCTTGATTACTACTTGAAACAATAGGTTGAACATCATTAAGAGTTGAAGTTGGTTGATCAAGTAGACTAATAACAAGGAATCATGAGAGATGGATGGTAGAGGTTTCTAAGTATCCCTTGAGGAAATCATACATTCGTTCAAATTAGATTCAAGATTTGAATTATGCATATTGATGTGACTTTGAAAAACCACAAGATCAACTTTCACCTTGGAATCCTTATAGTTACTGAACCATTCCAAGTTCTCCCCCATAATATCTAAAGCATGGGAAGCACTTGAAGGTGGATAAGAAGAATCAACAATTTGACTTTTAGATTTCCCAAATTCAACACCATCACAAGGGGGTAACTAGATTGGTACTAAGAAAGGAGGATGATAAGGAAAAAAAGTAATAGCAGGTTCTTCCTCAAAAATTTGAGGTGTATCATGATCAACATAAGTTTGAAGAGAAAAATAATCCAAGGGTTTAGATTTAAATGATTTCACAGAGAGAAGAAACAAGCTCTAAAAAATTTCACTAATAAAATTGCAATCAAAATTTTCTTGAGGAAACTCATAGAAAAGGTGAAGAAACTGATTGAGAAAATTCTTTAAAGATTCACTAGATTTCATTCTCAGCTGATTGATTCTATCACATACATCTTGATAATCATATATGTCACGCGGTTCATGAATCTCCTTAACAAGTGTCCCAAATAAATGGATAGAGGCATTTGGTAATGTATGCCATGATTTCTTGACTCGACCTTCAAGTGTAAGGGTGAAAAATTTTCTCTGAACATTTTTACAATGAATTTCACTAGGGACAAAAAAATGAATAAATCAAAATAGGTCTTCAAGGGAAATTCATTCACGCTCGACATCAAACTTAAATTGAGACAAGTTATTAACAATTTCCATGGGTGTGGTAAGATCCAACTCCTTGGAAAAAAAAATTGGGATTATGATTTGTGAATGAGCCATTTAAGATATAAGAGATTCAAAAAAGACTCAATGAGCACATATTTTTATCTAACACTCCTTCTATTTCTAGAATGTTGATAGTGCTAGGCACTGCCAGCATATAAGGTATCTCCCCAATGTGAAGTCCCAATTAGACCTTGGATTGTTTGGAGTTGGGACCCCATTCGGAGTATCGATCTGGCCACCATAACTCAAGGCTTTCCTTTGTTGCAATGAATAACACAAGGGAGTATACACATAACCTTTGAAATGAGAAAGCAAGTTGACACTATGAAACACCAAATAAAATTTGTAAAAGGAGTCCTTCATGAGAGGGGAGACAAGAGTGAGTCTCTAGAAGGAAAGAAACAATACTAACCTAAGAGAGGCACATGAGATTAATAAAAAATTCATTAATTATCTAGCAAAATAGTTCACATAGACACAACAATCATTAAATCACATACCAAACAGATTCAACAAGATGAGAACCAAATCCAATGAAATAGTTATGTTTATTTGGTATAGATGTACATAACATATACCACAAACATATAAAGAATAGTCTTACAATATTCACGGTACATGCATTAATATGTGTTGGCTCAATGATCTTCTGATGATTAAGTGAAAGATCCAAGTACACAGTTACAATGGTCAGCCACTAGCTCTGATAGCGGAACATCAAGTGACTTCTTGATTCTCCAAAGAATGATATTTTATCTTATGCCAACCTAGAGAAGCCAAGGCTAACTCTCCAAAGCATCATAATCCAAAATCCATTTACTTGAGTTATGAGGGTGTATTTATAACGAAAGGAATACCTTTCATATCCGCATAACTCTTGAGCTTCCCTCACGACTCTTGGACATAAAAGTGAACCTTTAACTTCTATAAGACTCTTGGTTTTCCTAGTGACTCTTTTTTCCATGTCTAGCTCTTAGAATTACACATATTTACATTTTCTCATTTTTGAAAATACATGATTACATTCCACATCATGTGGCAGGACCCATTGATACATATGACATTATGATGACACTTGCACAAGACATAACCTGGAAATGATGACATGGAACTTCATGGTGATGTGGTAATGCCAAGATGATGTCCTTGCTACTTTGAATTTTAATTCTCCACGATATGTCTTTTCTTTTTCTTCATTTTCACCCTCCAATGGGTCTGGATCATCGCTAAAACCTTCCAAGGCAACACTGAGATGCCATCACTCTTTCATGGTCCAATATTTCTTCAGGTCTTCATGATGGTTCTTCTTTGTGCTTCTTAGCCACAAGTGCTTCCTTGTAGCCTCTCCATGACATATTCATTTAGAATCACCTATCCATGTTGATATGGTACACCTGTAGGTGAAGTTCATTCATGAGAAGGAAATATCAGTCTAGAAAACTTGAATTCTACCTCTACCTATCTCCTGGAAGTGGTGGATTATGATAGGCATGTGAAGGAGTTGAGAGGGATAGGCTTGACTAGGCATAGTGCATAGTTACAGGAGGCAAATAGGGAGTGATTGTGCACTAGAAATATGCATTTCGCTAGGGAAATAGAAAGAGCCAAGCATGTGTATGCAATGCTATAGGTAATGACTAGGGGCCTAGGGATTGCAGCTGCACAAGAGAGAAGAGGGAAAGCATAACATATTTTTTAGTTTTAGTGGTATAAGGGTGTCTTAATATTGACTACAAGTGTGAAATCTATAGTATAGTGGGATTCTGGGCAAGTTATCTAAATAGTGGGGAAGTCTAGTGGATAAGGTTTTATGGCTTGCTGACTAAAATTTCATAATGCATTATCCCTGAGGGCCAGACACAACTTTGTGCACATTTTTATTTTTCAAGGGTGTAGGGAGGTTCCACTACTAATCAAAAGTGCACACTACATAGTGGATGGGTGATTTGGGCAAGTCTCCTATGTAGTGGGCATGTTTAGTAGCTAAGGGTTGAGACACTACTGATTAAGACTACACAATGCATAGTGAAGGAAGAGAATGCTTAGTGTACTGCACAATTATCTTCAATAGTGATCAAAGAGAGGTTACACTATCCACTAGAAATATGACATGTACTAGGGAGGTAGGTAGGGCTTAGACTGGGAATGCTTTCCAAGGATAATTAGGGATATACTAACAAACTGTTATTCAAGATTGCACAATGTGTTTGTGGAAGAAGTTGTTCCTAGGATGGAGAAGTGTGCATTTGCAGAGGGTAAGGGATGCACCAATATTGACTAGAAATTCGCTATGTGCTCATCCACTGACTGGGATTCTAAGTGTGAAAAATTCTAAGGCAAGGGAAAGCCTGAAAATGACTAAGTTTGGGATCAATGGAATAAGAGAGGAGAAAACATAAAAACAATTTCCAAAGCATGATCACACACATGAATTACATAAAACACAATCTACGAGGATACACAATAATTGAAATCATCATGTGTAACTTGAATTGAAAACAAATCGACACTTATGTCTAAGTGCGATAGATAAAACGTGGCTTTGCAACACTTAGAATACAAGTTAGAAAACAAGTGTCAACTGCAGCTAAAAAGTGCGCTAAGTTTTGAGCATGTGTTTATAAAATATTCTTATGATATATATGACCATCTGATGTGGAAGAGTGCACTAGAGCTACCTCTAGTGATGCATGAAGGTGTGATAGATACAGGAGTTGAAAAGTTAAAAGCAATAGTTGTTACAGTAAGAAGAAAATGAAAATGACACTTGCAAGAGCTCAAGAAAGTAAAAGTGACACATGCCATATCAAAGATAAAGTGAAAACAACACTCTTTAAATTTACAATAAGGAAAAATGATAGTTGCGAACATGAAAGAGACATTTTTGAAAGCAAAGGTGCGCAAAAGTGATAGTTGAGAAAACTCATTGGAATAGTAGTACAATTGCAACCAAAGTGAGAGAGATTGTCAATGGAGAGTGCACACTAAATATCATCATCGGCTACGTAGTGCATTTTCCTTATAGATTTTGTAGTCACTATCAACAATGATTGCGCAATAGGGAAAATGTTAGGGGTTAATATTTTCAAGTGGGCTAATCTTCTGTTATGCAATCGGCTCACAAAATAGAAGAAAATATAGATGAACTCCTTCAAAATCATCCTCTTCGAGGAGGAAACCTCCTTTACATTACACAAATGAACAATTCTTGGATGATTCAAATCACTAAACCTCCCTTCTATATATAGGAGCCTAAGGGGTCACAATATAACCAAAGCCGATATAACAGTAATAACATAAGGTCACAATAATAACAATAGTGGGTTTCTATGGGGCACACTAATAACAATATGGGGACAATGGGGGCACAATAATAACAATAAGGGCTAGAATGATAACAGTAATGGGGGAATCACTAGTATTATAGGGACCTAACATGCCCCTCTCCTTCAGAAAATTGTTGTCCTCAACAATTGAGTAGTTTTGTATGCTTTTGTATAAAATTCTCATCCTCCCATGTGGAATCTTCAGTGGGTAAGTTCTTCCACTTTATGAGATACTCCAAAATTGATCAAATTGTAGCTATCGAGTTCTTGCTTTTGTGACTGCTTCAGGTTCCAATATGATTTTTCCTTCCTCGTCAAGTTCTGACAATATTGTTTGAACTGGGAGCTTGTCACCTATAACATTCTTCAGACACGAAACATGGAAAACTGGGTGCACTCGGGAAGTTGCAGGAAGCTCTAATTTGTATGCCATAGTACCAATATCTTGCAACACCTTTTACGAACCATAATACTTTGGTGATAATTTGTTATCCTTCTTAGCTTGCTTGAGGGACTTTTGTTTATATTGTTGTAGCCGTAGGAATACCCAGTCACCTACATCAAAACTTCTTTCACTACGATGTTAATATTCCTATTGTTTCATTCTATTTTGCACTAACGTGAGGTTATCCTTTGAGAGTTGGAGAAATTGTTGTTGATGCTCGGTGTGATCTTACACTACTTGAGCCTTAAAATTTTCTCTTAAATATGATGTGATGGATGGTGGATGATATCCATAAAGTGCCATAAATGGGGTCATTTTTGCTGCAGTATGGAAGGAAGTGTTATATCACCATTCAGCCAGAGGCAACCAATTGACTCATTGTGTCTATTTATCAGATAGAAAGCAATGAAGATATCCTTCCAAACATTTGTTTACTATCTCAGTTTTCCCATGAGATTGAGGATGATAAGATGAGCTATGAGCTAATTGAGTACCGAGACAAGAAAATAATTATGTCCAAAAATTTCCAGTGAAAATGGGATCTTTGTCGCTTACAATAATCTTTGGGTTTCCATGTAGCTTTTGAATTGTTTCCATAAATGCAGTAGAAATTGTATTGGCTTTAAATGGATGCGATAATGCACAAAAGTGTGCATACTTGGTAAGTCTGTCAACTACCACCATGATGACACTTTTTCCTTCAGACTTGGGTAAACCTATGATAAAATCCATTGAAACCTCCTCCCAAAGTTTGTTTGTAATGGATAAAGGTTGTAATAGACCTAGGGTCTTAATTGTTTCAAATTTATTTTGTTGGCAAACAAAACACTCCACCACAAACTTTTGAATATCCGATTTAAGGCCATCCCAAAAAAATTCCTTCTTAACCTTGTGGTAATTTTTTAAAAAACCTGAGTGCCCTCCTAAGGGATAAGTGTACAATTCCGTAAGAATATTTTGTTTGAGTTGGGAATTATTACATAGGTATAAGCGATCTTTGTACCATAATGAATCATTTTTCCAACTAAATGTATCAGATGTACTGGGATCTTGTTGTAACTTTTGAATGAGTGCCCATACTTCTTCATCATTCTTCCATCCATCCCTTGCTTCGTTTATCCAATCTGGTTGGATAATAGAAATGGCACAAAGAAATGCTTCCACATCCGCATCCTTTCTTAAGAGTTCACCTGACAAAACATTTTTCTTCCCTTTTTTGTAGATGATTTCAATGTCATAACCCAACATCTTTGTGACCCATTTTATCTGCTCTTCATAGGATAATCTTTGCTCAAAAAAATATTTAAGACTATCATGATCCTTTTTTACCTTGAAGTGTCTTCCCATTAGGTAGGGTCACCATTTCTTAAGTGCATGTAGTATTTCAAACATTTCCTTCTCATAAATAGCTTTGTGTAAATACTTTCCTTTGATTGGATGACTTTTGAAAGCAATGGGTCTTTATTCTTGCATTAAAACAACACTAATTCCATTTCCTTAAGCATCACATTCCATAATAAAGGTTTTTGTGAAGTCCGGCGTAGCTAAGATCGGTGCTTGGCACATTTCCTCTTTAATATGTTCAAAGGCCTTTGTTGCTTCTAAAGTCCATGAAAATGCATCCTTCTTCAATAATGTTGTTAGAGGTGCTGCTATTCTCCGATAATTCTTAAAAAACTTGCGATAATACCCTATCAACCTGAGAAATCCTTGTAGATTCTTTATGGATGTGGGGATTTTCCATTCCTTAATGGATTTAATTTTGCTAGGGTCTACCTTAAAATCTTCATGAGATACAATATGACCTAGATATTCCACCTCTTGTAATCCAAAGAAACATTTGGAGCTTTTTGCATATAATTGTTTCTCCTCCAATAGTTTGAGCACCATGTCAACATGTTGAACATGATCCTTCCAAAACTTGTTGTAGATTAGTATATCATCAAAAAATACTAACACAAATTTTCTAAGGAAGGGTTTGAAAATGGAATTCATCAAACCTTGAAATGTAGAAGGTGCATTGGTAAGGCCAAAAGGCATGACCAAAAATTCATAATGAACGCCATGAGTTCTAAATGTTTTTTTTGGAATGTCTTCAATATTCATTATGATTTGATGATATCTTGAACGAATATCCAACTTGGTGAAGTAAACTGATCCATGCAATTCATCCAATAATTCATCAATGATAGGAACAAGAAATTTATCTTTAATAGTGAGCTTTTGAGCTCCCTATAATCCGGACACATGCACCATGATCCATCCTTCTTGTGCATCAATACTACTGGAGCAGAGAAAGAACTTTGACAAGGTTGAATTATACCAACCTCTAGCATTTTTGCAACCATATGTTCAATTTCACTCTTTTAGGCATAGGGATATCTGTAAGGCGTGATGTTTGGAGGAACACTTCCTAGAATCAAATGAATAGCATGATCATGATCATGAATAGGTGGGAGGCCTTTTGGAGTCTCAAATACCTTGGAATGATTGTCCAAGACTTTTTGGAGATCTGGAGAAATAAATGATTTCGATGCGGGAACCTCTACTGAAGATAATTGTGAAATTATGCCTCATTGTTCTTTCTTTAGAAGCTTTGTCATTCTATTAGAGCTAATTATCTTTCTTAGTTTCCCTACTATACCCCTTAATTCAACTTCATTTCCTTCCACACAAAATTTCATGAAAAGTCTTGAAAATTAAAAGCTATTGTACCCAAGGATTGTAGCCATTGGACTCCTAGTACAACATCAACACCACCCATTGGAATGGAAAGAATTGGGCTATTGAATACATATTCTCCCATGGATATATTGATATTATGGCACTTTCGAGAGAAATTTATTGTTCCTCCACTTGAAACCATCACTTGACACTCTAGTGCTGGATATAGGAAGAAATTCAATTCCTTGGCTATCTTACAATGAATAAAATTATGGGTACTACCCGAATCAATCAACATTATTACCTTTTTCTTCTTAATATGTCCTTCTATATTGATAGTTTGAGGGGTGGTAATTCTAGCCAATGCATTACAAGATATGGTCAGATTCATTTCTTATTTCTCTAGGGTTTGTTCCCAGTGTATATCCTCTTCTTTTGATGTTTCTTGTTCCTTTTCTTCCTCCTCTTCACAATCTATGTAAAATAATTTCTTCCCAGCACACTTATGACCTTTAATGTATTTGCTATTAGAACTGTAACAAAGCCCTTTTTCTCTTTTTTCTTCCAATTGTTGTGGTGTCAACCTTGTAGGTTGTGGAAGGCTAGGGGCAACAACACTTCCATCTTTATAGTTGTGAGTTGTAGGCTTCCTGGTTGCCATAATTTTTCTTTCCATTTTTCTTGCCAACCTGAATGCCTTCTCCAATGGATCAAGTTCCCAAAGGCAAACCTCATGTTGGATGTTATCATTTAAAGTCCCTATGAACACATCAATCCTATGCTCCTCTGGAATATCTTTTACCCTTATATTCAGTTTTTGGAAGTCCTCAATGTGCTCCATCATTGAACCCTTTTGTTTGATATTTATCATTTGGCTAAAATAGTGTTGCTTTTTTTATCCTCATAATGTGCTATCATTTATTCCATAAATATTGCCCAAGTGACAATTTTTTTATGAGAGCAAAGCCATCGATCCCATACAAACTGATTTGGTTCCAAATATAAAGTTGCAATACATACCTTTTGTGTGTTTTGGACGTTATGGAGATCAAAAACTTGCTCCATCTGTAGTATCCGTGTTACAGGATCCTTGGCATCAAACTTCCTCATATCGATCTTTGGAACATGGTGGGTCTTCAATTCAACGTTAGAGTCTATGAAATCATGATTAACATTTATTTTGTTCTCACAATTAGTTTCCTTTACTACCCTTTCTCTGTTCATAAACATTTCTTGTAGAAACTTTGTCAAATCTCTCTTCAAATCATCCATTTTTCCTTCCATATTAGCTTCCACATCATTCATCTTAGCTTCCAAACCATCCATATTATCTTTCACATCATTAATCTTAGATTCCATGTCTTTCTTTAAACCATCCATTATCTTCCACGCCTTTACTTAAACCATCCATCTTAGCTTCTGTTACTTTTTATGAGAGTGAATTTTGTTGCACTTGGTCTCGTAATTTTGATATATCATGTTGCATTTCTTTCTCTTCTTCATGAGTCATGCTAGATATTTCAGGTTGTTTACTAGGTGTTTCCATTTTATTTCTTTGAGGCATCAATTAATGTTAATAAGCTTCACTATGCCCTTTTAACTCCTTCAAACTAATTTTTTAAACCAATCTAATGAAAAATTTTAAAAAAACTACACACCTTTTTTTCACTTTGTAAGAGCTCGATATTGAATCTATTGTATGTTTGTAATTGTGAATCTCCAAGATCTTAAATTGTGTATTGTGGTAGCCCTCTGAGTCCTCTTCTAACTCCACAAGTCAGATCAATATTTTATTCTCCAAGGAAGGGTTATGCCAAATCTCCCACGGTGACTTGATTATGGACTGGTTCAATAGAGCGAACTTGTACGAAGTGCCACATGTCATTGTTTTAGCCTTAGTATCTGAAATTGATATACAAAAAACAACAGGTTATCCTCTTTCTAAAACTTCTGAAGAAATTTAAGTCTGATGCTCAGAACAAAAGTTATGACGATTTTCCCCACGTCACTTGTTTGAGATATAATTCGGGATCCTGCAAAAACACTAACTTCCTTGGATCATATATCCGAAAATATACTGGGAAAAGATCTGGAATTTGGACCCGAGGTTTAGAGAAATTTTGGCTCAAGTGTGTTTTCTTTTATCTTTTGAAACGTCGCAAAAAAAAGTTATAGCGAAAATGCCACAACGACCTGTTTGGAGCAGTGAAACCCTAGAATCCAAAGCTCTGATACCAAATGTTATGCAACCAACTCAGAAAATAGAAGAAACGATTGATGAACGCCTTCAAAATCCGCCCCTTTGAGGGAGAAACCTCCTTTACATTGAAAAAATGAACAATTCTTGGATGATTCAAATGACTAAACTTCCTTTCTATATATAGGAGTCTAAGGGGTCACAATATAATCAAAGCTGACATAACAGTAATAACATAAGGGCACAACAATAACAATATTGGGTTTCTGTGGGGCACAATAATAAAAATATGGGGACAATAGAGGCAAAATAATAACAATAAGGGCTACAATGACAATAGTAATTGGGGAATCACTAGTATTATAGGGACCTAACATATTCCATGATTTTTCCAAAAATAAGATTCCACAATTTCCATTTTTCTAAATGAGAATTTGCGCAAATTTTATAATATAAAATCATTTTACCTTAAAAGTCGCCAATATTATATATTGTCTACTATAAAATAATTAGAAGTATAAACATTTTTACAAAATTATCATTAAACATTTTAAAATTTGGATATTAGGGACTAGTAAGATTGGCTGAGGTTGCTAAACTTTAAGATAAACTTCCATCCTTAAATTTTTCCCTGTTGCACAAGCCTTACTTTTAGGAGCTGCGCAATACATATCTAAGCTTGCATAGAAATAAGGTCATTTATAAATTGTTCATGGACTGACCATGTGTGATCAAGTGGCTTTGATACTTAGAACCTAACTAGAATACTTAAACCCTTTACAAAATATTAACCAACCATGAAGTGACCATGGAATGAAATATCAAAAGATCCTCATTAGGCTCCAAAATTCAAGTGTAAGAAAACTTTTGGAGGGTTCTTGTCATAATGAAAACACTAACATCTCTAGAACAAGTTACTCAATAGGTTGGATAAGTTATGTTCTCCTAAAGGTGAGCGATTAGACTTGATTAGACAAGCTCACAACTCTAAGGTTGTATGGAACTTTGGTTTAGGGAATATAGTGGCCAACTTGTAGAAGTATGTGTATTGGCCTAGATGATGCAATATTTGTTGTACTAACAAGATTAATAACAAGAAATAACGTCTATATCATCCATTACTTGTACCCACTTGTTACTGGGAAAGAATTTCCATGGAATTTGTGGGAGCTTTAGCAACAACCAGGAAGGGATATGACTACCTATCCATGGTATTTGATAGGTTAAACAATATGCATCTTTTGATGTTCCATGAAAAGACCATTAGTGGGAAAGAAGAAGAAAAATTTTTCTTTGGAAAGGTCTAGGGGAACTTTGAGATACCAAGGATCATCATTTTAGAGAGGGACACTAGATTTATTAGTGCATCTTGGACTGCATTATTGAAGAAGATGCACACAAAGTTGAATAGTTCAAAAACATTCCATCCACAAGAAAATAGGGAGAAATAAGTAATCAATAGGAATTTGGTGTAACTTTTGAGCGGATACAATCAAAAGCATCAGAGGACCTAGCATGAAAATATAGTATATATACAACACTTGTATAATAGAGTAACCTGCACTTATATTGGTAAGTCCCCATTTGAAACTTGTTTTGGATACTTGCCACCTTCACCTTTGGATATTACATATGGGAAACAAAGATTAGTGAGGGAGGATCTTACAATGGATGACTTAAGGGAAAAATAAATTGTAGAAAATATTAGGAAGATACATGTATAGGTATAAGAGACACTATAGAAGTCATAAGTAAAACATCAGGCCAAGCATGATCAACATAGAACAGAGAAGTCATTTAAGGTGGGAGACATAGTATGGCTATAGTTGAACAAGGAGAGGCTACAAGGTCCTGGTAAGAAAATCAAGGCTCTACAGTATGGTCCTTTTGAGATACTAGAAAAGGTGGGTGATAACACCTATAAAATAAATCCACCCATATACATGCACATTTACTTAGTTTTGAATGTAGAAAATATGAAACTTTATGAGCCTTCCATGCTAGATCATGAAAAGGAACATGTCCTACCTTTTGTAGAGAATTTGGCATTAGATTCTCAAGCATAGTTAATAGAGGTTTGTATAAGAGTTATAAAACTATAATATAGGAGCAGCATGAACTTTGTCATATTGGTTTCAAAGGACAACTTCAAGGCAAGGATATATACTACACCTGCGACAAGGTGGATGATCCAGTTTTTTTTAATTCAAAGATGCATACAAAATTTCATATAAAAGAACATGTAAGTATGGAAGCATATCACATGAAAATAATTCTACCATGAGAAGTAAAGACACAATAGATTGGTAACGGAGTTCACTCAATATGCGCTACGTCTTCAGGGTCTACTCAAAGTGGGGATGCTTCTTTCATAAATGACAGCATAATAAATTACAATCAATTACATAAATGACCCTTATACCTCCATTTTCCCAAATGGTCTGAAAATGAAAAGCTCAGCTGCAGAAACAAACATCTCCATTGAATTCGTGGTGTGAAATTGTATCAAATGACTAACTCAACCCCTTTCTGACACCACCAAAATCTAGACCCTCAGGAATCTCAAAGGTTCCCCAAAGATTCTTTCTCGCCGGTTGACTAGAGTTCTTCTACTCATATCTAAAAATTGATCACACCATCAAGCTCCTGGCTAAATTTCCATTCATTTGAGTATAAAATTAACATGATTTTGTCACTGTGAGGTTTTTCCCTCGAGGGAATCTTTTAGATTCCTCACTGAACAAAACAACGAAACATTTAATACAGAAAGAAAAACATCACCAGATAAAATAGCTCAAGTATCTTGCAAAGGGTCTTTATTATCAATCCTCCAACTCCAAAATTACAGTACTCCAAAAAGAAAAGTTTTTCAATTTCTCAAGTCCAACCCCTAATACTTCCAATGCATGAAGTATTTAACTAAAATATACAATAACTACTGTATACAGTTGGCAATTTGTTATTAATTACAATGAATCTAAAATTTGACTAGTGTAACCACGAAGTGTCCATGATGAGATAACTTAGACATCTAGTCCCTTTTTTTCTGAATGTCATTGCCGGGTAATCAATTATGCTGTAGTGGCTGAGTAGGCTACTCTTTAATAAGGTGTGTTGACTTTGCTAACTCAGCTAGGTGTTGACTCAGCTCTGCATTATTCCTTCAATCCTGCTTGTCCTGTTCCTCTTGGTAGTCACACAAGTCACTCCATTCATCTTCATCTAGGATTTTAACCTTGATCAACCTGCGGTATATCTCATCTGTTTTTGTGTACCGTGCAAAAGTAGGCTTCACTGTGAAAATGTGTTTCAATTCATGTTCAATGAAAATTGGATTGTTGATAGCTTCCAACATTGCTCTTCCTGTTATGCTGCCTCTGATATTGGAGAGATTGAAAGCATCCTTTTCTATGTCCTTTAACCTCTTGACATAATCTTCTCTGGTCATGAGTTTATCATTAATGACAAACAGAGAAGGGAGCCCCTTTTGTGTCAAAGGTTCAATTCTGTTGAAAAATATGTTTACTATCAGCTCTAAATTTTGGCACTTCTCCTCAGGTTGTTGTTATAGACATTTTTGTGCCTTACAGCATGAAGCATGAAATGTCAATAATCTAAGGGATCCAAAGTCCCTAAAGATGTTGTTCCTACCCCTAGAGGAACAAGGTCAGCAAACCACAGCAATTCAAATCAGTTCTCCACTGAAAAACACTAAAAAACAAGTCAATTCTGGATCATGTCAACTGCTCCACTGAGCATCTGCGCTGAATGTCAACTTCTCCATGGTCTACCTGCGTTGAATGTCAACTCCAACAAAGGCTACCTGCGCTGAGTGAGTTTTGACATGTGGAGGTCTCATTCCTCAATGTGTCAGTGCCCAGGAAGCTTCCAAAGTGACACTTGGATCAAGGAATTCGCCTAGTGATGAGTAAGAGGTTCTAAAACTCCAAGTGGAAGCAAGAACCTCCAAGTGGACTCAAGAACTGAAGAATAACTGAAGTGAGAGAGGACACTAGTCAGCTCTCAAGCTGACTCATCCTTTCTCCAAAAATCCTATATATAGATCTCTCTCATGAGGTCTAGAGAGGCTAGAATCTTGTGAATGTAAGGAAGTGTTGTTGGTTTGAGTTTAGAGCTATTGGGTGATTTGCTTTGAAGGAGGTGAAGAGGAGATTTCTTTCTGCTGGGAAGGTGATGCTGGATTGGGCCTCTTATGGTTGCATCACTTCCTGAACTTTACTTCTTCCATTAATAAAGCATTTGAGGTTCTTCTATATGCATGTGTCTCAATGATGTATTGTCATACTTGTGTATTTGATTTATTCTAATCCTTGAATCAGTTATGAATGTATGCTTCTTGTAGTTTCCCTCTCTTGCCATTTTGCAGGATCTTGGTGTAGCTGGGCCAGTGAAAGAGCAAGGAGCTGGGAGCAAGTAGCAAGGAGAGAAGATTGGATCAACCATTAGCGAAAGACATCGGTTAGTGGATCTCTTTCTCCCCTATTTTACTTTCATAAAGAAGAAATCTTAGATAGCTTTGCTTCGATTGTTGCTGAGGTACTATCACCCTTAGAGTGGGATAGGGTCATTCCGTATTGGATACTTTTCCCTACAACAAATTGGCGACTCCACTGGGGATCGTATCTTGTTGGTTGTTTGTGGTTTTTCTATTCATTTCCTAAACACAGGGAGTACCGAATCGAACTGCATTTGGATCTTTCAAATGCAAAGTAGAGGGCAGCTACTCTAGCTCAGTTTCTGGGCATGTTTATGATTTGAAGAGCTGATCCACAAGGACTCTGAACAGCTCTTAGTGATAGCTTTTCATCCTCCTAATTACCCTTTAGTGTGTACTTGATTGATAGCTTCTGATTTGGCCAAAAACTGTGAATTTTTGAGCAATCTGTGACCCGGAAACCAAGAGAAACGAGAGTTTCTCTCTTCATTGTAGGCACTGTGAAGGCAGTCTGCATTTCATCGCAGGTCCCGAAGGGGCTACCTGCGCTGAATGTCAAACTGACAGTGTACTACCTGCGCTGAACCAGTTTTGCCTTGTGCTACTGGGGTTCCCTGCTGTTTATTGCCCTGTTTTCATCCTTGTTTTTGCAGCCTGTTATCAGTCAATGTACCTGTCTGAAACCACCTTTCCTTGCCACTATTCCGTCTTAGTTGTATAAAGAAACTGTGTTTGTTCTTTGTGTATTTCTTACATCATTTGCAGTTTCCCATAACGAAAAGTGAACTGGTCTTGCTGTGGCCTCTTAGATCTAGACCTGTGATAAGTGTCGTATTGATCCTAAGAGTTAGTTTGTTTGCTGTTCATAGCTGATTGAGCTTTTACTTTCGTCATATGGTTTGAATTTATGTATTTCTAGTGTCGAAACAAGTAAATCTTAAGGTGTCTTAATTTTGGACAGGGCTTGTTTGCTTTCACTTGAAATTGAATTCAAAATTATACAACAACTTTCTTTTTGTAATACATCAACATTAAGAAAGAGAAAATAAATACCTGCATTTTGCATTTGCATTTTTGATAAGTTTGCATGTTGGATTTAGGAAGAGTGCATTAGAGTGTGCTGATTGCTCTTTGAGAAAAGATAGTCACTCTCTTTTCCCTTAGTAGCTAGGATTTTCAAAGTTGAAAGATTATAAAGCTTGCTTATCATCATAGACTGCATTTAGGAATTTGTACCAATACATCTCGTGGTGATCCTGAAAGACAAACTTTAAAAAAGATCAACTTAAAATATATTGAATGAATCTAACAACGCTTTGCAACATTACGCTCACAGTAGAGGTCTAGGTAGAGACGTGTTCCAGCATTGTTAAACGTAGTGACTGTCGATCTCTAAGAAGGTGGGTGATTCCTCCTGAGGGACGATAGTGCTAATACGGACTTGTGCTCCCACGTACCGTCGCGTATATATTGGGAGACCCCTATAGGCATATATCCTTTATCCTTAGGAAGCTGTGTCGGCCGCCCTACTGATCGCAATGCAGTGAACACAGCATTCACGAAGATTGACCACCCATACCGTAAAACGTATTCTGTGGTTTTGCGAAAAGTTTGGCACACCCTCTGCCTAGAACTCCAGAGTAGTTTCTTTTGGCCTTTTTCAAACTCTATAACTGAAAAAGTCCATCCGAGCATTTGTCACTTCGGGCTCGTTAAAACATCGAAGGAGACTAGAGTCATCTTTAGCTTTTTCTCGACTCTTTAAAACTGAAAAAGCAAGTTGTGTCTAAAGCGTCGTTAACAATTTATTTTAAACGGAACAATCACCCTTTATTCCGGCGTTGAT
The DNA here is from genome assembly GCA_031772625.1 of Pinus tabuliformis. Taxonomy (NCBI): domain Eukaryota; kingdom Viridiplantae; phylum Streptophyta; class Pinopsida; order Pinales; family Pinaceae; genus Pinus; species Pinus tabuliformis. The sequence continues at coordinate 1,217,295,107 of CM062817.1, read as the reverse complement.
CTTCGAAGTTAGTCTACCTTCATCACAAAGTTCTTGTAGAATCGCTAGGAAATCTTTTGGATAGACTAAATATGTCTGAACAACCGTCGACATCCAGGACTGTGTCATCCGACACAGCAGTGGCAGAGCCTCCTGCTGCTACTCCAACGATGTTCGTTGGTATACCATCTGTCCCGGCAAATTGTCAACAACAAGCTGGAGTCCAATCAGAGACTGTTTCGACGACATGGTTAGTTCCTATTTCTTCATTCGGATTATCATCTGGTATTTCTTATGTTGAAACTCAACAACTTGATCCAATGTGTCTTCAAAGGCCAATCTACCCTTTAAGCACTGGATTGCCACCATATGGAGGGTAGTATGCCTTTTCATTGTTCCCCCCCAGAGAACAACCATATGGGAGTTTAGAACAAAGTTCAGGTCAAACTGGAATTACATCCAGCGGATGGGTACCAATACTGCCTCAGCAACCAAGGGTTGCATATTCAATGCAACCAGTCCACCCTGTGTCGAATGTCGCCACTATACCTGGTATGTTAATTGCGTCGCAAGTACAAGCGCTACCTGTTGTATGTCAACCCCAAGTTTCTCAGGTTGCCATACAACAGCCTCTTGTCTCGACAACTCAATCACAACCTCCGGTTAGTGCCTCCTTATCTGGAGCGACTCGGGCTCAAACAAGTACTATGACTCCTCATCTTGGTCAATCATCCAGTATTGGACAACAGCAAATGGTCCAACAACCGGAGCTAGTTCAAACTCAACAACCGCAATTCCAACAATCATATCAAGGACCCGAGCAACAAGTCTTTGTAAGTAATGGGCAACCGTATAATAACGGTTATGCCCATCAAACTTGTCAAAGTTGCCAGCATCAAATACATTATGCTGGTATGCAAAGACCCAATGCTCAGGCGATTCCATCTTATCCTGGGTATGCTCCGCCTAACCTGAATCAACAGTTGCCCTTTGTAGCAACTCTAGAATTACTAGATCTAAACTGGCTGATGAATGATCCAATTGCTTATGCCCCTTGGTGGCCAGCGATTCCGCATAAACTTCCATCGGACATTCCTAAATTCAATGGAAATCCAGGTGAAGACCCATCGAATCACGTCATGACTTTTCATCTGTGGTGTTCTTCGAACACCCTGAACGATGATTCGATAAGGCTTCGCCTTTTTCAGAGGACATTGACAGGTCCAGTGGCTAAATGGTATATTGAATTACCTAGAGCCTCTTTCGACAATTTCAGTTCCCTAGACACTACTTTCTTAACCCATTTTCAGTTACCTATAAGGTATGAAACTGGAACAGAAATCTTAACCAATTTCAAGCAGACAACAGCCACACATATATCCGATCATATACATGAGTGGCGTCGTCGTCGCAGAATGGTAAAGACTTATGTTCCAAATCAGCTATTAGCTGAGTGGTTTATAAAGTCACTTCTTCCTGCTATAACAGAAGATGTGGCCAAGGGAGGGGTCGTGACAGAGGATCAGGTTATTGCTCATGCCCAGTATTTAGACTTAGTATATACTCAGTCTGGCACGCTCTATGACAAGATACTTGACGCCCCCAGACCGGAATTTTCAATTCCTCCTCCTCCCGGATCAAATAGTGACTCTCATGCCGGCGATGGTGTGATTGGCACTGCAAACGCAAAGTCGACAAGGGATTCGAATAAGAAAGCCCGTAAGACTTCGAATCAAAAAGCAAATCAAGAAATTCTTGCCTCGGAAGTAAGTGCCGTGTCGGACGATAAGGGCAAACGACTGAAGCAACCAGGGGGCAAGAAGAAAAAGAAAGGGAGAAAAAGGAAACCCCCTACGGGGTGTCATATATGCGATGAGGATCATTGGACAGCAGATTGTCCATACAAAGCTGAGCTTAAAAGATTCTTTAAGAGTTCGAAAACCTCAGCTGTGTTGACTGATCCGTTTCCAAGCCTGAGGACCGAACTGGTTGCTAATCAAAATGCTTCCCGATCCCAAGTGCTTATGTTCTCTGTATCAAAGCAGCAAAATGATGCTTTGACGAGGAATAAGGATTACAGGAATCCAAAGCTGTCGAACAACAAGGCTAATGAACAACCTAGTAGTTCGACAACAACTTTGATAGAAGTTGTGCCACCCATCATTCCTGAACCAATGATAAAGTCGCCAAAGGGAGTAGTACACGAATCAACATTTAATCCTCGTGCCAAAGTAGCACAGAATTATAATATAGTAGAGGACCTGGCCCAATCGCCGTCCGCTATGTCGACACTTGAGGTACCGCAAAATTGCCCCTCCCAAGAGCAAGCTTTATTATCAGTAATAGGTGGGATTGGCCCAATGGATTCCAATCTTGTGGCCTTTGATCGTAAAGGATATGACCCTCAGTTACCATCTCAACTAGCTTTCCTTATTCAAGTGAAAGCCCTCAACAAAACTGTTCATCGAACAATTATTGATGAGGGGGAATCTACGTGTATTATGTCGATGAGTTGCTGGAAGAATTTAGGCTCACCACCCTTGTCGAGATCGTCAACGACGTTAAAAGCATTTGATGGACGATCATACACTCCATACGGGATTTTAAGTAACTTGCAAGTTGAACTAGGGGGCAAAACAGTAGGAATTGATGTTGAAGTAATCGATGGAAACCTCGATTACAACATCCTACTGGGAAGGCCCTGGATATATGCCATGGCCGTAGTTGTGTCGACCTACTTCAGGAAGATTGCATTTCCCTTTCAAGGAGGAATTACAGTCATCGACCAACAAACATTCCTCCCCGACAGTTCACAAGTTACGGGAAGCATTCCAATGATCCATGGAAGCAATCATTCACTTCAAAATATTGGAGTAGGTCTCCTAAAAGACCCTGCCTTAATGGGTACTTTTGCCCTACCGCCTGCAAGTAATCTGACGGAAGTGGCCACAGTGGAAACCTACAATATGAAATCTTCTATATCTAATGGATTCGGAAGATTCCTAAACATTTTGTCAGCATGGATCATCACCCTAATAGAAATACTGTAAATACAGTGGGCACCGAGGACGGTTCTTATCTCGTGTCAACCTCGTTAAAAAATGAAACAAATCCCCTTTCTCAAAGATAAACCTTCATTCCAACCACCAAGTTGAATGCAATGAAGCTTGGGGGGCGTGCACCTCGATTTGAGTTATTATGTTGGGGGCATGCAAACTAAATGAGCAGTTTTAGCAAAGTTCATGCTCGTTAAAAAATAAACGCAAAATCGAGCAGTTTTAGCATAGTTCATGCTCGTTAAAAAATAAACATAAGATTGTGAGCAAGCTTTCCCTTAGAGTTCAAGCTCATTCAGAAAAAATGAACCGGTAAATAACCTCTGTGATCGTAAATTTATCAGCCATAAAAAGCCTTGGTCGTGTTTGCACCGCCACGTCCACTTTTCATTTGGCCGATCATTCACTTCCACATGATTGTTTACCTATTTTGAGGAACAGCTGCGAAGAGTGATTTCACCTAGCCATCCTTGTGACATTGCCGTGATTGGAAAATTCCAACCTGTACCTGGAATCTGCTGCTATCCCTGTTCATCACTCGTTCCTCAAAAGACGAGTCTTCTTTAAGATCTTTTCATCTGACTCGTAAAATATGAAAATTTTGCCGAGTTTTGGTCTTCCAGCTTGTTAAAGTGACCAGAAGAGCTATCCCTCCTCTAGATTTTAATCTTTTTGGACCCGAGGGATTATTGCACAAAAAGATCGAGCGCTTGTTTGTTCGACTCGTTAAAAGTACCGAAAACTCATCCCTTCTGTATTGTTTTATACTTTTTCAGACTTAAGGGATTAGATGACGAAAAAGGAAGTTTGGAGTTAACTTTCTGTACCTTTTCAGACTCTCTAAAAATGAAAAGGACCGAGTTTTCCTTGTCGTTAGACTCGTTAAAATGATTAAATAGCGACAAACTTGTCTTTAGACGAGAACGAGTTTCCCTATCGCTAGGCTCGTTAAAACATAGCGATGGGCTTGCCCGAAGGGCAGGTTATAGAACAAGCATATGTTATCCTCCTCAAGCTTGAAAAAAAAAATAAAGAGGTACTGGTCAGAAATGACTGGGGAAAAATTGGGAGAACCTCAAAGCTTTAATGGTAGCAAGTCGCTCTTGAACATGATGCTTTTCCTCCGTACCACATCGGGTTGGGTTGTTTCATTCACCGGTCTCATCACCATGGTCTCGCCAAACCATCCACATTTGGGGTAATGCTACCGATCCATCTCATCAGTGTTGTTATATGTTCAAGAGATGTCGTTCAGAAAGAGTCAACCATGTCCCATCCACTGCCATACATCATCTTTCATCCTTTCATGACCGCCACCCTGAATCATATTTCACAGATCGTTTTCACCTTCATCACAATCATTAGCTCAGTTCCGTGTCACTGATGTGGGATTCATTAAGGCCCTCCTGTGACGGATCGCTTCTTGTCGACATCAGCTCATTATCCAAGAAGTTGATCTAGGAACAACCCCTCAGTACTTTGAAGCTTGCATGCCTCAATGGCAAGTTTCTCACTTCCGGCGATAAGTATACATCAATGACCTTCGACCGAAAGATTTTGCGTGGTGTTCGACGCCAAGTCCTCTATTCACACCAGGTGAATTGTACTGCAGTACCTTGAGGGTCATCATCATTATCGGTGATTCCTCTCGCGCTTGTTAACAGTTTACATTATTGACTGGTAATCAAGCGATGTCTTTCCATGTTCGACTCCAAGAAATTCTCACATGGATCGACTTGTGCTTAGAGTGAAGATCGGACGAGTTTGAAGACCCCGGATCTAGTTTCATCCATCCGGGCTGCGATATATATTCAGGAAATAAAGACATTGACATGTGCAACAGATGATCATCCTACTCGAAGGATGATAATTTCAGCAGAGAATTATCAGTCTACCATCAGACGATTGTCTGTTCTATGTACAGAAAAATGTATTTATAAAGCTGAGCATGGGAATGCCCGCCTCAGCTAGATCATGAAAGCAGTATGAAAAATAATGTATTGTATTGTATCTTATTACAGGTCACCTCCCAGCGATTGAATGAACTTTGGATCCTCCTGATAAAGCATTTCACCCGATAAACGACCTCATACTTTAGGGGGCAACTGTTATAGACATTTTTGTGCCTTACAGCATGAAGCATGAAATGTCAATAATCTAAGGGATCCAAAGTCCCTAAACATGTTGTTCCTACCCCTAGAGGAACAAGGTCAGAAAACCACAGCAATTCAAATCAGTTATCCACTGAAAAGCACTCAAAAACAAGTCAATTCTGGATCATGTCAACTGCTCCACTGAGCATCTACGCTGAATGTCAACTTCTCCATGGTCTACCTGCATTGAATGTCAACTCCAACAAAGGCTACCTGCGCTGAGCGAGTTTTGACATGTGGAGGTCTCATTCCTCAATGTGTCAGTGCCCAGGAAGCTTCCAAAGTGACACTTGGATCAAGGAATTCGCCTAGTGATGAGTAAGAGGTTCTAAAACTCCAAGTGGAAGCAAGAACCTCCAAGTGGACTCAAGAACTGAAGAATAACTAAAGTGAGAGAGGACACTAGTCAGCTCTCAAGCTGACTCATCCTTTCTCCAAAAATCCTATATATAGATCTCTCTCATGAGGTCTAGAGAGGCTGGAATCTTGTGAATGTAAGGAAGTGCTGTTGGTTTGAGTTTAGAGCTATTGGGTGATTTGCTTTGAAGGAGTTGAAGAGGAGATTTCTTTCTGCTGGGAAGGTGATGCTGGATTGGGCCTCTTATGGTTGTATCACTTCCTGAACTTTACTTCTTCCATTAATAAAGCATTTGAGGTTCTTCTATATGCATGTGTCTCAATGATGTATTGTCATACTTGTGTATTTGATTTATTCTAATCCTTGAATCAGTTATGAATGTATGCTTTTTGTAGTTTCCCTCTCTTGCCATTTTGCAGGATCTTGGTGTAGCTGGGCCAGTGAAAGAGCAAGGAGCTGGGAGCAAGCAGCAAGGAGAGAAGATTGGATCAACCATTAGCGAAAGACATCGGTTAGTGGATCTCTTTCTCCCCTATTTTACTTTCATAAAGAAGAAATCTTAGATAGCTTTGCTTCAATTGTTGCTGAGGTACTATCACCCTTAGAGTGGGATAGGGTCATTCCGTATTAGATACTTTTCCCTACAACAGTTGTACAGTCAAGTTCTTATTTGTCAATACCCTTTTCACCTGTAAAATAGTTTTTGTTCTATCTACTACTCCCAGTGCTTCTATCTCATACATGTTCTTTGAATTTAGAAATTTGATATTTCTGTCGACTTTTGCTGGCATGTCTCCCAACTCTAGGTTAGTGGTTGAAATAGCCTCCTTAGCCTTTTCAACTAGCTCCTTTTGTTCAAATATAATTTGGATGATGGGCCAGATCTCATTCATCCCATTGATGATATTGTTCCAGATGATTTCCTTCACCATTCCTAGAGTGTTTCCAATTGATGACTCCTTTTCAGATTTTTGTAATTTTTCAATTAATGTTTGTGCCCTTTGCATTTCTATTGAATGTGTACTTTCAATTCTTTTAATCTGGTCCTGCAGAACATTGACTTCAGTTTCCAATTTCTTGATTTCCTTTGTTTGAAGATTCATGCTTTACATGGATCTGGATAGTTGTTTTGTACTGCTTCATGTTGGCATTATGATGTATGTGTTGTACTTGATGGCAACCCACTCATAGAAGAACATCTCACTTATATGCATTCAGATGAATCTACAAAAGAAGGACAGTTCAAAAGAATCAAATGGCAGTTCACAAGTAAGCTTTGCCATCAAGTCCAAAGGGGGAGATTGTTGGCATTATGGCTAAAGTATTGTCCTTGATGGCAACCCATACAAGTGATAGATCACTGTACAACAGGTCAGTAGCAGAGATTGATGATCAGCTCTCAAATATCGAAGAAAATAAGGGGTACACAGGTACACCGTACAAAAGATGCGTACACGCAGGCATGTCTTAGATAAACTGCGTACATACACGCAGGTCACCCGTTCATGAGGTGCGTACCCCCAGTTCACTCACTTCAAGGCAGAGAAGCGCGCTCACGTGGGGCTTCTTATGTTTGGCCCATGGTATTTAGCCCACAGTTCTTGATTCTATGGTTTTGGCCCATGGTATTGTTTTATATTATTATTATTGAGCCCCTATTGATCCATGATTTTAGGAAGAGCTTGCCTATATAAAGCAAAGGAGATCATTTGGTTAGACACTTGTGAAATTAGAAGATCTTAAGAGAAGCTAGATCTGAAATTCTTGTAATTGGTTTGTGAGAGAGAGTTGAATCAATATCAAGAAGAAACATGAGAATTACAAGTCGGATCTACTAATGGGTTGATATCTCCTCGGCGCATGTTTAGATCTGTAGATCTGATAGTCTAGGTTATTCTTGAAGTCTTGAAATTATCTATACCCGCAGGTACGCAAGTATAGTGAAAGGAAATTGCGGAGATACGCAGGCGCAAAAGTGTTGCAGGTGCGCAGATATGCAGGCCCAGAAGCGCTACAGTTGCGGAGGTGCGCAGGCAGTTCATTGGACACAGAGCGCAGGTACGCAGGAAGTCTGTGAGGCACAGTGCGTGGGTACGCAGGAACGCAGTTGGAAACAGTGCGTACTTCTACCCAGGTGTTATATGGGTGAAGCTGCGTACTTCTCATGAAATCTATTTAGCTGCCCCTATTTATTGTTGTGTTTTGGGTTTTTGAAGTGATGTCTGGTTTCTGGTATTAAGTTCTGATAACAGCAGTGATTGATTAAATGTTTATACATTGATGGATGAATGGATCAGGTTCTTATTGACTCATTTATGTGATCTGATGGACTAGATCTGATTGATGACTCACTTGTATATGTATTGATCTAGTGCTTGGGTAATTCAGAAGGTTGTTTGATTATAAGCTTCAATGTTGTTGGGTCCAGTATGAAAATTGGATGAAATGTGGCCTTTCAGATTATGCGTTGTGCTTCAGTGTATCCAGTCTAAAAATTGATGAAACGTGGTACCTGAAGGAGAGAAGATTGTAGGTCAGCACCTACGTACTAGTATCTAAGCTAGTACAAGAGCTAAAGGAAATCTTTGGAGCATTGTTGCAGGTAGCAGCCTGCGTACTAGTAAATGGATCGGCTAGTACAAGAGCAAAGGGGGTTGTAGCTCCCATACTGGTATAAGACTGCACCAGTACAAATATTGTATAAGGATTTTCTTATTAAGAAGAAGATTGAGATGACTTGCAACAGGTGGTTTTCTCCCGCATTGGGTTTCCACCTTATATCATGGTGTTCATGTGTGTGCCTTATGTGTGACTATTCTGTGTTACTGCATCTGTTAACTGATAATATGGTTGATAATGTTCTAATGCACTCATTGAAGATCAATTAACTTAATCATAAGAAGTTGTGGAAGTAGCATATATGAATCTGATTATGGAAATGAAAAAGTTTTATTAATGTGATAATACTGATTCACCCCCCCTCTCAGTATTATTTCCAACAATTGGTATCAGAGCGGGTCCTTTGGTAGAAGCTTGATCACTTGAAGGAGATCCGTGGAACAATGGGAAAGAAGCTTAAGAAGAAAGCACCTAAGAAGAAGAAGTCATCTCAGAAGAACTATGACAATGGGAGAATCAATTGGGGATTAGGTATAAGAAGCTGTTCAGATTCAGAATCATTATCAGGTATGAATATATTATCCTCTGATGTTCCAGCTATCTTTCCTTTTGGAAGAGATGAAATGATAGTAGAACTATTGAATTTGCTCTTATGGGTGAACAAGAAAGATATCAAATAGAGGCAGAACTCAAAAGGCTGACAGACAAAATTAGAGATCAACAAGATCTATTGAACAAAAGGGAATGTGACTTCAAAGAAGAAGCTACCAAACTAAAGGCCCAACTAGAAGAAGGAAACAAGGTAAGAAAACTACTCAAGGACAAGGAAGACCAATGTCAAAAATTGCAGCATGAAGTGACATCATTAAGAAAAGAAGTCAACGAAAGAAGCACAACCATCAAGAAACGCAAAGATAGATCCAGCTACTATGAAAATCTTGAAGCTACAATCCTCTCACTAAAAGGAGACCTTGAAGAATCAAAGAAGCAGAATGAAGATCTACATCAAGCAATTGAAAAACAAGACAACGAAGTCATCAGCTTAAAATCTCAGCTGGAATGTGCATTCAGAATTCGTCAAATGCAGCAGGATCTGAATGAAGAACAAGAAAAGGAGATTCTCAAACTAAGGGAACAAATGGAGGAAGGAAGGAAAGCTGAAGAAGATTTGAAAAAGCAATCTCTTGAAAAGGAAGAACAACTTCAGGTTGAGGTAAATATCTTGAAAGGTAAATTAGAAGAAAAGGATAAGCTTTTATGATTTCAAGATAGTTCTAAAGTCTTGGATGATATTCTTAGTAGTCAAAGGTCTCCTACTATAAAGACTGGTCTTGGTTTCCATGAATCTGTTGAAGATGAATCTAGTTCACAAGGTGAGGCAAGGAACTCTAAAGAGAAATCTAAAGTGATCAACGAAGAAATGAAAGATCAATCTCATCATCAACCAAGGAAAGAGATTCCTCAAAGAAAATCCTTTACTCCTCCTATGAATAATGTTGAATGTTATGTATGTCATAATCTTGGACATGTTGCAACCAGATGTAGAAGAAGAAAGGTTCAAGATCATCATGCAGAAAGATCATCTCATTCAAGGTACTTTAATGGATATTGCTTTGCTTGCAATATGTATGGTCACAAAGCTGCTGATTGCTACAAAAGGAATATGAAACATGTAAGATGTTATGCATGTAACAAGCTTGGACATATAGCAAAGGATTGCAGGAACAAAGCACATACATCACACCAAAAGAAGAAAACATCATCACGCTTGAAGATATGGAGGAAAAAGGAAGTACAGTCAGAAAAAGGCAGCACAACACAACGTACAGACATACCAGAATCAGAGGGAGCTGAAAGTACAAAACTTCAGTGCCCTGAATCTCATATGCAAACTCCATAAAGGGAAGTCACATATATACGCGAGTTGGATACTGCACAATCGCGTATATGATTGTTTGAAGAAAGGCAGTAGGGAAAGTGAAGTTGGAAGTGAATCTGTGAAGTGTGATCTCTCGAGCACAAGATCAGATCTGGGAATCTGACTGTCAGTAGCACAGAGGAGGACTATTTAATTGGGTTCTAATCAGAGGTATGCAGGTGATACACAGTGAAAGTGTGAGGGTACGCAGCACAGCAATGGTCCTGGTGCGTAGGTACGCGGCATGATAGAAGGATAACCTACGGAGGTACATAGAAGTACGCAGCGCGATAGAAGCAAAGAATGCGTGAGGAACGCGGCGCAACTGATGGCACAGGTGCGTGGGTACACACTGTAGTAGAAGGCTGTCTACATAAATAAGCAGAATCATAGAAGGTCAGGTGCGGGGATACGCAGAGGAGCGAAAGACGAAGTGCGGAGCCACGCAGGTCGTATAATGAGAAACTGCGTATCCATCTTAAGGCATTTATTGGCTGACTTTTCTTGTTGATAAGATGGCACCAGTTTAGGGGGAGCATATGTTTTTAATGCATTGTTGGCATTATGGGTAATAGTACTTGGTAATGATGCTTACATAGATAAATGATTCATCTTGCTATGAGTTGTTCACATGGTTCTTGGATCAGATTTGTGGTTGATTCTCTAATGGTGCTTACATGGTAACTTTCATGAGGATAAGGAGAAGCACTTAGCTCGAATTCACATCTTCTTATGAGTCACTCATATGCTGTTGTTGACATATGCATAAAGATCACATATTACAGTTATGATGCATGAATGGATGAGGATTGTTGGCTGGATACAGGGATGATTATTCAAAGTTGCGTTGTGAGCTCTTATGATGATAGGATTGTTTCATACATATGATGATTAATGCAGATTGATGATACTTGGTTCATAATGGCTATGAATGAGTTGATGTAGACATACCTTGATGATTCATGCACTAATGCAAGTTTCTGATCTAGTTGCTGTTGACAGATACTATGGAGCAGATCATACAGTGTTGTTGTTGATGTTTATCTTAGGTGATTGGTCTTTGTTATAAATATCATATCACGACTCATGATGTAATAGTATGTCTCTATCTATTGTAGTCATCTCTTCAGGTCATGTAACGACCTATGTTGGTTTCCCCACTATGCCTGGGATGAATGATGTTATTCTTTTATGTTATCATATGTAAACTTTTGGTATATCACCATTATGATGGGAGATAGATGTATGTATGAGTCTTTGGTGATAGGAAGGTCTTTTATGATATATAGAGTCATGTTCTTCTTGTAGAACATCTTTTTGCAGACCTTGCTTACAGTCAGGGGGAGCTTGAGCATGAACAACACTATATAGCAGAGCAGACATTTCAGCTTGTTCTCAGAAAGAGCATTATCAGATTGGTGCACCATGGCATATACAAAGGGGGAGCTCATTCAGAAATTTCAGCAGATCTGGTTTATCGTCAGGGGGAGCATGTTCTTAGGGGGAGAATAACCCTTTGCCCTTGATGTCAAAGGGGGAGAGTGATTTGGTGTTGTTGCCATCAAGTCCAAAGGGGGAGATTGTTGGCATTATGATGTATGTGTTGTACTTGATGGCAACCCATTCATAGAAGAACATCTCACTTATATACATTCAGATGAATCTACAGAAGAAGGACAGTTCAAAAGAATCAAATGGAAATTCACAAGTAAGCTTTGCCATCAAGTCCAAAGGGGGAGATTGTTGGCATTATGGCTAAAGTATTGTCCTTGATGGCAACAGGTGATAGATCACTGTACAACAGGTCAGTAGCAGAGATTGATGATCAGCTCTCAAATATCGAAGAAAATAAGGGGTACGCAGGTACACCGTACAAAAGATGCGTACACGCAGACATGTCTTAGATAAACTGCGTACATACACGCAAGTCACCCGTTCATGAGGTGCATACCCCCAGTTCACTCACTTCAAGGCAGAGAAGCGCGCTCACGTGGGGTTTCTTATGTTTGGCCCGTGGTATTTAGCCCGCCGTTCTTGATTCTATGGTTTTGGCCCGTGGTATTGTTTTATATTATTATTATTGAGCCCCTATTGATCCATGATTTTAGGAAGAGCTTGCCTATATAAAGCAAAGGAGATCATTTGGCTAGACACTTGTGAAATTAGAAGATCTTAAGAGAAGCTAGATCTGAAATTCTTGTAATCGGTTTGTGAGAGAGAGTTGAATCAATATCAAGAAGAAACATGAGAATTACAAGTCGGATCTACTAATGGGTTGATATCTCCTCGGCGCATGTTCAGATCTGTAGATCTGATAGTCTGGGTTATTCTTGAAGTCTTGAAATTATCTATACCCGCAGGTACGCAAGTACAGTGAAAGGAAATTGCAGAGATACACAGGCGCAGAAGTGTTGCAGGTGCGCAGATATGCAGGCCCAGAAGTGCTACAGTTGCAGAGGTACGCAGGCAGTTCATTGGACACAGAGCGCAGGTTTGCAGGAAGTCTGTGAGGCACAGTGCGTGGGTACGCAGGAACGCAGTTGGAAACAGTGCGTACTTCTACGCAGGTGTTATATGGGTGAAGCTGCGTAGTTCTCATGAAATCTATTTAGCTGACCCTATTTATTGTTGTGTTCTGGGTTTTTGAAGTGATGTCTGGTTTCTGGTATTAAGTTCTGATAACAGCAGTGATTGATTAAATGTTTATACATTGATGGATGAATGGATCAGGTTCTTATTGACTCATTTATGTGATCTGATGGACTAGATCTGATTGATGACTCACTTGTATATGTATTGATCTAGTGCTTGGGTAATTCAGAAGGTTGTTTGATTATGAGCTTCAATGTTGTTGGGTCCAGTATGAAAATTGGATGAAATGTGGCCTTTCAGATTATGTGTTGTGCTTCAGTGTATCCAGTCTGAAAATTGATGAAACGTGGTACCTGAAGGAGAGAAGATTGTAGGTCAGCACCTACGTACTAGTATCTAAGCTAGTACAAGAGCTAAAGGAAATCTTTGGAGCATTGTTGCAGGTAGCAGCCTGCGTACTAGTAAATGGATCGGCTAGTACAAGAGCAAAGGGGGTTGTAGCTCCCATACTGGTATAAGACTGCACCAGTACAAATATTGTATAAGGATTTTCTTATTAAGAAGAAGATTGAGATGACTTGCAGCAGGTGGTTTTCTCCCGCATTGGGTTTCCACATTATATCATGGTGTTCATGTGTGTGCCTTATGTGTGATGATCTATTCTATGTTACTGCATCTGTTAACTGATAATATGGTTGATAATGTTCTAATGCACTCATTGAAGATCAATTAACTTAATCATAAGAAGTTGTGGAAGTAGCATATATGAATCTGATTATGGAAATGAAAAAGTTTTATTAATGTGATAATACTGATTCACCCCCCCTCTCAGTATTATTTCCAACACTTCATGTCTATGTAGTAGTAGTTGTTGGAGTAGTTGTAGGAACGGATGTAAAAGGAAGAGCCTCCATAGTAATGATGGTTGATTGTGCTTCTTTTTCCTTCTCTTGTACCATATTCTCCATCTCTGTTTCCATTTGTTTTATTTGGAGTGACTGCTCCATTATCAGTTTCATCATTTCTGCCTTCTGACTCTCTGTTTCCTCTATTTCTTTGGTCAAGGGATCCTGTGTTGTAGGCATTTTGAGTTGTTTTCTCAAGGCTTCTATATCAACCTCCTTCTTCTTAATTATCTCTTCTACTACTTTCACATCTGATGGATCATATCCAATTTTCACCACTAAGTCTTCCAAGGACTTAATCCTATTATCTTTTGATTGAGATGAAATCTTTTCCATCTTCAGCTGAGATTGAGCATTTGATAAACCCACCTGCATTTTAAACAAATTCATAGAGGTACTTGGTAGAGCGGATGAGATAATATCACATGTTTTCTTATGCATTTCTAGCTAATAACTAGGATGAACATTTCTGGCATCAAATTCAAAGGAGGTCTGTTTGTAATCAACTGGAGTTTTAGGTTCTGTTGTTTGTGTTTCAAGGAATTCCATCTAGATTTTTCCTTTTTATGAATCGAAAGTTGATAGAAGTCTACCTTGGGATGTAGAATTTTTCTTCCAGAAATGAGCATAAGTACTCTTTTCCAACATTTCATTCTGATCTTTATCTCTCTCAAGGTATCAAAAATGGTCTCCTCCTTTTCTCCTATTACATTTGCAGATGCGGAAACTTGGATAGTTTGTTGCCTTTCTAAGATTGGAGTGGTGGGAAAAGATTGACCTCCTGCTGGAGATGAATTAGGAATATCACTGAGATTAATAACTTTATGCTGTGGTGATTCCTTCCCTAGGTCCATGTCCATGCATATCCTAGCCCTTTTTCTAAAATTCGGTTTGAACTCTTTCATAGAAGTATCAGTCCCTACTGACTGATCTTATCTCGGTCTTTTCCTAGTCATTTCTTTTTCCTATTCCTTTCCCTTGTCTGGTATGTCCTTTATACTCTTCCTTTCTTGCTGTGTAGGAGTCTATGCACTTGAAAAAGAAAGTATTTTCTCCTCAGCCTCTTGCAAGGTTTCGGGCATCCACTCTATCTAGTTCATGAATTTCTCTATTTCAAGCCTGTGAGTGTGAATATAAGGTGTTGATTTGTTTTCCACCCTTTTCTTGGAGATGATACCCCATGGGTCATAGGACCATGTGAAGCTATGAGTGAACTTCATTTCTTTCAATTTCTTGTCAGCCTCCTCACCTACTTCCCTACTGTTGCAAATAAAAGGGCCAATCTGGGATTTGATCCTAAATTGAGACTTCTTCTTTGCTGCTACAAAATGTACTTCATCTGCATGGATCATCTACCTGATATACTCAAGTGCAAAGATCCTCATGGGGAGGAACTTTGGCAGCTTGTAATGGGCCAATTCACATCTATATACCCTTAATTCTGTGCAGTTTTGGTACAAGTACCAATCTCCTATTCTTTCTTGGTATGTTAGCTGCGTAATCATTTTAATTTCTTCACTAATTCTAGGTTCTGTTGTACCACTCAGGAGGCTCATATCTAGATGGACAAACATTTCTATGAATGTTTTGTATGTGAAGTCCCTTTGATCCTTCATCACCAAGGTTTTCCAGAAGATGACAGATTGAGGTTCACCTTCTTCATTTAGCTTGCTCATCACAAATTGAAATCCCTCTGCCTAAAAATAAAAAAGCATGTACACCAGTACTGAAGAATATTGAAACACTTCCTCTGTGGTGAAATTTATGAACTAATCATGGATGGAATCTGTGAGGAAGTGACTGAAATTAAATAGGATAGAGGGCTTGACATCAAATGACAATATGTATAGGAAACCTATTATGGATTCATCTAGCCAGTGATCTGAATAATAGCCTAGAAGATATGATAGTATAGTGATTATATGCTTGGTTCTATCAGGTAATGCAAAGGAGGAATATGGGGGATTTTTACTAGGAAGTGGGATCTGTTTAATCATGAAGAATTCTAGGGTTTTAGCTCTTTTTGCAAACTCTAGTCTCTGGTACATTTCACTGAGGATTTCATGGGGAAAAGAAGTGGTTCCTTGAATGATAGGAGCTTGCATTATCTGGATTATGTATTTAGCATCAATGGTGAATAATATTTCTCCTACAGGAGCTATTACTGCTCTTTGTTGTGGGCTATAGCAGGATTGGCATTTTGTGATCAATTCTGGGTAGCTATAGGTTTTGGGAAAAAGGTAGAAAAGAAAATTAGTGTCCCAGAGTCCTATATCATCCATTCCATCAATGAATTTATCCTCCCACCAACAGTAGATGTCAAAGAGGTCAAATTTAGATAAGGTCTCATCTATCTTGAAATCTCTATCTGCAAGTGGAATATGGTCCAAGTTCACTGGTGGGTGCACCATTGGATTGAACAATGCTTGTTCATTCTTCTTCGATGGCATGGTTATCTTTTACAAATTTTAAACATGTACTATCTTTGGATTTGTAGGTGAAATGCAATTAGAAAAGGGATGAGAAGAAGAGGGAACTCAGAGAGGAAAAATAGAAAGGGAATGAGTAGAAAATGGGATTCAAGAAGGGGAATGTCTGCTAAATGCAAACAAGTGCAGCTTTCTACAACTGTGTTGATAATTTGACTGTGTCAACTACTTCTCTGTGTATTCTTGAGCAAAATTTCACTTTCAACTGTAAGTAAAGAGGACATATCAAAACTTGGGCAATGAGTGAAAGATGATGCCTTTGTAATTTTTATAGATTTCCCATTGAAGTGACATGGAGTGGCATGAGTCGATTGGTTAACAGTCCAGCAAATTGAATGTGCAATGGTATAGCACAGGAATGGAGGTGATAGGTGGATGGAAAAGAGTGGCATCATGGAGTGGCGGGATTGGTGAATGGTCATAATAGAGGAGTGGTTTTCTTGAAAGCATAAACCACTTTTTGGAGTGCCTGTGAGGTGGTAAGTGGAATTAGTGGGGGGGTACAAAATTATGGTAGCACAACACGTAGGCGATAGGAAACCACTGATTTTGGACTCCTCTACCCGGGAATTAACATTTGGAGGGTGAGGGGGGGCCAAAGACTCATATGGGCTATTGGATCAATCATGGAGTGTGGGGATTTGATAAAAGGTGCAAGGTGGGTTATCGTTGATGTGATGGGCACGTGGGTGGTGAGGTTGGAAAATGAAATGGGGGGTAGAGTATAGAATGAAATTAGGAGTATATTATAAGACCCCCATCATTATTTATTTATTTTTTCCACATTAGGAAAAACACATGAAATATGTAATAAAACATTAAAAGAAATTTTTCATGTCCTTTTCCCTTTATAATTCTTTCAATCTACCTACCCTTTGTTTCTAATCTAACATTTTTTCCTTTATTTTTATAGGGTGCATTTGGACTTGCAAACCCTTTTTCACTTTCTCTCTTTTCTTTTTTTTAATTTCTAACCTACTTTATCACTTATCTCTCCTATTGGTCCAAATTGAACAGCTGAACCAATTTCATTTCTACCTAGCTACTGATTTGCCAAGATTGAACTATTTGGACGATCTTTAGTTTCTACCCTATCAACAGAAATTGAAATTTGTTTAATCATGCTTATACTGTATGAATTGAACAATATTTTGGGTTTTCTTCTCTTTTCAATTTTTTTTTCTCTTTTGTTCTTTTCTTCTCTTTTTTTTAATACGCTCTTTTTTTTTGGAAATCAATTGAATATTGGGATCTATGAACAATATAAAATCTTCAAAATGCGAGATATTCAATCACCTTGAGATTCTATAAATTATAGGACGCTAAGAGTGGCTCCAGCTAGGGATGGCACTTCTTAGTTTGAAGTGTTAAGAACATAAGATCAGTAGCCTTGAATCTTCCATATCTGCATTGTCTTCAATTTGATTTTTTTTTGTAGTAACTTCATCAAAGTTGGCTTAGGGCCTTCTCTGTGGGCTTCAACCTTTATCAAATGAGTTATCCAATTAAAAACATAAAATACTGTGATATTTACAATGGAATGAGGGAAATTTGTGTGCTTATGAGAAGTAATGCTTCAACATCCTGTCATTGACAAGACCTCCTGGCAGTTCTGTTCTATCCAATTCTTTGAGGAAAAATGCATTATTTCCTCTGAAAGTAGAAATAATGTATGGACCTTTCCAAAGATTTTTAAATTTACCATTCTTCCCTTTATCTTCTCTTCTTGAGTCCCATTTTAGCACTTTGTATCCCAGGTTGAAATCATCAACTTTGGTTCTTTTGTCAAAAAATTTCTTTATGTTTTCCTGGACAACCTGAGTTCTATTGTATACCTCTTCTCTGGGTTGCTACAATTGAATTGTCTAATTTATCCTTCTTTGTATATCGTTTGTTTCATTTTGTATCTCTTGAATAGTCTTCATAACTGGAACTCCCATGGAAGAAGGGAGAACTGCACCCATTCCATAAACCAGATTGAATGGGGACATGCCAATTATTTCTTTGTAGTCAATCTGTCAGCCCATAATGCGTAGATCAATTTGTTATGCCATGACTTCTTATTGTCCTCCAGTATCTTTTTAATGATGTTTACCAAAATGTTGTTTTAGGATTGAGCCAACCCATTACCTTGATGGTAATAAGCTATTGAATGACCCAAAGAGATATGGTACTTGTGACAAAAATCCACCATCTTTTTTGATTTGAAAGCTACAGGATTGTTAGTGGTAAGTTTCCTAGGACATCCAAATCTGGAAAGGATATTGGTTTCAAGGAATTTTATAATAACAAGATCAATAGCAGGTCTAGAAGGGATGGATTTTATCCATATTGTAAAATAGTTTGTGGCAGTCAAGATCCATTTGTGTTGGGTAGAGTATGGAGGATAAATTTCACCAATGAAATCCAATCCCCACTGTTGGAAAGGACTTTCAACAAAGATGGGTTTTAGGGGAAAGGGTAATAATTTTCTCTTCCCTTCAAAGATTTGGCATTTATGGCAAGAGATTACCATCTTAAGTATGTCTGGGAATAATGTAGGCCAATAGAAACTAGCTCTAAGGATTTAATTAGTAGTTGTTTTCCAATAAAGATGGCCTCCACAATCACCTTCATGGAATTCCTGCATAACTTTGTCAGCATCATCTTTTAACAAACATTTGAGTAACATACCTCCAACATATTTCCAATATAATGTATTTTCAATAATGCAAAACTTGACTACTTTTAATTTTAGAAATCTATCCTTTGTTTTGGATAATCTAGGAGGAGCATTAAAATTAAAAAGAACATACAAAAGGTCTGCATACCAGGGGGAATTTAAGAATGCTTCATCTATGGGTGGAGACGCCAGCTCATCTCGATCATCCATGACAAATATTATTTTGATATCCAGTGCATTAAAATTTGATTCAGCCATCAGTTTGGCTAATCCTCATCCTTTGATCAACTTTGTGGGTTTGATTTCTATATCATATTTCAAAATAACAGCTATCCATTTGCATCTCTTTCCAACAGGTCCATTTTGTCTTAGAATATCTTTGAAAACCACATTAGGCACATAAGAAATTATATGAGAATGTAAAATATAAACTCTGAAGTCTTTTATTGCTTTGACCAGAGTGAATGCCTGTTTTTCCATGATATTGTAATTTAAAGAAGCATCTCTCAAATCTT
This sequence comes from Pinus tabuliformis, assembly GCA_031772625.1. Classification (NCBI taxonomy): domain Eukaryota; kingdom Viridiplantae; phylum Streptophyta; class Pinopsida; order Pinales; family Pinaceae; genus Pinus; species Pinus tabuliformis. Next base: position 1,217,275,861 of record CM062817.1, on the reverse strand, counting down.
TGATAAAGAATTCTATTGGTTGTTCATATCCTTCTCTATTTTTCTATAATAGTACAACTGCAATAGTATGTTCAGATGCAAAAGAAAAGATAATAAAATATTTGGTGAAATCCGGGCTGATTAAAACTGGAGCTTTTGTTAATGCATGTTTGACTAGATCAAAAGATTGTTTGGCTTCAACATTCCATTTAATTTATGTATCTTTCTTGAGCATGTTTGTTATATTTCTAAGCAGTTCAACAAGATTTGGTATGAATCTTCTCAAAAAATTATTTTTTCCAATAAAAGATTGAAGTTCCTTTTTGTTTCTTGGATGACTGATTTTAAGGATACCTTCAATCCTACTGGGGTCAATTCTGATTCCATCTTTGGAAATGATATGGCCTAGAAGTTTTCCTTCTTCAAGCCCAAACAATGTTTTCTTGGGATTTAGTGAGATACCAAATTTTCTACATTTTTCAAATACTCTTCTCAAATGTGCTAGGTGTTCTTCATCAGTCTTTGAGAAAACTGTGATGTCATCAAGATAAATCACAATAAAATGTCTGATTTCATCTACAAAAGCAATGTCCATTGCTCTTTGGAAAGTGGCACTTGCATTCATTAATCCAAAGGGACTTTTCACATATGTGAAAGTTCCCCAGGGAATAGTGAAAGTTGTTTTATCTTGATCATCAAGATATACTAAAACTTGATTATACCCTGAGAAACCATCTAATAAGGAGATCCTACTAGAACCTACTACTCTTTGTAATATGTGATACATTTTTTGTAATGCCTCATATTCTTCTATATTGTTTGTACACAGAAAATTCAACTTGTAATAATGATCTTCACCTTGATTAGTCTTCAAATTGTACAACCAGATTCCTACCCTAGAACCTGTTCTACCACATGAACCATCTAAAGTCATATTCCAAATAGGCTCTGTTTCACGGTTCTATTGCACCATTGGTATTTGTGGGTTATTATTTTCATTAAAATCAATTTCTACATGAGTGACCTGTGTATCTATAGTTCCATCATTATAAAGAATGAGGGAATCAAGATCAGTATGGACATAATAGACGGGATAGTTGTCTATCTTTTATTGGCTGCTCACCATATATTTCATTAAGGTTCCTCTATACAGTCTTCTTGGTTGGCCAAATACTGGTATTGTGGCATATGTCATATCCATTTGAAGTGTCCCTTGTAACTTAGCCACCTAAGAACATGACAATAGCATGCCATACTTAGGTGGAATGTCTGCTACCACTGTTTCCATGACTAAACTTTTTGCTAGTATTTGGGCTAATGTGACATAAAGGTCCTTGATAAGACCTAGATACCTAACCTTGCTAGAGCCAAATGAGTACAAATATTTGTATGGTCTAGTGATTTCAAGTCCAAGCTTTTCCATAACAGTATTTGGCATAAGATTATGAGATGCACCTAAATCCAACATGGCATTGTGAAGCATTTTGTCGTGAATATTAAGGCTGACATAAAATGGGGGAACACCTCCTCCCTGAAGCTTGCCATCAACTTCTGGTCCAAACAACAGCTCAGGCTGATCATCATTCAAGTTTACAATATTGGTGATTTCTATTATGTTGAGTACCTTTAAGACTTGATGCCTATACACGTTTTTGTTTATCAATTCAATGAGAGGAATAGAAAATTTGAGTTTAGCAAGTTCATTTTCAATACTGGATGGTGTTTGAATTTTAAGAAGATTTGAGAAATAATCTCTTTCAACCACTACTTTGGTGATAGGTCTAGCTTGTTGACTTGTACTAGGGATATCAGTTTGGATAGTTTTAGTGGAAACATCAATTGTTTTCTTGGTAACATTCTCTGTGTTCTTCTTTTCTGAACTGTTTATATTTTTCTTAGAGCTTTCAGTTGTTTTCTTGAGATTGGGCTCAATAGTGTTCTTGGTAGGGTTATCAAAATTCTTTTTGTTTGATTTGTCACTATTTTTCTTACTTCTAATATTATACTATCTATGGACTTCTAATATGGAATTCTCAAATCTATGTTCATGGTCATTATATTCTTCAGATTCCAGCTCTGTTTGAGCTAACAAAAACAGTTCCTGTTCCCCTTGTGTAAGAAAAATAAAGTTATCTTCATTTGTCCCCATTAGATTAATTTGATTTTCCTCCACTTTTTCAACTGAACCTACATATTCATCAACGTAATTCTCTTGAAATGGGGGCCTAATTTGTTGATCTGGGCCTCTTTGTTCTCTTTGTGTGATTTTTGGAGTGTTTCTTCTGGGATTCAGATTTTGGTTTTGGGGAACATGTTGGTTTTCCCTAGGGACACTTCTCTCATTAAAACTTATTCTCTCCATCATTCTTTCCATGGTCCTCACTAAAGAATCAATCTTATCATCTACTGCAGAAGTTGAAGCTTCTTCTCTTATTGTCGCCCTTCTTTCAGTTTTCATCCTAGCTCCTTTTGCTTGTAAGTTTTCTTCTACACTCACGACATCTCATTGCATCACTTCTAATGTTGGAGAATTCCTTTCCCTAAGCTGGTAGGACATATATATATCGAATCCATTTGGAATTTTATCAAGGCTAAATCCTGTGGTGGTTTACGATTTACAGGAATTGCATTATAGGTATTGTTGAATCTAGCACAATAGCCCTGAACACTTTCACCTACTTCCATTTTAATATTTTCACATTCTGATAAAATCTGTAGAGGGTTCTTTTTGACTTCCGATCTATTAAGAAATGTTTGATGGAATGTGGGGATATCATTTATACTATTTGCAGGCAAATATTTAAACCATTTTTGAACTTCTCCTCCTAAACTTTGAGTAAACATTCTGAGCTTGACACTTTCTTCATCTACCTCTTATACGTCAAAACAATCATTCATTTTATCCACATGTTGTTGGCCTGTTAAAGGACCAGCCCCTTCAGATAATGTGATTTTGGACTGATATTCTTGTGGCATATTAGCCAATGGTGATGGCAACACCAAGGGAGCATACCTGGCTACCATGATTGGTGGTGGTGGAAGAATACTTGAAGGAAGCTGAATAGTAGATGAGGTTGGATTAGCACTAGGTGGAAATGATAGTAAAGGAATTTGAGTAACCTTGTGTGGAAGGATAAAAGAAGGGGTGGGAATTATGGAGGCAGTAGGACTTGGTGACTGAATATGTGTATATTGAGATGTGATGGAAGAATCTTGTATGTTTAAGGCAATTAATTCTACTGAGTGTTGAAGGTAAGCATCATCATTTTTTGAGGTGAGGTTTGTTATTAAATCTTGAAGAGTATCAAAATGATGTAAGAGCTAAAGCTCTGATTCAGTTTGTGAAGAAAGATCTCTCATAGGGATCTTTGGTAAAATTGATGGATCAAAGATAATATGATCTTTCCAATTCTCTGCTTTAGTCCTGAATAAGCCATGTTCAAATTGTAAATCAAACTGGATATCCTGAAAGGTAACAATGTTTCCAGTGAGTGACTCTATGAAGGAATATGTTGCTTGTATCACTCTTAGTTCTAGGAGTTTTTCTTAAGATATTTTCTGGATTGTCCACTATGGTAGGAGGATTTGGATTTGGGTAGGATCTAGTAGAGATTATTTTGGGAGCCTATGTTCAGATTTAAAACACAAAAAAACTGGATATATACAGGAGTAGAAAAGAAACTAATCTTAAGAATGATCTTATCATACAAAGCTTTTTATTGGGTACTCTAAATTTGAATAAAATGACAAATTTTCAATAGGTCCCCAGTATGGTTGCCACTATGTTATCACTCTATGATTTTTAAGATTGGCAAGAAAAAGATCATAAAGGACACATCAAACCACTTTGGAGTCTAGGATCTAGCCATCCTTGGCTCAGAGAGGGCTCTCTTTGTATATTTTGAGATTTGATTTTTCTTTATGGTGTTTAATATTTTAGGCTAGTTATATAGATAAAATATTTGATTAATTGATTTGATTGGTTGGTTGGGATAGATTCTTGTTTAAACTTTTTCCATTGGGCTATGGAGTCAACAGTTGGATTGTAGCATCAAATTTTTCAGAGCATTCACAAGGCTAGCTAACTATATCTACTAGATCTTAAAGCACAATAAGGAATGAAATGATAGAATGGTGAAATCTATAGTGGGTAAAAAGAAATTAAGTATTTCTTAACTAGACTTCATAGGAAAACCTCTATATGGTAAACACAAACATAAATAAGGTGCTCTAACAACATATATTACTCTAAACTTTCTGTTTTACAACAATATTTGAAATATACACAATGAAACATTTAATACAGAAAGAAAAACATCACCAGATAAAAATGGTTCAAGTATCTTGCAAACGTTCTTTATTATCAATGCTCCAACTCTAAAATTACAGTGCTCCAAAAGAAAAGTTTTTCAATTTCTCGGGTCCAACCCATAATACTTCTAATGCATGAAGTATTTAACTAAAATCTACAACAATTGTTGTATACACTTGGCAATTTGCTATTAATTATAGCGAAACTAAAATTTGACTAGTGTAACCACGAAGTGGCCACGATGAGACAACTTAGACATCTAGTCCCTTGTTTTTATGAATGTCGTTGCTGGGTAATCAATTTTGATGCAGGAGCATCAAGGGCGTTTTTTTATTTTGTAAATATGTTAAAAGAGGGTGTGATAATTTGTAATATTTTATTAATTAATAGAAGAAGGTGAGGATTTTTGTAAATATCTTTTTATTTAATAAAAGGATATGAGGGAATTTAATTAGTTGAAGGATTTTAGGGATAAAGACCTATCCTTTAGGGATGTTGAGAGATTTAGGGGTTTGTTGAGGAATTGAAGGGATTGAGCATTTAATTAAATGATTTTTTTAAATTGTATAAATAGGAGGGGTTTTGGAGAGAAAAAGATATTGAGATTGGGAGAGGGTGTGAGATTGAGAGTAGGTTTGAACAGCAAGGCATTGTAAAGGGCCACATAATTGAAATATCTGGCCAGCAGAAGTTTGTAAGTCATTGTTTTTGTTTCAATTTATATACATTGGTTGAGTGAGAAATTGTTTATTTGTTTCCTGAAATTCATGGCATTGTTGAATTAATGAAGAAATGATTGATGGACTTGAAATCACATTTATTTGTGTGAAAACTGTTATGCAAACCATTAAGGGTAAAATGACATTGAAATCTCTGTTTGCAAATTAATAGGGCGTCGTTCTTAGTGAAAATTTTAGTTGGAAGTCGATTTCAATGGGTGTTTAAGGGCGCAGACTTGAAATGAAATAGTGGCAGCAATTGCAACATTTATGAAATTCGATTTCACATCTTTTGTACTGCTATAATGAGTAATAGTAGATATGTTTTGAGGAATGCACAATGCCAGATCTAAATCAGGAGTAGACTTTCATATCTGTTGTGAATTGTGTAAGCGCTACAAGTAGGATCGATTTCACTTATTAATGATGTAAATCAGGTTGACAACTGAATGGTATGAACAATAATGATTTAACATGCTATGTGGGGTTAATTGCCAGCAATGGAGGAAAAGTGAGCGCCTAGCTGCTTCATCATGAAGTAGAAGTTATATTTAGTTTTAATGACAAATGTCCAAAATTTGTGATTGTATTCAATCATAATTGTATGAATAGACTCAACTATAATTGTGTTAAACATAAGGGAAAGAAATCGATTTAAGTCAAACTATATAATCGATGTTTTTAAACTGATGGAATGCTGGTCAATGGAACGCTGTGAAGACTGATCATTACCTAAGCTGAGCTTGAATTAAAATCCAGTTAATTTATGAAGTCACAGGACGCGCAGATTGATTGAATGACAGTTAAATAATGATGTTATTTAAGTGATTGGAAGGTGTGCAGGTGCGCTGAACAGAAGTTGAGGAAACGTTGAGTTTGGAAGAATCGACTTCAGATTTTGTATTGAGCCGAATGTGAATGCAATTCGTGTTGAAAAGAGTAATGAAGACACATTCCATAATCTGGTCAGAACCATGTTGCGATGGTCGATTGGGAAGGTATATTAATTATTTGAGCAGATTGTTGGAATTTCATCATGGTTGGACGCTAATTGTGAGCGTAGCATTTGCTGTAAGCCTGGCATTTGAATTGGAAACGTTGATAAACCAGTAATCAACCAGTATTGTGTGTTGAGCAAAGGATGGATGGCATTGTAATTTTGATTGATTAAATAATGCCCATCTTGTTTAAAAAGATAAAGGCGCACAGGAACAATGAACCCCAAGTCGATTCTTGGCATTTGGGCGATTGGTGATGTTTGAAATTATTAGTTAGACGAGAGGTAATGAATTCTGGAACGCTGATATTCTGACATTAATTTCAAACAAATCTCATTGATATGTGATTCATAAAATCGATATGTGTGCACGTTGAGTAATAGCACATTCTTTTAATTCAGTCACATATAAACGAGAAGTTACAGGTTTTGTTTATGGAAGCATGCAAATGTTTGGTTGGATTGGAAGTATTTGCCAATGATGTAGAGTAGAAAACTTCCCACATACAATAGTTGATTTGGGTTCATAATCATAAAATCACAAGATTGAGTTATAGACAAGTGTTGGGATTTTAAACCTAGTTTTAAAATTTATGGTGGATAGTCAAAAGTCCTTCGTAAAAGTTCTAATGCAGTTTGGGTTTAAATGCATGAAAGAAGAATGGTTGAGTCATGTGAATAAACTTAGGTTGAAGGCTTCCACATTATAATGGTATTGTATGAGTTTGCCAACTATTGAAGTTTTTGATTTGAGGAAAAAGCTGAGATGAACGTTGATATACATAGATGTTAATGATCCTGGGTATTGCAGGCCTAGCCCTGCGTCATTTTGGTATCAGAGCTTGGCTCTGTTGAAATGAAGAATGTTTGCTTTTCTGAATGAGGACAAGAAGGTTTGTTGAACTGAAATGTATTTTTGAATGTATGATGAATGATGAAGATCAGATTTTAAATGCAGCATATACAATTGCAAGTGAACAGAATGCAGGCAAAGGAGATCAGATTCTAATCTGACAGTCAAGCAACCAGAATGCAGCTGAATGAAGGAAGAATCGTGCAGGTATTGGTTTGTTTAATTTTGAATTGGGTTTTACTGACAAGAAACAGATTGAGGATTGATGGTTGCAGCAAAGAAGAAACTCAGCAAAGAAGGAATTATTGCTGACAGCTGAAGTTTGCCGGATAAAGCCAGAAGATTGGAAGAGAGGATCAGATTTTAAAATCTGATTGACAGTGGTTGAATATCGAGAATTTGTGCAGAGGAAGCATAAAGATTTGCTGAACAGATTTGCAGGAGTGATGAGATTCTGAAGGTAAATGAAGTGCAGGTAAATGGAAGGACAAGATCAGACGAGATCTTGGAGGTAAGATGATATGGTTTTATTTGGATTTGAAGAATAGAATATTGTAGTCTTTGCATTGAAATATTATTGCAACTCCCAAAAGGAAATTGCTAACAGATAAAGGAAGCTGGTGAAAGTTTCTAGGTAAAAACATAGAGGTGGCAGAACCTTGAGGAAATCCAATAGAGACTGGATAAGGAAGACAGTTGTGAACAGGCATATGAGTTGAAGCCAGAAAGAGCAAAGAGAAGTGCTCAAAGGAGGTTCCAGAGATAGAACCAATTGCTTGCCAAAAGACTGAGTGAGGAGAGCTTGGTGAGGTAAGTGGCGGCAGGACAGGACTTGCTGGTGAAGAGGCTTTAGTGCAACTCATAGAAAAGTGAGTAAGGAACTCATAGAGATGGAAAGGATGATGACTAGTGACAGTCGTAACAAAGGTTCTGAAATAAATCACAGTAGAGGACAAAAGGAGAAGGGTACCAAGGCAGTTAGCATACAGAGACAGTTAAGCAAAGAGGAATATGAAAGGGAGAAGGCCGAGATAGCATTTCAACTTGAGGTGTTAATGGAGATGTTGCAAAGAAATGAGGAAGACTAGAAGCATGGTTATGTCATGAGAAAGAAGCTGAAATGGCTGAGGCTACAAGAGAAGTGGAATCATCAAGTAAATATGCAGTTGATAAAGGAACTAAGGGAACGTGAATAGGTTATTGATGCCAGACAGAGAATAGAGAAGCTCGAAACAGTTGAACTACAGCAAAAGGAAGATGCTGAAGAAGATGTTGAAGTTTCGATATGTTACCTAGAGAGTGGACCATTACTTTTTGAAAGTGATGAAGAGCTAGAGGAGTTGAATCATATGAATGATTCAAAGCAGCCTGAAGACTTGATGACTGAAGCATCAAATAAGACCGTAAGGTCTTGTGATTTTAAAACTAATGATTTGTGTGTGATTGCAGGTTTGGAAGAAGAGGAAGAACATCTACTGAAGGATGTTAAGGAAGATTTAGGAGAAGAAAGGGCATGTGAGGAAATGGAAGATCGTGTAAAATTTCCAAAGTCCACTCCAAGTAAAATCATTGAGTTATATAGAGAATTGGACTTTCAAAGGAGGAAATTGGAAGAACAGAGGATGAATGTCCAGGATAGATTGCTGAAGAAGGATGACAAAGCAGTTGTCATAAAAGAAATTGAAGATGATGAGCAAAGGAATGTTGCAGAGGGACAGGAAGTTAGGGAGGCCGCAACATTCATAGTGACAGCTAGAGCAACATGTGACGCAACATTTATAGTAGCAGCAGCAGAAAAGGTGATCAAAACAAGTGAAGAGCAAGCAAGAATGAGAATTCAGCAATCAAGGGATGGAAACAATCAGCAAACAGAGGATATACTGGACAAAGAAATTGAGTTGATAAGGAGGTTAATGATAAAAACATCCCAGAGAAAGACAGCCGAAAGAAAGAAAAGGAACGACAACAAGAGAATGACAGTGAAAGATTGCAAGAGCAGAGCAAGTGGAGCATTACAACACAAAATATGGAAACCTGGAAGACAACAGCAGATAACAACAGCAGTGAAGCAATTGACAAGCAAGGAAAGATTACAAAACAAAATTTGGGATCCAGGAGGAAATATCCAGACTTATGACCAGGTGGTCATGAATTTTCTTACATGGGGAGTCTGATGCAGGAGCATCAAGGGCGTTTTTTTATTTTGTAAATATGTTAAAAGGGGGTGTGATAATTTGTAATATTTTATTAATTAATAGGAGAAGGTGAGGATTTTTGTAAATATCTTTTTATTTAATAAAAGGATATGAGGGAATTTAATTAGTTGAAGGATTTTATGGATAAAGACCTATCCTTTAGGGATGTTGAGAGATTTAGAGGTTTGTTGAGGAATTGAAGGGATTGAGAATTTAATTAAATGATTTTTTTAAATTGTATAAATAGGAGGGGTTTTGGAGAGAAAAAGATATTGAGATTGGGAGAGGGTGTGAGATTGAGAGAGGGTGTGAGATTGAGAGTAGGTTTGAACAGCAAGGCATTGTAAAGGGCCACATAATTGAAATATCTGGCCAACAGAAGTTTGTAAGTCATTGTTTTTGTTTCAGTTTATATACATTGGTTGAGTGAGAAATTGTTTATTTGTTTCCTGAAATTCATGGCATTGTTGAATTAATGAAGAAATGATTGATGGACTTGAAATCACATTTATTTGTGTGAAAACTGTTATGCAAACCATTAAGGGTAAAATGACATTGAAATCTCTGTTTGCAAATTAATAGGGCGCCGTTCTAAGTGAAAATTTTAGTTGGAAGTCGATTTTAATGGGTGTTTAAGGGCGCAGACTTGAAATGAAACAGTGGCAGCAATTGCAACATTTATGAAATTCGATTTCACATCTTTTGTACTGCTATAATGAGTAATAGTAGATATGTTTTGAAGAATGCACAATGCCAGATCTAAATCAGGAGTAGACTTTCATATCTGTTGTGAATTGTGTAAGCGCTACAAGCAGGATCGATTTCACTTATTAATGATGTAAATCAGGTTGACAACTGAATGGTATGAACAACGTAATGATTTAACATGCTATGTGGGGTTAATTGCCAGCAATGGAGGAAAAGTGAGCGCCCAGCTGCTTCATCATGAAGTAGAAGTTCTATTTAGTTTTAATGACAAATGTCCAAAATTTGTGATTGTATTCGGTCATAATTGTATGAATAGACTCAACTGTAATTGTGTTAAACATAAGGGAAAGAAATCGATTTAAGTCAAACTGTATAATCGATGTTTTTAAACTGATGGAACGCTGGTCAATGGAACGCTGTGAAGACTGATCATTACCTAAGCTGAGCTTGAATTAAAATCCAGTTAATTTATGAAGTCACAGGACGCGCAGATTGATTGAATGATAGTTAAATAATGATGTTATTTAAGTGATTGGAAGGTGTGCAGGTGCGCTGAACAGAAGTTGAGGAAACGTTGAGTTTGGAAGAATCGACTTCAGATTTTGTATTGAGCCGAATGTGAATGCAATTCGTGTTGAAAAGAGTAATGAAGACACACTCCATAATCTGGTCAGAACCATCTTGCGATGGTCGATTGGGAAGGTATATTAATTATTTGAGCAGATTGTTGGAATTTCATCATGGTTGGACACTAATTGTGAGCGTAGCATTTGCTGTAAGCCTGGCATTTGAATTGGAAACGTTGATAAACCAGTAATCAACCAGTATTGTGTGTTGAGCAAAGGATGGATGGCATTGTAATTTTGATTGATTAAATAATGCCCATCTTGTTTAAAAAGATAAAGGCACACAGGAACAATGAACCCCAAGTCAATTCTTGGCATTTGGGCGATTGGTGATGTTTGAAATTATTAGTTAGACGGGAGGTAATGAATTCTGGAACGTTGATATTCTGACATTAATTTCAAACAAATTTCATTGATATGTGATTCATAAAATCGATATGTGTGCACGTTGAGTAATAGCACATTCTTTTAATTCAGTCACATATAAACGAGAAGTTACAGGTTTTGTTTATGGAAGCATGCAAATGTTTGGTTGGATTGGAAGTATTTGCCAATGATGTAGAGTAGAAAACTTCCCACATACAATAGTTGATTTGGGTTCATAATCATAAAATCACAAGATTGAGTTATAGACAAGTGTTGGGATTTTAAACCTAGTTTTAAAATTTATGGTGGATAGTCAAAAGTCCTTCGTAAAAGTTCTAATGCAGTTTGGGTTTAAATGCATGAAAGAAGAATGGTTGAGTCATGGGAATAAACTTATGTTGAAGGCTTCCGCATTATAATGGTATTGTATGAGTTTGCCAACTATTGAAGTTTTTGATTTGAGGAAAAAGCTGAGATGAACGTTGATATACACAGATGTTAATGATCCTGGGTATTGCAGGCCTAGCCCTGCGTCAAATTTTATTGTGGTGGCTGATTAGGTTGCTCTTTAATAAGGTGTGTTGACTTTGTTGACTAGGCTAGGTGCTAACTCAGCTCTGCGTTGTTCCTTCAATCTTGCTTGTCAAGTTCCTTTTGGTAGTCACACAAGTCACTCCATTCATCTTCATCTGGGATTTTAACCTTGATCAACCTGTGGTATATCTCATCTATTTCTGTGTACCACACAAAAGTAGGCTTCACTGTGAAAACGTGTTTCAATTCATGTTCAATGAAAATTGGATTGTTGATAGCTTCCAACATTTCTCTTCCTATTATGCTGCCTCTGATATTGGAGAGATTGACAACATCCTTTGCTATGTCCTTTAACCTCTTGACATAATCTTCTATGGTCATGAGTTTATCATTAATGACAAACAGAGAAGGGAGCCCCTTTTGTGTCAAAGGTTCAATTCTGTTGAAAAATATGTTTAATGAAAACTCTAAATTTTGGCACTTCTACTCAAGATGTATAGTCAAGTTCTTCTTTGTCAATACCTTTTTCACCTGTAAAATAGTTTATGTTCTAGATGCTACTCCCAGCTCTTCTAGCCCATACTTGTTGTCTGAATTTAGAAATTTGGTATTTTGTTGGTTATTGTTGGCATGTCTCCTAGCTCTAGGTTAGTGGTTGAAATAGCCTCCTTAGCTTTTTAAACTAGCTCCTTCTGTTCAAATATAATTTGGATGTTGGGCCAGATCTCATTCATGCCATTGATGATATTATTCCAGATGATTTCCTTCACCCTTCCTAGAGTGTTGCCAATTGATGATTCCTTTTCAGATTTCTGCAATTTTTTAATTAATGTTCGTGCCCTCTGCATTTCTACTAAATGTGCACTTTCAGTTCTTTTAATCTAGTCCTGCAGAACGTTGACTTGAGTTTCCATTCTCTTGATTTCCTCCATTTGAAGATTAATACTTTCCATCGATCTGGCTAGCTGTTACGTACTGCTTCCTGTCTCTGTAGTAGAAGTTGCAGAAAGAGTTGTAAGAGGAAGAGCCTCCATAGTAGTGATGGTCGATTGTGCTACTTTTCCCTTCTCTTGTACCATCTTCTCCATCTCTGTTTCCATTTATTTTATTTGGAGTGACTGCTCCATTATCAGTTTCATCATTTTTGCCTTCTGACTCTCTGTTTCCTCTATTTCTTTGGTCAAGGGATCATGTGTTGCAGGAATTTTGAGCTGTTTTCTGTCAGACCAGGCAGTAACTCCTCAACTAGAAATTGATTCGTGTGTATTCCTTTAGGTAGGTCTTCATTATATACATGAGGGAGAGACTGTTCACTTAATCTCCTGATGACTATTCATATTGCTTATTTATCTATTTACATTATATTCACCCAATCATGAGGATTAGGTGTCAACATTCCCCCCCTTAATCTGAAGGGATGTTGGTGATTCCAAGCATCATTCTAAATCATTCAAGCTTTTCTCTTCCAAGCACTTTGGTGAAGATGTCTGCAATTTTCTCATTAGTGGAACAATGATGGAGATGGATTGTTTTGGCCTCAACATGATGTCAAATCAGATGATATTTAGTATTGATGTGCTTCGTTCGATCATGGAACTTTGGGTTCTTGGAAAACTTTATTGTAGAGGTATTGTTAATCGTGAGTGGAGTTGATTGTACTTGTTTTACCTGCAAATCTTCAAGAATTTTCGTGAGCCACACAAGTTATTTTGTTGCTTCAGCTGCTGCCACATATTCTACTTCTGTTGTAGAATCTGCCAGAACTAATTGTTTGCATGATCTCCAGGAGACAACTCTTGATCCAAGACTCATAGCATATCTTGAAGTAGATACCCCAGTTTCTTTGTCTCCATCAAAGTTTGAATCAGAGTATCCAATCTAGCTGAGGTCATCCACCTGTGTATACTTGATTCCAAAGTCTTGAGTTCCCTTCAAGTACCTTAGAACTCTTTTTGCAGTAGACCAATGTCCCTCACAAGGATTTTGCATAAACTTGGAGAGGATTCCAATAGCAAACGAAATGTCTGGTCTAGTAGTAGTTAGGTAGTTGAGACTTCCTACAAGCTGTCTATACTTTGTTGCATCCTCAAATTATTTTCCTTCAATAGAGGTGAGATTTAAGTTTTGTTCCATTGGAGTAGTAAGAGGATTGCCTTCTGTCATGCCAAACCTGTTCAATAGATCTCCAATGTATTTTTTTTGAGAAAGAAGTATGGACTTCGGATGTTGGGTTACTTCAATGGCAAGATAGTAATGAACATAGCCCAAATCAGTCATTTCAAAACTTTTTCCCAATTCCTTCTTTATGGATGCAATGTATCTTTCATTGTTCCTTGTCATCAAAAGATCATCTACATATACCACAAGATATACAACTGTTTTGCCAACTTTCTTGACAAATAAAGTTGCATTATCAAGATCATAATGTTTGAAATTGAGTTTCAGAAGATGCTCATTTAGTTTTTCATACCAGGCTCGTGGTGCTTGTTTGAGGCCATACAAGGACTTCACCAATTTGCATACTTTATGTTCATGTCCTTTCACAGCAAATCCTTCAGGCTAGGACATAAAAACATTCTCTTTTAAATCTCCATCCAAGAAAGCAATTTTTACATCCATTTGATGGACTTTCCAACTGTTTGAGTTTCTAGGGCAAAGAGTGTCTGGATGGTAGCTGATTTTTCTCTGGGGGCAAAAGTCTCCTCATAATTGATCCCTTCCTTCTGTGCAAAAGATTTTGCCACAAGCCTAGCTTTGTGCTTGTCAAGTGAGCCATCAGCTTTATGCTTGTTCTTGTAGACACACTTGCAACCAATTGGTTTGGTTCCTAATGGAGGATCAACCAGCTTCCAAGTGTCGTTCTTTATGAGGGCATCATACTCCTTTTGCATTGATTCTTTCCATTCATCATGAGAAGTAGCTTCTTTGAAGGAAGTTGGTTCAAAATATGTAGACAAGTTCAATTCACAATCATAAGAAACATCCATATCAACATGTGAATTAGAGTCATCCACATCACCTCCATTTTGCCGGTTTGAATTTCTAGTTCCCGCCTTTCCAACCTCATCAGGATGAAAACTTTCAAGTGTCTTTGTCAGCCACTTTGGGGGACCTTTCTCAGATGGTCCAGGCTGCTCTATTGATTGAGTTGGGACTGAATCAAGATTGAGTCTCCTAATTCTATTAATCACATCACTGAAAGCATCATTTGTTGTCAGAGTTTCATGTGGGGGAGAGTGTTCTTCAGAAGAAGATTCCACATGTTGATCTAGTATAGGAATCCCCCCTTCAAGATCTGGAATCTGATTATCAAATTCTTGAAATGATTTTGCTTTTGTGAATCTATCCAAGCGATCAAGTTGCCACTCAACAATATGGTTATTTTTGGATGATTCAAGAAAAATTACATCTCTAGATACAACAAAATTTTTATTTACTTCATCATAGAGACAGTATGCTTTGGAGGTGTTTGAGTACCCCAGGAAGATACACTTACGACTTCTAGCACCAAGTTTGTTTCTATGTACCTTTGGTATCAAGGCATAACAGGTGGAACCAAAGACCCTGAGATGCTTTACCGAAGGAACATGTCCATACCACATTTCATAAGGAGTCATGTTTCTAATAGCATTAGATGGACATCTATTATTTATATATGCAGCACATAGAACAACATCAGCCCAAAACATTATCTTTACATTTTTGAAGAAGAGCATGGATTGTACCATATTTAAAATTGTTCTATTCGTTCTTTCAGCTACACCATTCTGTTGGGGATTATAAGGCACAGTTGTTTGATGTTTGATCCCATGTTGGCGAAGATAGTTTTCAAATTCATTTGATGTGTATTCTTTTCCATTATCAGTGCGAATAAACCCAATATGATATTGTGCATCATTTTCAATCCATTAATGGAAATTCTTGAATGTTTGAAAAGCATCAGATTTGTTCTTCAATAAATAAACCCAACACATTCTGGTGTAGTCATCAATAAATGTCATCATATATTTATTTCCATTTGCAGAAGGAACAGGCATTGGACCACATAAATTTGAATGAATGAGTTCAAGTTTTCTAAGTGCTCTTGAATGTGAATCATGAAAATACTGTTTGATATGCTTTCCTAGGATGCAAGCATCACATTGCTTAAGTTTCCTAGGAATTGTAGGAAAACCAACAACACCATTTTTATTCAACAAGCGGAGACTGTCATAGTTCAAATGTCCAAATCTAGCACGCCATAATAAACTTTATGGAATTGTACCTTCTTCATGATGAGAATTGTATGAGAAATGTTGTGCACAAGTAGAGGTTCCTTGCAGCTTGAGAAGCCTTTCTTCTTCTATTCCCCTCATGACAAGTTAGTGGTCAGATGCTTTTCTCACCTCAAGATTGCCATCAAACATATGAATGGAGTGACCTTGTTGGTGGATGTCAACCAAGGACAACAAGTTTCTCTTGAGCCATGGGAGATATAGAACATGATGCAGAAGAAAGTCCAGAAGACTAGGCAGTTTAAGTCTAATTGTGCCAAGCCCTGATAACTTGATTTTTGATTGGTCTGTAAAGTATACTACTCCATCAACACTGTTAGTAAATTCTTCAAAAAAAAATTTTCTATGAGTCATGTGGCAGGTTGCTCCTGAATCAAGCAACCAATCATTTTTCCAAGAATCAAGTGAAGCATTAAATAAATCTTCATTTACTCCAATATTACATTGTGCCACAACATAGTGAGCGGATTCAGGTGCTTTACCTTTGTCTGTATCATCTGTTTTACCTTTCTATTGGTTTCTTTCCTGCTCAATTTTGTTCCATGGTAGCTTGCATGTAGAGGCATCATGTGATCCATTTTTTTGCAGCGAATGCAGTGCAAATCTGCCTTTTCTCCATGAGAATGTCCACCCCCCCTGCCTCTGAAATATCTTCCTCTTCCTCTTCAACCACCTATTCCTCTTGAAGAAACTTGAGTAGGATGTATTTCTTTATGAGCAAGGCACATAGCCTATTTAGAAGATTTAGGGGTTGTCTTCTTTCCAAAATCTTTCTCTCTTTCAGCAAAATTTTTCACAAGAGAGTCAAAGGTGATATCTTTGAGAGTTCCATTTGCTTGCGATGACTCAAGATAATTGGAGTAAGTAGGATAAAGTGCATGAGAAAAGTGATAAGAGGAATATCCAATTCAACCTTAGTGGATTTGATATCATGCATTATAGACTTGACTTCAGATGCAAGAGCAAGAGGATCATTATTTTGCAGTTCAAGAGTGAAGAGTTTAATCATGAGCTGAACAACTTGAAGTGAAAAATGTGAGTCATAGAGTTCTTTCAGCTCTTGTAAGGCTTCAAAGGCAGTTGAAAATGATGAAATATGGTGAATCACCTCTTCATTTGTAGATGTTGTGATTAATGCATAAGATTTTCTTTTCTTGTTTTCCCAAATGACGAGCTCTTTGTTTGAGGTAGGTTGTACTGGTTCATTGTCTCTGTCTTCGACACACACTCCTTTCCACAACTCATTGAAAATGAGGGTGTGTTTTATCATTTGGGACCATTCAGGATAGTTCTCCTTGCCAGTGAGAACTATTCCCACCATGGATATGATTGAATGCATTCTGTAAAAAAATTACTTCTATTGATAGAAAAATACTTCTACCAATATACAGTAAAATTGTACTTCTGGTGGTAATTTTTTTTTTTAAATTACAATTCAAAAGGGCATTC
The DNA here is from genome assembly GCA_031772625.1 of Pinus tabuliformis. Lineage (NCBI taxonomy): Eukaryota > Viridiplantae > Streptophyta > Pinopsida > Pinales > Pinaceae > Pinus > Pinus tabuliformis. The sequence continues at coordinate 1,217,258,849 of CM062817.1, read as the reverse complement.
TCTCCATATATGGATCTATTTGGTCTTTGTCTTTAATGAAAATATAAAATATAGATCAACTATGCATTCTCAAAATATTTCAAATCTCTTCCTCATCATTTTTTTCCGCAACGTTCTTGAATTGTTTTACATGAAAAGGAAACAAAGCTATCTGAATTTGGTCTTCACCAATCTAATCTCAACGTATATACCATAAAACTTCAATATAATTCCATGTGTTAAACAAAATTAAGGGTACATTCAACAGCATTCAAAGTACATTCAACACGTGGCTATTAACACATTTTACATGCCAAAAGGTCTTCAGCATATATACCAAAAACTTTCAAAGTATATGCCAATGTTATGTGAAAAAACTTCAACATGTATGCCAAAAAAACTTCAACATATATACCATCATTCACACAGTAGACACAGGCTCCTTTTCCATGTCAGGCTAGCATTAATATAATACCAAGCCAGTGTTAAAAGCTTTCTGATACCTCAGTTTCTTGCGATAATCGGTGTGGAGTCTCACTTGAGTGCGAGCTGCTTCATTTACGAGCTATTGAGCAATAATCATGACTGCATAGCTTGAGGAACAACATAATTTGTTTGGAGGGAGAGCATTCTGTTCCCATATCATACATTATGGAGTACATTAGTCCAGAGGGGCTAAGTCTGGATGGGCATCGACCATTGGAAATGAGACAATTACATGCACAGCTGGGAGTTGTTAACAAAATCGATGGTTCTACTATCTTTGAGATGGGGAACACAAAAGTTATCGCAGCTGTATACGGACCTCATGAGGTTCAGAGCAAGAATGAAATTCAGCTCTTCAAAACACTAAGCACGTTAAATTCTTGACTTCTTTTCCATGATTAACAGAATAGATACAAAGAATTCCTCAAACAAATAGCCGTGTTCATTAACAATACGGAAAAGGTTTTTTTTTTTTTTGGACATGGAGCAGCATCAATGCATAGTAATGAGTAGCATTGCAATGAGAAGCATCAAAACATACCAATGTCAGACCAACGTACAACACACAGCAGTGACAGTGGAGGGGATAGAGAGCAGTAGGCAGTGGACAGGGATTAGTAGGTAAAGGATAGAGAGAAGTAGGCAGAGGACAGAGAGTAGTAGGCAGATGGGAGTTACAACTATTTTGGGAGCTGGCTCTGATACCATGTCAGACCAGGTAGTAACTCATCAACCAGAAATTGATTTGTGTGTATTCCTTCAGGTAGGTCTTCATTATATACATGAGGGAGAGACTATTCACTTCATCTCTTGATGATTGTTCATATTAATTATTTATCTATTTACATTATATTCACCCAATCATGATGATTAGGTGTCAACATTTTCTCAAGGCTACTATATCAACCTACTTCTTAATTATCTCTTCTACTGCTTTCACATTTGATGGATCATATCCAATTTTCACCACTAAGTATTCCAAGGACTTAATCCTATTATTTTTTGATTGAGATGAAATACTTTCGATCTTCAGTTGAGATTAAGCATTTGATAAAGCCACCTGCATTTTAAACAAATTCATAGAGGTACTTGTTAGAGTGGAGGAGATCATCTCACCTATTTGCCTATGCATTTCTAGTTGATCAATAGGATGAAAATTTCTAACATCAAACTCAAAGGAGGTCTATTTGTAATCATCTGGAGTTTTAGGTTCTATTGTTTGTGCTTCAAGGAATGCCATCTACATTTTTCCTTTTTATGAATAGAAAGTTGATAGAATTCTACCTTGGGAAGTAGAACTTTTCTTCTAGAACTAAGCATAAGTACTCTTTTTCAACATTTCATTCCTAATATTTATCTCTATAAAAGTATAAAAAATGGTCTTCTCCTTTTCTCCTGTTACATTTGCAGATTTGGAAACTTGGAGAGATTGTTGCCTTTCTGAGATTGGAGTGGAAGGAAAAGATTGACCTCCTACTGGAGATGAATAAGGAATATCACTGAGATTAATAACTATCTGTTGTGGTGATCCCTTTCCTAGGTCCATTTCCATGCATATCCTAGCCCTTTTTCTAAACTTCAGTTTGAATCTTTCAAAGAAGTATCAATCCCTCATGACTGATCTTCTGTCAGTCTTTTCCCAGTTGTTTCTTTTTCCTGTTCCTTTCTCTTATCTGGTCTGTCATATATACTCTACCTTTCTTTCTACCTAGGAGTCTATGGACTTGAAGAAGAAAGTATTTTCTCTTCAGCCTCTTGCAACGTTTTTGGTATCCACTCTATCTGGTTCATGAATTTCTCTATTTTAGGCCTGTGAGTGTGAATATGAGGCATTGATTTGTTTTCAACCCTTTTCTTGGATATGGTGCCCCATGGGTCATAGGACCATGTGAAGCTGTGAGTGAACTTCATTTCTTTCAATTTCTTGTCAGCCTCATTGTTATAGACATATTTGGGCACTGCAACCCCAAACTCATATGTCCATAAACTAAGGGCTCTTTAGTCCCTAAAAGTTTTGTTTCATACCCTAAAGGATCATGGTTAATTGATTACATCATTTCCCAGAAGTTCCACCTGAAAAACTACTTAGAACTAGCCAAAATTAGACCATACTAACTGCTCCATGGTCAAAGTGCAATGCATACTGGCTACCACACTAGCCAGGTGCAATGCATATTGAAATGGCCTTTTGTGGGGTACAATGAGCAAGAATAGACAAATGGAAGAGACAGTTTGCTAAGTGGATGATCATAGAATCTTCTAGAAACTTCTCCTGTGACACTTGCCTCTCTGAATTCGCCCAGGGAGGAGTAAGAGATCAATGAAATATCCAAGTGGAAGCAAGAATTATTAGTGGAATGACACTAATCAAAAACCCAGAGCTAACTCACACCCTTGCAAGACATCTATAAATGGATCCCTCATCTGAGAGATCTAGAGGCTGGAATTTTGTATTTTGTAAGGAAGTGTTGTTGGTTTATCTATGAGAAGAGACATTGCATTGTTGGGTGATTTGCTTATTCATGAGGTGAAGAGGGCTTCTACACTGGGAGGATGATGCTGGATCAGACAGTTGGGTTGTAATCCTCTCTTTCACTATTAATAAAGTTCTTTGGGTTTTCCTCCATATAATTGTGTGTTTATGAATCTTATTGTTTATGAATGCAATTGTATGGTCAATATGTTTCTGATTCCGCATTGTTTATGATGTTTTAGATGGAGACGCTCTGATCATTTTCTATTACTTTGAATCTATAGGTACTATTTGAAGCGGGACAAGTAGGAGAGGAGTGGAAAATTGTATCAAGGGATAGAGAAATCAAGCAAGGATCCAAGCGAGAGACCCAGGTTGTTCTTCTTTTCTTCCCTCTAATCTATCACACTTAAAGGAACTCTTGAAAGACTTTGATTGTTTGTTTCTAAGATAGCTACCCATCTTAGTGGGACTAGCAGTTCAAATTGACACTAGTTTTCCTTGAAACAAAATGGCAACTCCACTGGGGAACGAATAGTTTGTTTTGTTTGTTTATTGTTTGCTTTATAAACTACAGACGGAGCCTAAAGTTAGCCAGCTAGCCTTCCAAATGCCTTTGCTATGCAATTGTGAAGTAGATGAATGCTGCTTTATTCAATCTCCAAGTTGGTTTATGAACTGAACATTTGACTTACAAAGCATTCTAAATGCCCTTGTGGTAGCTCAAAACCTCATAAGGTCTTACCCCTATACTTTGTTTTTATTGTCCATCATAATTCAACCTAAATAACTGAATTTAGCTGCAAATTTTGAGCAGAAACCAAGCTTAGTTTCGCTCCCTAGTCCATCGCACTGTCTGTAACTGTGAAACCTGTATGCATCACACCTCCCGTGTGTTGCAGGTGAGATGCATCCTGTTTCCCTGTGTTACAAGTGTGATAATTGAGTGATACTGTTTTTCTCTCCAAAAGTTGGTTTTTTTCTCCCTCTTTTCAGCTCTATTCAGTAGTTTTGTTGTTCATGATCATTATCTTCTTGCTAAAACCTTCTTACTTCACATATTTTAGCCTCCATCAATTAGGAATTGTAAATTTTTTTTTGTACTTGTGAATCATTTACAATCTTCCTTTGTCGAAAGTAGCTTAATCAAACTGTTGTTTTTGATGCAAGTGTCGTAATTGTCATTTTGAATTGAAAGAAGAGTGTTGTAAAATATTCTTCTTCTAGATAGTTGATTGTACTTTTGTCATTGTGCTTGATTTGAGTTATTACTATTTGAAGTGTCGAAAATAGTTTTGAATTCGAAATCGAAAAGTGTCGTCTTAGTCTTCCTTTCATTTTGAAAAGAAATTGTTAGAAATGTCGCTTTAAAAGAAAATAGTTCAGATCTGTACTTAGCTTTCCTTTTTGGCATTCACACATTAAGGAAGCGGAAAACAAATACATGCATGTGCATTTTCATTTTGACTGCATGTGAAATTTGATTTAGGAAAGTGCATTTAGTGTGTGCTCTATGCTCTCTGCTGAAAGAAAAAATCATAATCTTCTTTCTTTTGTAGCTAGGATTTTCATTGCTAAAAGAAAATAAACGACTGTTTATCATTTTAGATTGCATGTTTAGGAATTTTACATCTACATCATGCAGTGAACATTGAAAGACGAACTTCTAAGCAAGATCAACTCTAAAATAAATCTCAATGAAAATAAAAACGCTTTGGAACCTAACGCAACACATCTAGAAGTCTAGGCTAGAGACATGTTCTGGCGTCGAAAAACCTGGTAACTATCGTTTTCATTGAGGGTTGGGTGATTCCTCCTCTATGATACGACAAGTGTTAGTATGGACTTGTGCTCCCTATACCGTCGAGTATATATTAGGAGACCACAATAGGCTGATATCCTTTATCCTTAGGAAGCTGTGTCTTCCACCCTATCGATCACAATGCACTGAACACAACATTCGGGAAGATTGACTACAATACATAATTCCTTGGTAATTTCTCTATCATTTATCACCGAGGTGTATTTTGCAGTTTTGCGATTCGTTTGGTAATCCATCTGTCTAGATTTCCAGAGTAGTCACTTTCGTTCCTTTGCAACTCCTTAAAAGAAAAGGCCCATCTGAGCACTTGTCACTTCAAGCTCATTAAAAATCGAAGGTGACTAGAGTCACCTTTAGCTTTTTCTCGACTCTTAAAAATTGAAAAAGCAAGTTGCATCAAAGTGTCTTAAAATCCATTTAAATCGGAATAACTTTTCCCCTTTAATTTTGAGTTGATCAAGTAATCCGCAATCGTGGAAGAAAGTCAATCAAAACCCCATCTTTTGTGGAGACTAGTGAGTCAACCATCTTTGACCCCAGAGACGAAACCATTTCAGGAAAAACGGTCTCGTTTAAGTGAGTCCAATTCAGTTGATTTATTTGTAACTTGTGTTTCAACATCATCGGAGACTACAGTTACTACAATTATCTCTGGTACATCAGCCTTTATAGAAAAAGTTCCGCAGTTACAAGAGGACATTAGAACTGATCCTAGTGTAATGGTAGTGACCTCTATTCCTGAAGCAGCTCCATCTAGGACTGATCCAGAAACTAATGTTCACTTGCCTGAACATCTGGAAGTTGAGTTCTAGAATTCAAAAAGTGTCACCCCTCCAATATCTGTTACTGTAGAAGCTACACTTTCTTCGACTCCAGAAATATTTTATGGACCTGACATTCTACCTCTTCCACCTGGATTGATTGCCATAGAAGAGGTAGTAGAGGATCTTCCACCCAATACTCCAGTGCATTTTGGAACTGGGATCCACTTATATCCTTCTACTACAGAAGTTAGTTCTTTTAGTCATCCTTCATCGCAAGTTCCTGTCAAATCGCTAGGAAATCTTTTGGATAGACTAAATATGTCTAAACAACCATCAACATCTAGCACTGTGTCAACTGACATAGCTACAACAGAGCTTCCTACTGCCGTTCCTACAATGTTCGTTGGTATACCATCTGTCCCAAATAGTTATCAACAACAAGCCAGAGTCCACTCAGGGACTATTTTGACGACATGGTTTGTTCCTATTCCTTCATCCAGAATCTCATCTAGTATTTCTTATGTTGAACGATCTACCCTTTAAGCACTAGATTGCCACCATATGGGGGGTAGTATGCTTTTTCATTATTCCCTCTTGGAGAACAATCATATGAGAGTTTACAACAAAATTAAGGTCAAACTGGAACTACATCTAGTGGTTGGATAGCAATACTGCTCAACAACCAAGGGTTGTATATTCAATGCAACCAGTCCAACCTATGTAGAATATTCCCACTACACTTGCGATTATGACTGTATCTCAAGTACAAGCGCTACCTGTTGTATGTCAACCTCAAGTCTCTCATGTTGCAATACAACTGCCTCTCATCTCCGCGATTCAATCACAACCTCAGGTTAGTATCTCCTTACCTGCAACGACTCAGGCTCAAACAGGTACTATCACTCCGCATCTTGGTCAATCATCTAGCATTGGACAACAGAAAATGGTCTAAAAACCATGGCTACTGCGATATCAACAACTGCAATTCCAGCAATCATACCAAGGACCTGAGCAACAAGGCTTTATAAGTAACGGGCAACCGCATTTCCAAAACGGTTATCAGTAACCATACTATAATGGTTATGCCCATAAACCTTATCAAAGTCACCAACATCAGATACATTATGCTGGTATGCAAATACCTACTGCTCAGGCGATTCCATCTTATCCTGGGTATGCTTCGCTTAACCTGAATCAACAGTTGCTTTTTGTAGCAACTCTAGAATTACCAGAGCTAAACTGGCTGACAAATGATCCAATTGTTTACACCCCTTGGTGGCCATCGATTCCTCATAAAATTCCCTCTAATATTCCTAAATTCAATGGAAATCTAGGTGAAGATCCATCGAATCATGTAATGAAATTCCATTTGTGGTGCTCATCCGACACGCTAAATGATGATTCGATTAGGCTTTTCCTTTTTCAATGAACGCTAACTGGTCCGGCAACAAAATGGTATATAGAATTTCCTAGAGCTTCGTTTGATAACTTCAGTGCCCTTGCCACTACCTTTCAAACCCATTTTCAGTTACCCATAAGGTATGAAACAGGGACAAAACCCCTTACCAACTTTAAATAGACAACAACCACTCACATATCTGATCATATTCATGAGTGTCAATGTCATCAAAGAATGGTAAAGACATATGTTCCTGATTAGCTTTTAGCTTAATGGTTTATAAAGTCATTATTACCCTCTATTACAAAGGATGTGGCTAAGGGAGGAGTTGTCACTGAAGAGCAAGTCATTGCTCATGCACAATATTTAGACTTGATCTATACTCAATCTGGCACACTCTACGGAAAAATTCATGATGCTCCTAGACCATAATTTTTCTTCCTCCCTCTCCTAAATGAAGTAAGGACTCTCATGCTGGCGATGGCGTGATTGGTACCACAAGCATGAAAACCACAAAGGCTACATCAAAAAAAGACCATTTAGTTTCTAGTCAAAAAGTAGATGAAGAATCTCTTGCCTCTGAGATTAATGCTGTGTCAACCGACAAAGGCAAAAATCCTAAGTAACCAGGGGGCAAGAAGAAAGGGACAAACAAAAATAAGAAATAGGAATATTTGACTCCTGAGAAATATTCTAGAAACCCTATTGGTAAGAAGAAACCTAGTCAGCCATGTTTCATATGCAATGAAGACCATTACACAAAATATTTTCCCCATCGAGTTGAGGCCATGAAGTTTTTCAAAAGGGCTTCAAATACCTTAGCAGTATTGACTGATCCATTTCCAAACCCAGAAACTAATCTGGTTGCTATTGATTATGCTTCTCCATCCCAAGTTCTTATGCTATCCATCTCAAAACAGCAAAATGATGTTGTGATATCAACAAGGAATAAAAATTATGGAAATCCATAGTCATCGAACAGCAAGGCTACAGATCAACCCAGGTGTCTGACAACAACTTCGCCAGAAGTTGTTCCACCAATAATTCCTAAATTAACAATAAAACCGCCTAAGCGAGTAGTACATAAATCGATGTGTAATCCTCGTGCTCGAGCAGCACAGAATTATAATTTAGTGGAAGATCTGGCCCAATGGCCATCCGCTATGTCGAAACTTGAAGTACTACAGAATTTCCCCTCCCAAAAGCATGCTTTGTATCAGCAATAGGTGAGATTGATCCATCAGATTCCAATTTAGTGGCCTTTAATCATAAAGGATACGAACCTCAGTTACCAACCCAACTTGCTTTCCTCATATAGGTAAAAGCCCTCAATGAAATTGTTCATCGAACAATCATTGATGAGGGGGCATCTACCTATATTATGTCAATGAGTTGCTGGAAAACTTTAGGCTCTCCACCCTTGTCACGATCATCGACAACATTAAAAGCATTCGATGGAAGAACATACATGCCATATGGGATATTAAGTAACTTGCAAATCAAACTGGGGGGCAAGACAGTAGAAATTGAAGTCAAGGTCATTGATGGAAACCTTGACTACAATATCCTACTGGGTAGGCCCTAGATTTATGCTATGGCTACTATTGTGTCAACATATTTTAGAAATATTACATTACCCATTCAAGGCAGAATTACAATCATTGACCAACTAACCTTCCTCCCCAACGGTTCCCAAGTTACCGGAAGCATTACATTGATCCATGGAAGCTCTCAATCGCTTCAAAATATCGAAGTATGTCTCCTAAAAGACCATTCCTTAATGGGTACTTTTGCCCTTCCGCCTCTGAGTAATCTGGCGGAAGTGGCCACAACAGAAACCTGTCACATGATATCTTCTACATCATCAAAGATTAAGAGGAATTCTGAACATTTTGTTAGCATGGATCATCGCCAAGTGTTCCCCCAAGCCCTATAGAATTGTTGTAGCAATCAATATTCTGGGCATGGGCGGAAAACCAAAATCAACGCTCGGCAAGCGTTTGGATAGATATTTCTATAGAGTACGACACCTCTTCCAATCCATGGTCTTATGTACATTCTATAAACAAAGGAATCATTCAGTCAATGATGATAGGAGAGGCACCATGAGAAGATCACCACCATCATTCCTTGCGTCAAGATAACAATGGGGATTATTCTAGTGACCTTAATCATCCTTCAGTTTTTGATTTTCTATCGAATACTGTAAATATGCTAGATTCAGAGCGAAATCTGTCCATAATTCAAGAAACAATTTCCATTAATATCTTGACCAAACCAAATGTTGTATAGAATATACATGTTGGAAAATCTTGTTCTCCTTCAGAACTGGAAATATGTTGCGCTCTCTTTCGCGAATTCAGAGATGTCTTTGCTTGGTCATATGAAAAAATTCCAAGCATTGACTTGAGCATCGTTGAACATGAAATCAAGATGTATCTAGATGTCAAACCAGTACGGCAACGGCTTCGACTGGTTCACCCAAAGAAAGCCATTGTAATTAAGGCACAAGTTGAAAAACTTTTACATGCTGGTTTCATTTACCCTGTTCCTCTCACCCATTGGGTATCAAATATTGTTCCTGTGATGAAAAAGCAAGGAGCGATTAGAGTGTGCGTCGATTACAAGGATGTAAATCAAGCTTGTCCAAAAGACAACTACCCTACACCCTTCATCGACCAGATAATTGATGAATGTGCGAGATGTGAAGTCTTTTCATTTATGGATGGATTTTCTAAATACAATCAAATCAATATCTGCACACAGGACCAGTCGAAGACTACATTTATATGTTCATAGGGCACATTCGCATATGGAAAACTACCTTTCGGTTTGAAGAACACAGCGACAACATTTCAGAGGGCAATGAACTATGCCTTCCACAACATCAAACACATTGTTCAACCATATCTCGATGATTTACCAGCTCATTCGCAAAAGCAGATTGATCATCCACAACATTTGAGAGCTATACTTCTATGTTTCCAACACTACAAAATACGACTCAATCCACACAAGTGTGTGTTTTGTGTTGGTTCTAGTTGGTCACTTGGTTTCATAGTTTCTAAGGATAGAATTCGACTCGACCCATAAGGTTCAGGCAATCATCGACATGCCTCAACCTTCAAATTTGCTTCAGATTCAAAAACTCCAAGGGAAAGAAAACTTTCTAAGAAGGTTCATTCCAAATTACACCGAACTTGCTAAAGGTTATGTTATCACCCTAAGAAACTCACCTAGGTTGTATATCAGTGATGCTCGGGAACATTACAAACTAAACAATATGTTGGATAAATGGTGGATGAATGAAAGAAATGCTGCATATTCAAGCTAGATAACCACTTCTAATATGATCGACCCCAGACATGGGTGAACACCCCCAGACTACAAGGCTTTTAACCACCAACTACTCACAGTTTGAGAATAAGGTGATAATGGAGAAGACTGACCACACTAGCAGATGCACAGGACCCTGTGATGGCTGGCTACAACCAGTTAAAAGGTTTGTAAATCTATTTTCTAACACACATATAGGATGACAACTCTCTGGCATTAAAACAATAGAAACTTGCAAACAAATTCAATGATACATGCTAAATCCTGACATAGAGGTGGGATGACAGCTCCTCTAATGCTAAACATTAACAACACATGAATATTTGCAAAGCAGGCACAGCCTGGAACAAGAAGAAGAAGTGGAAAGTGAGCAATTAACATCAAAAGAAGCTTGTATTAGTTGGAAATGAAAACCAGAAGCTGCAGGTTAAATAGAAGTTACAGTCTCCAGAAGTTGAAGCTCACAGCAGAATAACACTCATCTAACACTCATAATCCTGATTACATCATTTTTTCTGAGTATATATAGAATTTGTTTACAAAAATCTCTGCTAGGGTATGTGTGGAGGTGTCTTAATTAACCACCAACCACATTTACAAACTATTATGAGCTTCTGATACATTCTGACTATTTTAACTAACAAATTTGACAATCTTTGGTACTTTGGTGTACTGCTTGAACAGGTGGAATGTTTCTTGCAAAATGTTCATAACTGCTGCATGAATTCTACTGCTCGAGGCAGTACCTTCTCGTCCTTGACCGTGCTATTCTTGAATGCAGGTAGTTGAAGGTTTGAATACGCAAGTTGCTGGATTGATCTCTTCCTTCTTTACGCATGAAAAATAGGCTCAAATCATGAAAAATGTCCGAAAATGGATGATAACCTGGGAATAAATGATGGCTGTTGGATGATTGAGATGGACGGCCCGGATCACTTAGCGAGCCGCATTGGGAGCAAACAGGGGTGCAATTAAATATTAGCCATGGATGTAACGAATCAAACGGCGAATATTGGCATATGGAAGCCATCGAGGGAAAACAGGAATGGAGGGACAAGGGCCGTCCGATCACAAGTTTGATGATCGCACGGTTGACAGGAAGTAAAAGAGGGCGGCAGTTAATGTGCAGGGAGCTGGGTACAGAGACAAGAAGTGTTTTTATCGCACTGCTTTACGGGGAAGGCGGTAATAGTACATGGAGGAGCGATGCAATAATATGGCACCACATGGCAGATGCAATGGCGGGAAAAACACTTTCCCCAGGAACTAACAGGTGTGCAGGTCTGTGGAGCGGGGAAGGTGAATATCATCAGATGATGAGATGGGCGCAATCGGATGATGCGGAATTAACATGCATTTTGGAGTGATGTGACAGGCGATGTGACATGTAAAGCTGCGGGCCTGGGCTCTATCAAAACTAAGGGTAATGAATTATACTATATGCATGGTGCTATAAGGGTTAAAACTGTAATGCCAAGGTAAAACAAATAATAAGCTTACATATGGGTATTAATGGAAATAAAACAAAAACGCCCAAAAGCCGTGAGAAATGGGTTAATGCGGGGCCTTTGTAATGTTTAAAACAAAATGCACAGGCATTTTAGGAAAAAGGTTTAAAGGGGTTTTGTGAAGAGATTAAGGGGTAATGAAGGAGAAAAAGGAGGATGAAGGGGAAGAAGAAATCCACTGCTATAAAACTCTTGCGAGCATAACCAACACTGCCAAACCTGCTTTTAACCCTTAAACACAGAATCTATAGTAGAGCTAACACTGGCTCCTTCTAGGGATGAGATCCTCCCTGTGAGGTCTCAAGAACCTGCAGACCAATGCTTTTCCAGCTGAAAACAAATTAACCAAACTTCCTAGTGTTCCATTGGGCATGGAGTCTACTTTTCTTGCACAAAACTTGATAAAAACAAAATATTTACAACTTTTAAGGCCAAAGACCTTAAACAACATAAACTTTCAAAAACCGCGCATTGTCAGGGCCATCAAAAACTATCTCTCCTCCCATACTTTTCAGTATGAAGATGTTGTTCCCTTGAACCTCTGAGATGTTGTTCCCTTGAACCTGTGAGATGATGAAAGGCCCTGTCCAGAAAGCATCAAATTTCCCATGATTGCCTTTCTTCTCTTTTAATGCATCCCATTTCAAAACCAAGTCACCAACCTGAAAATTTTTAATTTTTGCTTTCTTGTCAAAGGCTTGCTTAACCTTTCTCTAATGTGCTGCAGCTTTTTCAACCAATTGTTCTCTAATCTGATAGAACTCTGTCAAATCAGTGATTCTGTTTTCCATTTCTTCCTCTTCCTCATCTTGCTCTGTTTGAAGGAATTTTGCCACAGGGAGAGCTAGCTAAATTGGAAATACAGCCTCAATGCCATATACCAGCTTGAAAGGAGAATTTCCTGTGGATTTTTTGATGGTCACTCTGTTAGCCCACAGTGCATACTTGAGCTTGGAATCCCAATTCTTTTTATTGTCCTCTAACAACTTTTTGATTATTCTAATCAGACTTTTATTAGAGGATTCTGCTAAACCATTTCACTGTGGATAATATGAGGTGGAATGAACAAGTTTGATACCCATTGAATAACACATTTCCACCAGTTCTTTTGCCCTGAAAGATGATGCATTATCTGTTATTAATTTATGTGGGCAACCAAATCTGCTGAAGATATTCTTTGTCAAAAACTTGATGACCACATTATGATTAGCCTTCCTTATAGGAACTACTTAAATCCACTTAATAAAGTAGTCAGTGGCTACTAATATTCACCTGTGCGGGCCACTGGATTGCGGATTGATTTCACCAATGAAATCCAAACCCCACTTCTGAAAAGGTCCTTTTGCCTGAATTGGTTTTAGGGGTAGGGATTTCAACTGCTTCTTTCCTTCAAATCTTTGGCACCTATCACAAGACTTAACAAAAACAAATACATCAGAAAATAAAGTGGGCCAATAGTACCCAGCTTTGAAAATTTTATGGGTTGTGGTTTTCCAATAATGGTGCCCTCCACACATGTTGGAATGAAACTGCTGCATGACTTTTTCTGATTGTTCTTTGTCCAGACACCTTAAAAATATTCTAGATGGATCCCTCCAGTAGAGCAGATTTTCCATAATACAATACTTTGCTGCTCTAAGCTTTAAAGTTCTAGCTTGACTTTGAGTAAATTCTAAAGGGATTTCTAGCTTTAGTAAGAAATTAATTATTCCAGCATACCAGCTACATGAAGCTAGATTCTCGGCCACTGACTGCCTTCTCTCTGTTTCAACTATTTCCTCCTCTTCTGTCTGATCATTTTCTGTAATTGTGCACAAGAAGTCAACATCTAGAGACTTGTAATTTTCTTCAGCCAATAGCTTGGCAAGCCCCTGACCTTTGACCAGCTTGGTGGGCTTCAACTCTATATTGAATTCTATCATCTTTGCAATCCATTTCACCCTTCTCCCATCAGCATTAGGTTGAGTTAAGACATCTTTAATTACAGCAGAAGGCACATATGTAACTATTTTTGAATGCAAAATATAAAGTCTGAAAGCCTTTAAGGATTTAATAAGAGCATATGCCCATTTCTCTATAATATCATACCTCAGTTCGGCATCCCTCAAATTCTTGTTGAAAGATGCTACTGGATGTTCTGAACCTTCTTCGTCTTGCTGCAATAAAACTGCTGAGATGGTGTCTTCAGAGGCAAATGAGAAAATATGGAACTCCTTACTGTAGTCAGGACTTATTAATGTGGGAGCCTCCATAATAGCCTTCTTAATTGACTCAAATGATTGTCTTGCTGTATCAATCCATTTTACCTCTGACCCTTTTATTAACATGGAGGTAATATTCTTTACCACCTCTACAAAGTTTGAAATAAACCTCCTTACAAAATTTATTTTTCCCAAAAAAGACTGAATATCCTTCTTTAATCTAGGGATAATCAAAGCCTGAATTGCTTTGACTCTTTCTGGGTCAATTTGAACACCTGCAATGGACACGATATGTCCTAATAGTTTTCCTTCATTTAAAGCAAATTGAGATTTTTTTGGATTGACTGATATTCCAAACCTCCTGCACTTCAAGAACACTTTTTTCAAATGTTGCAAATGATTTTTATGCTTGCTGGAATAAACAGTTTTATCATCAAGATAGATAAGCACAAATTTTTCCTTCTCTCCCAAAAAAGCCATATCCATAGCTCTCTGAAAGGTGGCTCCAACATTCATCAATCGAAATGGGATTTTGGCATACATAAACGTGCCCAAAGGAGTGGTAAATGCAGTCTTTTCTTGATCATCTAGGTGCACAGCAATCTGATTGAAGCCTGAAAATCCATCCAAAAATGACATCACTTTAGCTCCTGAGACCTTTTGCAACAAATGCTCCATCTTTGGTAGAGGATAGTTGTCTTTCTTGGAGCATTTGTTTAGATTTCTGAAATCAACACACAGTTTGATTTCACCACTCTTCTTCCTCACCACGACTAGATTGGCAACCCACTTTGAATATCTGAGAGGAACAATGATCTTGGCAGCCAGCAAATTTTTAATTTCTTTCTCAATCAGTGGAAGAAGCATGGGATTTATTGGTCTCAACTTCTATTTGAAAGGAACAGTGTCTTTTTCCAGAGGGATTTTATGTTGAATTATGTTCTTGTCATATGTTTTCAGATCACTATACTCCCAGGTGAACACATCTGCAAATTGCCTCATTAAATTACAGTATTCAACACTTTGATCAGCTGACAAATGAGTGGAAAAATTCACATACTTAGGCTGACCTGGACTTCCTATATCATGCTTACAGACTGCATATTGGTCTTCTTTTCGGGCAGCCTTGTAAGGCACATCATTCTAGTAAAACAGTCTTTCAAGAGGAATTAGACCTTTAGGAATATGGTTACTAGGAAGCTGGACAATGCTGTCCCTACCAATTTTATTTCTAAGCTAGGTCTGGGGGTTTTCCAACAAGGCTTCATTTTCTTGTTCAATTTTCATCTAAGAAAATTCATCAATGACTTGAAAGAACCTATTTATCTCATCATCATCATTAAAAACTTTCCAATGCATGACATTGTCAGGCAAGGAATGTCTATATTTCATTTGGACTTCATACACTAGTCTGGGAGGAACGAGAGGTATAAACAGACTAGCAGACATAGCAAGGGACTCAGCAAGTTGATTTTGGGCTCTAGGAATGTATGAAATATAGAAAAAATCAAAGGCATCCCTGATTCTCCATACCTCATCTCTATATGCTTTTAGCCTTGGATTCTTTGCTTGAAACATTATATTCACTTGTTAGATAATCATATCAACATCTACAAATACCTTTATACTCTTGATTCCTCTGTCTTTTGCTGCGTTAAGGCCCAACAACAAAGCTTCATATTCTGCTATGTTATTTGTCACTTGAAATACCAGCTTAAAAGATAGTTGAATGCTTTCTTGTTGTGGAGATACTAGCACCACCCCTGCTCCTGTAGTTTCCTTGGAACATGCTCCATCAAAGAACATCTCCCAAACCAGGCTTCCTTGCTCTTTCCTGGCCTGAACTGTTTGTTTCCTGAGCTACATTTCAGCCTTCTGAGATTCTTCTATTTGGAGAATGCATGCTCCAAAATTAGTGTCCACTGCATATATGGGATGATTTCTAGGATTCTTCTCATCACTGATAATATATGCCAACTGCGATTCTCTATACAATCTCCTACTTTCTCCTCCAAACACTGGGACAATTGCATAAGACAAACCATTCTGTAATGTCCCACCTAGTCTCTTAATCCACCCTCTAGACATCAGCATGCCAAACTTAGGAGGGACATCTGCTACCACAATATCCATCATCATACTCTTCATGGGCAGCTGGGCTAAGGTAATGGCCAGTTCTTTAATCAATCTAAGACATTTGACCTTCCTTGAATAAAAAATAAATAAATCATGATAGGGTCTAGTGATATCAAGGCCCAACTCTTCCATGACAGCTTTAGGCATCAAATTGTGGCTGGCCCCTGTATCTAGCAGGAAATTGTGAAGGATTTTGTTGATGAATGGTCAAGGATACATAGAACGATGGAGAATTATTATCAGCAGGTTCAATCATAGGGCTAAGCACAATGGCAAGCTTGTCATCTTGCAAATTGACAGAGTCAGTGGAGGTTTGTTTGGTTTCTAGCTCAAGGGCTTCAAGGATAGGATTCCTAAGTAGTTCACTCTTCACCAACTCAACCAGAGGCACAGATAGTTTCAATTTCTAAACTTCTGACTCAAGGATGAAAGAAGAAAATAGCTTATCAAAACTATTTACCTCTTGAAATGGAGCTTTGAGGATGACTGGATCAGCTGCTGGTCTTCTCTGCTTGATATTCTGTGATTTTGTTTGGACAACAGTTCTTTGTACATGAATCTCCTTGGAATTTTTTGCATTGGATCTCAGATTATATCACTTTTGGTCACCGGTTTGTAGAGCATATCCTCTGTCCCACTCCTAACTATTTTTTTCCTGCAGCAATGATTTTTCATACTCAACCAATGTCAAAAATGCAGCGCTGCCTTTATCTTCCATGCAGTGAATTTCATCCTCATTTTCTTCAAATTGTTCCTCCTCCATGACTACATTTTGGAAGGGGGCTTTAAATTTCTGATCTTCCTTTAATTCTTCACCTCTTTGTATGATCTGTAATTGCTCATTTGCTCTTCTGAATGGATTTTGATTTCTTGGAGAAAATGTGTTTTGCTGCCTTATTTTCCCTAAATTCTGCTCAACTTTTAGCTTAGAAATTTCAGCTGCCAATGACTCAATCATCCTAGTCATTTTATGTAATTTAGGCTCTGAAGATGAACTAGAGGAGGTAGAAGCCTGAATTCTCTGTCTTCTCCTGTCAGCTTTACTTTTTAGTTTCTCTACAGCCATAATATTAGATTCCACCTCCAAGGCTGCATCCTGCATGTCTGCTAAGGTGGCACATCTCCTTTCTCTCAATAAGAGGTAGAAATCAGAGTCAAAAGAATTTGCATAAGTGGGTTTGGCAGAGGTAGGAGTAGGCTTTACCTCAGCTAGTATCTTACTGTACATTCTATTGAATCTTTTATTAAAATCAGGTATTGATTCCCCATTTTCCCTCTTCAAGTTACCAAACTCAGTGTGGTAGTACAACTAGTCCTTTTTATCTCCCCATTGCTTAAAAAATGAATCATCTAATGCTTCAATATCTATTATAGATCTCTGGGGAAATTCTCGAAACCACTTCCTAGCCTATCCATCAAGGCTCTGGATGAAAACTCTCATCCATACATCATTTTCACTTATATCTAAATTATCAGCATAACTGTAAAAAGCTTCAAGGTGTTCTTCTATTGTTACTCCCTCTGTACCGGTGAATTTAGGCATATATTTCTAATATTCTCCCATGGGCATAGGATTGAATGGGACAGGCAATACTAATGGTCCATATCTAGCAGCAATAATTCTCTCAATCCTCGTAGGTACTTGTTGTCCTGACATGATTTGAAAATGTGGAAGAATACTAGCAGATTGAATGGTAGGGAGTAATGTAATGGATGACAAAGATAATGGGATGTTTTGGACTGAATGGGATGCTTTATTTGGACTGAGATTCAAAGGGGAACTAACTGCAGAAGGGGCTACACTAATCTCTAAAGGAATTTCTTTATTAACAGAGTTGTTTTCTACATCCTCAATCTGTATATCTTCAGCAATAACTGTATCTTTCAGAGATGAATGAGATTTCCTAGGCTTACCTAATCCTGATGCCCCTTTCTGCGAAGCTTTCTTTGATTTGACAATCCTCTCAGGTTCAGGCAGTGGTTCAGCTGGAAGCTTCCGAGGATTTCTTCGAGTATTTCTCACGAACTGAGCCAGAACTTCAATGTGGAGTCGCCAAAATATGGCCTTCCACCAGTGGAGTCGCCAGGCAGATGATTACAACCAATAACTGTGTTCAAACCTTGTCTGTCATCAAAGCTTGAAGCTGAGTCATTTTCCCAGGGAAGCTGAGCTTCAATTCTCCTCTCCCCCACAGCGGCGCCAATTAATGTTATCACCACAAGAAACTCACCTAGGTTGTATATCTGTGATGCTCGAGAACATTACAAACTAAACAAAATGTTGGATAAATGGTGGATGAATGAAAGAAATGCTGCATATTCAAGCCAGATAACAACTTCTACTATGATTGACCCCGGACATGGGTGAACACCCCCAGACTACAAGGCTTTTAACCACCAACTACTCACATTTTGAGGATAAGATGATAATGGAGAAGACTGACCACACTAGCAGATGCACAAGACCCTGTGATGGTTAGCTGCAACCAGTTAAAAGGTCTATAAATTTGTTTTCTAATACACATATAGGATGATAGCTCTCTAGCATTAAAACAACAGAAGCCTGCAAACAAATTCAATGATACATGCTAAATCCTGACACAGAGGTGGGATGACAGCCCCTCTAATGCTAAACATTAACAACACATGAATATCTGCAAAGCAGGCACAGCCTGGAACAAGAAGAAGAAGTGGAAAGTGAGCAATTAACAGCAAAAGAAGCTTGTATTAGTTGGAAATGAAAACTAGAAGCTGCAGGTTACATAGCAGTTACAATCTCCGGAAGTTGAAGCTCACAGTAGAATAACACTCATCTAACACTCATCAACTTGATTACATCATTTTTCTGAGTATATATAGAATCTGTTTACAAAAATATCTGCTAGGGTATGCGTGGAGGTGTCTTAATTGACCACCAACCGCATTTACAAACTATTATGGGCTTCTGATACATTATGACTATTTTAATTAACAAATTTGACAATCTCTGGTACTTTGGTGTACTACTTGAACAGGTGGAATGTTTCTTGCAAAATGTTCATAACTGCTGCATGAATTCTACTGCTCAAGGCAGTACTTTCTCGTCCTTGACCGTGCTATTCTTGAATGCAGGTAGCTGAAGGTTTGAATATGCAGGTTGCTGGATCGATCTCTTCCTTCTTCACGCACGCAAAATAGGCTCAAATCATGAAAAATGCCTGAAAATGGACGATAACCTGGGAATAAATGATGGCCGTTGGATGATTGAGATGGATGGCCTGGATCACTTGGCGAGCAACATTGGGAGCAAACAGGGGCGCGATTAAATATTAGCCGTGGATGCAACGAATCGGACGACGGAGATCGGCATATGGAAGCCATCGAGGGAAAACAGGAATGGAGGGACAAGGGCCATCCGATCGCAAGTTTGATGATCACACGGTTGATGGGTGGTAAAGGATGGTGGCAGTTAACGTGCGGGGAGCTGGGTATAGAGATGGGAAGTGGTTTTACTGCACCACTTTATGGGGAAGGCAGTAATAGTACATGGAGGGGCGATGCAATAATATGGCGCCGCGTGGCAGATGCAATGGCGGGGAAACCACTTTCCCTGGGAACTAACGGGTGTGCAGGTCTGCAGAGCGGGGAAAGCGACTATCGTCAGATGATGAGATGGGCACGATCGGACGACGCGGAATTAACATGTGTTTTGGAGTGATGTGACAGGCGATGTGACATGTAAAGCTGCGGGCCCGGGCTCTATCAAAACTAAGGGTAATGAATTATACTATATGCATGGTGCTATAAGGGTTAAAACTATAATGTCGGGGTAAAACAAATAATAAGCTTACATATGGGTATTAATGGAAATAAAACAAAAATGCCCAAAAGCCGTGAGAAATGGGTTAATGCGGGGCCTTTGTAATGTTTAAAAAAAAATCCGTGGGCATTTTAAGAAAAATGTTTAAAGGGATTTTGTGAAGATATTAAGGAATAATGAAGGAGAAAAAGGAGGATGAAGGGGAAGAAGAAATCCACTACTGCGAAACTCTTGAGAGCATAACCAGCACTGCCAAACCTGCTTTTAACCCTTAAACACTGAATCTGTAGCAGAGCTAACAGGTTATATGCATCTTTTGAAAAAAGAAGTACCCTTCAACTGGGATCAGGTTGCGCAAGCTTCCTTTTATGCTTTGAAAAGTTCCCTAGTAAAAGCATCATTAATGTATGCTCCTGACTATCAAAAGGACTTTAACCTGTATCTCGCTGATATAGATACAACCATCGCGATGGTTTTAGTACAAGAAGACAATGCAATAGAACATCCTATGTATTATTTAAGCCGCAACTTAAATGATATGGAAAGCAAGTACTCCTATGTTGAAAAGCTGGCTTTGGTAGCTGTTCAAGCAGTACAGAGATGTCAACACTATATACTCTTTCGCAAAACTACCATCTTGTCAGATTGCAACCCTATGATCTACATCCTGTCGCATCAAATGTTAGGGGAAAAGTATTCAAAATGCAGAGCCATTTTGTAAGAGTTTGATCTGGAATTCACCAAATCCAAATCAAAGAAATCTCTAGTCTTCATGGAGTTACTTTGTGACCTCCATCAATCATGGATGAAACTTTGTTTCTAATATCATCAAGCAACCCATTGCACGGAGATATACTAATCTATCTCCAAACCTAAACCTTTAGGCCTAACACCTCTCGCTCGAAACAACGACGTACTCGATACCAAGCAAAAGACTACATGATCGTCGGTGATACACTTTACCATAATGGTGTCAATACAGTTCTACGAAGGTGCCTCATGCATGAGGAGGCCGAAAAAGTACTGAATGACTGTCATTCAGACGCATGTGGGGGGCATCTATCTTGTTACGCTACTACACAAAAAATCTTACGAGCAGGTTACTTTTGGCCTACTATCTTCAAAGATTGCATAATTTTAGTTAGAAATTGCCATGCTTGTCAAATTTTTGATCACAAAACCAAATTACCACTAGCACCGCTGCATCTAGTAGTTATTGTTGGGCCATTCGCCAAATGGGGCATAGATTTCATGACATGTAACCCCACCTCGGTCGGGGGGCATGGGTATATCATAGTCACTTTCGACTATTTTACAAAATGGGCTGAGGTGATGCCTACATTAAACAACAATGGTGAAACGACTACTCTTTTCTTTTTCAATCATGTAGTTTCTAGGTCCGGTGTTCCATAGGCTATAGTCATAGATCATGGATCACATTTCTGCAATCACATGATGGTTGAATTGACTGCCAAATTAGGACTATCCCACGATAGTTCTACTCCATATTATTCGTAGGCTAATGGACAGGTTGAAACGATCAAAACATTCCTAAAGCACATGCTACGGAGAATGGCTGGAGTCCACAAATGGGATTGGAATTTAGTCCTGTACTCAGCACTGTGGGCATATAGGACTCCGGTGAGAAATGCAACCAGATTTATGCACTTTCAGTTGGTGTATGGCTTGGAAGTTGTCTTACCGATTCAGTGTGAAATTTCATCTCTCAAGCTCGCAATAGATTTACTTCCCGAAACTTCAGAGGAAGAGGCTCATTTCTTAGAACTAATCCTCTTGGATGAAGCTCGTCATGACACTGCACTCCATTTTCAGCGATGCTTCAGTCAATACCTTTAATTTCTTCATATGACCAAGCAAGGACATCTCTGAATTCACGAAAGAGATCACAGTATATTTCCAGTTCTGAACGAGAACAAGATTTGCCAACATTTATATTCTCTACAACATTCGGTTTGGTTGAGATATTAATGGCAATGGTTTCTTCAATATTGGACAGATTTCACTCTGAAACTTAAACACATTAACTGATTCATTAGCGAATTATGTGTTAGATAGACATTTGTAGCATTTGTAAAGAAAAGAATTTTATATCAACACTTGCAACTAGATCACATAACTTAACCAAAATAAACTCTAAATTTAAAAAATATATAACTATTTATAGTTTCATGTAATGTTTTTTGTACAAGGAAAAATCGGTCATACGACCAAGAAACTCAAAACTAAATGCAGAAAAACATCCCATACTAATGATGTTCGTGATAACATGTCACTGCATGTGCGATCATACGCAAGAGCCTAGAAAAACGACTCGGCACACCAGTAGTATGGCACTGTAGCCTCAGAGGTAACTCGTCGGTCCTCACATCTTCAATACCAAGGGTAAGACCCTCGATCTGATCCTGCAATACTTCTAGGGTCTCTGCTATGTCCAGATCACAAAGGATAACCCTCCTTACAGTCTCTCCTGCTAGAACGTCGGCTGCCGCCCTTAGGTTTGCTGCTGGTCGCACTAGCCCAACATCTGCACAAATACATGGGTTCAGTTAGTCTTGATAAATCACAAAATATTATAAAATTGATAAACAAAGCTATGGTCAAATCATCTGTACCTATCACACCCCATTGCTCGCTAGCCGATAACGCCAAATCCGGGTCACCTCAAAAATCCATACTGACATATGGATACTCTAAGAAGACCATCTCCTGACATTCGAACCACTCAAAGAAGGCATTAGAGAAAGAAATCTATGGCTAACCAACATGTCTGGGCATGAGATCAACCCATCTCTGCATCCTGGGTTCCCTCGGTGCTGGAAATCCTAGTGAAATACGCTCAGGCTGCATCAGTGGGATCCTCTCCAAGGCAAAAACAGTCAAAATGGAACCATAGCCAAATTTCTTGGATCTTCCATTCTTTACCTTGGAGAGTTGTTCTTTTATCACCGAAAGTACCACCTCACACTAGTTGAATACCTTTGGTTCCAGGCATTCTAAAGCATACTGCACATAAGATCTGTTTGCCAAATGAAGAGCCACGCTACCATCCAATCTACCAAAGGTGAATAAAATGGTCCTCAGAGACTAATCAGTGATGTCCCAAATGTTGATCTTGACATCTCTGCTAGGCTGAGATCCATCTCTACAAAGCTGACGTATATAATCTCTCACCGATTCGCCCCCATGGGCGAAACCCAACAGTGAAAGAGGGGCACCATGCCTCAATAACCCCGTTAAAAAGGTAGATATCCTCGACTGTTAGTGGAATAGATTTAACTCTAATCTGGAATACCTAGTTGATCGGATCCCATGCATCGAGAAAATACTACAACAAACTAATTTGTTGCCTTATGCTAGATATACAGAAGAATTTGAGCAAACCACAGTGTCGCAATGCAGCAATAGTACCCTGATCATGAAGGCAATCATGTCTTCTTCTTCATGTTCACGTTCATGCCATGTAACAACCAACTTGATCCAATAAATATCTGAGTCACAGACAAAAGATGAATTAGGATCCAAATTTGAGCAAAAACAGGCAAAATTCCATCAAAAATCACTGTGTAAAGTTTCCTTTCTGTGCCCATCACACCTTTCCAGTTAGCAAGGTGAGATGCATACTACCTGGCCAGTGTCCAGCTCAGTATGCATCACACCTTTCGATATATACCAAGTGTGATGGATAGAGAATGAGTTCTTCAAACCCTAGGGGCCCAGAACTAAGGAAAAACTTGCTCAAAATTAGAAAAAGATGAAATGAAAATGAAGAACTCAGGGTTAGCTCCTACCTGGTCTTGACGGTGCAGAGAATAGTCCACTGGATCTCTCGAAATCAACTGATGAAGTTTGAGGGGGAAAACCACTCCAGAGCTCCAAAATCCCAAATTTGAAATGAAATGGTAAAAATGAGAGGTAAAACTAATTTTATGTTATTATTCATGTACTTCAAGTAAAATGTTAGTTTTGATTCATTTTTCAAGCATGTATATGTGTATTTCTAATCAATTTGATGGAGCAATTGAGCAGGTTGAATGACTGAGAAAAGAATCTAACATGTTAAATGGTAAACTGAATATCATTGACCAATATCAAAGAGCAATATTCCCGTAAGGTTCAAGCTCGTTAAAAAATAAACCTGCCACTGAGCATAGTTTCTCCTGATTCAAGCTCATTAAAAAATGAAACCACCTTTGGTAAATAACCTTTGTGATCACTTTGTCATCAACCATTTTGAACCTTGGTTGTGTTCCTACCATCACCTCCATTCATTTGGCCGACCATACGCTTCCACTTGATTGTTTACCCTTTTGAGGAACAACTGCGACGACTGATTTTGATTGCCACCTTCTTCACACTGCCATGTTTTGAGAAGTTCCAAACTTACCTAGAACAAGTTGCTACCCAAAAATGTCACTCATTCCTAAAAAAACGAGTCCCTTTTAAACTCTTTTTAGACTCTTTAAATATAAAAATATCGTCGAGCCATTGGCCTTTCCAGCTTGTTAAAGTAAAGGGAATGCCATCCCTCCCATATATTTTAATCTTTTTGGACCTGAGGGATTATTAAACAAAAAGATCGAGTGCTTGTCTTTGTCAGCTCGTTAAAATGATTGAAAAGTCATCCCTTTCGTATTATTTTATACTTTTTCAGAATTAAGGGATTATGCCATGAAAAAGGACTATTGGAGTTTCCTTTTTGTCCCTTTTCAAACTCTCTAAACATGAAAAGGACCGAGTTACCTTTGTTATTCAAACTCGTTAAAACAATAGAGAAAAACTTGTCCACCCAGATAAGAATGAGTCTCACTAACGCTAGGCTCGCTAAAAACAGAGAGATAGTTTGCCCGAAGGGAAAATTATAGACCAAGCATATGCTATCCTCCTCAAGCGTGACAAAAATAAAGAGGCAGTAGTCAGCAATGACTGGGGAAAAAGGGAAGAAAACTTGAAGAATTTTATTGGTAGCAGGTCGCTCTTGAACATGACACTTTCACTCCATCACCATGATTGAGTTGGGTTGGGTTTTTCTGTTCACTATCACCATTGGTCGTCCATACCATCCATGGGATTAACACTACCAGTCCATATCAGTGTTGCCAATATGTTCAAGAGAAGTCATTCAGAGAATTCACCATCCAGAAAACGCCTCATCCACTGCAATACCTCCACCCTTCATTTTTCATGACCGCCATTATTGAACCTTATATCATCAGATCACTTTTACCTCCAGAAAAATCATTTGCTCCATTTCATGTCGTAAATGTGGGATACATCAAGGCCCTCCTATGACAAGTCACCTCTTTTCGACATCATCTCATTATCCAAGAAATTGACTTAGAAAAATCCCTTTCAGTACTTTGAAGCTTGCATGCCTCAATGGAAAGTTTCTCACTTCTGGCGACAGGTTTACATCAATGACCTTACCGAAATATTTTGCGTGGTGTTTGACATCGACTCATATATTCACACCATGCAAATTGTACTGTAGTACCTTGAGGGTCATCATCATTATTGGTGACTCCTCTTGCGTCTCTTAACAACTCACATTATTGGCTGGTAATCATGCGATGTCTTTCCATGTTCGACTTCAAAACATCTTTTCACATGGATCGACTTGTACATTGGGCGAAGATTGAACGCGTTTTGAAGACCCTGGATCTAGTTTCATCCATCTGGGCTATGATATATTCAGGAACATAAAGACATCAAAGGTGCACAAAATCTACACAAATAGTCAAAAGAAGATGACTTTTCATGTGAAGAATCACCAGTCTGCAACAACAGATGATTTTCTATCCTATGTACATGAAAATGAATTTATAAAGCTGAGCATGGGAATGCCCACCTCAACTAGATCATGAAAATAATATAATGATGATGTATTGTATTGTATCTTATACAGGTCACCTTCCAATTCGAATACCTCAGATCCTCATGATAAAGCATTTCACCTGACATCAGAAGATTTCCGACCTCGTGCTTTAGGGGGTAGCTGTTATAGACATATTTGGGCATTGAAACCCCAAACTCATATGTCCATAAACTAAGGGATCTTTAGTCCCTAAAAGTGCTGTTTCATATCCTAAAGGATCATGGTAAACTGATTACATCATTTCCGAAAGCTCCACCTGAAAAACTACTCAGAACTGGCCAAAACTGGGCCATAATGACTGCTCCATGGTCAAAGTGTGATGCATATTGGCTGCCACACTAGCCAGGTGTGATGCATACTAAAATGGCCTTCTGTGGGGTGCGATGAGTGAGAATAGACAAATGGATGAGACAATTTTCTAAGTGGATGATCATGGAATCTTCAAGAAACTTCTCCAGTGACACTTGCCTCTCTGAATTCGCCCAAGGATGAGTAAGATATCAATGAAATCTCCAAGTGCAACCAAGAACTATCAGTGGAATGACTCTAATCAAAAACCTAGAGCTGACTCACACCTTTGCAAGACATCGAGAAATGGATCACTCATCTGAGAGATCTAGAGGATGGAATTTTGTATTTTGTAAGGAAGTGCTGTTGGTTTATCTGTGAGAAGAGACATTGCATTGTTGGGTGATTTTCTTATTCATGAAGCGAAGAGGGCTTCTACACTGGGAGGATGATGCTAGATCAGACAACTAGGTTGTAATCCTCTCTTTCACTATTAATAAAGTTCTTTGGGTTTTCCTCCATACAATCATGTGTTTATGAATCTTATTATTTATGAATGCAATTTTATGGTCAATGTGTTTCTGATTCCGCATTGTTTATGATGTTTTAGATGGAGATTCTTTGATGGTTTTCTATTACTTTTACTCTACAGGTACACTTTGAAGCAGGACAAGTAGGAGAGGAGTGGCAAATTCTATCAAGGGAGAGAGAAATCAAGCAAGGATCCAAGCAAGAGATCTAGGTTGGTCTTCTTTTCTTCCCTCTAATCTATCACACTTAAAGGAACTCTCAAAAGACTTTGATTGTTTGTTTCTATGATATAAATATTCCCATAAGGTTCAAGCTCGTTAAAAAATAAACCTACCAATGAGCATAGTTTCTCCTGATACAAGCTCATTAAAAAATGAAACCACCTTTGGTAAATAACCTTTGTGATCGCTTTGCTATCAGCCCTTTTGAGCCTTGGTTGTGTTCCTACCATCACCTCCATTCATTTGGCTGATCATATGCTTCCACTTGATTGTTTACCCTTTTGAGGAATAGCTGCGATGAGTGATTTTGATTGCCACTCTCTTCACATTGCCATGTTTTGAGAAGTTCCAAACTTACCTGGAACCAATTGCTACCCGAAAATATCACTCGTTCCTCAAAAAAAGAGTCCATTTTAAACTATTTTTTGACTCGTTAAATATAAAAAGATTGTCGAGCCATTAGCCTTTCCAGCTCATTAAAGTAAAGGGGAAGCCATCCCTCCCATATATTTTAATCTTTTTGGACCTGAGGGATTATTAAACAAAAAGATCGAGCGCTTGTCTTTGTTGGCTCGTTAAAACGATCGAAAAGTCCTCCCTTTCGTATTATTTTATACTTTTTCAGACTTAAGGGATAATTCCATGAAAAAGGAATGTTGGAGTTTCCTTTTTGTCCCTTTTCAAACTCTCTAAACATGAAAAGGACTGAGTTATCTTTGTCGCTAAACTTGATAAAACAATAGAGACAAACTTGTCCACCTAGACAAGAACGAGTCTCACTGACGCTAGGCTCGCTAAATAAAGAGTGATAGGTTTCCCTGAAGGGAAAATTATAGACCAAGCATATGTTATCCTCCTCAAGCTTGAAAAAAATAAAGGGGTCCTGGTTAGCAATGACTGGGGAAAAAGGGAAGAAAGCTTGAAGAATTTTATTGGTAGCAGGTCGCTCTTGAACATGACACTTTCACTCCATCACCATGATTGAGTTGGGTTGGGTTTTTCCATTCACTATCACCCTTGGTCCTCCATACCATCCATGGGGTTAATGCTACTAGTCCATATCAATGTCGCCAATATGTTCAAGAGAAGTCATTCAGAGAATTCACTATCCAGCAAACACCTCATCCACTGCAATACCTCCACCCTTCATTTTTCATGACCGCCATTCCTGAACCTTATATCATTAGATCGTTTTCACCTGCAGAAAAATCATTTGCTCCATTTCGCGTCATAGATGTGGGATACATCAAGGCCCTCCTACGACAGGTCACTTCTTGTCGAAATCAGATCATTATCCAAGAATTTGACTTAGAAACAACCCTTTCAGTGCTTTGAAGCTTGCATGCCTTAATGGCAATTTTCTCACTTTCGACGACAAGTTTACATCAATGACATTTGACCAAAAGATTTTGCGTGGTGTTTGACATCAGCTCATATATTCACACCATGTGAATTGTACTATAGTACCTTGAGGGTCATCATCATTATCGGTGACTCCTCTTGCATCTGTTAACAACTCACATTATTGGCTGGTAATCAGGCGATGTCTTTCCATGTTCGACTTTAGAACATCTTTTCACATGGATTGACTTGTACATTGGGCGAAGGTTGAATGAGTTTTGAAGACCCCGTATCTAGTTTCATCCATCCGGGTTGTGATAT
This sequence comes from Pinus tabuliformis, assembly GCA_031772625.1. Lineage (NCBI taxonomy): Eukaryota > Viridiplantae > Streptophyta > Pinopsida > Pinales > Pinaceae > Pinus > Pinus tabuliformis. The sequence continues at coordinate 1,217,230,351 of CM062817.1, read as the reverse complement.
ATTTAGGAACATACAGATAATAAATGTGCATAGAATCTACACAGATAGTCAAAAGAAGATGACTCTTCATGCGAAGAATCACCAGTCTGCAGTAGCAGATGATTGTCTGTCCTATGTACATGAAAATGAATTTATAAAGCTGTGCATGGGAATGCCCACCTCACCTAATCATGAAAATAATATGATGATGACGTATTGTATTGTATCTTATATAGGTCATCTTCTAGTTCGAATACCTAAGATCCTCATGATAAAGCATTTCACTCAACATCAGAAGATTTAAAACCTCATGCTTTAGGGGGCAGCTATTATAGACATATTTGGGCACTGCAACCCCAAACTCATATGTCCATAAACTAAGGACTCTTTAGTCCCTAAAAGTGTTGTTTCATACCCTAAAGGATCATGGTCAACTGGTTACATCATTTCCCAAAAGTTGCACCTGAAAAGCTACTCAGAACTGGCCAAAACTTGACCATACTGACTACTCCATGGTCAAAGTATGAGGCATACTAGCTGCCACACTAGCCAGGTGCAATGCATACTAAAATGGTCTTCTGTGGGGTGCGATGAGTGAGAATAGACAAATGGCAGAGACAATTTGCTATGTGGATGATCATGGAATCTTCTAGAAACTTCTCCTGTGACACTTGCCTCTTTGAATTCGCCCAGGGATGAGTAAGAGATCAATGAAATCTCCAAGTGGAACCAAGAACTATCAGTGGAATGACACTAATCAAAAACCTAGAGCTGACTCACACCGTTGCAAGACATCTATAAATGGATCCCTCATCTGAGACATCTAAAGGCTGGAATTTTGTATTTTGTAAGGAAGTGATGTTGGTTTATCTGTGAGAAGAGACATTGCATTGTTGGGTGATTTGCTTATTCATGAGGTGAAGAGGGCTTCTACACTGGGAGGATGATTTTGGATCAGACAGCTGGGTTGTAATCCTCTCTTTCACTATTAATAAATTTCTTTGGGTTTTCCTCCATATAATCATGTGTTTATGAATCTTATTGTTTATTAATGCAATTGTATGGTCAATGTGTTTCTGATTCTGCATTGTTTATGATGTTTTAGATGGAGATGCTTTGATGGTTTTCTGTTACTTTGACTCTATAGGTACTCTTTTAAGTGGGACAAGTAGGAGAGGAGTGGTAAATTCTATCAAGGGAGAGATAAATCTAGCAAGGATCCAAGCGAGACATCCAGGTTGGTCTTCTTTTCTTCCCTCTAATCTATCACACTTAAAGGAACTCTCAAAAGACTTTGATTGTTTTTTTCTAAGATAGCTACCCATCTTAGTGGGACTAGCAGTCCGAACCAACACTAGTTTTCCCTAAAACACTCATCACCTACTGCCCTGCTATTGCAATTAAAAGGGCTAGTATGGGATTTGATCCTAAATTGAGACTTCTTCTTTGCTGCTACAAAATGTACTTCATCTGCATGGATCATCTTCCAGATATACTCAAGTGAAAATATCCTCAAGGGGAGGAACTTTGGTATCTTGTAAAGGGCCAATTCACATCCATATACCCTTAATTCTACGTAGTTTTGGTACAAGTACCAATCCCTGTTCTTTCTTGGTCTATCAGCTACATAATCCTTTTAATTTCTTCACTAATTCCGGGTTTTGTTGTATCGCTGAGGAGGCTCATAGCTGGATGGACAAATGTTTCTATGAATGTTTTTTATGTGAATTCCCTTTGATCCTTCATCACCAAGGTTATCAAGAAGATGACAAATTGAGGTTCATCTTCTTCATTTAGCTTGCTTATCACAAACTAAAATATCTCTGCCTGAAAATAAACAAACATGTACACCAATACTAAAGAATACTGAAACACTTCCTCTGTGGTGAAATTTATGAATTTCTCATGGATGACATCTACTAGGAACTAAATAAAATTAAACAAGATAGATGCCTTTACATCATATGACAATATGGATAGGAAACCTATTATGGCCTCATCTAGCCACTTATCTGAATAATAGCCTAGCAAATATGATAGTACAGTGACTATATGCCTGGTTCTATCAAGGAAAGTAGAGGAGGAATATGGGGGATTTTTTCTAGGAAGTGGGGTCTATTCAGTCATGAAGAGTTCTAGGGTTTTAGCTCTTTTGGAAAAGTCTAGTCTCTGGTACATTTCACTGAGGATTTCATGGGGAAAAGGAGTGGTTCCTTGAATGATAGGAGATTGCATCATCTTCATTATGGACTTAGTAGCAATGGTGAACAATATTTCTCCTACAGGATCTATTACTGCTCTTTTCTGTGGGCTATAGAAGGACTGGCATTTTTTGATCAATTCTAGGCAACTATGGGTTTTGGGAAAAAGGTAGAAAGGAAAATTGGTGTCCAAGAGTCCTATATCATCCATTCCATCAACGAATTTATCCTCCCACCAATAGTAGATGTCAAAGAGGTCAAATTCGGATATGGTCTCATGTATCTTGAAATCTCTATCTGCAAGTGGAATATGGTCCAAATCCACTGGTGGGTGCACCATTGGATTGAACAACTCTTGTTCTTTCTTCTTCGATGGCATGGTTATCTTCTACAAATTTTAAACATGTACTGTCTTTGGATTTGTAGGTGAACTGCAATTAGAAAATGGATGAGAAGAAGAGGGAACTCAAAGAGGGAAAACAAAAAGGGAATGAGTAGAAAACAGGATTCAAGAAGGGGAATGTCTGCTAAACACAGACAAGTGCAGCTTTCTGCAACTGTGTCGATAATTTGACTGTGTCAACTACTTCTCTGTGTATGCCTGAGAAAACTTTCACTTTCACCTGTAAGTAAAGAGGACATATCAAAATTCGGGAAATGAGTGAAAGATGATGCCTTTGTAATTTTCAGAGATTTCTCGTTGAAGTGGCATGGAGTGGCATGAGTCTGTTGGCTAATGGTCCAGCGAATTGAATGTGAAATGGTATAGCATGGGAATGGAGGTGATAGGTGGATGGGATAGAGTGGCATCACAGAGTGGCAAGATTGGTGAACGGTCATAATGGAGGAGTGGTTTGTTTGAAAGTGGAAACCACTTTTCGGAGGGCCTGTGAAGTGGTAAGTGGAATTAGAGGGGGGGGGGGTACAAAATTACGATAGCACGACACGTAGGTGGTAGTAAACCATGGATATTGAACACCCCCCCCTCCCCCCTGCCAACATTAATATTAGGAGTGTGAGGGGAGGTTGAAGACTCTTATGGGTCGTTGGATCAATCATGGAGTGTAGGGATTTGATGAAAGGTGCATGGTGGTAATCGTTGATGTGACGGGCACGTGGGTGGTGAGGTTGGAAAATGAAATGGGGGGTAGAGTATAGAATGATATTAAGGAGTATAGTATAAGACCCCCATCTTTTTTTATTTATTTTTTCCACATTAGGAAAAACACATGAAACATGTAATAAACATTAAAAGAAATTTTTCATGTCCTTTTCCCTTTATAATTATTTCAATCTACCTACCTTTTGTTTCCAATCTAACATTTTTTTCCTTTTTTTTCTCAAGGTGCATTTGGACTTGCAAACCCTTTTTCACTTTCTCTTTTTTTCATTTCTAACCTACTATTTGGAACTGGTCCCCTGGGGTCATTTTTGGGACTAAAAGCCTAAGTTTGGGGCAGAAAGCCCGAATTTTGTATAAAGGAATGTAAAGTATTCGCATTTTGTGGTTGCAGAGCCTGAAGATATCAAGAGTCAAAAATGGTTTCTGCCCTTAGTTTAGATATAATGTGTCATATGTAGAGATCTACCCTCGGTCTGCAGACCATGGGATTGTATAAAAAGGGAGTCTTAGAAGAGTCTAACAAAGACGTAGAGTTCTAAGTAAGTTGGAGTTCTTGACGAGTCCGTGAAGAGCTAAGAGTGAGAGCCTTAGTGTAGGAAGAGGCTCTGTAATTGAGTGTGGAGAGGCCTAGGGTAGAAGTTTGCAGCTGAGTGTGCGAACCCCTACAGCTGTGTGTGCAGGGCACATAGAGTCTGTATTGGAAATCTGAATAATCAATAAAGAGAAGTATTATGAAATTACCATGTATTTTTCCTTTATGGATTGCATGTAATTATGTTATGTTAAGTTTTGGGTTTATGTTATAATGCTAATTATATGCATGAATATATATGTTTCTATCTGCTATATGAATGCAAATAAGGATATATGTTTACACGAAGATAATCTTAATTGCATGGTAAAATTGGCGAACACTTAAGATAATTTGGAAAATTATACAATAACGCAATAACAAAGGTGTGTAAGTGCCTGAGTCGCTGGTTAGGGTTCTGTGAAGGACGATTGTATACCTTCGCAGAGGTTCTAAGAGATGGAAGAGAAAGTACATTGATAAGCCCTAAATGCTTTTCGATCTACATGAAGGAAAGGTTTAAGGTATAAAACTGACATCACAACCATCTCGAGGTGCAGAAACTTGGTTACTACATAGCCCCATACTGCTTTGGGTGAGACTATGGTCCGTGCTCCATGGACTGATGCCAAAAGAGCCAGTAGTGTAGGGATTGTCTTGGCTGACTAACTTTGAACCTGGATCAGACCAGGGTCTACATGAGAGATGTGTGATGTCGTTTCACTAGAATCAAACTAAGAAAGAGATTAAGGTCTGGTTGGATAGGAAGAACCACGAATTTGTGGCACAGGAGAACAGGAATCCGCGATTGATGAAATAAAAATGGTTGGACAGATATCTGTACACAAAGATACATGAAATCTTCTTCTATTCCTTCCTTGTCGAACTGTAGGAGTGGATTGGGAAGTTGGCAGACAGCCAAGGGAGGTGGAGGCTTGATGGTCCAATTGTCTAGACACTGGAGTTGGTGTGAAGATTGGAAGCCCCTAAAGATAAGGGCACACACATTTTCAATCATTGGCTTGATTGCATAATAGGAGGATTTGTGACAGAGTTGGCAGTCAATACTTCGGTCAGTTACAGTGAAGCAGAGCACTGCTTCTTCAAGGGGCCGCGAGGTAAGTATTTTAAATCGATAAATACTTGGATTAAGATGTTCTTGTGTGAAAAGCAGGTTATGTAGTTGCCTTGATTTTTGGAGCTATGCAAAGTGGAATAACTTTCAGGGACGAAGGGGGAAGAGGCCCTTAGTATAGCCCGTTAATTTAACCCCCTGTGAGTGACAACGAGGAAGTAGCACAGGCATCTCTGCAAAGCGCTATTCACCTGATAAAATAGGGGTTGCAATGAATACCACATCCACCCACACTTCCTCCATCTTCACCTCCACCACTTACACCTTCGCCCACACCACCACCACCTCCACCACTTACACCTTTGCCCACACCACCGCCACCTCCACCAATGTTCACTATGGCAAATCCAGTAAAGCTACCAGTGTTCAAGGGTCTGGGAAATGAAAATCTGCACCAGTTTTGGTTCCTCACAAAGTCTGTATGGGAAGCTCAAGGTATCATAGATGATCAAATGAAGAAAGTGATGTTGGTTAGTGCCTTGCAAGACTGTGTACTAACATGGTACATTAAGTACTACACTGATAACCCAACATTAGCATTGGCAGATATCCAGACTGCGTTGAATAAGGAATTCATTAGACCTAAGTCTAAAGAAAAATCCATTGTGGGATTCAAGGAGATCATGATGAAACCTAGTGAGACATGCTGGGAGTTGGATCAAATATTAAAGTGTACTATCCGTGAAGCTAAAATGAATTTTACTGATGGGCAGCACCGCGAATGGTTTTTGGCCTCGCTCTTGCCTCACCTAAGGGTTGTGCTATCATAGTAGAAGATCGAGACCTAGGTAGAAGCTCTAGAAATCATGATGAGATTGCACGAGACACCAATGCAGGATGCTAATCTAGGGTTGCAGCAGATTCACGCGCAGTTGCAGAACCTTTGCCTTGAACTACAAAGCCTGAAGAAAGACAGAGCAGCTCGACCAAAATTGCGCGAAGAGGTATGGTGCCTGAAATGAAAAGGTTAGGGGTATGACAAAGATCATTGTCCAGTCTTCGCGCATTATGTTGAAGTAGGGGGACCAATGCCGCTGAGGTCGAAGGCTGCAGCAGGGACAAGTATAGGGCATGCGCTATGGTGTGCTATCTGCTAGGTAGCTGGGAAACATGCAACTGACAATTGCCATTTGTTGTAGAAGTCTGTACAGACACGAAAACATCTGTTCTGTAGTTTTTGTCAATTAGTGGGTCATAACGAGTGCAATTTCCATAGTTACAAATTAATGATGGACAGGACACCTACATATAGGGTGCAGGCAAAAATGTGGCCTCCGAACCAAGGTACTGGAGGAGCGCGAGTTGAGTATCATGGGTGCGGATGAGGCCGAGGTGGAGGAGGTCCTAGTAGAGCTCAAGGGAATCTCATTTGTTACAATTGTGGAGGTCCAGGACACTACGCAAGAGACTGCCCAAATCCTATGCAGTTGTCATGCTGCTATTGTACTCAGTTTGACCATGTGACAAAGGGTTTCCCTATGTTGTTGGCTAAGATTCGCGAAAAGGGGGCGTAGCCTCTGCAGCTAATGTAGAACCTCCAAATGATGAGGGCTGAGCCTTGTTAGGAAGACCTTAAGCTAAACATTATGCTGTGAAGTGGAATGACGACTAGTGAGGATAAAGGGAAGCAGCCTGCAAAAGGTGAATGGGTCTACAAAGCACTAGAAAAGGAAATTGGGTTTGATCTCGAGCATGGAAAAGAAACATTTATGGAAGCAAAGAAAACCTTCGCTGAGGCCTCTACCTCAGGAAATCAAGAGAAACTGGTTGAAGAAATCAACCCATCCATGATTACCACATTCTTGGAGACCTACATGAAACTACTCCCCGATAGTAAGGCTATGAAGGGACTACAGGAAATGATCAATCGGTGTGCTGGAAAGGACAACACTACTAACGAACCACGCATAGTCAAAAATCTTGGTAAGGATAAGGCAAGGACAGGACGTGAGATGAGACTCACCACACAACTAGGAGAATATGAGATGGATTAAGTTATTCTGGATCTAGGGTCGAACGTGAATGTTTTGCCTAAGAAGACATGGGAGCGGATGGGGAGACCTGCATTGCAGTGGTCTCCGATTCAGTTAAGAATGGAAAATCAGTAGAAGATCATCCCCATGGGATGATTGTAGGGAGTAACTGTAAATATTGAAGGTGCTAGTGCATTGGCTAATTTTGAAGTAATAGAAATTGTGGATGACAACAACCCCTACCCTGCACTCGTTGGGATTGATTAGGCTACTGACATGAATGGGGTGATCAACCTAAAGAAGTGAAATATGACGTTTGAAAAGAATCAATTTGCGTAGTAGTACCCATGGATCCTACTATAGGATAACGCTATACTGAATGGTCCGTGATTACGAAAGCAATGACAATTTGGACCATATATATAAGATAACAACGCGAGATCAAGATTGGGTGAATCCAATAGCAGATGGTCGTATTGCATGGGATCGTGAAAGTTTCTACACATAAGACTTGGATGAAGAATCAGAGCACTGGCAAAATCAATTACATGAAGTATCTATGTTGTGCTATAATATGATGACTAAAATGCTACGCTTTGTGTCATCAGAGGTAAGGAATCTATCTTCTTATGATGGGTTGACTAGTGTGGATATATTTTTGGATGCATTTGAAACCGAAGTGCTAGAAACGCATCGCTTCCATGCCTTGGATTGGATGCTGCGTGCTACACCCGCAAGATGGTGGGGTACGCACAAGGGTAGTTTCGATGATTGGTGCGAATATAGGAGGATGATGAGAATACGCTTTGTGTTATAGACATTTTTGTGCCTTACAGCTATAAGCATGAAATGTCCATAAACCAAGGGATCCTAAGTCCCTAAAGATGTTGTTCCAGCTCCTAAAGAAACAAGGTCAACAAATTACAGCTTCTCCCAGAAGTTCTCCACTAGAAACTGCTCAAAACTAGTCAAAACAGGATCATTTCAAGTGCTCCACTAGCTGGCTGCGTTGCAAAGCACCCAAATACACTAGCTAGGTGCGTTGCAACGCACTTGAATGCACTACCAGGGTGCGTTGAGCGGGAAATGACAAGTGGCAGAGTCATTCAACGAGGTGGAGAGACAATGGAAGCTTCCAAAATCTTCTCCAATGACACTTGCCTCACTGAATTCGACCAGTGATGAGTAAGAGGCTCTCAGTCTCCAAGTGGAAGCAAGAACTGACAGAGAGAAGCCACTAATCAACTCATGGGATGACTCATCCTCTTTGCATACATCTATATATGTATCCCTCACCAAGAGATCCAGAGGCTGGAATTTTGTACATTGCAGAGAATTGTTGTTGGTTTTGTGATTGACATCAGAGTATTGGGTGATTTATGCTTTGTTGGAGGTGAAGAAGGGATTCTATGCTGGGAGGCTGATGCTGGATCAGGACTCATCGGTTGTAACTCCTCCTGGATCTTCTTGTTTTATCAATAAAACTACTTGAGTTTCTCCTACATGCTTGTATATCTGATGTGTGTTATATTTGTATGTTTAGCTTAAATCTGATCCTAAGCTTTTTATGAACATAAATCTATGTCTTTGTGTAGTTTCTCTCTTCTGTGAACTTGCAGGAACTTGGTGACGCTGGGCAAGTGAGGGAGCAGATCGGTGGAAGCTGGCAAAGAGAGGATAGATTGGATCGAACAACTAGCGCAAGACACAGGTTGGTTCATCTTAATCATCTTCGTTTATAGTTCAAAAAGAAGAATACAAGAGTAGTTTTCCTTGTTTGTTTCTGAGGTCACTGTCACAACCCTGTGGGATAGGGTCGTTCTGAATAGACACTTTTCCCGAAAACAAAATGGCGACTCCACTGGGGATCGTGTCTAGTTAGTTTATTTGTGTTTCTATTGTTGTTCATCTCATAAACTTAGGAGTGGCGAATCGAACTGCATTTGCCATTTACAAATGCAAAGTAGACATCTGCTACTCTAGTCCATTCACTGGGCCTATTTATGATCTGAACAGTTGACTCACAAATGATCTGATTACCCTTTGTGATAGCTCTCAAACCTCTTGTAAATCAACCCTCTGATTGTGCACATTTGATTGCTTTTATCCGGCCAAAAACCATAGATTAAACTGCAAACCGTGACCCAGAACCCAGAGACAATTCTCGTTTTTGCTTCAGCGCGGGCTCTGTGAAGAGACTCTGCATTTCAGCGCAGTTCCCGAGAGGGCTACCTGCATTGCAATTCAGTTTCTCTGTGTAGCAGGTGCGTTGATCAGCCTAGCCCTGCCTAGCTGAGGTTCTTTGCTCACTTTTTCCAGTTTTACCTCCGATTTTTGTAGCCTGTGATCGGTGTGTTTGTCTGTCTAAAAGCCCCTTTCCTTTGCCTTAATTCCGCCTCAGTTGTATAAAAGAAACTGTATTTGTTTTTGTGTATTTGTTACGTCATTTACAGTTTCCCATTGCAAAAGTAAATTGGTCATACTGTCGCCCTTAGATCTAGACCTGTCGTAAGTGTCATTTTGATCTTAGGAGAAAGTATATTTGCTGTTGACAGTTGATTACGCTTTTGCTTTTGCCTTCGGCTTGAATTTGTGAATTTCTAGTGTCGAAACAAGTGTTTACTTCAAAATCATAAAGTGTCGTAATCGTCTCTACCTTTTGATTTCGAAAAGAAGCTTGTTTGTGTTTTTCACTTGAAATCGAATTCAAATTTGTACAACAAATTTCTTTTTAGGAATCAATATTAAGAAACTGAAAAACAAATACATGCACAAGTGCATTTGCATATTGACAGTTTGTATGGCTTGATTTAGGAAAAGTGTATTTACAGTGTGCTCTTTGCTCTTTGAGAAAAGATTGTGTCTTTCTTTTCCCCTTGTAGCTAGGATTTTCATTACTGAAAAGAGATAAAAAGCTTGCTTATCATCTTTAGATTGCATTTTAGGAATTACATCTACATCTCGTGGTGATCCCAAAAGGCAAACTTCTAAGAAAGATCAACCTAAAATAAATCAATGAACTTAACAACGCTTTGTAACTTAACGCACAACATCTAGAGGTCTAGGCTAGAGACGTATTCCGGCGTCGTAAAGCCTGGTAACTATTGTCCTCACTGTTGGTTGGGTGATTCCTCCACTTTGAGACTATAAGTGCCAGTACGGACTTGTGCTCCCACGTACCGTCGAGTATATATTGGGAGACCCCTATAGGCATAAAACCTTTATCCATAGGAAGCCGTGTCGGCCACCCTACTGATCGCAATGCACTGAACACAGCATTCGGGAAGATTGACTGCTTGTACCCTAAAAAGTATTCTGCGGTTTTGCGATTGGTTTGGCACTCCCTCTACCTAGACCTCCAAAGTAGTCCCTTTCGTTCCTTTTCAGACTCCTTAACAGAAAAGGTCCATCTGAGCACTTGTCACTTCAGGCTCATTAAAAATCGAAGGAGACTAGAGTCATCTTTTGTTTTTTCTCGACTCTTTAAAACTGAAAAAGCAAGTTGTGTCAAAGCGTGTTAAAATTTATTTTAAGCGGAATATTCATACCCTTTTCCTGCGTTGATCGTTAGGTTGAGAAAATGGAGCCTACCAACCAAGGAATTCCCCTTGGTGGAAATCCTAGTCCCTTCTCCTCTTGGGGAGATGTTGGTGCACCCCATATGGCCACATTGTCACTTCCAGGACTGACAACTGGCTTGCCAGTTTGGCTCTTCTCAACCAATGTCGTTCAGAACACCACCATTCCTGAGCAATCGAATCAGCAGTTAGACAAGTCCAGAGTTACCCACCAACCTTCTACTTCTTCTAATTCTTCCTCTCTTCCTTCCTCTTCGCTTGACGGGACTGGTAAAGCTAAAAACCAAGCTCCTAAGGAGAAGAAGGAAAAGAAGAAGAAAGAGAAAAAGAAGAAGGAGCCAAGGGCGAATAAGGGAAAACAAGTGTCGTCTAATGAAAATCCACACACAGCACCGACCAGGCCTAAATCGCCATGTGTCATTTGTAGAGGAGACCACTTTCATAGAGTTTGTCCTTGCATCCCCCGGATACTAAGGGACTGGTCTCCTCGTTTGCACAATGCAGTGTCATCAACCTCTGGAGATCATGTTGAAAGCACACCGTCAACTAGTGAAAGTGAAGCCCCAGGACAAAAAGGGAAAGCTAGATTTCCCTGTAGACTGTGCGAAGGCGACCATGCCCTCCACCGTTGTCCCTTCTTAGACGAGGCTAAAAGAGTTTTGGATGATCGTCCGGTTTCACCGTTACGACTTCCTCCTGGATATAAAAAACTCTTGCCGAGTCCGTCACTAGTTGAGAACCCAGCTAGCCCACTCAAATGGTCAGCTGAAGCGTCTATCATTGAGGATACACCAGCTGAATCCATACCAGACGAAAGTCAAAAGGTCAAGGCGGCAGTTGACCCGGTCTTGCCTTCAGAGGTTTTATCTTCGAATGATACAGTCACTGAAGAGAATAAAGATGACACCGTCCAAATTCTCTTCATCAACACAGACTCCGATGAACATGGGGGCAATCTACCCATTCCTTTACCGCAGGAAGGAAGTTCGTCAGAGCCGTACCCGGCCGTCTACTCGGTCCCACCTCCAAGCAACCTAGTCATATCCTTCGACTGGAATCAACTAGGCAGACCCCGTTTACCAGCAAGCATACCATTCTGAATTATCGTTCAAATATATAGAATGGTCATGGCTGGTACCATCATTGATGAGGGGGCTTCTGTGAGTATCCTTTCCTCTATTGCTTGGAAAGCACTTAGTTTGCCATCGCTGTTGCCTGAAATGAGAAATTTGACAGGCTTTGATAAAGGAACCAGTCGACCTTTAGGGATCCTTCCCGATGTGCCCATAACATTGAGAGGGAAGACAGTTCGCCTGAACGTCATGGTCATTCAAGGACCCTTGGATTATAACCTACTCCTTGGACGAGACTATATTTATTTCATGGGAGCCATCGTCTCCTCACTCTTTAGAGTAATGTGTTTTCCGCACGAAGGAAGAGTGGTCAAGCTCGTGGACCAACTTTCATTTCCCGGATCACGCATAGCAAATAGTCATATACCGTCCCTAAATGGTCTCTTCACGCAAGAAATGTCTCAATCCCCAGTCCGTCCTCCCGATGAGCGTGAGTAATTCGGAGGGATATGACTGAAACCCAGGGGGCATGCGTCCTGGTCTGTTTCGGCAGGAAAACTTCGGGTATAGGGTAGGTTTCCGCGGGAGAATATGACTAGTCCGTACCCCGTCCGTGATTGGAAGAGGGGTTGTTCTAGAATAAGATTCTCTTTTCAAAGTTATGTGAGTTGACAGACGGAGTCACTCACCTTTGTTTATCTCGGTAGACATCGCCGAAGAAGTGTTTTGTTTGCACCGCGAATAGAGCAATATTTGGGTAACCTGTAAGAGGTAGGCCTATCCTGATAGAACAAATGTTTTGTCTACAAATTGAGGGGTAACCTTGAAACCATATTTTATACCTGGAGGCATGCAAACCTTTTGGAGTGCAAGCGAAGGGCGACTATTTATTTTTTTAAATTTTTAGGTCCTCCCTTTAAACCCGTAGGCTAACCCTTTAAACTCGTAGGATTAGTCGTCACCTAACTTGCATAAAGAAAGGATGTGGGGCAAAAATCTAAAAGTTTCCGTTTTATATGAGACATTCTTATCATATGACTGGATTAATCGAGCAGTTTTAGCACATAGTTCAAGCTCGTTAAAAAATAAACATAAGACCGAGAAAGTGTTTCAATCCGTGTTTAAGCTCGTTAAAAAATGAACTATCCTCCGGTAAATAACCATTGTGAATGAAGCATTTTCAGCCATTAAAGCCTTGGTCGTGTTTGCACCGTCACCTCCACTTTTCCATTGGCCAATCATTCACCTCCATTTGATTGTTTACCCATTTTGAGGAACAGCTACGAAGAGTGATTTCACTAGCCATCCTTGTGACACTGCCGTGATTGGAAAATTCCAAACCTTACCTGGAATCAGCTGCTACCCTTTTTATCACTCGTTCCTCAAAAGACGAGTCTGCTTTAAGCTCTTTTCATCTGACTCGTAAAATATGAAAAGATTGCCGAGTTTTGGCCTTCCAGCTCGTTAAAGCGACAGGAAGCGCTATCCCTCCTCTAGATTTTAATCTTTTTGGACCTGAGGGATTATTGCACAAAAAGATCGAGCGCTTGTTTTGTTTGGCTTGTTAAAACTATCGAAAATTCATCCCTTCTGTATTATTTTATACTTTTTCGGACTTAAGGGATTAGATGACGAAAAAGGAATTCCGGAGTTATCTTTACGTACCTTTTCAGACTCTCTAAAAATGAAAAGGACCGAGTTATCTTTGTCGTTAAACTCGTTAAAAACATTAATAGCGACAAACTTGTCTTTAGACGAGAACGAGTTTCACTATCGCTAGGCTCGTTAAAACATAGCGATGGGTTTGCCCGAAGGGCAAATTATAGAAAAAGCATATGTTATCCTCCTCAAGCTTGACAAAAATAAAGAGGTACTGGTCAGCAATGACTGGGGAAAAATTGGGAAGAAACTCAAAGAATCTTTATTGGTAGCAAGTCGCTCTTGAACATGACACTTCCACTCCATGCTTGGGTCGGGTTGGGTTGTTTCATTCACCGGTCACATCACCATGGTCACGCCATACCATCCACATTTGGGGTAAATGCTACCAATCCATCGCATAAGTGTCGCCGACATGTTCAAGAGAAGTCATCCAGAGAAGTCACCCGTGTTCCATCCACTACCATACATTATACTTCATTCCTTCATGACAGCCATCCTGAACCATATATCATCAGATCGTTTTCACCTCCATCAAAATCATTTGCTCTGTTCCATGTCATTGATGTGGGATTCATTAAGGCCCTCCTTTGACGGATCGCTTCTTGTCGACATCAGCTCATTATCCAAGAAGTTGATCTAGGAACACCCCATTCAGTACTTTGAAGCTTGCATGCCTCAATGGCAAGTTTCTCACTTCCGGCGACAGGTATACATCAATGACCTTCGACCGAAAGATTTTGCGTGGTGTTCGACGCCAAGTCCTTTATTGACACCACATGAATTGTACTGCAGTACCTTGAGGGTCATCATCCTTATCGGTGATTCCTCTCGCGCTTGTTAACAGTTTACATCATCGACTGGTAATCAAGCGATGTCTTTCCATGTTCGACTCCAAAACATTTCTCACATGGATCGACTTGTACTTCGAGTGAAGATCGGATGAGATTGAAGACTCCGGATCTAGTTTCATCCATCCAGGCTGCGATATATATTCAGGAAAAATAAAAACATTGACATGTACAACATTGCAGCACAGATAATCATCCTACCAAAAGGATGATGACTTCATCAGAATCATCAGTCTACCATCAGACGATTGTCTGTCCTATGTACATAAAAATGAATTTATAAAGCTGAGCATGGGAATGCCCGCCTCATCTAGATCATGAAAACAGTATGAAGATAATGTATTGTATTGTATATTATTACAGGTCTCCTCCCCAGCATCAGAAGAACTTCGGATCCTCCTAATAAAGCATTTCACCCGATAAACGGCCTCATACTTTAGGGGGCAACTGTTATAGACATTTTTGTGCCTTACAGCTATAAGCATGAAATGTCCATAAACCAAGGGATCCTAAGTCCCTAAAGATGTTGTTCCAGCTCCTAAAGAAACAAGGTCAACAAATTACAGCTTCTCCCAGAAGTTCTCCACCAGAAACTGCTCAAAACTAGTCAAAACAGGATCATTTCAAGTGCTCCACTAGCTGGCTGCGTTGCAAAGCACCCAAATACACTAGCTAGGTGCGTTGCAACGCACTTGAATGCACTACCAGGGTGCGTTGAGTGGGAAATGACAAGTGGCAGAGTCATTCAACGAGGTGGAGAGACAATGGAAGCTTCCATAATCTTCTCCAATGACACTTGCCTCACTGAATTCGACCAGTGATGAGTAAGAGGCTCTCAGTCTCCAAGTGGAAGCAAGAACTGACAGAGAGAAGCTACTAATCAACTCATGGGATGACTCATCCTCTTTGCATACATCTATATATGGATCCCTCACCAAGAGATCCAGAGGCTAGAATTTTGTACATTGCAGAGAATTGCTATTGGTTTTGTGATTGACATCAGAGTATTGGGTGATTTATGCTTTGTTGGAGGTGAAGAAGGGATTCTATGCTGGGAGGCTGATGCTGGATCAGGACTCATCGGTTGTAACTCCTCCTAGATCTTCTTGTTTTATCAATAAAACTACTTGAGTTTCTCCTACATGCTTGTATATTTGATGTGTGTTATATTTGTATGTTTAGCTTAAATCTGATCCTAAGCTTTTTATGAACATAAATCTATGTCTTTGTGTAGTTTCTCTCTTCTGTGAACTTGCAGGAACTTGGTGACGTTGGGCAAGTGAGGGAGCAGATCGGTGGAAGCTGGCAAAGAGAGGATAGATTGGATCGAACAACTAGCGCAAGACACAGGTCGGTTCATCTTAATCATCTTCGTTTATAGTTCATAAAGAAGAATCCAAGAGTAGTTTTCCTTGTTTGTTTCTGAGGTCACTGTCACAACCCTGTGGGATAGGGTCGTTCTAAATAGACACTTTTCCCGAAAACACTTTGGAAAGTCGAAAGTAGGGATGATAGACAAGTATGATGGGAGGGATGATCCTCGTGATCACTTGGAAAAATGGACTAAAGCTTATGGAGTGGAGCTCCAGCCTGAATGGGTGCATCTGTTCTGTCATACCCTAGATGTCATACAAATGAATTGGTACCTGGAGATAGAGCTCTGCCATGGCAATGAAGAATGAGATATTTTGTGCTGAGGATTCATAATGACGTTCAACTTTGAAGACGGGTTTGATTGTATTAATGAAGAACTACAAGAGGTTAAAGCACTGATCTTTAGGATACCACAGGATCCTTTAGATATGATTCAACTTGATTGGACCACTCAGATGAGCCACGCATTGGAATGCTATAATGTGACCATTAAAGAAGAAGACGAGGATCCCATGAAAATTAATATTCCAGAAACTGAAGGTCACCACGAAGTTTAAGGACTGCATGTAGAAAACCCAGACATAACTGCACCACTCAAAACTAGGGAGGTGAACATTGGAACAGAAGTAGAGTCAAAGTTTGCAAAGACTAGAGACTATTGGGAGGATGTGATAGTAGATAAGGTTGCTGAAATACTCAGCGAATATTAGGATTTGTTCCCCATGAAGTTTTCTGACTTGAAAGGAATAATAGGAGACCTGGGTGTCATGAGTATGACCCTAAAATCGGACATGAAACCTATGAAACAAATACCTTAGTTCCTCAATCCAAAGTATAAGGAAAGGGTCCACGTTGAGTTAGATAAGATGCTTGAGGAAGGTATTATTGAACCAGTGGAAGAATCTGATTGGGTAAGCCTAATAGTGGTTCAGGAAAGGGAACAGAAGGAAGAAATAAGGATATGTGTAGATCTCAGGAAATTGAAAGACACTTGTGTGCATGATCCTATCCTGACCCCGTTCATCGACAAGGTCCTAGATAATGTAGGCATCCAAGAAGCATACTCTTTCACTGATGGGTTCTATGGGTACCATTAGATCAAAATTTTGCCTGAGGAGAGAAGCAAGACAACCTTCACGACTGAATGCGGATGTTTTCAATACACCGTAATTCCTTTTGGGTTGAATAATGCTCCAGCGATATTTTCATGTGTAGTCATTGCGGCATTCAAAGACTTCATTCACAAATTTCTGGAGGTATACTTTGATGATTGGACAATGTTTGGATTGGTCAATTGCCATGTGGCAAGTCTGTGCTTGATGCTAGATACATGGAGGAGATACCAAATCGTACTCAATCTAAAGAAGTGTTTGTTTTGTGTCCCTTTTGGGATCTTGCTGGGTCATGTGGTATGCAGACAAGGATTGATGGTAGACCCTGCGAAGATCGCAATGATAATCAAATTCAAGGCACCGAGGAGTGTGAAACAGTCTCGCGCAACTCTAAGGCATACCGAATGCTATAGGAAGTTCATCAAGAGATATTCCCAGATCACCATGCCTATGGAGAAATTTTTGAAAAAGGATGCTACGTTTTGTTAGAATGATGAATGTCAGAAGAGCTTGGATGTGCTGAAAGAGAAAATGGTCACTACGCCGATCCTAGTCTTCTCGGATTGGATGAAGGAATTTCATGTGCATGTGGATGCATAATGTATTGTGCTGGGAGCCATACTAAAACAAGCTAATGAGGGAGAACTAGATCATCCTATAGCGTTCGCAAGTAGGAAGCTGTCTAAAGCGGAGAAAAACTATTCCATGACAAAGAACAAAGGATTAGCTATGGCATACGTGCTCCACAAGTTCAGGCACTATTTGTTGGGCGGACACTTTAAGATGTATGCAAATCATTCTGCATTGAAGTACCTAGTTAGCAAGCCTTTTTCGGGGGAAAAATATGTAGATGGTTGTTGTTGTTCCAAGAGTACGACTTCAAAGTTATTGTGAAGCTAGTATGACTGAATGCGGGAGCTGATCATCTGTCGCGCAATGAAACTGAAGAGGAACCTACTAATTTAGAGGAAGGACTATTTGACACACAACTTTTTGTAGTGCGCATCGCAGACAGTCACTTTGAAGATATTATCCACTTCCTAACGATAGGAATAGCTCCAAAAGGTTATACCAGTCAACAGAAGAAGGAACTGGTAGTGCATGGAATAGACTTTTCTCTCATTGTAGGGCACTTGTAGAAAGTGGGATCAAACGAAATATTGTGACGTTATGTGCCTAAATTTGAATGAAGCAACATCCTTGCCGAGTCTCATGGAGGAGCTATGGGACAACATTATGTAGGGAAATCAACAATGCAGAACATTCTATGCGGTGGGTTGTGGTCGCCGAACCTACATAAGGATTCGAAAGCATATTGTAGGGCATGTGATGCATGTCAAATGACTGGCAGGCCATCATGAAGGGATGAGCTACATATGATACCGTAGATGACATTACAACTATTCGAAAAATGGGCAATTGACTTTGTGGGACCAATTTAGCCTCAAGGAAAGAAGACGAGTGTGTAGTACATCATCACTGCGACTAAGTATTTTACCAGATGGGAAAAGGAATAACCTGTGAAGGACTGCACAAGCGTGACAACAGTAGAATTTATTTTTGAGTATGTCCTAACTAGATTTGGGTGTCCAAATATTCTGATGAGCGATCACAGTACGCACTTTCTTAACGAAACAATCAACGCATTGACAAAGGAATTTCAAGTGTACCATCAGAAAAGTATGCCTTATCATCCACAGGCTAATGGGATGGTGGAAGCATTCAATAAGGTACTAGAGAGTGCGTTGATGAAGGTTTGCAATACTCAAATGACTGGGATGTGTGCGTACCCACAATGCTATGGGCCTATAGAACGACTTGCAAGAAGCTGACTGGAAAAATTCCTTTCAGACTCATGTATGGCATAGAAGTTGTGATGTCAGTGGAATACATTGTACCTAGTCTATGCATAGCGGCATTCACAGGAATGGAAAATCGTAGAGCCCTAGAAGAGAGGCTCGTGTAGTGAGTGGAGATTGAGGAGGACTAATTTCTAGCTGGATTTCATCAAGAAGTTCAAAAGGAACACGAAAAGGCATGGCACAATCGGGACATCAAACTACATACCTTCAAGGTAAATGATCTAGTCCTGTTATGACAACAAGTTTGATAAATTTCCAAGGAAATTTAGGATGCACTGGCTAGGGCCATATGTCAACAAGGAGATTACCGATGGTGGAGTAGTTCAACTAGTCAAATTGAATGGAGAACCCTTCACAGGGAAGGTGAATGGCATCCGATTGAAGCCATACACCGATGATCTAGCTAGGTGATGATATGAGGGAAGCATAGTCTTAGCACTCCAGGAAGCTAAAAGGAAGCGCGGGACCATAAGCTACACTATCCGAGTCAGAGATCTACACGACTGGGGAACTGCGAAACTAAGAAATGTCACATAGCCCATAGAAGCACGCAAGTAGCAGTGTTACTAAATGAAAAATTGCGCAAGATAGCCGGAAAGTGACCTTTAAAGTCATTGTTCAGGATTTGATGATGAAAAAAGGGCCAAATGCAATGGGGAGGTGACATTTAAGTCAAAATTTATGGACTGGATCTTTGAAAATTTGCTTCCAATCTAGTATTAATGAACCGATTATGGGGGGAATGGTCGGATTTGAATTTGAAAATGCCTATAAATAAGAAATGGTTGCCCAGCAGAAAACACTTGGCATTTTGAGAATTGAGGTGTTGATTTCTCAAGCGCACATGAACTGTGAATACTTTGAAGCTTTGATAGTGAGTTCAACATTTGAGAAGTTTCCAAACGAGACACAAAAGTTGTTGAATAGCATCATGTCGACACCACCTGAGACTATAAATGTTGGGGAAGCAATGACAACCGAAGGAGTTGCTCCAGAGGTAGCCATGGCAACTGAGGGAGCTGCCCATTATGAAACCAGCTCAAGAAAAGATAGAAAAGATAGGTCAATGCCTTAGAATTCAGCCTCTTCGAGGGGGAAACCTCCTTTACATTACATAAATGAACAATTCTTGGATGATACAAATGAAAAGACCTTCTTTCTATATATAGGAGTCTAAAGGGTCATAACATAATCAGAGTCGACATAACAATAATAATGTAAGGGCACAATAATAACAATAGTGGGCTTCTATGGGGCACATTAGTAACAATATGGGCACTACATGGGTACATCAATATAATAAGTGGGTTGTACTAATAACAATAAGGGGTTACACTAGTAGTATAGGGGCCTAACATGCCCCTCTCCTTCAAAAAGCGTTGTCCTCAACACTTGAGTAGTTCTTGATGCTTCTGTATAAAATTCTTGTCCTCCCATGTGGAATCTTCAACGGGTAAGTTCTTCCACTTGATGAGATACTCTGAAATTGATCGATTTCGTAGCTGTCGAGTTCTTGTTTCTATGACTGCTCCAGGTTCCAATATGATTTTTCCTTCCTTTTCAATATCTGGCAATATTGTTTGAATTGGGATCTTTTGCAACTTTTGAATAAGTGGTCATACTTCTTTGTCCTTCTTCCATTCATCCCTTGTTTCATTTATCCATTCTGGTTGGATAATAGAAATAGCACAAAACAATGCTTCCACATCCTCATCCTTGAAGAGTCTTCCCATTTGGTAAGGTCGCCATTTTTTAAGTGCATGTAGTATTGCCAACATTTCCTTCTCATAAATAGCTTGCTTTAGATGTAGCAGTAAAAATACCCAATCGACTACATCAAAACATTTTTCACTATGATGTTGATCTACCTGTTGTTTCATTTGATTTTGCACCGAAGTCACGTTATCCTTTAAAAGTTGGAGAACTTGTTGTTGATGCTTGATGTGATCTTTCACTGCTTGAACCTTTTTCTTCTTGATATGTTCTTCTATCTTTAGAGTTTGAGGAGTGGTAATTTCTTCCAATCCTTTACAAGATATGGTCGGATTCATTTCTTGACGCTCGATGTGATCTTTCACTTCTTGAACATTTTTCTTCTTGATATGTCCTTCTATCTTGATAGTTTGAGGAGTGGGAATTCCAACCAATGAATTACAAGATATGGCTGGATTCATTTCTTCTTTCTTGATGTGATCTTTCACTTCTTGCACCTTTTTCTTCTTGATATATCCTTCTATCTTGAGAGTTTGAGGAGTGGTCATTCTTGCCAATAGTTTACAAGATATGTTCTGATTCATTTCTTCTTTCTCTGGGGTCGGGTCCTGGCATATATCCTCTTCTTTTGATGTTTCTTGATCCTTTTCTTCCTCCTCTTCATACTCTATGTAAAATATTTTCTTCTCAGCACAATTATGACCTTTAGTGCATTTGCTATCACAATTGTAAGAAAGCCGTTTTTCTCATTTTTCTTCCAATTGTTGTGGTGTAACCCTTGTAGGTTGTGGAAGGCTAGGAGGAACAACACATCCATATTTATAGTTGTGAGGGGTAGACTTCCTTTTTTCCATAATTTTACTTTCAAATATGTCACAAAGCCCTTTTACTCTTTCCAATTGTTGTGGTGTTGCTCTAAAGAAGGTGTTGCTCTTTGTATCCTCATAATGTGCTATCATTTCCTCCGTGAGAATTGACCACGTAACAAGCTTTTTACGAGAATAAAGCCCTTTATACCATAAAAATTGATCCGGTTCTAAATATGAAGATGCAATACATACCTTTTGTAACAATGGTACACCATGTAGATCAAAATATTGCTCCATCTGAAGTATCCAATTTACCGGACCCTTGCCATCAAACTTCCTCATCTTGCTTTTTCTTGATTTTAGGACCTCGAACTTGAAACGACTGTAACTTTGTACTTTTAGATATTTAAGTTTTGAAATTAGTACCTATAGTAGCCCTCTGTGTCCTCTTTCTAATGCCACCAGTCTGATCCAAATTGGATTCTCCAAGAAAGAGTTATGCACAATCTCCCAAGTTGACCTAATTATAGACCTTTCCAGAAGAGCGAACTTGTATGAAGTACCACGTGTCAATTTTTTGACATTTGGCTCTAAAAAAGATATACAAGAAACTAATGTCCATCCTCTTTCTATACCTTCTTATGAAATTTCAATCCGATCCTTAGAGAGAAAGTTATGATGATTTTCCCCAGGTCACCTGTTTTGAATGTAATTCAAGAGTCTGCAAAAAAGACCAACTTCCTCAGATCATATCTCCGAAAATATCATGCGAAAATCTCTGAAATTCGGATCCACGGTTCAGCACGATTTCTTCTCAAATGGGTTTTTTTTGCAACTTCTGAAATGTCACAGAAACAAAGTTATAGCGAAAATTCCACGATGACCTGTTTGGAGCAGCGAAACCCTAGAATCCAAAGCTCCGTTACCAAATGTTATGAAACCAGCTCAAGAAAAGATAGAAAAGATAGATCAACGCCTTCGAATTCAGCCTCTTCGAGAGGGAAACCTCCTTTACATTACATAAATGAACGATTCTTGGATGATACAAATGAAAAGACCTCCTTTCTATATATAGGAGTCTAAGGGGTCATAACATAATCAGAGCTGACATAACAATAATAATGTAAGGGCACAATAATAACAATAGTGGGCTTCTATGGGGCACATTAGTAAAAATATGGGCACTACATGGGTACATCAATATAATAAGTGGGTTGTACTAATAACAATAAGGGGTTACACTAGTAGTATAGGGGCCTAACACTGCCCTAGGGGTCAGAACTGTGGAAGTACCAGCTAAAGTACCTAAGTCACCACAGTCACCCAAGCGGAGGCTTACCCCGACCAAGGAGGGTCTATAGAACAGGAAAGGAAAGCAGGCCGCAACACTGCAGCCAGTGCACGCATCACCTAGAAAGCACCCATAGAAGGATAAGCTCACCGTGTAGGAAAAGGGCAAGGTGGTTGACATAGAGCTGGAAGAAGAGGTCAAAGAAATCCCCATGGATGATGAGGATATTGTGATGGAAATAGAGGATTTTGAGGTTGAGGAGTCTGACCCCATTTCTAAGCTACCTGAGTACATTCCTCCACGCATGGGAAAAACGAAGGTGCTGAAGGATATTATTGAGAGTAAGGTCACTTTGCACACACCCCTACTACTAGAGAAAATTGTCTTTGAGGGAATATGCTTGGGGCTTGTCACCCTTCTAAAATTGGAAGACTGGGAATTAGTTGACATGAAGTGTTTCCCTCATTGAGAAAGAGACCAACTTATGCATCGTGTCTTCAAAAAAAACATTGGAGTTACCGCTTTGGAGCTGAGGAAGTGGCTGAAAGGCATGGACGAGGCAGGCCTGCTAAACCTACTATGGGTGCCACATTACAACCATGCGCCCATCACGATGATCATGATCAAGTAGCTATTGTGCTTAGTGCACGATGGGTTTCATGGCTAGAGAAGTCGATACCCATCACTAACATGTTGATCCATAGGATCATGCAAATGCTGCACTCAGGAGAAAATCTGGCCATGGCGTTTGGCGGAATGTCCAGCGAGCATGCCCTTGTTGATGTGATGAAGAAAAAATTAAAGCTTGTCAAGAAACCATGCGGCTACACCATGACAAGTATCTCTGACCCTATATTCAAAGTGGCGATGCAAATCTTGGTAGGAAAGGTCATGAGGAAGTGTCGTGCAGATGAAGTGTCAGCAACAGTGATAGCCTTGGCGGCCCAGTCCACAGAGGGTGTACAGTTTAACTAGTTGCGCTACCTTTGTGGCGAGTTCCTTGCAAACTTCCATGAGGTGCAAGATCATAGTAAGACATTCCACTATGCATGGCTATTACTATCCATAGTGCTGGTTGCGTGGGAGCTACCTAAGGATAGCCAGTTTCCTCTAGTCGTGCCATACCTATCGGAAGTAGAAAAGTTCACTTTGTTGTGGGCTACGAAGGATCCTCAGCAGATCAAGGATGGCAATATCTTCTCAATCTTGATGGAGATGAGCATCCATATCGCCATCAACTGCAAGCCGTAGTTGTCACCAACAAATATTGATAAGCTGCAAGAGTACGTGGAATTCAAGGTTGACTTCCACCATGTCTCAATACGTGCGCGAAAGGACCTTGAATAGAAGTGGCATGACCTACTATACTTGGCCATAGATAACGTGATTGCAGTAGTCCTTGAACGTTGGCCGAAACATTGGCACATTGCCATGGACTTGACAACGAGATCTAGTGAGTTTGCCACACAATGAAATGAGGAAGAAGCCAAGCTAAAGATGGGACAGTTGGCCATGAAGAGAAGAAAGGAGGCCGAGGATAAGGCAAAGGCAGAGCACAATGCCACGAAGTAGACGAGTGGGCAAGTGAAGGAAGAGGAGCATGGCTTTGATTGGAATCAGAATTTGCCTTCCCTGGAGATAGAAGAAGAGGACGAATAGACAGAGTAGGGAGGATTGGACCTAGAGATGACTCCATTCCACATCAAGTGCAATAGAGATACAGAAAAAGTAGGGCTACAGAAGAAGTCCAAGTCTAGGAATACGTCTCTCGACCTAATCACCCTAACGGAGGGGGACTTGAATGACATAGGTGATATGGTGAGGGATGCCACCATGGAACTGTTGTAGTAGTTTGAGTAGTAGCAACAACAGGTTTGGTGTCTGGCACCTCAAAAGCTACAAGGATGTTGCGCACACAAGATCCGCGAGAAATATTATTACCGGATGGAGCATTGACTATAGAGATAGAAGCTGGTAGGCCTGCTGTTAGCACCCTAAGGGAGGTGGGCTTAACGTGGCTGCACTTCCTAGTGAGGTGCTTCACATTTTGTAGGATGGCATGATCATGGAACTTTGAGCCCGCGAACATCGCACATTACAGGTAGTTAGTGAGCAGAAGCTCAACAACGCCCAGATGGTTGTATAGCGAGACTCCACCATTAACCTCATGAAAGACCTTAAGGACAAGAATTAGCACATGGCTAAGGTCGTGGCTGAGGCATACAGATCTGTCCCAGAGCTAGACATTCCTGAGGCTGAGCTAGTAGATGTGCGGGTTCAGAAGCTCGCTGTTGGAGTATGCAATGCACACACAGAATTGGCAAAGGTGTAGTTGGAACTAAATGTCAAAATAACAGAGTTACAGTTGAAGTCCCAGCCTTCAACTCTACCAGAAATTAGAGAATAACGTGAGTTAGCTGTGAAAGATGTCATAGTAGCAATGGACAGCATAGTGAAGGATTGTACGACACTCTTCGAGTAGTAGCTCGAGGTGGTCACCAGCTTGCAAGAAGAACCTATTGTGTAGATGCTAGAAATAGAAGTGCGGGAGCAGCCGCAGTGCTACAACAAAGTTAAAGTGATGGCGCACACTGTTGCCATCACGCAGAGGCTGGCAGAGCTGTAGGAGGCCAAGGCTTTAAAAGAACAGGTAGTTGCAGCTCAGCACAAGGAGGTAGTGCTAAAGGCTCACTTAAAGCCTTGGTTAGACGAGGCATGTTTGATCACAACCACTATTGAAGGCAAGCTGGTTAGTCTACAAGAGACTTAGCAGAAGATTCAGTTAGATGGCGTAGGGGAAGCAACAGAGCAGTCGATCAAGGAGATGAAGCGAGCAGTAGTACTGCTAAAGTTTGATTAGTCTAAGTTGAGCTAAGAGGTGTTTGCGACAAGATCTCCATGCCAGCCAAGTGAATTGAGGGCGAGTCACCATGTTTGTGTTGGGAGCCTATTGGGAACGGGTCGCCTGGGGTCATTTTTAGGACTAAAAGCCTAAGTTTGGGGCAGAAAGCCCGACTTTTGTATAAAGGAATGTAAAGTCTCAGCATTTTGTGGCCACAGAGTGCGAAGATATCAAGAGTCAAAAAGGGTTTCCGCCCTAAGTATAGATAGCATGTGTCAGCTTTAGAGATATGATCTTGGTCCGTGGACTATGGGATTATATAAAAAGGAGTCCTAGAAGAGGCTAAGGAAGAAGTAGAGTTCTAAGTAAGTTGGAGTTCTTGATGAGTTTGTGAAAAGCCAAGAGCAAGAGTCTTAGCATAGGAAGAGGCTCTACAGTTGAGTGCACAGAGGCCTAGGGTAGAAGTATGTCGCTGAGTGCATGGACCCCTGTAGCTGTGTGCATAGGGTAGATAGAGTCTATATTGGAAATCTGAATCATTAATAAAGAGAAGTATTTTGAAATTACTGTGTATTTTGCCTTTGTGGATTGCATGTGATTATGTTATGTTAACTTCTGGTTTTATGTTATAATGCTAATTGGATGCGCGAATATATATGTTTCTATATACTATATGAATGCAAATGAGGATATATGTTTACGTGAAGATAATCTTAATTGCATGGTAAAATTGGCGAACATTAAGATAATTCGGGAAATTATACAATAATGCAGTAACAAAGGTGCATAAGTGCCAGAGTCATTGGTTAAGGTTGTGCGAATGATGATCATATGCCTTCGTAGAGGTTATAAGATACGGAAGAGAAAGTACATTGATAAGCCCTAAAGGTTTATCGATCTACACAAAGGAAGGGTTTAAGGTATAAAACCGACATCACAACCATCTAAGGGTGTAGAAACTTGGTTTGTGCATCCCCCCATACTGCTTTGGGTAAGACTTTAGTTCACACTCCATGGACTGATTCTGAAAGGGCCAATAGTGTAGGGACTTGCTTGGCTCACTAATGTTGAACCTGGGTCAGGGCCCTTGAAGGCAACACCTACTCTATCACTTATCTCTCCTATTGGTCCAAATTGAACAGTTGAACCAATTTCATTTCTACCTAGCTACTGATTTACCAAGATTGAACTATTTGGCAGATCTTTATTTTCTACCCTATCAATAGAAATTGAAATTTGTTCAATCATGCTTAGACTGTATGAATTGAACAATATTCTAGGTTTTCTTTTCTTTTCATTTTTTTTCTATTTTATTCTTTTGTTCTCTTTTTCTTTTTCTACCTTTTTTTGTGGAAACCAATTGAATATTGAGATCTATGAACAATATAAAATCTAAAAAATGTGAGATATTCAATCACCTTGAGGTCCTATAAATTATAGGACCTTAACAGTTGGAAAATATTGTCGAGGCAGGTCGGGTTCAAAACCTGCTTGCTCCAAACTTGGCGTGTAATCGTTCTGGCTATGTTTATTTTAACAAGTGGTTAATATATGGTTTTGTCAGTGATTTATATAATGTGTGGCTCTAACCGAGGTTGGGATGGTCTCTCAGAGGTGGCCTGCCCACCCACTTTGAATATATGTAATATATGATTTCGTTGATTGGTGGCAGGGGTTATTTGACAAATTAAGGAGGCTAAAATTTCACCTGCTGTGGTGGCCGAATTCCATTTGTCAGGGCTCTTCCAAATTGTTGCCTCATTAGTGACTACCACTTGGCCAAATTTGACCAGAACTTTGACTGACTATAACTTGAGCATACGAACTTGGATTTGAGTGTCATTCACACCATTGGAATCAAGGCGATAAACACTATGATTTGGTTTTGGTTTCACTTCCATCCGAGGACTTTTATTTTTGAGCTATTTTCAAGGCCACTTCTATTTAATGATCCACCTGGATCATTCCTCCCCACTGAGGATATTTTGGTCCTCCAAAAGCATGCACACATCCTACACATTGCCTTTGTCCTTGTTAATCCATGCTTTCAACATCTTCTTCCCATTCAAATATGGTACATTCTTTTGAGTCACATACAAATCCACACATGACGCAAACAACCCCATACATGCCAATAGTTTATAACACACACTGTTTGGTCAAGTTTACATTATAATAGAAACCAATACCCCAACTATCAATAAAATTCCAAAAACATTATCATTTCCTTAATAAGAAACGGAAAACACATCATCACTTTTACAATTATTCACAACACATGATTTACAAGATGCAACCATGACAAGCTACCATTTTTAGGAAAACCATCTCTTACTCAATAAAGTGGACCACTATGAATGTGGATGATTCGTTTGTTGAACATATTCAATAGTTGGCTTCTTTAACAATGCTTTCTTGGCATGGAGTATCTGACACACGACTCTCTAGTGTCCATCCTTGTTGTAGTAACTACAATGATTCTTCCTCCTCCAAACTTTTTGGATCATCATGGAACACTTATTCCTGGTGCGCATCTGATAAGTTCCTATGGAACCCTAACTATCACTATAACGTGATGAGGTGCTCCTATCATCCGTCATTGGTTTGTTGCTGATTGTCTTGGAGCATTCCGCAACCTATTTTCCGACATATCCAAGTCCTACATAAAGAGGCAATTCCTTCACTTTGATGGGATTCACAATGCCTTGGTCATTAATCCCAAAGTCCTTTCCTTGATACCCCATTTTCCTCAAAAATTTTGATCCAATTCCTGTAGTATGTTCCTCAAAAGAAGCAAAATTGTCATCACAAAAAGAACATGAAATTAAGGAATCACTTTTTACCTTAGGCTTGTTATACTGCAAATTTTCCAAGGCCTCCTCCTTAGCTTGTAGCTTATGTTGCAACCTTTATTTATCCTTCTCTGCTTCTTGTAGGAGTTTCCTTAGTTTCATATTCTCCTCCTGAATTCTTTGGTTGATTTCTTCAGGATCTTGGCGCCATGCACCATTTGGTACCCTCTTCCTTTTTGGCACAACATCTACTAAAATATTTATCTCATCACCCAAATCGAAACCCAAGTTGAGAGGTCCATCTTCTGCAATCCCAAGAGCTGCAATCCTCATTTAATCACATGAGTCTTATACCAGGTCAATTGGTCTCACACCTACTAATCCTGCAATTGTGATCTTCTCATTAGTCTCTGATTCAGATTCTTGGTCTTGTTACATAGTTGCAACTGTCTTCTACTTCCCTTTTCTGTCATTCCTTTTTGGTCTCAATTCTAGATGAAATTTCTAGGAATGCTCCTCATCATGTCCTTCTTTCTCACAATGGGTGTAAAACGTGTTTTCTTCCTTTCCCTTATCTATTGTTTTCCTCTTTGGGACGATATTCTTGCTCGTGCTTCCCCCATTCTTTCGAGATGTACAACCTTCACACTAGCTTCATCAAGAGTTTTAGGTTCAAATAATAACAATGAAGGACATAGATAACTATGCAAAAGGCCAATATATTTCATCAATGTCTCAGAAGTTTCTAGTGAAAAATTCAATGCTAATGCCTTTTTCCTAAACTCCTCTGTAAAATTATGAATAGTATGACCTTTACATTGTTTCAAATGTTTCCATTCCATCATATCCTTTTGTCTACAACTCAATCAGTAAAATTGACCTCTTAAAGTAGAAATGAACTCAGACCAAGATGAAAGAAGTTTACAACTACTCTTACCACGTTTTTATAGTTTTCCTTCCCACCAGATGAGAGTAGTGCCACTCAATCAAAGGGATGCTAGGTAGATATTGGATTCATCCTCTTTGATTTGTTGTATGCAACAATACACTTCAACTTGTATGATCTAGTTATCTAGATTTTCTGCATTAGATTCCCCACTAAACACAAGCAAATGGAACTTGACACCCAACTTAAAAAATGAATTTTTAGATTCATTCCTATGATTCCTATTAGAATGATGAGAAGAGGAAGAAAAAGAACTTTCACTGGAGGATGGAGAGGAAGGGGGTTCTTCTCCTCCACCTTCATGATTTATTGAGGCATGATCATCTAGTTCTTTCTTTTCTTGCTTCATTGTCTTCTCATATTCTATAAACAATTTGTCCACTTTTTCTGCCATGGCGTCGAAGGCCTTCCAATGGTTTCACTCTTCCTCCAACTGAGCATCTTCATTTTCTATTTTCCCTCTTCATGTTGCACGCTCTTCTTATGGATGAAAGGACCTAAGTTTTCCTTGACCTCTTTGGAGATTTCCCCTGGTTATCATACACTTGCAATCCACATCAACAAAAGACCCACTCCGCTACTAAACTTGATCTCAATATTTTTGCTTCACATATGCATACAAAATTTCATATAAAAGAGCATGTAACCACTAAAGCATATCACATGAAAAAAATGCAACAATGAGAAGTAAAGACATAACAAATTGGTAATGGAGTTAACCTAGTGTGGTCTACGTCTTTGGGATCTAGTCAAAGTGGGGAGGCCTCTTTCATTAAAAGGAAATAAAATAAATTACAATAAATTACATAAATGACCCTTACACCTCAATTTTCCTGAATGGTCTGAAAATGAAAATTTTAGCTACAAAAACAGACATCAACATTGAATTAGTGGCATGAAATAGTGTCAAATGACTATAAACTCGACCCCTTTCTCACACTGCCAAAATCTAGACCCTTAGGAATCTCAAAGATTCCCCTAGTATTCCTTCTCATTGGGTGACTAAAATTTTGTTGATCATATTTGAAAACAAATCACACCATCAAACTCATAGCGAAATTTTGGCTCATTTGAGAATAAACTTGGCATGATTCTGTCACTGTGAATTTTTTCCCTCTAGGGAATATTTTAGATTCCTCACTAATTCTACATGGAATATTCCCCCGAAATATACTAGTCTCTAAAAATGTGCCTGTACTTGGTTTTACCATGTGGCTGTTCATTCTTCGCCCCACTCCCTCATTAGTCGAGCAAATGGTTGAGGCTTATATATAGGTTCTTAGGAGGACATACAAAGGTTAGGCCGCCTGGGCCAGTGGCAAGTGGGGTTTTCCTGAAGTCAAATCCCATGGCTCCTTATATTAGCGCATTGTTACGACAGTTTTTGTTTTTTTCTGGTGGATTGTGGGGCTACCCATGGATAGGTCGACAAACAAGACGAGCGGGTTCAAATCCAACCAACCCCATTTGATATGTTTATGGTGGATGGTTAGTTGGGCAGGTCCATCGTTGGGTGGCCCGGCCACCATATATAATACATTTATGACATTCGGTTGGCAAGGTTGGTGGCCCACCAACTGATTTTTATATTTTCTAATTTTAAAAAGAACTATTCAAAATTCGTATGGTGAATTTTTAGGGTTATTGGAAAAATTAAAGAGGCAACAAATTTTCCTATTTCGGTGGTTGGAATGCCAAATTTTTTCCTCATTAGTGGTTGCCACTAGGCCTAGTTTGACCAAAAATTTGAGAGGCCATAACTTTCACATTGTAAGATTCCTAGACTACCAACTAGGTATGTAACTCAAGTTACCCTAAAAAAGGTGTGTGTGTTTTTCTTCTTTAATGTAAAACCCATCCATGTTTCATAAAAAATTGAAAATAGATCCATAATATTTTTATATGTTAAAAATACTTTACATAGACTTGTATCATGCTTTTGGCCTTTTGTAGTACATGAAAAAAACACATTAATCATCACATAAATTATAAGTCTTCCAAAAATAAAGAAGAACTCATCATATCCTAAGCATTCATTCCATATAACATAAACTTCAGATGTTAACATTTGATCCATTCATTCACAGATAATTTCTTTGCAGCAATGCCCTATATTTTAAACATAAAATTCTGCCATTTTAGAATTATTTGATAATATTATAAAATTGTTAAATGATCATAGCATGAGGTTTCATTTCCATTTTCTCTTCTCTATAACTTATTTACTAACGTCAAGATTCTTACTCGTGATGGAAAGCAATCTTCCTTTTGTTTTGGCTCATATATTGTGGACCCCACTAGAATACTTTCTTTTAAAATCTCTAATACTAAACTTGAATAATGTTGATAATTTCAAATACATGTATCTTACTTCCAAATTAGTTATCTTATTTACGCCAAACAACTGAAATTAATATGTTTGTGCAATCTGAGAATCTTTCATCAATACCATAGCCTTACTTGCAAAATATTCCAAGGGAATTTATATATATATTAAAAGGAAAAATCCTACATAATTCTTATTTCAAATTTTTAAAACATACGAAACAATTTCCAATACCTACTAAATTAAATACAATTTCAATCCTTAATAATACGATAATATTTATATTACTTTAAAAGCATGAAAAAGAAGGCGATGCCATTGAATCTAAAACTTAGTAAAATAAATTCAATTTAGTATTCAAATAACATCCCTGTCAAGGAAGGATACCAGAGTATGGTGTCCATAAGTGATTGGCCATAATTACGAAAATCCGTACCATTTGAACTAAAGATTCTTATTACTACCATTTCATATTGCATGAAACAAAATCAAAGTATACCTTTCCAACCTAAAGAAAGACTCAAAATTTTCTTTTCAAGGAAAGTTCAAAAAAACATAATAGAGTGTTCTTTCACACTCTCCAAACAAAATTACTCCCTATGGAAGCTCACAAACAAAATAAAGTTTTCTTGCACACTGTTCAAACAAAATTACTCCCTATGTAAGCTCATGTATTGAGATTTGGGGTTATGTAGAGAGTGCAACATTAAAATAATAATAAATGATTTAAACTCATTCCAAAATCAACTATTGGTAAAATGACCAAAGATACCAGTGTATAAAACATTTAATAATATCTTCCTTCAAAAATTATTCCAGATTAATAATTTTTACAAAAATTAAAAAATTTAAACTACATAGATCTCATTTGCCAAGAATACATATTAATATTACCATTATAAAAGATTACCAAGGTTAACCTCTTTCAGAATCTATTCGATGCCAATACTTCTGGCAATAATGAAAACTTCAAACTACATATTGAAAAGAGAGGAATCATAAAATCTTATTTTCTAAGAATGAATACATAAAAGTTAATGAGGATTACACACTAATATATTTGGTAAGGTTTTATGGGAAAAATTACAAAATATTACCACACTAATTTATCTCATGCATTAACCAAAGTAAATGTAACACACCAATATATACAACCATCAAGCTAATGATATGATGCTCTAAATTAACACACTAACATGACTAAACAAAAATTAAGCGGAGATATATGTTTTTCTTTTCTACAAAATGAATGCTTTACATTTCAAAGAATACTTTCTTTTTTGTAGAAACATATAAATGTTATATTTTAGGAGAGGAACAATGTGTAGAGTGCCTTCAAAACAATGAATGCTAACTCTGAAATAGGACTTTTGTAGAAAAATATTATTATATGAAAGATAAATATATAACCTTAAAGGATGTCAAAGAATAGGAACATTAACATCATCTCTTCCAATTATAGTTTACATGACATGGTTTGTTTTTCTTTTTTGACTAGGGTGAATTACAAGCTTAAGTTATAATCCTCTTTTTTTTGCTTTTCTTCCCCAACGAGAATTAACAGAATATTAACTCTTCTTCAATATAAGCTTTCATAAACATAAATGTATTAACAGAATAGTAACTCTTCTTCAACATATGCTTCCATAAACATAAATGTATAATAAAGAAGAGATCCACAAATTGAAAATAAAAATAGTAAACTTATAATGGATATAAGATATAGAGACTACAATTAATTACAGTTATGTAATTTCAACATATGTATAACCAGATCTTTTATAACAAGAAGAATTATTTTGAAGGTAAACTAACTACATCTTCATCCAAGAAAGGTTAATTAAAGAAAAATATAACAAACTATAAATTTTACGTGATACTGAGTCATTCTACTTTGTTCAGCAGCTCTACTCGCCAATAGCTCTTCTCTTCTCGCCAACTCCAATAGACCAGTCAGATTTACCACCCAACCATATCCAAAGAAACCCATTTTCCTTGGAAGCCCAAGCTCTATGAGCTCACAAATAGTACCAACTTCAACAATAGTGAGAAATTTTGGACAGCTAAGGAAGATATCATATCCTCCTCTCACACCACTTAGTCTCAATCACCCAGGATAAATTACTGATATTTTAATTTAGGAATTGGGTAGTCATTTTGGCAGCATTTCCCTACTCCTTCTAGTCTCTGCCTCCATGGGAAAAAATCCTTCACTATTTATAAGCATGGAGTGGAGTGACACCTCACCCCCTTCATGTAAAAATTAACTAATTTTATATATAGATATATAAAATTGTATTATTCACTAGCCCCCTAAGGTGGCACCTCTCCAAATTTTCTCCGTTTATATTATTTTATTTAGGTACCTAAATTATGTAATATTCACCACCCATGTGTCTACTTAAGTATTTTTCTTATTATTTATTTTTAAAAAGTAGATAACTAATATTTTGCATTCAAATAATATTTATTTTGAATAATCCTCTAAAGTGGGTAAATTGGATTTAATTCACCTGGTTGATGTAAGCCCTTAAGTGATGTTTTTCAGTCAGAGAATAGGGATTCCACACCCCTATTGTGCACTTCTCCTGACTTGTTAGGACTCTGTGTCCTTGCCTTGTACTTAGGACTCCATGTCCTAGTAGAATCAAGACTCCATGCCTTGATCTATTCCAAATATCCAAGACTCCACGCCTTGATCTTTTGAAAGTTAGGACTCCATGCCCTAATATTTCCCATATATTCTCATCTATTCTTCTTGAAGCTACATGGTTTTCCTCAAGGCACTGTTTGTGAGCTCATATGCATCTGATGATCTATTGGCAAGGCCTTGTTTCCCCAGACCTGCACATCATAACCTCATAGATTAAAAGCATCAACAAAATTCATAATGAATTTAATTCAATCACATTTTACCCAAATGTATACATGACCTCCATAGTCATTTGAACATCCTTCTCAGTAGTAACTAAGTTCCCTACCAAATCCTGTTAAATACACTTTCAATCATGTATAATCACATAAATCATCAACGAGATAATGGCCCTTTAACTACTCCACATAGTAGCTTCCATTCATATGTCATAAGCTAGATATAAAACAAAAGGAGATGTAAATCAACGTAGATATGATACATATAATCAATCACATAGCCACACATAAGAGGAAATATAACTATGCATGTAATATATATAATAGTGTTCCCCAATCAAGTGATCGATCCAAGTCCATAACATATAAGTTTGTCATATATAATCTATCAAAAATCACTCTCAATAGGGGTCGCAAAACTATACTAGGCAAAATGGGATGCTACACAAATACGAACTCAGATTGAGGTATCATTCATGCCGTTGGAAATCTTGTGTCTAGATTTTTGATTTGACCCTTGTTCCACTTCAATTTAGTAAATTTGTTTTTTGAAATTTTCTAAAGCCACTTATGAATCTTGAGCATTTCTACAGCCACCTGGATCAGTGGGGTAAAAATTTCCTCACCTCATTTAGTATACGATTTTGGGGACCAAAAGCCTCCCAAATTGGGGAGGCGTGATATGTGTTGGATAATTATATTTTTTTCATCAAACTTGATTCTTTTAGACTGTAAATAGTGGAGCAATCAATGTAGAAGACCATTTTTACCAGCACTACCAATTTGAAAAAATTTAGGTGAAAAACTTTAGGATCAAATTTTAGGCTTTAAATGAACACCTTTTTTGGTCCCAACCTTACCATGTACCTATATTCTATAATATAAACATTGATACCTTTCCAATGACATAAGTATGAGTTTAATTAGAGCTCGTATGAGAGAGTTATGCCTCTTAGAAGTTGACCTATCAAAATTAACCACCATAATTTTAGAAGATGCCACATTAGCCCACATTATTAGTGGAATTAGCCACATGATTGATGAGCCTCATCATTGGGTAACTATATGGACCTTAGTACACCTCCAAGCTTATTAAAATAAACTCTTCTCATAATTGCTTACATATTTTAATTATATTTTTCTTAATGAGATGAGTAAAAGTAAGATGTTATATCTAGTGGTCTAATGTGAATTGATTGCAGGTTTTTGAGAGCAAATCATGGAAATTTTGCCTAATTAATGGCAGAAACTCGAATGAGAAAAGGAGGAGAGATTGTAGGAGATATATCCTCCTCATCTAATCCTCAATCGTTCGAATATTCCTCCATCAAATCACACTAGCTTGGAGTTGCAAGAAGCTGAGTCATGAGGATCATGGGTAGCTGAGCCAGTGACAGTCAAGAGCTAGTTCATCTTGAGTTTGGGATTCAAGATTCCCTAGATTTAAGGAAGTCATTAGAGACTTCATTTGTATAAATAAGGAGGCCTATAGCCTCATTAGGATTCATATTTTTTATGTAAGAGCACTAAGCATTTTTTATTTCAAGACTTGTGGAGGACATTGTTATGTAATTTTTCTAATATGATAATAAGAATGAGAATTTCCTTGATCTAGCATTGAGTTGACTCAGAGGGCTGAAGCTCTTGGGTTATGGCCCAAGTCTAGTAGCAAAGGCTCCTATTCTTGTACTTGTATGGTTAGTTGATTTCATAGATTAATGGTTGAATTGGTTTTAGCATTATTTCATTACAAGTAGTTGTGAATTTGATTAGTTTTCTTCCATTTGTGCATTACTTTAGCAATAGCTGAGAAAGATAAAGGAATACCTAAAAGTTGTTAGAAGGTGGATTTGGCCTCAATCCTCCCTTTAGGGACATTGGTTTGAGGAAAGAACTCCTATGCAGCCCCAAAAAGATAGAATTCTGATTTCTTATGGAATTTAGGGTTTTCTGCTACTTAGGCCAGCATCTTTTCAGTTTTCAAGAATAGGATTCAATTTTCATTTCTGATACCTTCAACCTTGTATTAGATCTCATAGTGTTTCACATTATTCTGCAAGTATTTCCATGCATGAACTAGGAAACTAGATAATTAATTTCTGTTTTCTTTAGTTGATTGAAAATCTTTCTTGTTTGACATGATTCATGGATAAATTATAGTGATTGATGCAGTGCAGGAGTTTCAACAGTGTAGGGAGATATCATGATCAACAACCCCAGCTTAACCTCATCCATCCATGATCACTAAAAGCCACTAAGTCCCTCAACCAATTCATCATTCCATAAGAACAACTTCCACGTTTGTTGAGAAAATCCAACCATCTTACAAACTTTGTTTTAAGCTTTGAATAAGTCTTAATCAATCCCTTGCCTTATTTATCCCACCATTCACCTTCCCTAAGCCTTACACCAACTTCCAAATCACTCATATTTCTCTTGGCTAGATCTTGTAGGAGCATTAGGACGTCCTATAGGAAGCATTAGGACATCCTGTAGGATGACTTGTAGTGGCCTGTTTTGAGGCCAAATTGTGGAGAAAAACATCCAGGAAGACAGGAGAAGACCCTTAATTTCCTCCCAAGCCATATGACCTTTCACCACCATCTCTAACCTACCTTCCACATCAAAAAGAGCTTTTAGCATTCCTATTTTTCACACAAAAGAGGACAAAAATGAAAAAGGAGTTATTATGTTCATTTACATGCAAAACAGTACAATGTTTGGTTATTTTAGATTGCATGCCTAGGACAGTAGGATTACACACATGTTAACTTAACATTATTTTGAAGTAAAGCCTCTTAGAATTTAGTAGATGAGTGGTGTGTTTAAGCATTTGATTTCAGTCTTTCCTTACTAGAGTAGACAATATTTCAATTAGTGAAAATTCTTCCTTTCCTCATTGGTAATCAAACTTCTTATGAATCAATAGAAGGATAGTTTGAGAAACAATAGTGGTCTATCACCAGTGTAGCATTGACAAAGAGTGGACCCATCACATCTGCTTATGTATACATCACTGTGACCTCCAAGTTTGTATGAACCCCGGGTTGATAAAGTAAAGTTGGTAGCCCTAGGAGTTGTAGCATTCTTGCTACAATACTAGTGCTCATCACTTTTTGGCACCATTGTCAGGGAAGTGTCTGAGTAAGATGTGATTTCTGCTTTCTTTCTTCAATTTCTTATCTCTGACATTCTGCTATTAGCTTCATTTCTACAAAAGTAATTGTAATATTGGTTTCCTTTCTTCTATATTCTGTAAGTGAGATTTCATTCAGTAGTTAGTTTCCATTCAGTTTGTTACTTCAATTCTGCAATTAGTCTCAAAGCTTGAAAAAACCACAAAACAAAAAAAAAAATACTTCTTTCATGCATCATAGGAATAGGGATAACTTCGGAAAATTTCTACCAAATACCCCCACCACTTCAAAGAACCAACCTTCCCTCTTCTTCAGTAGCTGTGAATTGGAGGACCCCTTAGGCGAACAACCAAATATTTTTGAAGAGCCACAAGGGGAGAAGGGGAAGGAGAACCCATTCCAATTGACCTAATGGCTGAAAATAGAAATGGCAAAGGAGATAGAGAAAGAATTGAGGGTGCTTTTCCCATCAGAGAAACAAATGGGGATACCAAGATGAAAAACATAAGCCCCTCTGCTCTTCATCATTTCCATGGCATGACTTCAGAAGATCCAAATACTTTCTTGTTTGAGTTCATTGTCATATGCAAAACTTATGATTACACCACTAATGAGAAAAAGTTGAAATTATTCCCATCCAATCTCATGGATGTAGCTCTAAGTTGGTTCATGGATTTACTTGGGGATATCATCACAACCTGGGCTCAGATGCAGCAAACCTTCAACAACAAGTATCGAGACTACTACAGGTCGAAAGGCACTAAAGCGGAAATTTTTAGGATGACCTTGGGGAATGATGAATCCCTAGAGGATTATGAAGAAACATTCCAGATTAGCTACAAAAGGGTTAGGTGCACACTTGATCCTGAGTCACTGAAGCTAGTCCTACTCCGAGGGTAAAGGAAGATCATTTGGATACCTTAAACCTACTAGCAGGAGAAGACATATACTAGCTACACTATGAAGATATCAAGATTGTCTTTAGGAACCATTCTAGGGTAGCTAGGAAAAAGGGTAGGGGTAGTCAACCAATGGACAGCTCATCCTCTTCCAACACATCCATAAAAGGTGAAATTGGAAATATGTTGGAATATTTAAAGAGTCAAATGTTGTAAACCCTTGCCCTGCAGATGGACACTATGCACATCAAAAGAAATTAGGAGGAAGCAAAGAGAGCATTAGCCATCTTCTTCCCTAGATGCACAAGGAGGCACCCTAGGAATGAATGTCCATTAAACCTGATCGAAATATGCGAGTTGTCTGTGAAGAAAACCACTCCACAGAAAAGTGTCCTTCTCCACCTGGACTAAAATCTATGTATCAAGGAACTGAAGGGGTGACTGAACAACTCTGCTACATAAATCGAAGGAGACCCCATGGGCCTTGGCCATAACAGCAGGGAATGCAAGGGTCATCCCATACATATTACAACCCTAACTAGAACACATACATTCCCTCTTGGGGGGGCCTACTCATCCCTCCTAGTATACACCTTCTCCTTGGTCTTTTCCACCTCAGTACCATTCCCAGTGGACAAACCAGTCATTTCAGCCATATACTCCACCACAACCTCGGTGGAATGCACCACCCTAGGGGTGGAGGCCCCCATACAACAATTCTCCATCTTTATTGCCTTCACCTCCTACTCAACCAAAAATTTTACACCACGCTCCACCTAAACAACCACAGATGCCTACTCAGCCAAATCCGAACCTGAACAATAGATAATCAAAGAAAGTATACAGTGGAGAGGCATCATATCTACTTATGCTGTGGAGATTTAGGAAATCAACCTAAGATCTGGGAGAGTACTCCTGGACAACCAACCTCCATCTTCACCTAGGGAGAGGGAGGAGGAAAGAGAGGAAAGCATGCCTAGAGTGAATCCACCACTCTTTCCTAAGAGATTAACTCATCCAGTCCATCCTACCCCAGAAGAGAATGAACTTTTGGGTGAATTGAAAAATCTGTGTCAGAATTCCAATTCTCCAAGCCATCAAGGATGTACCTATTTACAACAAATTGATTAAATAAAAGTGTTTCAAGCATCCATGAAGACAGGAGAAGACTCCTACTTGCCTCCCAATCCATTTGACCTCTCACCACCATCTCTAACCCACCTGCCACATCACCAAGAGGATTTAGCATTCATATTTTTCACACAAAAAAGGACAAGTAGGAAAAAAACGTTATGATGTTCATTTACATGCATAGTAATAGAGTGTTTGGTTATTTCAAATTGCATGCCTAGGACAATAGGATTACACACATGTTAACTTAGCATTATTTTGAAGTAAAGCCTCTTAGAAATTAGTAGATGAGTGGTGTGTTTAAGCATTTGGTTTCAGTCTTTCCTTACTATAGTAGACAATATTTCAGTTAGCGTAAATTCCCCCTTTCCTCATTGGTAATCAAACTTCCTCTGAATCAATAGAAGGTTAGTTTGAGAAACCATAGTGGTATATCACCAGCCTAGCAATGACAAAGAGTAGACCCATCACATCTACTTGTGTATACAACACTGTCACCTCCAAGTTTGTATGAACCCTAGGTTGATAAAGTAAAGTTGGTAGCCCTAGGAGTTGTAGCATTCTTGCTGCAATATTGGTGCTCATCACTTTTTGGCGTCATTGCCTAGAGTCAATCCACCACCCTTTCCTGAGAGATTAGCTCATTCAATATAGCCTACCCCAGAAGAGAATGAACTTCTGGGTGAATTGAAAAATCTATGTGTCAGAATTCCACTTCTCCAACCCATCAAGGATGTACCTATTTACAAAAAATTGATTAAAGAGAAGTGTTTCAAACATCCCAGGGGGTGAAAAAGAGACACCCCTACATTTAATGTCATTGGACAACTATCTGAATTAATGTTGGGGCAAGTAATTTCCCCAAAGTATTTGGACCCTAGAAGCCCTGTAGTAGATGTGCACATCAATGGCACCATTGTCCCATACACTTTGATTGATCTTGGGGCTGCCATTAATGTAATGACTAAGGACACCATGCTCAAGCTCAATCTCTAGGGTTCATTAAGAAATACCACAACAATCTTTCAACTTGCAGATTGTTCCACAGTAGCCCCTGAGGGGATTGTTGAGGATGTGATGGTCTCCATTGACTCCTAGGAGTACCCTGCAGACTTCCTAGTTCTCCAGCCTAAGGAAAATATTAGTGGCTATCCTCTCATAATTGGGAGGCCTTGGTTAGCCATTATCGATGCCTACATCAGCTGAAGGGCTGGAAATATGACTATAAAAAATGGGCATCTGTCCAAGAAGTTGGTCTTGTACCCTCCTTTTCAGCCATCTATAGAAAATGACTTACCTTTATGGCTAGAAGAGGAGGAAGAAGATGAAATCTACTCACCCAAACTCTATACCCTAGAAACTACCATGGGAGGAGGATAATCGGATGAAGATGATTTCATTGAACACATACTCCAAAGTCCATCTCCCAACACCTTGTCCATAGAGGAAGTAGTAAGGGAAACCAAGAGAAACCATCAGATTGATCTATGCTTAGCCGATTCAAACCCTACTTGTGTCAAAACAATAGAATTCATCCCTAAGAGAACTTTGAAAATCAACCCCTCTCTTTTTGTACACCAAGAAGAAAAGTTGTGCAACATACTAAGGGAAAAATTAGATGCCTTTTCTTGGAGTTACAAGGAAATGAAGGAAGTGCACCTCTCAGTGTGTACTCACCACATTTATATAAAAGAAGTTTGCAAACTTGTCCGACAACCCCAAAGGAGAATGAATCCAACTCTTAAGGATATAGTCAAAGAAGAACTGCAAAATCTGTTGGATGTAGGATTCATTTTCCTTATCTTGGATAGTGAGTGGTGTGGAGCGATAAAAAGGTGTCTTGTGAACTCCTAATTACCTCACATTAATTATCAACCCAGGGACGACTTTTTATTTCAAGAGTGTACTCTGTCTGAGGCAGCTATTTTCTTAAGAGTAATGTTTCGCAGTATAGTGCTTAAAACCCAAAAGTAAATGAATGCTTGAAAAAGAAATCTAATTGAAACAACAAGAAACTGAAAATGTCTTAAACTAACTCATTCATTCAAACAACCATCAATCGAGGATATAGTAGCAATAGCTCATTCCTCTAGAAATTGATGCAAAAGGAATTAGAGTATGGATCATGGTTCTGGGAGCATAATAGCGTCTGTTGTGTCTCACGACAGCCTTGATCCTCCTCTCACACCAACGCAATAAATGCAAGGAAACGGAATGGCAGCAAGTAAAAATGAAATAACAAAAGGAAATAGAACAGCCGTAAATGAAACAACAATTAAAAGAACTAAATCTCGCGAGTCAAAAGTAAACTTGAACCAAACTCACATTCCGCAATCAAATAACAATCGGCAAAAGCAATTCCAATGATCTTTACTTTACGAGAAGATATTTACAAATGAATTATGGAACAGCAGTTATCATATATACAAAACACACTAATAGAACAGCAATCATATATACATTCAACACACTAAGATAGTAATCTGAGATGATAACTATGTTTCCAAATACAACATTACTTCTGGATCATAACTTCAAATAAATCTTATGATGGTAATGTTTAATACAAAAGCTCTGTAACAGAAATACCCGATTCAGATTGATACCATGCAATCAATTCTGGAAAAGACTTAATGATATAACGCAGAATCGCCACAAGGAATTCAGAAAGAACATTAATGAATTAATGATCACATAGTATTCATGCATCAGATTACTGAACAATAAAGATAGCAAACCACGCATAAAACAAAAGAAGATACTATACAGTAGTAGCAGCGTATTCCGCCATAGGCTGGGCCCTTAGCCGCCAGCGGATGCTGCAGGATCACTTCAGAATAAGAAGAATGAACAGCAATTCCCGATTCATTTATTAATCAGCCAATTGGAATCATTACAACAGCAAAAGCTACAGCATGAAGAATCCACCACCGTTGTCCATCATTTCTCTATCATTCTTCCATCATCACGTCTCCCCCCAATCTCCGATCTTGGGTTTCATTTAAATAAAGAAGATCAGAGCATGGATAATTACAATCATGATTTCTCTTACAAATTTAGGTTGATTCTAACCCATTGATCAACAAGAACAAGGTGGATTTAGGTTTGCAGCTAAGATTTGGAGGGCGGCCGCAACAGCAAATCTCAGAAAATCGTGCTCAAAGAACCCTGCGTTTCTCCCTGTACAAGCCGAATTTGGGCAAACTGTTCTTGGGGAAGATAATTGGGCCCGTTCTGGACAAAACCCATGTTCCGGATTTTCCAAATTCGTCTTCATTTGCTCAGAATCTTAACCGCAAAACTGTCACTCCTTAAACCAGCGAATTTCTGAGTTGGTTGATTTAAAAATCAAATCTTCAATCTGGAAGTTACTTTGGAGGCTAAGAATAGCAAATGATGTTACAACCAACTTATTAGAACTATCATTGATAAATTAATGAATAATAATCAATTTATTAAAAATAAAAGAGAATAAATAACATTCATCCATGAGAGCATAAATTATTTATAAAATGGATTTAAATGATAAATTATAATAAATGTCATGATGAAGAATGGTGGAAATGTGTGGAATAAACCTTCTCAAGTGAGAATAATCATGGCATATTAACGACCCCACACACCCCCACACTCAATATGTTGCATGTCCTCATGCAACGAAAATTGAATATATTGCATGTCCTCATGCAACCCAAAGACAAAAACCATGTGTTAACCAAGCAATAAAAAATATGTTCCTCTCAGCTCATGAAATTGATAGAACAAATGAATTCTTCCTTCACTTTTAGTAATCTTGATGAAGGCATAACAATTTTTACATTAACATTCAACTATATGTATGAAGTTGCATCAAAATATGATATAGATAACAGCAAACTTCATTAAGCATTTTCTCAAAACTACAAACCAGATTTTGTTGAAATGTTGCAAGTAAATTTACAATACATGAATGTCTCTATGATCCAAAAATCAAATCGTTTTGATGCACGGATCATGGGATATAAACAAAATGGCTGTAGGTGAGAGTTCATGATTTCCGAAATTTTATGAACCAATATTTCTTGAAATTGTGTGGGTTTGTATTAATGATACGTATGTGTTTTCCAAAAATTACAAGAATTGGGTTCATAGCTTTAAAAATATGTGGAAATCAATTTCTGCACTGTGTAAAAATGAAATTGTATGTCTTAAATAAGGAAGAAAGTAGAAAACATCCATCATGTATAGCAATTCCTCCCCCTCTCTGAAAAATTAGCATGTCCTCATGCGATGCTAGAAAACAAAGAGAGGTGGTTGCTACCAGCTGTAGAATTCTATGCTTGGTGTAAAACAACATGAAATAAGGGAGGTGTTGAGAATGGATAAGAATAGCAATGGATGAGAAAGAATATGAATGACATGGTCAGAAGAA
Source organism: Pinus tabuliformis (assembly GCA_031772625.1). Lineage (NCBI taxonomy): Eukaryota > Viridiplantae > Streptophyta > Pinopsida > Pinales > Pinaceae > Pinus > Pinus tabuliformis. The sequence continues at coordinate 1,217,186,692 of CM062817.1, read as the reverse complement.
AGAAATGAAGGAACACTCCCCCAGACTCGGAAATGATATGCTGCTGAAAAAGGGGAAGTGGTAAAGATGTGGAATGAAGGATGACAAATAATGCTCAAAATGGATTGGCATTAGATTCTCCTAAATTTATAATAAATTAGAAAAATATGCAATTTTACCTCAAGTTTTACCTCCAAAAATGTGGAATGACATATATGGACTGGCAGTTGTTGAAGCTGATGTAGGCAAAGTTGGTGCTGAAAGCGATGCAAAAAGGTAGAATCTAGGGAAGCACATCATGTCTGAAGAATTGTTCACGTTCACGAGCCTCTACTGTGAAGTGCAATAGTGTGGTCATGCTACGAATAGAATTCTGCCCATACTTGGTGTTCTCCTGTAAACAAAACACTATTTTGCATACAATGTGCTTGAATCCATAGTGTTAGCTTTGAATAGCAACAGATAAAATGCATGCAAAATTGCAATTAGAAAAACTTATGTATACATGCAATACTAATATGTTGTCAAATCAACAAAGTATGGCAAAGTGTAGTAATCATATCGCATGCAACCCCATAATGCATACAGTCCCCCCTCCAATTGGAAAAAGGGTTCCATAACCATAAAGCATATGAGAGGGGTGGTGCGGACGGCAAGGCAATGGAATGAACAATATATCAATAAGTGAAGCAGAGTACACGTATTAATGATAGGACGGTGAAATTATGGTTATATTGAGAGCAAAGTGTGTAAAGAGAGTTATGAATAAGAGATAGGACGCTTTGGATTGATGATAGTTTATACAAAACGAAAAAGGACAACAATATGCTAAAAAGATGCTTTGCTGATAGTATTCTAGCTGAAAATGATGCGGTTGATCATAAAACAATTGCTCATGCATAAAGGTTCAAAACAGGGAAAAAGTTAAGGAAATAACTTCTCTGATAAAAAGAAAATAAGAAAAGGGTATTATAATAATAATTGACGAAAAGATATAACTTCAATACCATAAGCAGAGCCGCTGCTGCCAGCAGGCGTCCATAGCCTTGGCAGGGTTGCTTTTTAACCCATATGAGCCAGGATCCTCAATTTATAAATGGAGAGTTTTAGTGCTGTTGTACAGAAGAGATCAGTGTGCTGGCGTGGTAACCAGACAACCACACTGCCATTCACTAGGAGGTAGCAAAAGTGATCAGGCCGGCTCGTGATGAGACCTCCTGTTCCAAGGATAATTTGGCTATCCAATGGATCATAACCCTGGTGTGGTGGCCATAATGGGAATGTCACTTTGTTACAGCCTTATGAACATGGTAGGCTGGCTCGTAATGAGACCCCCTATCCTCCATCTGCGAACAAAATTTTGTTGTTATTACACATTTTTATGATAAAAAGAGGGAGACTCAGTACTCCTTAAGAGCAGGGATGGCGGAAGAAGTTGAACATGTCAATATAAAAAATATACCCATAATCTCATTTATTACAGACAGAGAAGATTATAACCAGGAAGGGTGGAACCAGCATGGTATTAAGATGATCAATCAATATCATGTACAGCAGAAAACAATGCAGTAAAGGAATATATAAATAATTGTGTCCCTTTTAAAAAGAATCTATCATCAAGGAGCTGTCCTTTTAAAGATCATAACGTGAATAATATTAACTTTGCTTCAAAAGAATCCATAATTCCTGTCCTCATAAAAGTAGTGTACTTCATGCCATGAAAGAGAATCAGGAGAATGTGGTTGAGCTGAACTATGAATAATCCCACAAGAGAAAGGAAAGGGTTGCCCTCAAAAATATTCCCAAAGTGTTGCTCTTTTGAATGAACAGCAAAAACACTCAAAAAGTGGTGTTCCGTGTAGGGAACATCAAAGAAAATGCACACCAAAAAAACAAAAATACACACAGAAAACGCGAAAATGCAAATGTCGTTCCTTTTGAAAGGGAAGAATCCATGCAAGAAAAAACTCGAACTGCTGTTCCTTTTGAAAAAGGAACAGCAAAAACTCAAACTGCTGTTCCTTTTGAAAAAGGAACAGCAAAAAAACTCAAACTGTTGTTCCTTTTGAAAAAAGGAACAGCAAAAAACTCAAACTGTTGTTCCTTTTGAAAAAGGAACAGCAAAAAAAACTCAAACTGCTGTTCCTTTTTCAAAAGGAACAGCAAAAAAAAAAAACTCAAACTGCTGTTCCTTTTGAAAAAGGAACAGCAAAAAACTCAAACTGCTGTTCCTTTTGAAAAAGGAACAGCAAAAACACGCACTGTTGTTCCTTTTGAAAAAGGAACAGCAAAAACTCAAACTGCTGTTCCTTTTGAAAAAGGAACAGCAGAAACACACCAAATGCTGTTCCTTTTGAAAAAGGAACAGCAAAAACACACCCAACGTGAAAGTGCAGAAGTGCTGTTCCATTTCGAAAAGGAACAGCAGCTGTTCCATTTCGAAAAGGAACAGCAAAATGTGAAAGTGCAAAAAGTGCTGTTCCATTTCGAAAAGGAACAGCAAAATGTGAAAGTGCAAAAAGTGCTTTTCCATTTCGAAAAGGAACAGCAAAATGTGAAAGTGCAAAAAGTGCTGTTCCATTTCGAAAAGGAACAGCAAAATGTGAAAGTGCAAAAAGTGCTGTTCCATTTCGAAAAGGAACAGCAAAATGTGAAAGTGCAAAAAGTGCTGTTCCATTTCGAAAAGGAACAGCAAAATGTGAAAGTGCAAAAAGTGCTGTTCCATTTCGAAAAGGAACAGCAAAATGTAAAAGTGCCAAAAAGTGCTGTTCCATTTCGAAAAGGAACAGCAAAATGGAAAAGTGCAAACGTGCTGTTCCATTTTGAAAAGGAACAGCAAAATGAATTGTGAAAAAGGAACAACAAAATGTACTGTGAAAAAGGAACAGCAAAATGAATGGCTGAACCAAAAAGTGCTATTCCTTTAGAAAATAAATAGCAACACGACAATGATGTCCTTTTTGAAAAAGGAACAGCAGGAACGACAAAAAAAAAAAAAATGCAAAAAAAGGAATAGCAAAATATACAACCATAAAATGCAAGCACGCAAAGAATGAATTAGCTGTTCACTGTATTGAAGCTGAGGATGGGTCACAGTTTGAATGAAGCAACACCTGAAACACAAAATATAAGAGAAATTAGAAAAGAAACAACAAAAAGCAGTATGTAAATAAATAAATTGAGTTACAACAGCTATGATGTTATGTCAAAAAAATGATCTATTTGAAAAATGTTTTGGCAGCAGTGACAAGACATGAATCTTGAAATTGAAATCAATTCTTCATTTGTTCTATTATGAATCCGTTGGGTAATGATTTGGATAAAATTCCTTTGTTTTATAAAAATTTCTTTGAAAAATCACTCGTCCATAAGTTGACCTTCTTTATTTTCCCAAGACCTGCAAAAAACGAGTATCTACCTGCAATAAAACATTAAATCATGAAGAAAGAGAGGTGTACGGGCTCCCTTAATCCAAGAATTATGTAAAAAACTAACAAGTAGTTACTCTATATAACAAATCCATAGAGAAAATAACAAAGTAAAGTTTATTTGTTACCTGCGGGAGAGCAGTGGCCAATCATACTAACCAGCAGTGTTTTAATCACAACTTCTTTGTTTTTCGTCCAAATTGAGTGATTCCAAAGCCAAATGAAAGCTAATTCAATGGTGTATCTCCAATAGAAACAGGTTTTAAAAACTCAATGATATGATATGTCAAATTTGTTTAGAACAACCTGCATAATAGAGTCATCTTCGATTACCCGGCTTAGACCAACAGTTGATATTTCAAGCGTAACGTTTTCGTTTGATGTCGGATTCAAATGATTCAAATTGGAAATGAAATTAGATTCATTTATTTATCTCCAATAGAAACAGGTTTTGAAGACAAGAAGAATTGATAGGTCAAATATTGTAAGGAACAGCCGGAAAAACATAGTTTTAAGGGTGCTGATTTACGATAGACAGTCAGTATTTTGATCATAACTTCCCCATACGATATCTAAAATGAGTGATTCCAATTGCATTGTAAACTAGATTCATAGGGGAATCTACCATAGAAACAGGGTTTAAAAATTCATCCATTTAGGCCTCCAAAAAGTGACTGTCCCAACTCTGTTCCTGAGCTGCCCGCTAGACATCCGGTCAATGTTTTGGCTCTAACTTTTTCGTTTCAAATCCAAATTGAGTGATTCAAATTGGATTGGAAATTAGACATCAAGGGCTATTTAGGATAGAAACAGGTTTTAAAAATATGGTCATTTAGGCCTCCAAAAACTGATTGTCCCAACTCTGTTCCTGAGCTGCCCGCTAGACACCCTGTCAATGTTTTGGTTCTAACTTTTTCGTTTCAAATCCAAATTGAGTGATTCAAATTGGGTTAGAAAGTAGACATCAAGGGCTACCTAGGATAGAAACAGGTTTTAAAAATATTCACTTTTGGTCCCTCAAAACATGACTGTCCCGACTGTTTTTCCAGAAAGTTCATCAAGCCCGCAAGCCAAAAAAATGAAATTCAAGCATTTTTTCAAATTGGTGATAAAAATGAAAATGAGTGTTTGTAGAATTTATTATTTCCATTATGATTCATCTACATACACAAATTATAAAAAAATTATCACCGATGTTGATTTGCATAGCATGTTGCAACAAAAACCCTAGTTTTACAAAAGAACAAAATGCACTTATTTATGTCCTTATTTTGTTTTATTTTATTCACTAACCTACTTTGATTGAAGGATGAATATGACTACGTGTATGAGTACTTCCAGTGAAGCCATTTTCGAAACACGGCTTCACGTATGCACATACCCAAATTTGAAAAATGCATATTAATGGATATTAGGGTATGAGAAGGTGGCTTCCCTTGAAAAAATGATATCAAAAATTGTTGAAGCATAGAGTGATGTTGCAAACAAATGATGGAGTGAAACCAATCTTCAATGTATCCTTTATTTTCTTGATTTCGCATAGCCATCATATCATGAAGTTCTTGAGCTTTTAAAATAGCTTGTTGATGCATAGTAAAAGAAACCTCATTTTCTTCCATAACTTCTACAATTTTTGCATTTGAAACATTCTGAATCTCATTGTAGGTTTTCTCTAATGACACATGTGAGATAGAATGGGTGGGAAGGGTGGGTAAATTTTCCAGCTCAACATTGTAAGCATGTTGTACTGGTTTATTATGGTGGGGGTGTGAAATTAGTTGAGCAGGAGCATTTTGATGATGTGGCTGATTGGGTTGTGTGAATGGGCAAGCAAGGTGTTGTGAAAGAGCTGGTGGAGAATATGGAGAATGTGCTTGTGCTACAAGATGAGGGAGAGTAGTCATGCCATCATAAGATGAACCATGCCCAACTTGTCAACAAGATAGGTGGTTATATTGACATGGTTGCCCTAACACATTAGCATTCCATAATGGATTATGCAAGTATGACGATGGAGAAAAAGTGTTTTGAACCATACTTGTAGGCCATGATTTCTGTGGTTTTGACCTTGTTGCAGCTTCCTTACCTCTTTGATATGCCACTTTCATCATAGATAAGGAAGAGTGAGTATCTATGAGATGCTCCTTTCGGTCATGAGAACAAAACACTTCATCAAATTCTTCACTTTTATGAACTTGCAAAACATCCAATTTTTCTTTTAAAGAGCTAATAAAATCCAATTTAAAATTTTCAAATAAAGCATTGATTTCAGCTCTTATGTCTCCTATTCTTGTAGCATATTTGGAAAAGGAAAAACAAACATCTCTAAAATTCTTACCAGCCTTGGAGATTCCTCTTGAATACCTTATGCACAACTCACAAACATCATCATATGATAACTGAAAAACATCACCTTTTCCTATCAGATTTAGGGTTTCTAAACATTTATCTTTGATTCCTTTAAGAAGGCGTGTTTTTAAGATCTCTTTTTCCAAATGCTTATATTTTGATTTTTGAAGGTTATAATGAAACCGATCTACATAGTCCTCCAAAATTTCATCTTCCCCTTGTATCATATAGAAAATATCTTCATTGGATTTGCAATAGTCTTGGTACTTCTTCAAGAATATGTTCTTCATGTCCTCCCATGATTGGATGCAATTCCCACCTAGGCTCATGAACCATCGGAGAGCTGCTCCTTTTAGAGTAAGAGGAAACACTTTCAATCTTTGATCGTCAGTACAGTAATCATATCCTCTACAAAGTATTTCAAACTCAAATAAAAATGTATCTGGATCTTCATTTGCTAAACCATGAAAATTTGGTAAAGATGGGGGAATTATGTGCATTTGTGTCACTCCTCCTAGATCTTTGATAGGAAATTCAAAAGTAGAAACGTGAGCCATTTCTTACCATAGTTTAAGATGTTCTTCATGTGTTTCTTCGAGGCTCCTTCTTCAAATGTTCCTGTCAATCGGTTAGTGAAATGGGTGGTGCTTACATCACCACTTGTGTGAGATCATGTGATTCATTTTTTAAAAATTTCTATCTTTTTCCTAATCATTCACACAAAAATTCAAACATCTATTTCCACTCTAGGTTCTTTAGAGTCCTGCTGGAAAGCGGACGGTGGAGCAGGGCTTTTACATGCTCCGTACGCAGGTTCTTACCTTCCGTTTTTAAGATCCAACTCTTCCCTAGCAGGCACTCATCAGATTCACACTACTCTTTAGAAATGGCTACACTCTCCCCGGCAATGGCGCCAAAATGTGGAGCGATAAAAAGGTGTCTTGTGAACTCCTAATTACCTCACATTAATTATCAACCCAGGGACGACTTTTTATTTCAAGAGTGTACTCTGTCTGAGGCGGCTATTTTCTTAAGAGTAATGTTTCGCAGTATAGTGCTTAAAACCCAAAAGTAAATGAATGCTTGAAAAAGAAATCTAATTGAAACAACAAGAAACTGAAAATGTCTTAAACTAACTCATTCATTCAAACAACCATCAATCGAGGATATAGTAGCAATAGCTCATTCCTCTAGAAATTGATGCAAAAGGAATTAGAGTATGGATCATGGTTCTGGGAGCATAATAGCGTCTACTGTGTCTCACGACAGCCTTGATCCTCCTCTCACACCAACGCAATAAATGCAAGGAAACGGAATGGCAGCAAGTAAAAATGAAATAACAAAAGGAAATAGAACAGCTGTAAATGAAACAGCAATTAAAAGAACTAAATCTCGCGAGTCAAAAGTAAACTTGAACCAAACTCACATTCCGCAATCAAATAACAATCGGCAAAAGCAATTCCAATGATCTTTACTTTACGAGAAGATATTTACAAATGAATTATGGAACAGCAGTTATCATATATACAAAACACACTAATAGAACAGCAATCATATATACATTCAACACACTAAGATAGTAATCTGAGATGATAACTATGTTTCCAAATACAACATTACTTCTGGATCATAACTTCAAATAAATCTTATGATGGTAATGTTTAATACAAAAGCTCTGTAATAGAAATACCTAATTCAGATTGATACCATGCAATCAATTCTGGAAAAGACTTAATGATATAACGCAGAATCGCCACAAGGAATTCAGAAAGAACATTAATGAATTAATGATCACATAGTATTCATGCATCAGATTACTGAACAATAAAGATAGCAAACCACGCATAAAACAAAAGAAGATACTATACAGTAGTAGCAGCGTATTCCGCCATAGGCTGGGCCCTTAGCCGCCAGCGGATGCTGCGGGATCACTTCAGAATAAGAAGAATGAACAGCAATTCCCGATTCATTTATTAATCAGCCAATTGGAATCATTACAACAGCAAAAGCTACAGCATGAAGAATCCACCACCGTTGTCCATCATTTCTCTATCATTCTTCCATCATCACGTCTCCCCCCAATCTCCGATCTTGGGTTTCATTTAAATAAAGAAGATCAGAGCATGGATAATTACAATCATGATTTCTCTTACAAATTTAGGTTGATTCTAACCCATTGATCAACAAGAACAAGGCGGATTTAGGTTTGCAGCTAAGATTTGGAGGGCGGCCGCAACAGCAAATCTCAGAAAATCGTGCTCAAAGAACCCTGCGTTTCTCCCTGTACAAGCCGAATTTGGGCAAACTGTTCTTTAGGAAGATAATTGGGCCCGTTCTGGACAAAACCCATGTTCCGGATTTTCCAAATTCGTCTTCATTTGCTCAGAATCTTAACCGCAAAACTGTCACTCCTTAAACCAGCGAATTTCTGAGTTGGTTGATTTAAAAATCAAATCTTCAATCTGGAAGTTACTTTGGAGGCTAAGAATGGCGAATGATGTTACAACCAACTTATTAGAACTATCATTGATAAATTAATGCATAATAATCAATTTATTAAAAATAAAAGAGAATAAATAACATTCATCCATGAGAGCATAAATTATTTATAAAATGGATTTAAATGATAAATTATAAAAAATGTCATGATGAAGAATGGTGGAAATGGGTGGAATAAACCTTCTCAAGTGAGAATAATCATGGCATATTAATGACCCCACAAGTGGGTTTCTCCTTTGGTGTTGGTTTGAAATAAAAATGGGAAGTGGAGGATTTGTGTCAATTACAGAGAGTTAAACAAAGCAAAAAAAGGACCATTTCCCTCTACCTTTCACTGACCAGGTGCTAGATGGCCTGGTAGGAAAAATGTTTTTTTCTTTCCTAGATGGATTCAATGGGTACAACAAAATCCATATTAACCCAAAGGACTAGGATAAAACCATCTTCACCTATCCTTGGGGTACTTTCGCTTATAGGGTCCTTCCTTTTGGCCTATTGAATGCCCCTGCCACTTTCGAGAGGGCAGTCTTAAGTATCTTTGCCGAGCTAGTCCATGATGCAATAGAAATTTATATGGATTATTTTACATCATATGGGCGTGATTTCCAAGAGGCTCTGTCCAACCTAGGTAAGGTGCTAAATAAGTGCATTGAACTGAAATTATCCCTTAGTCCCGAAAAATGTGAGTTCTTGATGACTGCAGGGACTGTTCTACGCCATTCAATATCTGAGAATGGACTACAAGTGGACCCAAATAAGATACCCATCATCCAAAGGGTCCCACCTATGCAAAAACAGAGGGATGTCAGAAGATTTCTAGGTTTCGCTGGATACTATAGGAGATTTATAAAAGACTTTAGTAAGTTAGCTTCTCCTTTATTTAGGTTATTGGCCAAAGACTCTGAATTTTTATGGTCAAAAAGTTGTCAAGAGGCCTTGGACACCCTAAAGGACAAGTTCACCACTACACCTATTCTCTAAGGCCTAGATTGGGTCCTTCCTTTCCATATACATGCTGATGCCTCTCACAAAGCCATAAAAGTAGCTCTAGGCCAGATAGATGACAAGTTATCTTATGCCATTTACTTCATCAGTAAGAATCTGTCAAAAACCGAACCGAACTACAAAGTGACTAAAAAGGAGCTCCTAGCTATTGTGCATTCATTGAACAAATTTAGGCATTACATTACAGGTTACCAAACATTTGTACATATTGACCATGTTGCAATTAAATACTTTATGAATAAACCTGATGTGAATGCCCAAATTATTAGATGGTTACTTTTGTTACAACAATTTGATCTAACTATTATTGATCAGCCTGACAAGGAGAATGTTGTTGCAGATTTTTTATTCAGATTGACTTTGCCTATAGGGGAGGAAGGAATAGTTGATGATTAGTTACCAGATGAACACTTATTCGACATTTTAGTTCTCTATCCATGGTTTTTTGACATAGAAAATTACCTAGTGTCTGCACAGTTTCCACCAAATTTGTCCTCCAAAGAGAAAAGCACAATTGTGAGGAAGAGAGCCCCATTCACTTGGATTGGGGGAAACCTCTTCAAACTAGGCCCGAGTCAAATTCTGAGAAGATGTGTAAGGGAGGAGGAAGTCTTTGACATCCTCGTGGCTTGTCATGATGGGCCTTATGGACGTCAATTTACAGCTAAAAGGATAGAATTCAAGGTGCTACAAAACTGGTTATTACTGGCCCACTCTTCACCGGGATGTGAGTTGGTATACTAGTCAATGTGATCTGTGCCAAAGGATGGGGAAACCTACCCCAAGGGATGAAATTCCTCTGCAAACTAAAGTTACTTTCAAGACATTTGATATGTGGAGAATGGATTTCATTGGACCCATTAACCCTCCATCTAAGAAAATATAGTACATCATTGTGTGCACTGACTATTTAACCAAGTGGGCTAAAGCCAAGGCCATGAAAGTAGCAACAGAGGAGAAAATGGCTTTTTTCTTAAGGGAAAATGTATTTTATAAGTTTGGGTACCCTAGAGAACTAGTCACTGACCAAGGCAGTGATTTTACATCTCACATGATTGAAAATCTATTAATCTAGCACAAGATCGAGCATAGAACATCCACTCCTTACCACCCACAGGCCAATGGGAAAGTGGAGGTAACCAACAGAGTGTTGGAAGGCATTCTGACCAAAGTAATTAGCGGCAATAGAAAGGACTAGGTAGATAGATTAGTTGAGGCCACTTGGGCCTACAATACCACCTAGAAGACCACCACTAGATTCACTCCTTATGAGCTAATCTATGGGAAGAAGGCCTTGTTGTCCATTGAATTTGAATATAACACCTTATGAATGGAAGCACAACTAGATCTAGATCTCACTAGGGCACAATAAGAAAGATTGTTCCAACTAAATGGGTTAGATGAATTTAGAATGTAGGCCCTCCTGCACATAGAGGTGACTCAAGTTCAAAGGAATATATGGCATGACAAGAGTATAAAGGAAAAACAGTTTCAAGAAGGTGATTGGGCTTTGTTGTATGATTCCAAATACAAGTATTTTAAAGGAAAGTTAAGGACTAGATGGTTAGGGCCTTATTTCATAGAAAAATGTCATGATAGTGGTTTAATGCAAATAAGAACCATTGATGTAGAGGTTATTCCTTTACTTGTCAATGCGTATGGATTGAAGGTCTACAGGAAGTCCTTGTCAAAGAAAGAATTCAGCAATGGAATAAACAATACAATGATGGTGGTGGAGCAAGTCTCAACTTCTACCCCATCAATTCCCTAAAAAAGGAAAAAAATAAAAAAAGAGAAAAAATAAAGAGACTCAAGTGAAAACCTCAATGCGGCACCTGAGTCCCACTATTGGGTTAAAAACCTCTTCAGGTAGCCCAATGGTGTCGAAAAAAATTTAAAATATCTCTGGGTGAAAACCTCTTTTGAGGCACTTAGGGCAAGCATCTAGGATGAAAACCTCTTGGAGGCAGACTAGTTGTTTAAAAAAAGAAAACAGAGAAAAGAAATTTTTTGAAAATGTTGTTTGCAGGTCAAGAGGAGGAGGATCATAGCAACTTGAGAGGATTAGAAGGACCTATTCTATCCATATTTTCATTCCTCCATCCCATATTATTCATTATCCCATAAACCCCTCCAATTTTGAACTCCTCCAGCTCAGTTTACACAGGCTCTGTGTTTTCTACAGGATTCACTATAATCCTACAAGATTCCCTGAAAACCTACAGGAATTTCCTGTTGGAATTACAGTGGCTTGGGAATCCTAAGAAAAGTGATCCTAAAGCAAGGGGATGACTAGCCTGTGTCAAAAAAATAAATTTTTTTACTCCACTGCCTCATCAACATGCCTCCCATCACCATGTTACCCCTGCATTCATCCAATAAGTCAATTCCAAAAATATTACAGTTTTCAAAGCAAAAAAAAACAAATAGAATAGGGTGAGAAGAGAGGACAAGGGGACAATACATGAAGGCTATACCTCTCACCTACCAATCACTAGACCCCTTATCTACCCATGAAAACAATCCTCATTCTCCAGAAGTAGAAAAGAATGAAAAGTTTAGGGAAGAGGCAACTACAAGACATCCTGTAGGAAATCCTTTAGCAACCTATCCCACAAAAGGAATTTTCACAAGGTTGCATTCATCTTCAGCATATAGATCACGATGTCAAGGAACCTCCTCCAGAGTTCAGCAATAACATCAAGATCATCAACATCACTCTCCAATGCTTGCACATCAAAGGAAACAAACATCAAAAGAGGCCAATACAAACAAATATGCAGCAAATACACAACACTGGGATCATCAAAGCATCTTACCCATAGGTATGTCATCTTGCTTATGCTCTCTCATTAGCACGATATGATAAAAAATGTAGGATTATGTAAGAGTTGGTTTTATAAGCAAAGGTGGCCAGTTAACTTGACCACCTTCGGCCAATCGATGAGGAGAAAACAGTTAGACCACTCCACATGTGGCAGGAGTCAAATCAGAGGAAAAAGGGGGATAAGACCAAAAATAGTTAAATTATGGATGATCAGAATGGGAGATGATTACTAGGTAAGGAGGAATGATGTAGTGATAGTGGGACCAACGATCCAAAAGTGGGTGCTCGTACTTAGGTAGCTAGCACACCATCCCACATGATCACCCATATGAGGAAATAAAACACTAATTTCCATGCAAAGAAGGCATTCACAATCTCAAGGATTCATCAAAACAAGGTTCTCTCGGCCTCTTAAAGAAGCATCTACAAGAAAGGCAGTGAGTATTTTGCAGTGCAGGGGCACCTATTGAATCCTAGAGGAAAACCTACAGGATCCTATAGGAATACCTACAGGATACAGATCATTCATCTACAATGGGAAATTAGGGTGGAAATATCAAAGGTTGGCCTCATCAGACAGTAACTAGGAGGTAGGAACTATAGCTTCCCATATTTTCCAGTTAAGAATAAAGAAAAAATCCTCAATTTGGTTAAGCAAGTTGTAGTCTAGGGGAATCATATTGTAAAGTTATCATTTTAAGTCTCTCACACACTAGAATTCTTGAAATATACCCATAGAAGCCTCCACAATTACCAAGGGAAAGATGACAAGGGGTTTTAACAAGAGGGAACCCACAAACACAGTAAGAATTCATCAGCACCCTCATGTAGTAGAAATCTTCACAAAGCACAATTGCATGAGTTTATTTGAAAGAATGAGGGGATACGATGATGAGGTGGTCAGAGACTTTTCTCTCTCACTCATACCCCTCACTAGGACCCATGCCACTATTGTGGTGAAAGGCCTATCAATAAAAATCACCCCTAAAGTCATAAGCAAAATCACCACACTATTACAAGTAATACTGAGGGGGGGGGGGGGGTGAATCAATATTATCAAATCAATATAACTTTTTCATTTCCATATTAAGATTCATATACACTACTTCAGTTAAGGCAAACCACGTGTATACACAACGATGTGTAATGCAACAAGCGTATATCCAGTAAACTTATGATTTAGTTAGTTGATCCTTAATGAGTGCATCAGAACATTATTAACCATATGAACAGTAAATAGGAGTAGTAAAATAGAATAGATCATCACACATAAGCAACACACATGAACACCGAGATGTAAGGTGGAAACCCAATGTGGGTGAAAACCACCTGCTGCAATTTGTCTCTATCTTCTTTTAATAAGAAACTTCTTTTTACAATATTTCTGTACTAGTGCAGTCTTATACCAATATGTAGGTTTCTACCTACAGAAGGCTACAACCTTCTGACACTCTCCAGCTTCTCTTGGAAGGGAGCTAAAACCCCGTTAGCTCTTGTACTAGCCGATCCTTTTACTGGTACGTAGGTGCTGGCCTACTAAATGCTCCAACCTTGACTCGTTTTCCGGCTACTACTAGAAGGGAGCTACAACCCCCTTAGCTCTTATACTAGCTGATGTACTAGTACATAGGTGCCGACCTACAGAAGGCTACAACCTTCTCTTTCTTCCTTCAGGTACCACGTTTCATAAATTTTCAGACTGGATACTCCTGAAGCACAACACCATAATTTGAAGGCCACGTTTCATCCAATTTTCATACTGGACCCATCAATATCATTGACGCACACAATCAATCAACACTAGCATCATCAATCTCTGAATTACCCAATACTGAATCACTAAAATCCTGTAAACAAACTACAGTCACTAAAACAAAAAGCAGAACATAGAACTTTGCAACAACGTTCAAATCCAATTGTATCATCAAAAATCATGCATCAGAGTGCATACGCTACTTGGAAGAGCTGAACCAGTGTGTATACGCAACTTTACCAAAACGAACCAGCGTATATGTCATTAATTACTTACTTATAACTTGCTGCACTTCCTTACTTTAGACATACCCAGATTATTACATATACAAGGATAATATGAGTGTTAGCAACTAGATCTAATCCATCAGATCACATAAATATAAGTCATTATGATCCTGATCCATTATTAGATCTCATCCATCAACACTGAAGCTAAACACAATCAACCAAACTGAATATGCAGAATACTGACACCAGTAGAAAGTCATCAGAACTCATCAACAACCAAAACCACCTGTAACTTCAAACATCATAGCCCATATGGTATACGCTACTTAGATGTATCTAACCTATGTATGTATGCGCTTTTATCATAGTCAACCAGTGTATACATCTGTAAATATTCATTCATGATTTGCAACTATTCCAAACTTGAGTTATACCCAGATCATAATATTTACAGAACATTACATGCATCAGTATACAGATCTAGACTTAACAAGATCAAACTGTATATAGATGATTCATTCCAAGCCATTAGATCTTGATCTATCCTTATATCTTGTTCTCCATCAACCGCTGAGATTCCTCCTTAACTCAGATCAAGTAAGGCATCATGAACCCATAACCTGCATACTAGATCTCATACTTCATCAGATATTCAAGATTTTCTGAAAATACCTTTGCTTGATGATCTTCTTCTCCTTTTATAGTCATAGGCCTTACTCAATACCATGGTCCAAAACCATTATAAGAGTGCATATGCTACTTAGAAGAGCCGAACCAGTGTGTATACGCAACTTCACCAAAGTGAACCAACATATATGTCATTAATTACTTACTTATAACTTGCTGCACTTCCTAACTTCAAACATACCCAGATTATTAGATATATAAGGATAATATGTGTGCTAGCCACCAGATCTAGTCCATCAAATCACATAAATATAAGTCATTATGATCCTGATCCATTATTAGATCTCATCCATCAACACTGAAGCTAAACACAATCAACCAAACTAAATATGTAGAATACTAACACCAATAGACAGTCATCAGAACTCTTCAACAACCAGAACCACCTATAACTTCAAACATCATAGCTCATATGGTATACGCTACTTAGATGTATCTAACCTACGTATGTACGCGCATTTATCATAGTCAACCAGCGTATACATCTGTAAATTTTCATTCATGATTTGCAGCTATTCCAAACATGAGTTATACCCAGATCATAATATTTACAGAACATTACATGTGTCAGTATACAGATCTAGACTTAACAAGATCAAACCGTATAGAGATGATTCATTCCAAGCCATTAGATCTTGATCTATCCTTACATCTTGTTCTCCATCAACCACTGAGATTCCTCCTTAGCTCAGATCAAGCAAGGCATCATGAACCCATAACCTGCATACTAGATCTCATACTTCATCAAATATTCAAGATTTTGTAAAAATACCTTTGCCTAATGATCTTCTTCTCCTTTTATAGTCTTAGGCCTTACTCAATACCATGGTCCAAAACCATTTAGACCCAATACTAGGGACCCAATACCTGGGTTCAACACTTCGGACGTAATACCAAGGACCAAATACCATGGACCCAAAACTTAGTTTTCCGACATGTACGTGCCTTTCCTTGCATGAAAGTGTGTGTGTACGATATACACGCCTTTGTATATAGTGAAACTGTGTGTATACACTACTTGGTATATAGCAAACCTGTGTATATACATGACTTGGTATATAGTGAACTTGCATGTGTACACGAATTGGTATATAGTGAACCTGCATATATACTTTTCTTTCTTCATTCTTTGTAATCTGATCATCAATTCTTTTCTACTGACCTGTTGCACTATGATCTATCATCTGTGTGAGCTGCCATCAAGGAAAACACTTGTATCATAATGCCAACAATCTTCCCCTTTGGACTTGATGGCAAAGCTAACTTGTCATACTGAGAACTGCCATCTTAATGAGTTGTGCTTGTTCATTACATCTGAACTGATTCCTTTGAGCTGTCCTGTATCCCATGTATTCTGTCACATCTGATATCTCTTCTGTAGATTCATCGAGTTATATATAAGTGAGTTGTTCTTCTATGAGTGGGTTGCCATCAAGTACAACACATGCATCATAATGCCAATAATCTCCCCCTTTTGGACTTGATGGCAACAACACCAAATCACTCTCCCCCTTTGACATCAAGGGCAAAGGGTGGACCAAGATATTCTCTTTCCTTGATAAACATTCTGCTCTCCATATTCCCTCTGAGTACCTGCTGAAATCTCTGAATGAGCTCCCCCTTTGTATATGCCAAGGTGTACCAATCTGTCCATGCTCCCTCTGAGTACATGCTGAAATCTTTGCTCTGCTGAAGTGTGATGTTCATGCTCCCCCTGACTGTAAGCAAGGTCTGCAAGAAGATGCTCTACAAGAAGAACATGACTCTATCATAAATGACCTTCATATCACCAAAGACTCATGCATACATCCATCTCCCAACCCAGTGAGGATATACCAATATTGACTCGTCCACCCAACCAAGTGGGGATACGCCAGATACCAAATGTTTGTACATGACTAAAATATTACATCATCCTTCCCATGCATAGTGGGGGTACGAATTACATCATGTGACAAAAAGGGATTCATCAAATGACTACAATAGATAGAGAAAAACTATTACATCATGAGTCTTGATATGACCTTTACATGACATTTATTACAGAGACCAAACATCTAAATAAGATCATGATAGTCATCAGCAACTATCATACACAATGTATGATCTACTCCATAAGCATCTGTCAATAGCATCTAGACCAGCAACTTGTATATGTTCATTAGTGTATAATTTATCAACCTATAACAAGGTATGTTTGCATCAACTCATCCTTTTGAATAGAATTCTGCATATGACATACAGAATCATTCACATTATATCATATGCGAAAAACACCATAGCCATCTCATCAACATCAAGATCTGCATGATCCAAGTATCATCACTTGGGAACATCAACATCAATCAACATATGTAAGTATCAACCTATCATCATATAGGTAAGAACTCATCATCATCATGTCTCCAACGATGCAACTTTGAGTAATCATCCATGTATCCAGCACTATGTATCTTGAGCTCAAGATCATTTGTCAAGATTTCTTGATATCATCAACAACAACAATCCTCATCCACATGAGCGCAAAGAACTATAAGAATCCTGCATCATAACTGTATTATATGATCTTTATGTATATGACGATAGCAACATATGAGTGACTCATCACCAAGTAATGAAGTTGTGTATTCAAGCTTTGTACTTCTCCTTATCCTTATGAAGATCACCATGTAAGCACCATATATGCATCATTAGAGAATCAACCACAAATCTGATCTGAACATCAACTATGTAACCCCAAGAATCATATGATATTTTGTCATGGACAACTCATAACCATATCATATCAAGATATATCATTTAGCCATATAAGCATCATCACCAAGGACTACTAACCATAATGCCAACAATGTATTATTAAAAACATATGCTCCCCCTGAACCTGTGCCATCTTGCTTACTGTCAGATCTGATCATGCATATATCAGCAATAAGTATCAAGGCATCATCATCATCATTAATTTAGGATCAAAACACTTTTAAACATCTTACAAGTGTCAAGACATTTCCACACATCATCAACAGATTGTAACCATTATCAAACAGAGAAAATAATGGACTGAATCATATCAAACCCTCTTTCCTGAGCCTATCCCTACTGCTTTTCCTCAAACTAACATATACGTGACTGTGTAGTAACTAACTCGCATATATATGCGACTTCCCTTTATGAAACTTGTGTATGAGATTTAGGGCACTGAAGTTTTACACTTTCAGCTCCCTCTGAGTCTGTTATGTCTGTACATTGTGTTGTGCCACATCTTTCTGACTGTACTTCCTTCTTCTTCCATATCTTCAAGTGTCATGATGTTTTCTCCTTTTGGTAAGGTGCCCGTACTTTGTTCCTGCATTCCTTTGTTGTATGTCCAAACTTGTTACATGCATAACATCTTACATGTTTCATATTCCTTCTGTAGCAATCAACAACTCTGTGACCAAACATATTGAAAGCAAATAAATATCCCTTAAAGTACCTGGAACGTGATGATATTTCTGTGTGATGGTCTTGAACCATTATTCTTTTGCATTCGGATGCAACATGTCCAAGATTATGACATACATAACATTCAACATTATTCATTGAAGGAGTAAAAGATTTTCTTTGAGGAATTTCTTTCCTTAGCTGTTGATGGGGTTGTCCTCTCATCTCCTTGTTGATTATTTTAGATTTCTCATTAAAGTTCCTTGCCTCTCCTTGTGAGCTAGATTCATCTTCAACAGATTCATAAAAACCAAGGCCAATTTTGATAGTAGGAGACCTTTGACTACTAAGAATATCATCCAAGATCTTAGTACTATCTTGAAATCGTAAGAGCTTATCCTTTTCTTCTAAGTTATTTTTTAGAATATTTACCTCAACCTGATGTTGCTCCTCCTTTTCATGATACTACTTCTTCATGTTTACTTCAGTTTTTCTTCCTTCTTCCAACTGATGTCTTAGTTCAAGAAATTTGTTCTCTTGTTTTTCAAGAGCTTGGAGTAGTTCTTTATTCTTCTTATTTGATTCTTCAAGATCTTCTTTCAGCGAGAGGATCGTAGCTTCAAGACTTTCATACTAACGGGATCTATCTCTAAGTTTCTTGATTGTTGTGCTCCTTTCATTGACTTCATTTCTTAATGATGTCACTTCATCCTGCAAATTTTTACATTGATCTTCCTTGTCCTTGAATAACTTCCTTACCTTGTTTCCTTCCTCTAGTTGAGCTTTTAGTTTGGTAGCTTCTTCTTTGAAGGCACATTCCCTTTTGTTCAATAGATCTTGTTGATCTCTAATTTTGTCTGTAAGCCTTTTAAATTCTACCTCTATTTTATATCTTTCTTGCTCACCCATAAGATCAAATTTAGTTGTTTTGCTATCACTTTCATCATCTTCAAATGGATGGATAAATGTATCACCAGAGGATAACAAATTCATACCTGATTGTTCTTTTTCTTGTTCATCTTCATTCTGAAGTGATTCTGAATCTGAAGTGCTTCTTCCACATATTCCCCAATCCATTCTCCAACTGTCATAGCTCTTCTAAGATGTCTTCTTCTTCTTAGGCCCTTTCTTCTTAAGCTTCTTTCCCATTGTTCTATGGATCTCCTTCAAGCGATCAAGCCTCTACCAAAGGACCTGCTCTAATACCAATTGTTGGAAATAATACTGAGAGGGGGGGGGGGGGGGTGAATAAGTATTATCAAATCAATATAACTTTTTCATTTCCATATTAAGATTCATATACGCTACTTCAGTTAAGGCAAACCACGTGTATACGCAACTGTGTGTAATGCAACAAGCATATATCCAGTAAACTTATGATTCAGTTAGTTGATCCTTAGTGAGTGCATTATAACATTATTAACCACATGAATAGTAAATAGGAGCAGTAAAATAGAATAGATCATCACACATAAGCAACACACATGAACACCGAGATGTAAGGTGGAAACCCAATGTGGGTGAAAACCACCTGCTGCAATTTGTCTCTATCTTCTTTTAATAAGAAACTTCTTTTTACAATATTTCTGTATTGGTGTAGTCTTATACTAGTACGCAGGTTTCTACCTGTAGAAGGCTACAACCTTCTCTCATTCTCCAGCTTCTCCTGGAAGGGAGCTGCAACCCCCTTAGCTCTTGTACTAGCTGATCCTTTTACTGGTACGTAGGTGCCGGCCTATTGAATGCTCCAACCTTCACTCTTTTTCTAGCTATTACTAGAAGGGAGCTATGACCCCCTTAGCTCTTGTAGTAGCTAATGTACTAGTACGTAGGTGGTGACCTACAGAAGGCTACAACCTTCTTTTTCTTCCTCCAAGTACCATGTTTCATAAATTTTTATACTGGATACTCCTGAAGCACAACACCATAATCTGAAGGCCACGTTTCATCCAATTTTTATACTGGACCCATCAATATCATTGAGGCACACAATCAATCAACACTGCATCATCAATCTCTGAATCACTAAAACCCTGTCAACAAACTACAGTCACCAGAACACAAAGCAGAACACAGAACTCTGCAACAATGTTAAGATCTAATTGTATCATCAAAAATCATGCATCAGAGTGCATACACTACTTGGAAGAGAAAAACCAGTGTGTATACGCAACTTCACCAAAGTGAACCAGTGTAAATGTCATTAATTACTTACTTATAACTTTCTGCACTTCCTGACTTTAGACATACACAGATTGTTACATATACAAGGATAGTATGTGTGTTAGCAACTAGATCTAGTCCATCAGATCACATAAATATAAGTCATTATGATCCTGATCCATTATTACATCTCATCCATAAACACTGAAGCTAAACACAATCAACCAAACTGAATATGTAGAATACTGACACCAGTAGACAGTCATCAGAACTCATTAACAACCAGAACCATTTGTAATTTCAAACATCATAGCTCATATGGTATATGCTACTTAGATGTATCTAACCTGTGTATGTACGCACTTTTATCATAGTCAACCAGCGTATACATCTATAAATATCCATTCATGATTTGCAGCTATTCCAAACTTGAGTTATACCCAGATCATAATATTTACAGAACATTACATGTGTCAGTATACAGATCTAGACTTAACAGGATCAAACCATATAGAGATGATTCATTCCAAGCCATTAGATCTTGATCTATCCTTAGATCTTGTTCTCCATCAACCGTTGAGATTCCTCCTTAGCTTAGATCAAGCAAGGCATCATGAACCCATAACCTGCATACTAGATCTCATACTTCATCGGATATTCAAGATTTTGTAAAAATACCTTTGCCTAATGATCTTCTTCTCCTTTTATAGTCTTAGGCCTTACTCAATACCATGGTCCAAAACCATTTAAACCCAATACTAGGGACCCAATGCCTGGGTTCAACACTTCGGACGTAATACCAAGGACCAAATATCAAAATACCATGGACCAAATACCACGGACCCAAAACTTAGTTCTCCGACATGTACGCGCCTTTCCTTGCATGAAAGTGCATCTGTACGATATACACGCCTTTGTATATAGTGAAACTACGTGTATACACTACTTGGTATATAGCAAACATGCGTATATACGTGACTTGGTATGTAGTGAACCTGCGTGTGTACACGACTTGGTATATAGTGAACTTGTGTATATACTTTTCTTTCTTCATTCTTTGTAGTCTGATCATCAATTCTTTTCTACTGACCTGTTGCACTATGATCTGTCATCTGTGTGATTTTCCATCAAGGACAACACTTGTATCATAATGCCAACAAACAGTTCCTTTAGGGTTGCCTTGGATAAAAGAAGATAAGGGTAACAACACCCTTGCAAAGAAGAAATTATTTTTGGAAGGGGGGATGCAATGGAGGAAAAAAATGGAGTTAGAAGAGAAAGCCTTCCATACCCTTCGAATGAATTTAACTACCAACTCATTAAATATATATCATGTAAGGGAGATACAGTGTGGTGTATGGATACCATTTCAGGCTTCTCCAAGAATTGAGATTTCGAGTAGACACACCTCCTCAGAACAAACTAAGTATACCCTAATTTCTTCTTCAATCAATGATATATATGAGAATCAAAGTGTAGGAGGGAAAACATCAATAGCTAGCCCATCATGGGTTAATCAAACTTATCCTAGAAGATTCTCCCCAAAACCTAAGACTCCCTATTACATGGACAACTTTTAGAGACATGCAGGAAAAGGAAGAAATAAAAGCTCTTGAATATGAAAAAAGCCGGGTCAATGCTAGTGAAAGGGATGAAGAGGAAACAGAGGAGGAAAAAGAGGAAGAGAAGGGAGGAGGAAAATGAGGAAGAGAAAGAAGAAGAAACAAAAGAAGAAACAGATGAATAGTGTGAGGAACTAAAGGAAGAGGAGGAAGAAAAAGAAAAATATGAGAAGGAGAATGGGAAAGAGGAAACAAAATAGAAAGAAGAAAAAAGGTCTACAATTCAAGGAAAAGAAGGGGAAGAATCAACAAGGGAATATCTAGAACCCACTGAGAAAGAGGAAGCAGCTGCTCTTGTTGTCCTAAGTATACCTATCAAGTCAAAAGGGAAGAGACAGAGCCAAACCCCATTGTATTTTAGGACAAGAAAAAGCACAAGGATCAGGCAAGGAAGACCTCAAACACCCACCAAAATTCCCATTTTCACTGAAGACTCACCAAAGCAGCAAGAAAAGATAGCTCCTCTTGAGAAAAATCAAGGAGAAGGATCATCAGGGTAGGCCTCTCCCAAATCTCCCATCACCTATGTTAGGAGGCTTGTCACAAGGTCTACCTTATCAAAGGGAAAAGGTATCCTATACGAGACATAGAAATGCCTACAGGAAGCAGAGGCCATCCTACAAGAAACTCTGCTAAACCTACAAGAAATTCAGAAAATGGACCAAGAAGGTATCACTCAGCAAGAAATAGACAAGGAAGACCCAAAACTGAGAGAACCTAGTCCTCAACCCAAACTCGACTCTTACAATAGGTTCATTGAAGGGGGTAGGGTCATCCCACAGAAATTTTCCATCCCCTTATTCTTTGAGCTTGAAAACAAAAGGGTAAGAACACACAGGTGGATCCAAATTGCCAAATACAAAGGAGTGGAGGATGTGGGCCACATGGGGGAGAAAGCAAAGGAGATGGGCAGAGAACTAAGCAGCATAAGGGACATAGAGGAAATGATGAAAGCTCAGTTGGAAGTAGAGAATGCATGGCTAAGGGGATAGTTACAAGAGGGGGAAAGACAGTTGGCAGCTATGGCCAGTTTATCCTTAGAGGAAATCTAGTGCAGGATGGCAGCAAAGTCTTATGCCTTGTATCTTAAGGAATAGTGGCTGCAATTTGAAATTAAGACTTTAGAAGAGAGAGGCACTATGCCCTTCCAAGACTATAGACAATTCATTGATCTCTATGATCAAATCACCTTGGAAGATAGAGAAAAAATGTTTGAGTTTTACCTACACAACTTGGCCTTGATAGATTTAAATGTTTTGTACCCAAATTCAAAACTAGGGGACTTGCAATTGATGGCCTTAGCATCATGTATGAATCATGAGGATGCAAGAGATGTAAAGATGAAGAAGGTATTGGGAAGAGAAGAGACATAACCCCTCATGATAAGAGCTAAGAAGTCTAACCCAATGGCTATCATCAGCACCCACAACCAGACTGAAAATTATCCTAAGATTGTACCTAGGTACCTTGCAGCCCAAGAGCAAGCAGTCACACACTTTGAAGACATGTTCAGGATGTTAGGAGATGACAGCATGCAAGCTTGCCAAAGGAGATGGAACACCTTGCCCTATTGCCTGAAAATCAGAGAATAACATTTTCCTCAGAGAATGAGAGAGGCACTAAACAGAACACCCATGTACAAGAAAGCTCTACAAAGACTCAAAGTCAATTGGATTGACTTGAGACTCAGTCCACCACTACTCTTAGGAAATTTGGAAGGAAGGAAAGAAGAGGAAGAAAGAAATCAGTGGGAAGAGATAGAGAGGAAGGCAGGATTTTATTCACAAGAATAAGAAACTATAGCAAAAGCATGGGATGTCAAGGAGGCCACCAAAGCAATGAAGGACATGGACATAGATTAAGTTGCTCAGAGGATGAGCAACACTTTTAGTAAGGGGGTGATGATGAGCCTCATCATTGGGTAACTATATGGACCTTAGTACACCTCCAAGCTTATTAAAATCAACTCTTCTCATAATTCCTTACATATTTTAATTATATTTTTCTTAATGAGATGAGTAAAAGTAAGATGTTATGTCTAGTGGTCTAATGTGCATTGATTGTAGTTTTTTGAGAGCAAATCATGGAAATTTTGGCTAATTAAGGGCAGAAACTTGAATGAGACAAGGAGGAGAGATTGTAGGAGATAGATCCTCCTCATTTAATCCTCACTCATTCGAATATTCCTCCATCAAATCACACTAGCTCGGAGTTGCAAGCAACCGAGTCATGAAGATCATGGGCAGTCGAGCCAGTGACAGTTAAGAGCTATCTCATCTTGAGTTTGGGATCCAAGACTCCCTAGATTTAAGGAAGTCATTGGAGACCTAATTTGTATAAATAAGGAGGCCTATAGCCTCATTATGATTCAAATTTTTTATGTAACACCACTAAGCATTTTCGAGTTCAAGACTTGTGGATGACATTGTTATGTAATTTTTCTGATATGATAATGAGAATGAGCATTTCCTTGATCTAGTATTGAGTTGACTTAGAGTTTTTAAGCTCTTGGGTTAGGGCCCAACCCTAGCAGCAAAGGCTCCTCTTATTGTACTTGTATGCTTAGTTGATTTCATAGATTAATGGTTGAATTGGTTTTAGCATTATTTCATTGCAAGTATTTGTGAATTTGATTAGTTTCCTTCCATTTGTGCATTACTTTAGTAGTAGCTTAGAAAGATAAAGGAATACCTAAATGTTGTTAGCAGGTGGATTTGGCCTCACTCCTCCCTTTAGGGACTATGGTTTGAGGAAACAACTCCTATGCAGCCCCAGAAAGACAGAATTCTAATTTCTTATGGAATTTAGGGTTTTCTGCTACTTAGGCTAGCATCTTTTCAGTTTTCAAGAATACGATTCAATTGTCATCTCTGATACCTTCAGCCTTATATTAGATCTCATAGTGTTTCACATTTTTCTGCAATTATTTCCATGCATGAACTAGGCAACTAGATAATTAATTTTTGTTTTCTTTAGTTTATTGAAAACCTTTCTTGTTTGACATGACTCATGGGGAAATGTCAGTGATTAATGCAGTGCATGATTTTCAACACTGCAGGGAGATCTCATGACCAACAACCCAAACCTAACCTCATCCATCCATGATCACCAAAAGCCACTAAGTCCCTTAACCAATTCATCATTCCATAAGAACAACTTTCTAGGTTTGTTGTGCAAATCCAACCATCTTACAAACTCCATTTTGAGCTCTAAAGAAGTCTTAGTCACTCCCTTGTCTTATTTCTCCCACCATTCACCTTCCCTAAGCCATACACCACCTTCCAAATAAATCCTATTTCTCAAGGTCAGATCCTATAGGAATACAGGGGATCCTATAGGAGCATTACAGCATCCTGTAGGAGCATTAGAACATCCTGTAGGATGACCTGTAGTGGCTTGTTTTGAGGCCGAATTGTGGAAGAAGCATCCAAGAAGATAGGAGAATACCCCTACTTGCCTCCTGAACCATCTGACCTACAACATCACCAAGAGGATTTTGCCTTCATATCTTTCACACAAAAAAGGACAAAAAGGAAAAAAGAGTTATTATTTTCATTTACATGCATAGTAGTAGAGTGTTTGGTTATTTCAGATTGCATGCCTAGGATAGTAGGATTACACACATGTTAACTTAGCATTCTTTTGAAGTAAATCCTCTTAGAAATTAATATATAAGTGGTGTGTTTAAGAATTTGATTTCAGCCTTTCCTTACTACAGTAGACAATATTCTAGTTAGTGAAAATTTCCCCTTTCCTAATTGGTAATCAAACTTCTTCTGAATCAATAGAATGCTAGTTTGAGAAACCATAGTGGTCTATCACCAGCCTAGAAGTGACAAAGAGTGTAATCGTTGCATCTGCTTGTGTATACATCACTGTCACCTCAATGTTTGTACAAACCTCGTGTTGGAATTATGATGCATGTGTTGTACTTGATGGAAAACAACTCATAGAAGATCAACTCACTTATATATATCTAGATGAATCTACGGAAGAGATATTAGATGACAATTCTCAGTATGACAAGTCCAAAGGGGGAGATTGTTGGCATTATGAGACAAGTGTTGTCCTTGATGGAAAATCACACAAATGATAAATTATAGTGCAGCAAATTTATTCGATAAATTATAGTGCAACAAAGTTTACTTCATGTAGAGAAAAGTTCACGCACTTTTATGCAGAGAAAAGTTTATTCGATGTAGAGAAAAGTTCATGCACTTTTATGCAGAGAAAAGTTTATTCCATGTAGAGAAAAGTTCACGCATTTTCATGCAGAGAAAGGTTCCTTTCATGAAGAGAAAAGTTCACGCACTTTCATGGTTGGCTCATGGTATTAGTTCGACAGTTTTTGATCCTATGGTTTTGGTCCGTGGTATTGCATCCAAAAGTGTTGATCTCACGCACTTTCATGGTTGGTTCATGGTATTAGTCCGGCAGTTTTTGATCCTATGGTTTTGGTCCGTGGTATTGCATCCAAAAGTGTTGATCCCAAGTATTGGGTCCGTGGTATTGTGTTATTATGGTTTTGGCCCATGGTATTGTGAAAGGCCTAAGACTATAAAAGAGGAAGGAGATCATTTGGCAAAGCATCATCTGAATTATTGAATATCTGATAAAGTGCTAGATCTAGAATACTGTGATTGGGTTATGGTGCAGATCTGGATCTGAGCTAAAGAGGGATCTCACCGGTTGATGGAGAACAAGATCTAAGGATAGATCGGGATCAAATGGTTTGAAATGAACTATCTCTATATATTTGATTATGCTTATTCTAGATCTGTATATTGAAAAATGATCTGAACTGGGTATAACTTAAGTTTGAAATCGCTGCAAGTCATGTTTGAATATTTATAGATCTGTACGTGGGTTGGCTTTGGTGTAAGCGCGTATATATGCAGGTTTGGTTCATTGTAGTAGTGTATACAATTTGAGCTATGATATTTGAAGTCACAGGTGGTTCTGGTTGTTGATGGGTTCTGATGACAGTTTAAAGGTGTCAGTATTCTGCATATCCTATTTGGTTGATTGTGTTTAGCTTCAGTATTGATGGATGAGAACTAATATTGGATCAGGATCATAATGACTCATATTTATGTGATCTGATGGACTAGATCTGGGTGCTAACACATATATTATCCTTGTATATGTATTGATCTGGTGTTTGGATGATTCAGAAGATTGATTGATTATGTGCTTCAATGATATTAATGGGTCCAGTATGAAAATTGGATGAAACGTGGCCTTTTAGATTATGTTTTGTGCTTCAGGAGTATCCAGTATGAAAATGTATGAAACGTGGTACCTGGAGGAGAGAAGATTGTAGGCTGGCGCCTACGTACTAGTATCTTAGCTAGTACAAGAGCTAAGGGGGTGGTAGCTCCCTTCCAGTAGCAGTTGAAAACTTTGGAGCATTGTAGCAGGTAGCAGCCTGCGTACTAGTAAATGGATTGGCTAGTACAAGAACTATGGGGGTTGTAGCTCCCTTCCAGGAGAGACTAGAGAACGAGAGAGGGTTGTAGCTCTTTGCAGGTAGAAGCCTGCATACTGGTATAAGACTGCACCAGTACATAAATATTGTAAAAGGATTTTCTTATTAAGAAGAAGATTGAGATGACTTGCAGTAGGTGGTTTTCTCCCACATTGGGTTTACACCTTATATCATGGTGTTCATGTGTGTGGCTTATGTGTGATGATCTGTTCTATTCTACTGCACATGTTTACTGTTAATATGGTTGATAATGTTCTAATGCACTCATTAAGGATCAACTAACTGAATCATAAGAATTTGTGGAAGTAGCATATATGAATCTGAATATGGAAATGAAAAAGTTTTATTGATGTGATAATACTGATTCACCCCTCCCCTCTCAGTATTATTTCCAACACCTCGTGTTGATAAAGTAAAGTTGGTGGCCCCAAGTGTTGCAGCATTCTTGCTGCAATACTGGTGCTCATCAATGATCATGATGTATAAGACTCTAGAAAAGTCAATATTCTAATTTTAGTTAATAGTTGAAGGAGTCTAACCCAACCACTAGTAGGCTATTAGGATGTGTTATAACCAGACCACTAGGATGGAAAGGAGTTCCATTATTTTCATGTTAATTTGTTCCATATATGAGTGTGGTAGCCAAGAGGGATAGGGGGAGAGAACATAGAGAGGATTTGTGCACTGTAGTATCTCATAGGCCACGTGCCTTACTTCTTTGTAGTCATAGTCATTTTCTATTTATAGAAAGAGAGAAAAGCAACCTCACCTTCCATTTTGGGTTTTCTCCTAAAAGGGTTTCCTAGGTTATATTTTGTGTCAATCGTTGTTTGTGAGTTTTTATCTCTTCATTCTCTATTTTCTACATAAATTTTAATTTGCATCCATACCCAATAAAAAATAATCTACATATCCATAAAAATAAAGATAAATAAACCCTCATAGTGTAGATTTTATGTTTTTTAAGTATAATTTTATCAAATCTATTGCGACAAACTCATGTTCAATGGCATATCCACAACAATTTAAAGATCATACCACCCACCACAACTAAGAAAACATAACAATTTTTGTGTTTATGCATGTCTTTTGCATCTTTGATGAGATTTTATGTATCTAAGTTAGCCATATATTTTTATATTAAGAATTTATTCGTGCAATTTTTTATTTAACAAATTACGAGAAAATTAGAAAAGTATTTCTTGTTGGACGATTGTGTAGGTTGGTGGTGAATTGGTGGAGCCATATAAAGGCCAACCAAAAGCCATTTAAATACATTGGGAAAAAATTCAAAATTAGGTATGTCCCTTCTTCCTTCTCATATTAAATTCTAAGAATGCTTGTTATTGTTAAGGGAACTCAAGACTTTATCTATCCCTATGTATATCATTCAATTGTCATGAATTCAATGGGGATCATCATTGCTTATCCATAGGTAGATTATTAATAACAAACTTAGCGACTCCACTAGGGATGACTACTTAGAATTATTTCCTTAGTTTTCTTGACTGAATCCTTATTCCTTTTCATTTTAGGAAACCTAGTTTTACTTTGTAAGGTATACATTTAAGTCCTAAGTAATTTCACTTCTATTCAATCAAGTTGTGTGTGTTTATTTGCTCAAAAATTGATAATATCACTTGGAATAGCAACCATACTTTTCCGATGGGATTAGTCTCAATATTTTGATGATAAATTTTAATTTTTGAAATATACTTGGGATTTTCCTTATGATATTGGAAGTATATCATCGATATATGCAAATTTAAAATTATAATTTTTCATTGGTTTGACATTTTTTGTTCCAAACTTTCAGTTTTACTTAGGCTCAACCTATTTGACTAAGAATTTCTTTATTTTTGGAAAATTTGGTGGTGATTATTGATCAGAGTTCACACCTTAGGAATTTGTATTTTTAGTTCATTTACATTAGAAAAATATTTAAAAAGAGTATTTTCATTACATTTTCTTGTCTTAGATATTTTCACTCTCAGCTTATTCAAATTGTGAAACAGTTTAAAGGAATTGCATTATATCTTTGCATATAATTTCCTCATCATTAGGGTAAGTTTTTGAGTGTTTTATTAAAAATAAAAAGATATTGTTGGAGTGTTTGAGTTTTATTTTTTATTTTTTATTTTATTTTTTATTTTATGTATTATAGAGTTATTGAGAGTGTGTGAGGTTAAATTTTCATTATAAAAATTGTAGGAAAAAATATCTCTTCCTTCCCCTTAGCAGGATTTTATTGAAGCTTAAACGTTATATCTTGCTTTCATTCTTTGCATTTACTTTGGGTTGGAAAGAGCATTTAAAACATCAATTAAGTTTCATTTCATACTTTTTGACCAAACAAGAACATTAAAATATGTGTTGATTTAAAATTGATTATACTTTTTAGTGTTTTCAATAAACCAACACTACACTAGGAATTAGGGTGTTGATGCAGGTTGAAGAGTAAACTCTCCAAGGCTATTGAAACCAAAGTACTATCCATTATAGAGTTTGAAATTGCATTAGTAGAATAAAAATATGTCGAAGAAATATCTTCTCAAACTAGAGTTAAGCATGAAGTCGCATTGGGGAAGGTGTGGTTATATCCCCTTTCGACTTTTTTTAGTGTTAGTTGGAATACTACATGTGCAGGTATCTAAGGTCATGATTCTCTGTGGACAATTAATTTCATGATATTTTATTTTTACTTTTGCTACCCATACATGTGGTCCTAAATGATGATTATTCCACTTGGTTATTAGATTGTGAAATGGAATCATTAGTGGCCATTCCTAGAACATCACATATGTGTCTACAAGTGCGAAGTGCCTGCAATACTTGACATAGATGTTATATCATAGTACCAATACCCCTAGAGGGTTCTCCATCTCCCTAGTTACATTCAATAGGAAGGGTTTATTGAACCTCTATTTTGACCTATTTTTATTGGTTGACAAGTAACCATTTTTCTACCAATATACCATTATAGTATTTCCATCCAACCCTAATATTTACCAAACTCATACCATTGGACCATATTCCTTCAAAAACATACTCAAGGTGAATAAGTTCTTTCTTTGTAAACTATGTTCTTTATAAGGTTAATAACAAAATTTGAGGATGTCTTTACTAATGAAGAAACATTAGCTTTTTTTGTATTATTGCAACACTTCAAACCTATGATCAGTGCTTATGTGTGGCCATAGTCGCATGGAGCATAAGGCCAACCCCTAGTCAACTTGGAAAGCTTTGGATCATGGTCATCCCACTTGTGAAGGTTCAACCCAACTAATTTGATGCAACCAAGGATTTTTCACTATTTATGGAGATCAGGGTATGGACTTCAACCACCATAGATGAATATCAGAGCTCTTGATGCAAGTTTTACTTAAAATATATGTATGACTATCTTTTTCTGAGAAAACAATGTAACTATTTCACCCTTTTATCCTTGATATTAGAGAGGTCGACCTCATCTCAACTAGGGTTTTTATTTATAAACAATGTATTGAACCCTATAATATTTAGTTCAAGGATATGATATTGTAGTGTGAGCTTATGAAACCAAGTCTTATATTGATTTCTTATCGTTATAATTAAAAATCCATTATGGATTAGATATAAACAATGTAACTATTGTAATCTCTTTGTTGGTTAATGGAGACTTCATTTTGATTCATAGTGCAACTTTTTGGAATTCATGTAACCTAGTAGCTCACTAGCCTAGATTGGAAAGGGACCACCAATCTGAATTTACAAGAGCTTGTGTATCCTTATTTAATTTTAACTTGTTTCTTATGATTTTATGACGGGATATCACTCAAATTAGGTATTTACGTGTAGCACGAACTTATCTCTATAGTACTTAGTATTTGTTAATATTGATTGAATATAGTAATATTGTTTGAATTTTTAGCAATCTCGTGACTCTACGATAGATTAAGCATTGTTGCAGTAGAAACCCTATATATACATTGACACAATACTTAATACTTGTTATTGAGTTTGGATGAATAAAACTCTTATTATTTGGTTTGAATAATAGAAGCCCCCATTTAAGACGATGATTACTTGCAATATTATCACTCAAGGATTAAAATGAAAAATGTAATCATCCCTCTCTTTCCTTTGTGTTATATTTTATATATCCTTCTTTACCTCAAATTGAATACAATTCTCTTAATAATTTACACAGAGTACTTGAATATTTGATTGAAAACATATTGGAGGTCAAGATATGGTTTTTATCTAACTTGCTTTTTGCTTTATGCATCAGTCTTATTCTCCACAGTGTATTCTTATTCGCTCACACACCTATTTATGTATCATTCTTACTTTTCAAAAACCTTTATTTACCATAGTTTGAATGCCTCATCCTTTACCCATAAGTGAAATTTATTTCCTCTATAAAGATTTCATCTATTGCATGTGATCCAGGGTTAAAACGTATAAGAGTGAACTGAAATTCCTCCATAATATCTAATTTTATTTGGTAGACTATTGAAGGATTGTTGAGTATAGAAGGGGTTATCCTTGATTTGAATGGTTGAGGTATTATAGAAAGAACAATTGCATTGTAACATCCCCCTTTCAAGCATAGTAAATTATATTGTTACACAATTGTTTCTTGCATGAACATTGAGTCACATTGATGCAAAAGGATTGATCCCATAAACACATTAATGCACAATGGATTGTTGCATACATAATAAAATACATTTATGCCTAGTGATTTTTTGCATACATAACAAAATATGTTGCACAATGTATTTGTTGAACATATATTTAGGTGTATTTTGGCCCATTTCATACATATTGAGTTACATCAAAATACATTGAACTACATTTTCATGTGCAGTGAAGCTAGAATGAACACCTCAGAAGTGTAAATGGTATCTTGAATCATTTATTTATTTGTCAATGATACTTAGTGCTTGGATATATTGTTGAATATTTTAAATAGCTAGGTTATTGCACCCTTCCGCTAGTGGAAGCCACATTACACTTTAGTATTTTATTCTTTAAACATATAAGGTTAAGATATTTTTATTGCATTTCTATCAAATAGCTTTGGATGCTTAGGAAGAATAGTGGTTTGAATTTTGAGAGTGGATTTGCTTACATTCCTAAGAACTATATTCTCTTAGAGGGAACAACCAACCATGATATGAAAACACAAAAATTGATACCCAAAAGAAAAAATAGTTTCAAGAGATTTACCTCTCCATTAACAGTGAGGTTGGCCTAAAGAAAGGTTCTGAGCTAAAACATTTTGAGTGTAATTGAATGTGTAGGAAACTAAAGGAAAAAACCTAAAGACACCCTTGCATAGAGACAATGTCTCTAAGTGAAACATTTCATAGCCCCCATAAATTTGCTCACATCTCATATACTCATGTATAGTAGTTACTTGTTGCTCATGTGGTAGATCTTCTTTTAGAGTCTTGTAGTAGTGAGAAAAAGATGAATTTCAATGGAAACTTGAGTAGTATGATTCATTTTATGATAGACATCATTTTACTCTTCCTACCTGCATTGTATTTAACCCTTTTTAATTGAGAGCATGAACACTAATTAGACCCAATGAAATATTTCTCCTAAGGTTTGAAGTGGGAAATGCAAATAGTGATGGATTAGTTTAGAGTTGTCTAGTTTTGTTGACTATTCCTATTTTGATTACCATCTATAGACATTTTATTTGAGAATATTGTAGTGTAGTTCTATTGTTACATCATTAATGTTTTGTGTTCATATCTTTTACCTGTGCTCACTGTGCCTACTAGTTCATAAGTTCAACAAACTAGGTTGACACATCACACTTTTATAGTTCATTGATTTATTCAAACATGGATTTTATAGGGAACTTAGTGTAATCATTCCTCACACCTTTTCTAGCCAGGACTTAGGAACTTGAGCTCCCCCAAGGATTGGTTTTAAAAAAGACCTTTATCTATTGGTTTCCTTGTTGACAATGTAGATTTGTTAGAGTGTACTTTATGACTTTTGGTGTTTATCTTTCCATAGGATAATTGTATTCATTGGTTAAAACACATGTTTTACTATGGATAACCAACATATTCATTAATCTAACCTACATTGGATCAATATATTAGTTTTCATCCATCTCAATGCTTTTAGTGTGGAAAATTTGGAGGAATTAAATTATAGGGTCATTTTTACCAATGGTCACGATTTGGAAAATTTGAGGTAAAAACATTTAGGATCCATTTTGAGGCCTTAAATGGGAAATTTTTTGTGCCTCCATACCTTTCTATAGTCCTAGATTCCATAATCTACACGATGATTCCATTCCAACAAAACCAATATCATGTCAATCAAAGTTCATATCAGAAAGTGATGCCTCCTGGAAGTTGATCTATCGAAATTGACCATCATAATTCGAGAGGATGCCACATTAGCCCTTGTTACTCATGGGAAATTCGCTAACCATGTAGGTACTATGAATAAGACATTAGAAGTGTGAATTTTTAACTCATATTGAGGGTTCAATGGGTCAAATTTAACCTCTAGTTGGCTATCAATTATTTTATAATCAAGCCACTAAGAGGAAAATGGGTTTCTATTCGAGTGAATTTTGTTCCATAATCAAGCCACTAAGAGGAAAATGGGTTTCTATTCGAGTGAATTTTTTTCCATAGATGAATAGAGAGAGAGAGAGAGAGAGAGAGAGAGAGAGAGAGAGAGAGAGAGAGAGAGAGAGAGAGAGAGAGAGAGAGAGAGAGATAGAGAGAGAGAGAGAGAGAGAGAGAGAGAGAGAGAGAGAGAGAGAGAGAGAGAGAGAGAGAGAGAGAGAGAGAGAGAGAGAGAGAGAGAGAGAGAGAGAGAGAGAGAGAGAGAGAGAGAGATGGTTCATGTTCTATAGGTATCCCATAGGCCAAAAGTTCCATTCCTTTGTGCTTACATCCATTTACATTTAGAAAAGGGGAGAGTAATGTATCCTCACCTTCCAGCTAGGTTTTCTCCTGAAAGGGTTTACCATGTCATCTTTTTTGTTATTTCGATTTTTTGAGTGATTTTTATATTTTTTCTCTATATTATGCATATGTAGCAAACAATAACTTAATAATTCCATCAATCTAAGGAAAAATTAACCTTCCTAATATATATTTTAAAGTTCAATAAATTTTCTTGATCGGACCTATTGTGACGAATTGTCCAATGAAATATCCATTATAGTTTACATATCACAATATCATTGATCCTTTACTCATTTAAATGAATATATCATTTGGAGATTCTTTTTCTTACTATTACCAATCCTCATATGATTTCAAGCATTAGTGGGTCATACAATTCAGGAGGGCCTTCCTCTACATATTTATTTGTGATAGGTGGAGTCATAATGACTACCTTTCTTCCACCATTTAGTTGGTTTGGTACCCCCACCTTTACACATATGACATCCAATCATTCCATTTTGGAAATGCACTAGCCAATTCATTTCCTTTCGTTGGTTATTATTCTTGTTGTTTCATCATAAGTTCTCACATATGAATTGGTAATTGGATTGGAAGAAGCATAATGATCAAGGTATAGTGGTGAAAATTTCTAAAAACATGAAAATACTTGATGATATATTTTGGATTTCCATTATTAATGTTATGTGCTTTGGGCGCTTACGAGCAGGTTATAGTTAATGTCATGCATATGGTTAGAAC
This sequence comes from Pinus tabuliformis, assembly GCA_031772625.1. Classification (NCBI taxonomy): domain Eukaryota; kingdom Viridiplantae; phylum Streptophyta; class Pinopsida; order Pinales; family Pinaceae; genus Pinus; species Pinus tabuliformis. Next base: position 1,217,151,569 of record CM062817.1, on the reverse strand, counting down.
GAGTTCTAAGAATATTTTCATGTGATAATATTTATGAACAAGTTGTAATAGGGTATGGAAAACATATGACAAGTTGATGACAACAGTGTGATAAAAATTACATGATTTGTTTTGATGATCCATATTGAAGATCATGTTGATCCATTTTGATATATTTTCAAAATTGGTACACAAAAAGTTGGAGAAAGAGGTTGGTGCCTCAATAAGGTTGTAGCCTATTCCAAGTGGGTGCTTTTACATATTCAAAGGTTGGTGCCTCAATCAGGCTGTAGCCTATTGCAAGTGGGTTATTTTACATCTTTATAGGTTGGTGCCGCAATCAAGCTGTATCCTATAGGAGGTGGATGATTACACATTATCGAGGTTGCTTCCTGAATCAGGTTGTACCTTTTGGGTAATTTAATTGTGCCTTAAATTACTTTACACTAAATTATCATTCCAGTTATGTAAACATATGAATTACACTACACTATATGTGCTAGGAAATCAGTTTTCAATTGTAGAAATGTCTTAATCTATGAATGAGAGATAAATTGCTAACACTATGGATGTAAATGATGTTAGAAATACTGGGGGGGGGGGCGTGGGGTTCAATCAATATTTCCTTAGCAATTAGTACTTTTAAATATTTTCGTAGCATTAGTTAATCTTCAATTATTATTAATGTTTATCCAGTAACAATAGTAAACAAAATAACACAATAGGCACAAAAGTTTTAGGTGGAAAACCCCCTTCAGGTAAAAAATCACCAAATTATTTTATAATAAATTCTTTAATCTTCAGCCCCAACAGAAATGAAAGTTACATCTTCCTAGAATTCTAGAAAATCATTCTTCTCTAGCTCCCACTGGAAGGACACCCCAACACCCTGGTTTCTTCAATAGTCAACTAAATGGATGCCCCAATATTCTAGACCAACCTACCACCCTGAAGTGTTCAAAAGCTCCAACCTGTAGGCGACTTTATGCACCCACCTAGCACCTCCCTGCCACCCTATAATGATCAAAAGTGAGACAAGAGTGTGGAATTGCATATCAGGGACAATGATCCAGGACACAATATGATTTACAATGATTTTCTTATACTTGAACGAACACTCGATCACATTATGACCTGTAACCCAACCATGAAATCATCCCAACAGTGACTCCTATACCTCCCAACAATGCCTCTACGACTCTAGGCAGATTGACTCTTTTACAATAATTACTCTTGCAATGATGACTCTTTTACAACACTAGCATTTTGACAAGGCTTGACACTTGACTTGACATTGCTTCTTGGATCACATGCAACTACTATTATGCTTGCTTCATGTAATGGTACTTTGGCATTGCATGTCATTCTAGTATGTGTTTGAGTTGTTCTAAAGTGTCATCCTTCTTGCACATGCATTAACAAGCAAGACCTAAACAAATAAAAAACAATATACTTACGTTGTCCTGAAAAAACATATGTCAGAGATGATACTCAAAATTCAAATGCAAACACTAATCATACATACCTTGTTGTAGCAGACTTACCCTTGATTGTTGATGTCTGGTCCTTACCACAGTGATCCTTGAATGCATACTTTTTCTTACCTTCTAGGAGTTCGATATTGAATCTATTGTATCTATGTAATTTTGGATCTCCAAGGTATCAAGTTTCATCATATGGTAGCAATCTGAGTCCTCTTTCCAACCCCACAAGTATGATCAATATTGGAGTCTTCAAGAAAAAGTTATTCTCAATCTTCCACAATGACCTAATTATAGACTAGTTTAGTAGATCGAACTTATACAAAGTGCCAAGTGTCGCTGTTTCGACCTTCAGCACTGAAAATGATACCCAGAAAAATAAATTCCTCCCGATTTTTGTAAATATTTATGAAATGTGAATCCAATTCTTAGAGAGAAAGTTATGAGGATTTTCCCAAGGTCTCCTGTTTGACATGGAATTTGGGAGCCTGCAAAAACCCTACCTTCCTCAACTCATATATCTACAAATATAGAGATCCAAGATCTGAAATTCGGTCGAAAGGTTCTTCAACATTTTGGCTCAAATGGGTTTTAATTTTAGCTTCCGTTTCTTCGTAGAAAAATAGTTATAGAAAACATTCCACGATGACCTAATTGAAGCAGTGAAATCCTAAAATCCAAGGCTCTAAACTTGATTCAAAACAGACCTTCAAACTTAATCATAATTTTGTACCCTAACCAGACCTCAATGAAACCTAAAATCCCTACAACATATTTTTCATTAGAAGCTCACGAGGGCCAAAAAATTACATAGGTGCTCTCACAAGATATTTCATTTAAAAGTGCTTGCTACAGGAGGATATGAGGGTCACTATTTATAGAAATGTCTTGAGTTGAGAGGGTCCTCAACAAGTGAATTTTGGATGGATTTTAGGAGCATAAAACATTATTAATTATTGACTATTCAATGACCACAACTAATGATGAGTGCCATGCGACAACCCCATGGGGTTTTAGCCCACTAACTAGGGTTGCTAACTTCAAACATGAATAAATCTCAAACCATGAAGAACTAGTTGGCGTGCCATATATCAATAGAAACATCTCGATGAGTAAAATACATCTGGAAGATCACTTACTCATAGTAGGATGAGTTGTCAAGTCAAAATTCCCATGTAATATAGGGATAGCCCTTAGTGTTGCTTGGGTTGACATCAATGACAACCATCGATCAACAATCTCCCCATTTGGCATTGATGGAAATAGAAGTACTCCCCCTGTGACCATGACACCTCTTCCTACTGCCTTCTCTCCCCCTTTGTCATCAATGGAAAAGGGTAACTCCCCCTGCCAAATTGTCATCCTGCGGACCTGAAGACACCTCCACTCCCCCTTTTTACTTTGTTAGAGAAGAGAAAGAGTCTAATGATAACTTGGGAGAATCCCAAGATTTTGGCAAAGATACTCAAATGCTTCATGAGGTAATGGTTTGGTAAATATGTCAGAAATTTGTTCCTTTATGCCAATATATTCAAGCTTGATATTCTTCTCGGCGACTTGCTCTCTAACGAAATGATATTTCATCATAATGTGACTTTTTTTGGAATGCATCACAAGATTCTTGGAGATACTAATGGCACTGGTGTTATCATAGAAGATGGGAATAGTCTCATCAAACTTGACTTAAATATCTTGCAAAGTTTGCTTCATCTAGAGAACTTGAGTACAACAAGTTGTTGTCGTGATATATTCTTCTTCTGTTGTGGATAACGATATTGAAGACTTCTTTTTTTTTAACCATGAAACAAGGCAACCAGCTAGTACTCTTATGATCATCAACACTTCCTTCCCAATCTACATCTGTGTAAGTTTGGATAACTAGATCATTTCCTTTGGGATACCATAAACCATATTCTGATGTTCCCTTAAGGTATCGAAGAATTATTTTGATGGAAATTATATGATATTTGTTTGGTGCTTCTTGGAATCTTGCTACTTGTCCAACTGCCAACATTATAGCTGGCCAAGAAGGTATCACATATAGAAGATTTCAAATCATATATCTATATAACATTTGGTCCACATCCTTTGATGAATCTTCTAAACTTAACTTGCAACCTATTACCATGGGGTAAGGATAGGCTTGCAATCTTCCATATTGAATTTCTTGAGCATTTCCTTGATGTACTTGGTTTTCTATATAAATATTCCTTTATCCTGCTAAGATATATGAAACCCTAAAAAGTATGTTAGCTCACCAGGTAGAGACATTTCAAACTCACTTTTCATATTTGTGGAAAATTTTTACTTAATCTATCATCATTTCTTCCAAATATTATATCGTCCACATATACCTTGATAATTATTAGGTTATCTTGATCCACTTTCACATATATATTGATGTCAGTGCTTCCTTTCTTAAATACTTGTTGATCTAGATATCCATCAAGATGAACATACAAAGCTCTGGGAGATTTTTTGAGACCATATAGTGTCTTCTCTAATCTACAACTCTAGTCTTCCTTATCAGAGAGAAGAAAACCTTCAGGTTGTTCAATGTAATCTTCTTCTTCCAATTCACTATTTTGAAAGATTGACTTAACATCCATTTGGTACACCTTGATTTTTCTCGAACATGCATAAGCAAGAAACGTCTCGATAGCTTCCATTTTAGTAATGGGAGCAAATGTTTCTTCAAAATCAATTCCTTCTACTTGTGCATATCCTTTACAGACTAATCTTGTCTTATCCATAGTAACATGTCTATCCTCATTCAATTTGTTTCTGAAGACCCATTTAGTTCCAATAACATTTTTATCCTTTGGTCATGGAACCAAATCCCAAGTGTCATTCATCTCAATTTGATCAAGTTCTTCATTCATAGCTGCTACCCAGTGTTCATCTTGACTAGATTACTCAAAATTTCTAGGCTCAAATGTTTCTAAAAGAGCAAGGTGGGCTTGTTTTTATGAACGAAGCTGTCAACTTCTTCTGGTTCTAATTCCTTCATTTATGCTGCCAATGATTTGATTTGATGAACGGTTCTTTTGATACCATGATTTTAAAACTTTTGGAGAAGTTTCTTGTACATCCTACTGACCATTTATTATTTCCTCTTGGTTGATTGTTGTTTCCTTATTTGATTGGTTTTGTTCTGGAACTTCTTTTTCATCCTTCACAAATTCTACCTGAAGCCCCTCAGAGACGATCTCATTGTTATCCTTTAGAGCATAGTCTTCATCAAAATTAACATTTATGCTTTCAACTATTTGCTTTCACCTCAGATTGTAGCATTTATAAGCCTTTACTTTGTGTGAATAACCAATGAAAATACCTTCGTCAACACGGGAATCAAACTTGCCCAATTTTTGGTCTTCTCTTTTGATGTAGCATTTACTTCCAATTTTTTTGAAGTATTTGACATTAGCCTGTCTTCCCTTCCATTGTTCATATGGAGTCATGTTACAATTGTTCTTGAGCATAAATTCGTTTATAATGAATACAACTATACCGATTGCTTGAACCCAGAATTTATCATCCAATTTTGAGTCATTTAACATTGTTCTAGCCATTTCCTGTATGGTTCTTTTTTTTCTTTCAGCAACTCTATTCTGTTGTGATGTTCTAGTTATTGAGAATTACCCTTTTATTCCATTTTCGTCACAGTATTGCTGAAATGCTTTCGATGTGAATTCTCCACCATTATCTGATCTCAGACATTTAATATTCAAATCGGTTTCATTTTTGACCAATTCCTTGTAGTTTTGAAATATTTGAATGCCTCAAAATTTTTCTTTAAGAAATGGATGGCTGTCATTCTGGTGTAATCATCTATCATTAGTATATAGTATAGTTCACTGTCTAAACCTTTTGTTCTCATAGGACCACATAGATTAGTGTGTATTAATTCCAATGGACGTGACGCAAAGTGTTCCTTTGTCTTGAACTCAACTTTTGTCTGTTTTCCGTGCTGCCAAGATTCACATATCATATTGGTAGGTTTTGAAATTTTAGGCATTTCTCTTACTACCTTTTTTATGATCCTGACCAAATTGTCAAAATTCATGTCCCATTTGTTTGTGCCATAACCAACTTTCATATTATTTTTCCAAAAATCACCCTTTAGGCATTTCATCCAAAATGTATATGTCATTTGGAGCTTTGCTTGCTATAGCCATAATTTTTCCAAATTTTCCTTTCTTGATTTCACATTTCTTGGAGTTGAATAGCATTGTGTGTCCTTGATCGCACATATGTCCAACACTAAGAATATTGTGATTCATATTTTTAACCAACAACACATCCTTCGTTAATGCATCCTTGCTTCCAAGTGTGAGTGTACCTACTCCTATGACATTTGAAGGCCCATCATTTCCAAAATACAATGTTCCATCCTTCTTTGCCTACAAGGATATGAAGCTATTTTTATCTCCAGTAATGTGTTGAGCAACCACTGTCAACATACCAAACATTTCTGTTTCTTTGAGCCTTGAGAGAGATAACAAATTTTTTAGTCTTCTTTTTCCATACTTGTTCATTCTGATTTTGTGAGAATTCCTTTGAAGAGCTTCCAAGTCTGCAATATTTAGCCAGATGTCCAAAATTGTTACATTTGGAACATTCAACATCATCTCTCAAATGATCAAATATGTTGATATTTTGTTGAGTTCTAGAATATCCATTTCTGAAAGATCTCCTAGAACCATACTCATTCCAAACATACATGCGACATTCTATAGCTCTATGGCCAAACCTTCCACATGAATAGCAATGACCATAAAAGATAGTTTGATACCTAGGAGGAAATATTCTTCGAGGAATTGTTTTCCATGGTTCTTTCTACAAGTTTTGATCTCTTGATTTAGCTAAGAGGTCTACCTGCTTGGTAGATTTTCATATCCATATTCTTTTTTTGTCATAGAAGGACATGACTCCTTTCCAGATTTTTCTTTGTAACGAAGACCACTCTTGTCACTGCATGATCAATGATTGCTGATGAATTCTTCCAATGCCTTTAATTTGTTGGCATAGTTTTGAATATTTTTTCCATTTTTTACTTCCTTTCATAGAGAAACTATTTCAACTTCCATTGCCTCTATTTCCTTATTTCTTTCCTTTAATTCTTTCATGAGTGATTCTTTAATTTGTTTGTATTCTTCATCCTTGATTTTAAGATTTAGGACATGTTCTATTTCTTTCTTTAATTCATCTTCAAGAGTTTTGGCATGCTTCTTTTCGGCCTTGATCTCTTTGATAACTATGATCACTTCGTTTTGAAATTCATCCTGAGTCATCTCTTCTTCTCCTTCTTCATCATATGCCTCTTGCTTATTATGCTTGACCATAAACAATACTCTTTCGTTGATTTATTCTTCATTATCATTGTCTTCATTAGATGAGGAGATATATTCTTTGGAGAAGAAACTCTTCTTAAACCATTTATTCTTGCCTTTCTTGTTGTACTTCCTAGGACCTTTCTTTCCCTTCATAACAACCTCATTTTTGTGAGGACACTTGGCTACAAAATTCCCAACCTCACCATAATCAAAACATATTAATGGAAACTTACCTTTGAATTTTCCATACCTGTTCTCATTTTCCATGTGAAGTAGGAAAATTATTTATCTAAAGATTCTTTTGCATCTTCTTCCTTTTCTTCATCCTTACAACTGCAAGTTTTTTCTTTCGAAGTCTTCTTGTCCTTATTAGTCTTCTTGGATGAGGCAAATCTTGTTTCTAAGTGAAATGTGTCATCCTCTTCTTCAATCCTAATTTCATATGCCATAATAATTCCATGTAATTAATCTATGTTGAGATTGGTCAAATTCGATCTATCTTCCAAGACAGATAACTTTAGGTTGAATCTTGTTGGTAAGGTTTTAAGGATATTTCAGACAACAATTTTTGTGTCGATAGGTTCTCCCAAACTTTCCAATGTATTTGTTTTTTCATCAACATGCTACAATTATGCAGTGATATCTTCATCTTCCTTCATTCCGAGTTGCTCAAGTTTTGCCCTGAAATCTTGAAGCTTTACTTCTTTCACATGTGAGTCACCTGCATATATATTCTCAATATTTCCCCATACCTCTTTAGCAGTTTTGCAAATAAATACCTTAACATAGATAGATTTTATAAGCCCACTGATAATAAGATATTTAGCCTTTTCATCATATACAATATTTTTCTTACCTTGTTCATTCGGGGTCAATGTGAAGCCTTTTTCAATGATTTCCCATACTTCATATCTGTGTACCAGCAAATGAACCTGCATTCTTCATCTCCAAAGCACATAGTTATTTCCATTGAACAAAGGAGCTCTACGCTTGGTGTATTCTATGATCTCCTTCTAGTTGTTAGACTGCTATTGAAGTAACCAAGCTCTAATTCCAGTTGTTGGAAATACTGAGAGGGGGGGTGAATCAATATTCCTTAGGAATTATCACTTCTAAATATTTTTAGAGCATTAGTTAATCTTAAACTATTATTAATGTTTATCCAGTAACAATAGTAAACAAAAGAATACAATAGGCACAAGAATTTTAGGTGGAAAACACCCTCAGGGTCAAAACCACTGAACGCTTTTCTAATAAATTCTTTAATCTTCAGCCCCAACTCAAATAAAAGTTACAACTTCCTAGAATTCTAGAAAAGAATTCTTCTCCAGCTCCCACTAGAAGGATGCCCAAATCACCTTGGTTTCTTTAGTAGTAAACTAAATGGATGCCCCAACATCCTAGACCAACCTACCACCCTAAATTTTTCACAGGCTCCAACCTATAGGAAAATTCATGCACCTTTCTAGCACCTCCCTACCACCCTATAATGATCAGAAGTGAGACAAGAGTGTGGACTGTTTTACAGGGGACAATGATCCATGATACAATATGATTTACAATTATTTTCTTGTACTTGATCAAACACCCAATCACACTGTGACCTATAACCCAACCATGACATCATCCCAACAATGACTCCTATACCTCCTAACAATGCCTCTTCGACTCTAGGAAGATTGAATCTTTTACAATAATGACTCTTTCAATGATGACTCTTTTACAAATTTATAATGATCTCTTTTACAAATTTACAATGGTGACTCTTTTACAACACTAGCATTTTTTATAAGCCCTAACACTTGACTCAACATTGCTTCTTGGATCACTTGCAGCTATTCTTGTGCTTTCTTCAAGTAATGGTACTTTGACATTGCATACCCTTCTAGTATGTGTTCGAGTTGTTCTGAAGTATAATCCTTCCTGCACATGCATTAACAACAAAGACCCAAACAAATACAAAACAATATACCTACGTTGTCTTACAAAAACATATGTGAGAGATGATACTCAAAATCAAATGCAAACACTAATGATACATATCTTTTTGTACTAGATTTATCCTTGACTGTTGATGTGTGGTCCTTACTTGAATGCATAGTTTTTCTTGCCTTCTAGGAGCTCGATATTGAATCTATTGTATCTATGTAACTTAGGATTTCCAAGGTCTGAAAGTTTGTCCTCTGGTAGCCCTCTGAGTCCTCCTTCCAACCCCACAAGTTTGATCGAGATTGGATTTTTCAAGAAAGAGTTATGCCCAATCTCCCCTGAAGACATGATTATAAAGTGGTTTGGTACAATGAACTTGTACAAAGTTCCACATGTCACTATTTCGAACTTCAGCCCTGAAAACCATACCAAACAAACTATAGTTCATCCTCTTTTTTCATTGTTTCATAAATTTGAATCCAATGCTCAGAGAGAAAGTTATGATGATTTTCTTCAGGTCACTTGTTTGACATGGAATTTGAGAGCCTACAAAAACCCTAACTTCCTCAGATCATCTCTGAAAATATATCAAACCAAGATTTGAAATTTCATTCACGAGGTGCATCATGATTTCAGATCAAATGGGTTTTAATTTTTTCTTTTGAAGCATCATACAAAAATAGTTATAGATAAAATTCCACGATGACCTGGTTGAAGCAGTGAAATCCTAGAATCCAAGGCTCTAAACTTGCTTCAAAACAAACCTTCAAACTTGATCATAATTTTGTGCCCTAACCAGACTTTAATGAAACCTTAAAATCCATACAACAAATGTTGTGTTAGAAGCTCATGAGGGCCAAAAAATTACAAAGGTATTCTCACAAGATAGTTCATTGAAAAGTGCTTTCTAGAGGAGGATATAAGGGTCATTATTTATAGAAATGTTTTGAGTTGAGAGGGTACTCAACAAGTGAACTTTGGAGGGATTTCAGGAGCATAAAATATTATTAATTATTGACTATTCAATGAACACAACCAATGATGAGTTCCATGCCACAACCCCATGGGGTTTTAGCCCACTAACTGGGGTTACTAAATTCAAACACAAAAAATTCTCAAACCATGAAGAACTATGTGGCATGCCATATATCAACGGAAACATCTTGACAATTAGAATCGATATAGAAGATATGTGACTTAGAATAGGATGACTTTTCAAGTCAAAATGTCCATGCAAGATCAGGGTAGGCCTTGGTGTTGCTTGGGTTGACATCAATGAAAACCATTGATCAACAAATGAAAATTATTTTTGTGAGAACATATGATATGAAATGAATCATTTCAATTGAAATACTAGTCTAGAATGTTATGAAATGCAAACATGATTCTATCTTTTGATGAACTTCTTCTTGAGAAAAACACACATACTTGATTATGTAAAAGCATGAATTTTATTATTCTAAAAAAAAAGATAATTATCTGCTACGAAAGTGATTGAAATGTATTCCATGAAAGAAATAATTTTTTTATCTAAGAAAGCATTTGGACCTGATCTAATAAAAACATAGACAACTATGCTAGCAAAGATGGATACTATAATATATCAAAAGTAATGTTGATTATACTAGGAAAGTAGTTAAATGTATTATAAGAAAATGAAAACTATTCTAATTTGATGAAAGTAAAGACAATTTACACTAGAAAGTCATAATATATTCTAAGGAAAGTAGAAATATTATCTATGGAAACAATAACATCATTCTATCTATGAAAGTAGTGAACCTATGTGAAACTTCAAATTGACAAACCTAAAAGGTGCATGTGATTAATGCTTAGATTTATTCCATATGCAGTGAGTGCAATCCAATGTTATGCAAACAATTATGAAATGATGTTCTCTTAAATTATAATTGTAAATCTAGAGGATGGATGTGAAATCGAAGAAATAAAAATGAATGCAAATGTATGAGGGTAGAAATGTAAATGTTTTTGGTGTTTTGAATGTAATTCAAGCACTTGATATATCCTGTGAAAGAAGAAACACAATGAGAAAAAATAAAAGATAACTATGAAAAGAAACAAAACATTTCATTGTGAAATAAAACGGAGTAAAAATAGAGTACGAAAAGGAAAATAATACTACATATATCATATGCCACAAGGGGGGCTTCCAGGTGATGGTTGGTATTTAGAAAACACATAGAAATTTAATACTTCTAGCACAACTTTCTCATCAAAGCTCAATGATAGCTAGAGGAAATACTTGATATTAAACTATAAAAATTGCATCCATAAATACTTATCCTTTCATTAACATGACTTGTTCCTCGCTTATCAATGAGCCTATTTATAGTGTCTTCTAACAATAACTAACTAAGAAACACATTGTTATAAATATGAAGAGATAAATGACAATTAGCAGTCCTATTTCACTTGCATTTTTAATTCTAGTGATTTTTTATGACTCAAAATATCATATTAAGATATATCTGACACGTCATCACTTATTTTCACTAATTCTTGAATTCTTGAAGATGATTACACGCACCTGAGGTTGTTTTACTAGAAGTAGTAGCTCTAATATAATCATCCTATGTTCCATTTTCCACACGATTGTTTACCAAGAGTTTAACTAGACTATTGTGGTTATCCAATGATCATTTTCTTGTGCCAAATGGGTGGAACACCATGCTAGAGCATTTTAACATTTTCCCATGTGCTTGAGTTGAACTGTTTACTTTGGAAACCAATCAATCCTCGAATGTTGCTACAAAATATCACCAGAGCTACAAAAATTGTCAGATTCTGTAATTTTTAAAAATTATGTCAATTTTATAAAGAAAAAAATCGAAAACCATTGAGATATTAGAATGTTTACCTTTTTATGCTTTTGTTGCTCAAATGGCCCAATATTTCTATAATTTATCTGGATATTAAATGTCGTTTTTCTTAAGATACTAATAATATAGTAGGCCAAATTTATCTCTTTACCTTTTAGAAAGTGCATGAAAAGTCTAATGTGATAGAGAAGAATGGTGCCATACCTGCCTTCACAAGTAATAAATTTATGGAGGATGAATAGTAGGCTCCTCCATTTCCTCTTGAAAGTTGATGCAAGTATGCCCTTTTTCCAATTTTCAACGTCATATTATGCTTTTTAAGTATAACTTTCCATGAGTAATCTCTAAGACACTAGAATTTAAACCAATTTTTACTAGTCCTTGGAAGTCTTGTAGCTTTAGCTAGGAATGACTCTATCACCTTTATTCTAATGTCCCCAATTTCTACTTCAACTGCATCAAATGCTCTTGCGAATTCCCTTGTTACTTATATATCATAGCCTTGAAACTTATCAAAGAAATAAAACCATCCAACACCTTTCAATTGCTTCCTACACTTTACACGGGCCTCAAGAAGCTTTCCACCTTCAGGTTTTAAGCAGATAATTTTGCACATTCAGGTTTGTACCTTTAGACTGTTTCTATGAGGATGGTTATGGTATGATCGAGGAACATTAAAATAACCTGAGGAAAATGGAGCGAGAAATGTGGTGGGTTATCATGTGTGCAGGTGATGGCAGGTAATGATAGGATTTTTCAATCGTATGATAATTACATAATTTCTTAATAAAATATTAAATTATTTTATAAGCAATTTGATGATGCACTCACATTATGTTTGGAATGGGATTGAGATTATGAGGATTCGTGGCATAGAAAGAATGAAAAATATTTCACCATAGTTAATTGATATGATGCTACTTTAGAATAGCCCCTCTTTTTTATTGAGCTATAAAAATAATAGGTAAGTCCAAATATCCTAGGCCTATATTTTCAAAATTAATAAAATTAACTAATTTGTACTGCTTATGTTACCTGTCAAAATATACAACAACTTATTCTTACTATAATTGTTGATTTCTATTGATCTATAAATAGGGCCATGGCTATTGCTTTAATGAAACTAGCTAACCATTGATTTTTTCTTTGGCTACAAAATTTTATCAGTCTGAGAATATTGAGAAATATGCTTCAAATATTCTATTACGAAGTTGATGATGTGTTGGAATTGATATTTTTTTTTATTAAAATAGCAACAAATTCTTAAAACTAATTAGTTTTAATAAAAAAAAATTCAAATACGAAAAAGAAAAGAGGGAAAATCCAGGCTGCCAAGAACCATGGTTTTCAACCATGATTTCTTGTATAATTATGCCAACATGTTGGTTTTGCATACCTATAATTTTACTTTTATTACACACACAAATGCACACATATACACGTACATATATATAATTTTTATTTATTTTTGTTTTTAATATAAAATAATTAAATGATAATTAGTGGGGAGGAGGATCATATCCTTTTTTCACCAACTTCAACTCAGTATTCTGCTACAAAATTTGACAAATTCTTCTCTTGTTAAGGGATTATGGTAAAGTTTTAACCTATGCCAATTAACAAGAAAAGTGATTTTTGCTTCATCAATGGTCTTGATTCTTACTTCTCCATTATCCAAAAAAACTTCTACTTCATAGGGGCCTAACTAGTGAGTTTGGAATTTCCCTTGAAAATATTTAAATTTGAATCAAACAAAAAGGCCAAATAACATGCTTTGAATTTCTTGTGCTTCATAAATTTTTCATTCCATCTCATCCTTTATTTTTGAATGATATATGTACTTTGAATGGCATTTTTTTTATTTCATCTAACTCACTGAGTTGTGTCAATCTTTTCTTTTGGGATTTAGAGAGATCTAGCCCAAATTTGATTTCCTATAGGTCTCCACTTAGAACTCAATAGGAAGTAGAACTAATTTTCCATAGACAATATCATAAGGAGTGTGTCCATTGGTATTCCTCCATGTGTTTTTGTATTCCCATAGTGCTTCTAGAAGTCTTTTTACCCAATCTTTATGATGTAGATGCATAGTCATGGCCAATATGGCTTAAAGAACTGTATGTGTAGATTGAACATGTCATTGGCTTATGGATGATATCAAGTGGATTTGCAATGTATGATTTTGTACTGCTCCAAGATTTTTTGAGGAAGCTTGGATGTGAATTGCAGACCTTGATATATTAAAATTTCTCTTGGGACATAAAAATGAGTGAAAATATCCTTTAAAAAAGTAGCAACAAAAATTTTAGTAGCAACATTTAATGGCTTAGCCTCTAGCCATTTAGTAACATAATCAATGAAAAAAAAAAGAATGTATCTTTTTTTCTTGGAAAGTGGATTAATTGGACCTACATAATCTAAAGCTCATTTTTCAAATGGTCTATCAATACCTGTGGATGCGAAGGAATTTCATATGATTGAATAGGTTTCCCATCCTTTGACAATTATTACATCTCTTGACAAATTCTTTGGCATACGTAAAAAGAGAAGGCCAATAATATCCCAAGGGACTAAATTCATTCAATTCTTATATTGGTGAAATGTCCTCCAAAGGTTCATTATGAAATGCTTTAAGTATATCAGGTACTTCATCTTCTTGAACACATCTCCTTATGATCAAATCCACTCTTGTTAAGTACAATTATCCTTATATCAAATAATCACATGCACTATATTTGATAATTATTTTTCTTCATTGGTTATAATTGAGGAGGAAACTTATGTGTAACCAAATAATTAGTGATGTCTTCAAACCAAGAAGATTTAGTATATATTGCAAAAATATGTTCATCAGAAAAACTATCATTTACAGGAATTGTTGTATTAATATTATGCATTCTCTAAAGAAAATCAACGACTATATTTTTCTTTCCAGGTTTGTCCAATATAGTAATGTTGAATTATTGTTGTTGGGCCTCCAATTTGTCATAATTTTGTTAATGAAACCATTCATTTTCGCATCATTCCATCCACCCATTGTCATCATTTTTAACCATATTTCTTCATAAATGCACCAAATTTCTGCATACATGTTTACATGGTCTATTATTATTATTTCCATTATTTTTAATGAATTAAGAAGGATTTTGCATGGTTTTAAATAAGGACAGTTTAGTAAGTTCAAGTTGTTGCATATTTGTTAAGTTTCCATAGCTACCTCCATGGTTGAGGTAGTAGCACCACTCTAGAATGAAATCTGACACATGAAAATTATTTCTAGAAGCTCCAATATGGATTTTGATTGGTCAAATTCCACCAAGCTCGCACATGTGGACCTCCAGCCAAAGATCAAGGGAAAATCATAGTAGTTTTGACCATTCAGCTTCAAATGCATTTTTTGAGAACATGCAAATGGATCTCAGAAAAAAAAAAAAAAAAAAAAAAAAAAAAAAAAAAAACAAGGTTTTTTTCCATAACCAACCCAATTAAGTTCACCATGAGCATTTTTCTCAAATTTGTTACCATTTCAGAGATTTTCGAATATCTTCGAAGCCTTATTTTTCAGATTATGTGGTGTACGGTTTTTCAAATTGTCATTTAACACAAAGTCAACAAATAAGTTGGAATGGACTGCGATTCATGAAATTCATGGCAACCAGGTGTCCATTCAGTTTTGATCTTTAGCCATATGAATTGCCATGAAGTTACATTGTAATCACTATATAAACACTCCATTAAATCAAAGGAGGAGGTTAATTTTTTATATGCAACTGTATTGTTTTGAAACTCAGCTTTTACTTTGTTAATGAAGAAGACATCTTGAAGTTCCAATGTGTGGTTTACTGATTGTTCAAAGCTTTTTAACCACCTGTTTGTGGAGGGCCCTTGCAAACAACGAAGGTTTTGTATTTGCTTGTTTTCTGTTTATTAATTGTTGTCTTTTTTGTTAAGTTTCTTTATTATTTGTTGTAGTTTCATATAAAATTTTGATATAGCTTCAATTATCTTTATATTCATTCATTTACATGCTTGCTCTGATCACTAGATTTAGTCATTTATATGCTATCTTAGACACAGTCATTTACATGTTTCCCTTCCATCAATTATTACAGTCATTTAAATTATGTTCACATGTTTTTCCTTCATCATTCTTAGGTAGATAGGATTGATAGATGTAGAGTAATAACTTTTATCATAGAATGCTTCATAGTTTCCTTTCAGCATAATGAGTGAATTTTCTTTCAGCATAATGAGTGAATTTCCTTTTTAGCATATGAATGTGTTTCTCTTTTTTAATTTTCATTCCTAGAATAGTTTCATTTTCAAGCATGGTTTTCAGTATTTGATTTTCATAATAATTTGACTTTCAAGCGTGCTTTTCAGTATTTGATTTTAAGAATAGTTTCATTTTCAAGCATGGTTTTTAGTATTTGATTTCATCTCTGGCTTTATGCAATAATTGATAGAACCATAGTTCAACAAATTTTGTTCTTAGAGATCAATGTTAGTTTATAAGAGTTTCTGCTTCAATGTAATTTTAGAAGAATAAGAAACATCCTGATTTCAGTAGAAGTAAGAGATAATCCTAGATTTAAACTTATTAATTTCATTTGGAACATAAAAATAAAAACATCCTTAGAAGTAATATTTACAAACTCAATCATCACATTGATAATCTGATTTAATAAAAAGGGCTTCTAGCATATATTGTGCAATTGCACTTCACAATTTTACCATCTCAGGTCGATAATTTATGTAATCAATTTAAGACAATTAAATTGACAAAAAAATTGGCATCCTTGCTGGGGAAGTGTAAATATGAGTCTTTTCCCTTTGCATTCTAAAAAAAAAAAAGAATTTCCATTATGGTTATTCATGCTTAAACATAGAAATTGAAAAGGCATATCCCCAAAACAAAACCCCCAACCACTAAAAAAAACTCACTAAATGCATTTGCAAAACAATATCTACAAAACATGATGTTAAAGAAGTCATTTAGAGAATTAGGGTATGCCACCACAAGGATCTTCTCAAATCCTTGTCCACAACTTATAATGGTCACTAGGGATGAATCTTCATTTCAAAGGATAGACGAGGAACAAAGCATCCATGAAGAGGATCCACAAGAAGAGAATCTAGAAGCTTCTTCTAGTTATCTTTGTAATGAGATTAATGAGTTATGGATCACATGCAACGAAGTTCAAACAATAGAGTTAGAAATTGAAAAATATCTATCATATATATCACAAGATCCCTTGTGCATTCATGATTTTAAACAAATTTCATAAGAAGAACTTTATGATATGAAAATCAAGGAGATCTAAGAAAACAAAGATAATTTCAAAACTTGCTTTAAACTAGGCATTAGGCCACAACACCACTCCATTTTTCAACATCCCTTAGCATCAAATCTTTATGACCAACTAGTTTTTCATGTCCAAACATTCATTAAGGGATATTTTTCAAACATGGATATGAGTTATGATCATGTTATGCAAATGGATGCATTGGAAATCCTCTTATACCTGAGAGAATAACTTCTTTTTCTAGAATAGAGTAGTATATAATAGAATTAATAAGTAAATAAGTAAATGAGTTCAAAATTAAACTTTTGGTTCAAACCATCATGAATAATTTTCAAATCATTGTTCAATACTCATTTGGAAAGATTTTATGGCAAAATGCACTAAGAACAATCCTATTTTAGGTAACGAAATAAGATCATTTTCAAAGAATGTTTTAAACAAATAATATCTTGAAATATAGTATTTAAATCCATTAATTGTTTTTCAGCTTGGATCACAAATAAAAAAAATATGGTTGAAATAAACACTAGATTTCAAGATAAATTTTGAGGACAGAGTTAGTACAACATTGATTTGAGGGGTCTAATGCAAACATTTTTACATGATATATATAGGGAATATATTCCTTGGAATATAGTTTCCAAATCAATTTGAATCACCTCAATCTGACATCATATGAAAAATATATGCTCAAATACTAATTTCTTATCGAAATATCTGCATGGTGACAATTTTAGGTCTTGCATTTTCATTGGCATATTGAACATATAAAATCATCTTCTTTTTAAAACATGTTTCTAAGGGAGATATATATTTAAGTCTAGTTCAAGACAATTTTAATCATCCCATTTGGAGTTCAAATCTATGCCACATTTAGTGACTGGATGTCTTAAAATCAGCAATGTGAAACTCTGTCTCATAGGTATGTTCATCATATATTTTGTGATATCAAACCTAGGAATTTTGAAAACCTATTTCTACTATATATACAATTTTTTTTTTACTTTAAGCTCCAAGTGGAATCACATCAATCCTATCTTTAACTAAAATTACACTCCAAATAGTTATTGTTGGTATAGTAAAACATTCGCAAGCAGCTCTATCAGACAGGGTACTCTTCATCATTTTTTACATATCATTCTAAAACATTTTGAAAACATATTTATACTGGAAGTAGACATATGAATTCACTCCAAATTTGCTTTGGAATCAACCTAATTGGACAAAAAATGAATATTTTGCAAACAAAATACCACTACAAGGTCTAGGTTGGCCACCATTCCTTGAGGAGTAAATAAATGCATCTTCTTTGTATATCATATTTAGACATGTTTTTCAAGAATTTCTTATAATTATTTTACATATTTCTTGGAAGAAGAGAGACTGTAAACCTCTCTTCCTCCATCTTCTAATATTGTATTGCAGGAAAGTGTTACATTTTTGCAGGTCCCAAGAAGATTTGAGGGGTTAACTCTATGCATGAAGGATTTTCAAAGTTAATATTTAAAATTTATATATGAGGATATGAAATGCAAATATTCAAGCCAAAGCAAAGTGGAATTCACAGGATGTTGAGTTATTCCAAAAGTCAAAACTCTTGAAGCTTGCTTTCATTTGCTAACCAAAAACACCAACAGCCTTACAACATGAATTGAAATCGACGCAAAGGACAAGAAGAACAACAACTAGAAGAAGAAGATTTAGATAAGTTCCAAGAATCATGGATACTTGTCGATAAAGAGCAGTTGTTGGAATCTGAGATTGAAAAGTTTCTTACCTTCCTATCACCAAATTTTATGAATAAAGATCACATCTCTAAAGACTTGCATGGAGCGATAGCAAGAAGCCAAGGAATACAATATTACATTGAATCTTGGTTCAAGATAGTCATTGGATCCCAGTATTCCATTCTTCAGTATCTTCTGACATCATCTCAATCAAGAAAGTTGGTCTCTCATATACTAGTACATATCAAAGAGTATATTTCAAACATGCATATGAGTTTATCTATCATCTTGTTACACAGATGGTTCCTTTGGAAGTATTCATATACTTGAATGAGCTTTATTTTTCAAGCAGAGCAGGACATATAAAACATAAAAATTAAAAAAAGTGAATAGAAAAATAAGTCATATTATGAAAACTAGCTTGTTGGCGTAATTGGACATGAGATTTGCTTGAAAACCGAGCAACTGGCAAGCAAAGTTCACAATAAGTTTTGCAATTTTATGATGGTTTCAATAATTTTTATGGTTCTTCAAATAATTCTTGGTTCTATTCTCGAGTTGGCTGATGTGGGATTCCTTAAGGTACACCTTCCAACAAATATTGTCCCATTGACCTCAACACCTTATCTGGGATCAAGATCAGAGATGATTTGGAGTGCCTTCGAACTTGCCTACATTAATGGCAAGCCTCCTTGTTGACAAAAATGGGAATACACCAATGTCTCTTGATTGTGAGATCTTGCAGGTGATTCGACTTCAACAAATTCATTTGTTGCTATTAAGATGCACTCAAGTACCTTGACACTCATTTACATTATCGGTGAGTTGTCTCGCATTGTTAACGACTTTCGTTAATGATCAGTAATCCAATGATTTCTTTCCATGCTCAAATTCAGTACATTCATTCACATGGTAATAATTGTACCATGATTTTTTGTTTTAGATGAAGACTAATGGTTTTATGGAATCCACAAGAACTTCCAACATTATATTTATTGAAAACACGTGATCTATGTATTTCACCCTACCATATTCACATTCTTCAAACCCTTTTTTTAAATCCTTCATCCCTATTCTACTATTTTCAGTCCTCATTCCTTATTGGATGCTCTACCAATGTTGTTATGACTGATCCCCATACTATGGTTGCATAACCTTTCCATGAGATCTTTTGTTTACCTTTTCTCTTCTCGCTGTCATATAAATTATTTCATGCTTCCTCAATGAACAATATGACCTTTTGTCATTCATTCATGCTTTACTTAATGGTTCATCAACATGAAATTCTTAAGAAAAAGAATTCTTTTATAGATATAGAAAGCTTGACTTTATGGTACATTCTTGTAGCACATGATCAAAAGGTAGTGATTTGTTCACATACAACATTCATGGTGCACATGGATATCATTCATTATTTGGGTTGGAAAGCACATGGATGTAGTAAGAGTCTTATTGATGTATTCCTCACAATGTGGCATGTTGGATATTCTACCAAAGACAATGACAAGTATTTGGATATGCTACTTTATGAACAACCTTGCCTTTCACAAAAGTAGTTTATGATAATGTGCAGGAGATTAATAAGTAATGCAAATATGTTTGTTTTATTACAGAACAAATCAAGCAGGAAACATATCATTCATGGGTAGCATACTATGGTGATAATTTCAACAAGAAGATGGATAACTGTTCTTTTTCATTTTTGAAACTATCAAGAAACAAGTGTGGAAACAAAGAATTGTGCTACCGGATGTAAAACTTTGGAGAATGAATTCATTGGTTCAGTGAATAAGAGAGAAAAATAAATCTTACCAAGATAGATGATCTACACCAATCCCTCAGAGCTTTGGTGAAGGATTCAATTGACATGACAAAATAAAGAATTACCGAGAACTATTTGAATTGTGAAATTTTCCAAAGCTTTCTTTGCATGAGGACATGCAAAATCTCCGGTGTGGGGGAATGTTGGGCCTCTAATTTGTCATAATTTTGTTGATGAAATCATTCATTTTCGCATCATTCCATTCACCCATTGTCATCATTATTTCTTCATAAATGCACCAAATTACCGCATACATATTTACATGGTTTATTATTATTATTTCCATTATTTTTAATGAATTAAGAAGAGTTTTGCATGGTTTTAACTAATGACAGTTTAGCAAGTTCAAGTTGTTTTAGATTTGTCAAGTTTCCATAGCTACATCCATGGTTGAGGCAGTAACACCACTCTAGAATTAAATCCAACACATGGACATTGTTTCTAGAAGCTCCAATATGGATTGTGATTGGTCAAATTCCACCTAGCTCACACATGTGGACCTCTAGGCAAAGATCAAGGGAAAATTGCAGTAGTTTTGACCAGTCAACTTCAAATGCATTTTATGAGCAAATGAAAGAAAATCTCGGAAAAAATAAAACATGGGTTTTGTTCATAAAGGGCCCATCTAAGTTCACCACAAGCAGTTTTCTCAAATCCATTACCATTTGAGAGATTTTTGAGGATATTTGGAGACTTATTTTGCAAATTATGGAGATATACGATTTTTCAAATTGTCATTTAATACATAGTCAACAAATAAGTTGGAATGGAATGTGATTCCTCAAATTCATGGCAACCATGTGTCCATTCAATTATGATCTTTAGCCATATGAATCTTCATGAAGTTACATTGTAATCACTATCTAAACACTCCATTGATGCAAAGGAGGAGGTTAATTTTTGATATGCAACTGTAATGTTTCTAAACTCTATTTTTACTCTGTTAATCAAGAATCCATATTGAAGTTCTAATGCATGGTTGACTGATCATTTAAATATTTTTAACCACCTATTTGTGGAGGTCCCCTACAAACAACGAAGTTTTTTCATTTTCTTGTTTTCTGTTTATTAATTGTTGTAGTTTTTGTTAAGTTTCTTTATCATTTGATGTTTCACCTAAACATTTGATATAGCTTCAATTATCTTTCAATTCGATCATTTACATGCTTGCTCTGATCACCATATTTAGTCATTTATATGCTTTCTTAGACACATTCATTTACATGCTTTCCTTCCATCAATTGTTACCGTCATTTAAATTATGTTCACATGTTTTTCCTTCATCATTCTCAGGTAGATAGGATTGATAGGTGCAGAGTGATAAATTTTATCATAGAATGCTTCATAGATTCATTTCAGCATAATGACTAAATTTCCTTTCAACATAGTGAGTCAATTTCCTTTGTAGAATATGAATGTGTTTCTTTTCTTTTTTTTTTCATTTCTAGAATAGTTTCATTTTCAAGCATGGTTTTTAGTATTTGATTTCATCTCTGACTTTATGAAATAATTGATATATCCATAGTTCAACAATTCTGTTCTTAGAGATCAATGTTAGTTTATAAGAGTTTTTTCTTCAATGTAATTTTACAAGAATAAGGAACATCCTGATTTCAGTAGAAGTAAGAGAGAATCCTAGATTTAAACTTACTAATTTCAATTGAAGCATAAAAATAAAAACATCCTTAGAAGTAATCTATAGAAACTGAATCATCACATTGATAAATTCATTTAATAAAAAGGGCTTCTATCATATATTGCGCACTTCCACTTCACAAGTTTACCAACTCCAGTTGATAATTTATGTAATCAATTTAAGACAATTAAATTGGCAAACACTTGTAACAATAAAATCCATTTGGTTATTCTACCATTAGTTATAGGTTTATCCATTAGATATCCAATGGCAGACTGATCAGTATGTGTTGGCTCACTAAGATGTCTTTTAACAGGTAATCTTAATCCCTACATTAGTTGTCAATCTGAGGTAAGTCTTTTTATCTCAAGAGTGCCAACACAATATGTGCAGTGAATCTAGAGGCTATCTAATGATGAATCATTGCAATCACTAAAGGCTAATTCTTTAATTCAATCACACAATTATGAAAAGAACTATCTATGGAAGAAATACTCTTAACGTACTCTGCAATTCTATGCAACTTGTTCTGAAATCAATTGAAACTGAATGCAAATAAGAATTACACATAGAATTGTTCAAATAAGCTTAAGACTAATTGCACTCAATCAAGTAAAGAAACTATAATTATTGCATCAAAACTATTAATCTATAACAACCCAAATCAATCTGCATTTCCCAATTGAACAGCAATGGTAAATGAACATCAATCAACAATCGATAACTGAACAAAAATCGGTAATTGAACAGTAAATAACGATAAAGGATTCCTAAATAGCAAACAATCTATATTGCAATATGTAGAAGTTAATCAGTCTTATCTCTCAAGATCTATGATAACATCTATTCAAATGAACAACAATTAAACACACATTCATTCATTCCAATCAAAGCACTGCTTAAGTATATCTCACAACTTCAATATGAATCTAATTGAATAGAAATATAAATCAATATCACAAATCTTCATGATAAATGAAATAACTAAACATTAAATCAATTGCCAAGACTGAATATAAAATTATGACACAAAGGAGCAGTGGAACTTCTTGTGACTAGGCCTAGAGTTGCTAGAAGCCTCTTCTTAATAAAAACTCAGAATACGGAGATGTATCAAACACAACCTTCTTTCATTAACTTCAAGTAACAATTGATAGAGTTACTGAATTAACAACATTGATGCTTCAAAAAAGAATAATTACGAATGAAAAGTTTGAACTTGTATCTAGTTGCCTTTCGGCCCTATATATAACATAAAAGAGAAACTTGGATAAAAGTGAATCCTCAGGATTGGGGGATGCTGAGGATTTTGCAATATAAAATCTAATCATATGATAAAACAGGAGCATTCGAATTGATCTTCCGCTTCCTTGTCTACCTTAGACGCCATGGCTTTTCCCTTTTATGGCCTCGTGTTGTTCTGCCAACTGAACAACTTTTTCCCAATCGCGTCTCTGCATACAAAGATAGTAAAGAACTAGTTTTTTGTACTAATCTGCCACATCTATCACCAAATGGTTTCTTCCTGATTTAGCTGATATTTTCCTCATTTTAATCTATAAACAGAGATAATATTATAAGGATGAATGATAAATGAAGCATTTAATGAAGATAAATCATACCTTTTTCCTGTCCCAACATATTCCCCATCTTACCTTGTTGTACGTCCTCGTGCAAGAGTATAATTCAAATGTAGCTGCGTGAGGAAATAAGTAGGATATACTTCCTCCTTGTAATTCCTAAAACCATTCTTTTGCTTGAGGACAACGAGAGCCTGAGTTACCTCATGATCTTTTAAGTTATAATCACTACGGTACTGATCAAGAGGGTAGCATATGATTGGGGTTCTGTAGCGGCATCCTATCTAATCTGGGCCCATTGTTAAAATCATATTGCTATATTTATAAAAACGAGAAGAGGCAGTTTGGAAGTTATGGTATCTGAATGGCTCTCGGCCCCTTACAGTGTTACTGGAAACTTCCCATCTTTGCCTTGATGCCGCCAAGGCTTCTTCTTTAATCTCCTGGAAGTATTCCTTTCCGGCCTGAATGATATTAGTATGGACTGGCGCCAATTTTCCTACGACATTGTCTTTTTTCATAAACTTCTTATTTCGAACAGATAGGAGTAATGGTTGTGTAGGCTCTCCTCTGACCCATAGGTCAATTCCATACTCATGTCTTTTGAATGTGTTGTAAGCCTTGGCTTATTTTAGTTGATTAGTAGCAAATGAGAGGAACCCCTGAAATTGAATGTCTCCTATAAAAGGGGTAGGGTGGTTGTGCCTATCATCCTCTAAAACTAAATTATGCATGTAGAGCTCACAAAAGAGTCACAAAACCTTCTCATCGTTTTCTCTGAAACATTTAATAAAACCAAGAGTGGTTTTAATTTCTATCGGTTTACCAGCCTTAACGGCCTTAACTTTTAACAGGAGATATCTCTCCATAATAAATAAAGCATAATTGGTGGTGGGGGCTCAACAAGACAGAGTGTTTGAATAGAGAGAACATACAGTCTCCATTTTCTCTCTGGCTTTCTACAATTGACCTTCTAATTTTTCAACCTTCTTTTGCTCATCCTTATATTGAGCAAAGGTCTCATCTTCCATCCTGGTAAGTGCCTCAAACTTCTTCTTTAGCCCTTGGTGTTCGTGTAAAGGGACCACCCTTTCCTTGTGCTGAGCTAGTTCTTGGTGAATTGTCAGAAGCTCATTCTATAATTTTCTAATAATGACCTCTCTAACCAAGGGGGTGTAAAGAGGCGTTTCATCTATTTGGACATCTGCATCCTGGGTTTCCGCAGGATCAGTCTGCATAGTAGCTTCAACTGCTTCTGAAATTACACAATCAACTTGAACATTTTCTTCAAGATCAGTTTGGACAGCAATGTCCACAGTGGGGTATGCCGTTTGAGTTCCCTGTGAAACGATACAAGGCTCCTCAGTTTGTATGGTAGTATCTTCTCTCATAGATGGTGCAGTTTGAATTTCTTTTGGGAAAACCTTAAGAAACTTTGTCTAAGTCTCATCATCCTTCACAGAACATTGTTCTATTTGTGTTCCTAAATTTTCCATTTTTGCTTTCAATTTCCTCGTTTTGGTTGCTTATTTTAGCCAATATTTCAGTTTCCTAATTACTTGCTTCTATTTTCTGTATTTTTTGAGCACCTTTTTAAGCTTAGCTTTGTAGGGCTCTTCTACTTTAAGGCTTCCGTCTTGAGATGTGTTACCCTCTACTACCTATACAGGCTGCACTATGTCATCAACATGAATGTTCTGAATTGGAATTGTGTTTTCTGGTGGAATTTCTCCTTCCAAATCATAATTATTATTCATTTCAGGTTTAGGAGATCCCAATGCAATGGTATCTCCTGAACAATCATCATTCTTGTGATCTTCTTCTTGGTAAGCCTTGTCCACAGGGGACTTTGAAAAGGGAATATCAATTGGTTGATTGGAATCTCTCAAATTTTCACCTTCATGGCTTCCTTCTACTGGGGGGTCCACTGGACCAGTGCCTACCACTTGAGTTTCCTTTCTGTTGGTTGTTTCTTCATGTTCCTCAGCTTCAAGGGGTATTTCCTCAGCAGGAATTGACTCCCTCTATTCCTCCATGGCATCAATGCATGGTTAGGTTTGTTCATGATTGGAATTGTCAACAGGGGGCAACCGGTCAGGGGTACAATTCTATTTCTTTGTGTTCCCTGGATGTTCCTTGCCTTTGGTAAACACTCCCATGCTTCCCAAAACGCTTGCCACTTCCTCCTCATAGTCTTGCAAAGGATGGTCTTGTGGGCTAAGAGGAGGTGTGCAGGATGGTCCGACTTCCATTGCTTGTGTTGGAATGTGTTGTTGCACTTTTACTCTCACAGAGTGTCTATGCTTAGCTGATTCTAGGGGTGTAGTGGGGATCTTTCACTTTAATATTTTCTTTGGGCTTGGGGTTCTTGGCCCTTGATGCTATGTTTCCTAATTTTTTGGGGGTGGAACCAAGGTAGGATTTATGATATTATCCCATGTTAATTGTTGTTGTGCCAATCTATTTGTGATGATTAACTTAATTAACCCATGATGGCTGACTACATTATGTGGGTCCTTGGCTGTTCTTACCCGTCAGGCAACATTGTGTAACATGGAATTTAGATAAAATGGTAAATTAACTCAAATTCATTGCTTTAAAATGGCTAGGAGTTTCAGTTGTCAGGGCTTTACCACATCATGTTGGCCGTCGTAGGTGATATATCTTTAGACGGCGACCACCAACTCTTGCCATGATTGTTGCAATGTTGAAGGATGAATTCCTTTCCCTGCTCGTACCAGCCACTTTCCTGGGTCCTGAAATGCTTCAATTGTACTGTATAAAAGCATGCATTTGTCTGCCCATTTTTCCCCTTCTACCGAAATTCGAGTGATTTCGGCCAAGACTTCTTCAAAAACCACCATGCTTATGTCTTTGACCATTGTACTACCGTTTTGCAGATTTTGCAAAAATTCCAGCTTTAGCTCTTCATGGAATCCCTGCAATCTGTTTAAATATTGCAACTAGCCAGTGCATTCAAGGATTTTTTGGGCTTGATCTGACACCATCAGTACTAGAGGCTCACTCTGAATTGCTCTCCCGCCCATAGTTGCTACACTTGAGTCTGGTTCTTCTGTATACAACTGTGTTTTACCCCTGTAATGCAACATAGCAACAATGTATATCACAACAACTATCAAGGAAATGACGCTACTTGGATAATTATTATCGTTTTTAGTTAAGTCATTCATCCTACCAACCATACTTAACACAAAATCGTATGTTTTCATGCCCACCATAATGGTTTCCATTCTTCAACCAATCAGAATTTTCTGCTAATTATTACACATTCTTGCTCATCATGCAATTCATACTTTGGAGGTAATCCAAATGATTGTCACACAGTTATCCATAACCGGAATACGTGCCATCCATATGTATGCCATCCCCCCTCTGATAAGAAAAGTGGGTCCACGTCCTTCTAGCACGCAGAAAACAAGCAAATAAACCATTGCGAAATAAATGTCGGCAACCAATCTAAAAATCACAGCACACAAATCAATAAAGCATTTAAGTGGTATCCGTCATCAGACGTGAATTGGACAAATCAAATAAAAACAACAATATTTAGTAATTATGTCAAAGATTTTTACCGTGAGTGGAATTAATCACATCAACATAATCAGCGGTTTATGTTTAATGTTTGTCGTTTAATGCTTGGACATATGGAATATGATAAATATAGATTAAAATTACCATGTTATGTGGCTTCTAAAAGTGCTACCAATTGAAAATTTTCATTAGAAATAAAGTCATAGGTGATAATAGGTAGATGTCATATGGCAATATAAGATAATACTTCAATACCACAAGTAGAGCCACTGCTTCCAGCAATCATTCATAGCCTCGGTAGTGTTGCTTTTTAACTCTCACAAATGAGCTAGAGTCCTTCCTACAGTTAATTTTTCTTTCTTTTGTCACAAAGAGACCATTATGTTGGCATGGTGAAGAGATAACCATAGTGCCTCTCACCAAGGTGTAACAAAAATGATCAAGCTGGCTCGTGATGAGACCCCCTATTCTTTTGACAAATTAATTATTAAGAAGGTCATTACCTTGGTTTGGTAGCCAAATTGGAATTTCACCTGTTACATCCTTATAATCCTTGTAGGTTGGCTCATGATGAGACCCCCTATCCTCTTTGGATAATGTTTTAAGAATTTTTCTATTTTATTTTGCTTCAGGAATATTTCTTGTAGAAAAAGGGAGGCTCATTTGCTCCTTCAAAGTCAGGGATGGTGTAAGAAGTCAGAAGATGCCAATGGAAGTGTTATACTCTTATCCCCTTAACATTATATCGATGATTTTTATCCACTTGGAAGTATGAACATAAGCCAACATGGATTAAGAATAATGAATCATTTCATGATGTGTCCACAAGAAAAGATGTCTAGACATGCATTGTAAAGATACACCATATTAGCTTGATGAATAAAGATAACCAACAAAAGGCTTTTAGAAGTCATAATGATAATCCTATTAACATTTTTCTTTAGAAGAGGCACAATTCAAGGTGAATGGTACTTATTTGCAATACAAAAGAAGAAGAAAATGGCATAATTATTTAGAGAAAAATGAGAAAAATTCACAATTTATCTCTTAAAAGGTGCGGTTCAATCGACAAAATAAAAATAGAAAATAAAAAGTGGTGTTCAATTGATTAAACAACAATCATTCAATCATTTGTATAGTGAAATCAATCAAAAACAAAAAAATGTTGTTCAATCGATTGAACGACAGTCGTTTAGTTGTTTGAATAGCGAAATCAAAATAAAGACAAGATGTGATGTTCAATCAATTGAACGGTAGGCGTTCAATGGTGTAAACAGTTAAAAACAATAGGAAAGTATGTTGTTAAATCAATTGAATAGTAATCGTTCAATTGTTTGAGCAACGAAAATAAACAAAAAAGAAAAGTGTTGTTCAATCAAGTGAATGACAATCGTTCAATAGTTTGAATAGCGAAAACAAATAAGAAAAAAATGTGTTGTTCAATCAATTGAATGGAAGTCGTTCAATAGTTTGAACAGCAAAAACAAATAAGAAAAAAATGTGTTGTTCAATCAAGTGAATGAAAATCATTCAATAGTTTGAATAGTGAAAACAAATAAAAAAGAATGTGTTGTTCAATCAAGTGAATGGAAATCGTTCAATAATTTGAACAACGAAAACAAATAATAAAAAATGCGTTGTTCAATCAAATGGACAGAAGTCGTTCAATAGTTTAAATAGTGAGAAAAAATAATAAAAAATGCATTGTTTAATCAATTGAACGACAGTCGTTCAATAGTTTGAATAGTGAGAACAAATAAAAGAAATGTGTTGTTCAATTAATTGAACAGCAGTTGTTCAATAGTTTGAACAGAAAAAACAAATAAGAAAGAAAACAAATGTGTTGTTCAATCAAGTGAATCACAATCATTCAATAGTTTGAACAACGAAAAAAATAAGAAAAAATGCCTTGTTCAATCAATTGGGTGGCAATCGTTCAATAGTTTGAATAGCGAGAAAAAATAAGAAAAAAATGTGTTTTTTAATCAAGTGAACGACAATCATTCAATAGTTTGAAAAGTGAGAACAAATAAGAAAAAAATGCATTATTCAATCAATTGAACTAGAGTCGTTCAATAGTTTGAACAACGAAAACAATAAGAAAAAATGTGATGTTCAATCAAGTGAATGACAATCGTTCAATAGTTTGAACAACGAAAACAAATGAAGTAAGATGTGTTGTTCAATCAATTGAATGGAAAGCATTCAGTTGGTTGAACAACAAAATGCGACAAAATAAAATGTGATGTTCAATCAATTGAATGGAAAACGTTCACTTGTTTGAACAACGAATTACAGAAGAGGACTAAATGTGTTGTTCAATCGATTGAATGACAAATGTTCAATTCTTTGAACAACGAAAACAAGGAAGAGAAAAATGAAACTTTTTTTTACATCGTAATGCCTACAAAGGTATGTACATTATTTATAATTTTTTAGGCAATTTCAATTTTTTAAAGAAAAAGTTGTTGGGTTTTCATTCCCTGCAACTAGAATTTTCATGGAGGGGTCCTCACTACCTACTCATAGAAAGACTCCTTGGTAAGCGATTGATGATAGAGGTGCACTCAATGCTCGTTTACCTTCAAATAATGGCCGGATCCATCTATGGTAGTCAAGGTAAGAGTACCATTGTTATGTACTTCTTGAATCTCGTAAGGGTCGAGCCATCTTGTTTGCAACTTGCCTGGGAAGTCTTGGAATCTGGAATCATACAGAAGTGCCCAATCCCCTTTTTGAAACGGTTTCTTCTTGATAAGGTTTTCATGCCATTTTGCCCTTTGTTGTTGTATTATTGCAGTTTGTTGCAAAGAAAACAATTGAGCCTCATCTAGTTCGTTAATCTGTTGAATACGTGTGGTTTGGGCTTCTAATAAATCTAGACCACTTCTTGGGCCATCCTTAGGGTCTTTATTTTGAATTTAATTGGAAAAATTGGTTCGTTACCGAACACAAGCTGGTAGGGAGAGTAGCCAATAGTATTCCTCCAAGTCATACGATAGCCCCATAAGGTCTCTGGAAGTCTAGCAGCCCAATCTCACTGGTGCGTTGAGACTGTCTTGGTCATAATTGCTTCTATAACCTTGTTGGTGCTTTTGACCTACCTGTTCGCCTGTGGGTGATATGGAGAAGTGATCCTATGTGTGATATAATGGTTTCTGAGAGTGATAGTAATCTTGTGCCCTATGAATTGCTTTCCCCCATCTATGATCACTTCTCGCAGTAATCCATATTGCACAAATAGCCCAAGAAGGAAGCTAATCACTACTTCCTATGTGGCTCTTGGTAAATCTATTGTTTCCACCCATTTTTTCACATAATCCCTGGCTACCAGTATGTAGGCCTTCTGATTGGATGGTAGATGGAATCGACCTATGAATTCTAATGCCCAATACTTGAAGGGTTCTATGACAAATTGTGTCTACAGAGGCATCTCATCAGATTGGCCAGGTCGGCCCATCCTTTGGCAACTATCGCAGGTCTGGGCATATTTTTTATCATCCTTAATTATAGTGGGCCAATAATAGCCCATTTGTAATACCTTATGTCCTATCCTTCGGTCTACAAAATGTCCCCATAGGGTTCATCATGGCAAGCCTTCATAATGTCATGGATCTCATCCTCGTGGATACATCTGCATATACACATGTCGGCCACTGTATGAAAAAGATATCTGCCTATCCAAGAGAACTAGGCATTGCACTAAAAAATCAATTTTATTTCTCTTGTCGTTAAATGTTTAGGTAGCTTCCCCACTACCAGATAATTTTCCACAACTACGTACCATGCGTCTTAACTGCCACGGCAAACAGGTGTTAATCCAGGAATTGGTCATCTACCTCTAATGGTTCATTAACCTTCAAGATTCGAGATAGAAAATCAGCAACTAGATTTTCCTTTCCTAGACAATCTTTGATAGTAATGTCGAACTCCTGCAAAAGAAATAGCCATCATGTTACTCGACCATTTGTGATTGGTTTATTAGCTAGATATCTAATGGCAGAGTGATCAGTGTACACAAAGACATGGTAGCTAGTTATATAGTGTCTAAATTTGTTTATTGCATAATTAATTGCTAAGCATTCTTTCTCTGTCACTGTGTAGTTGAGTTTTATAGGAGTGGGATTTCTGCTAATGTAATATATAGTATAAGGTTTCTTGTCCTCCTCCTGGCCGAGGATAGTGCCTATAGCTACATCTGATGCGTCCGTGGAGATGTGGAAAGGCAGCTCCCAATTTGGTCCACGTAATACTGGTGTTGTTGAGACTAGTTTATTTAATCCTACAAAAGCTATGTCACACTTGTCAGACCAATCGAAATCAACATTTCTAGTTAAAGATTATAAGGGTGCCACAATTTGTGAAAAATTCTTGATAAATTGCGATAATAACCTTCATATCTTAGGAAACTATGTACCTCTGTTTGGGTGAAGGGGGTAGGTAGTAAAAGAATTACCTATATTTTTGTTGGATCTACCTACATTCCTACTGCAGAGATGTAATGTCCTAGGATCATGCCCTCAATCATCATCATGTGACACTTGACATTGCTTAAACATAACCTGGTAGCAATGCATCATTCTAGGACCTTTTCTAGCGTTTGCAATGCTTGATCAAAATCATCCCCTTATGGAATAAAGTCCTCCATATATATCTCCAGTCATTCATTAATTAGATCAGCAAAGATGCTTAGTATAGCTCTCTGAAACGTTGGGGCATTTCACAAGCCAAATGGTAATACCTTGTATGCGAATGTGCCCCAAGTACAGGTGAAGGTCATTTTGTCCTGGTCTTCAGGGGTAATCTGAATTTGATTGTATCCACTGAAGCCGTCTAAAAAGGAGAAGAATTGCTTCCCTGCCAACTTATCGAGGACCTAATCAATAAATGGGAGTGGAAAGTGATCTCTCTATGTTTCTTTGTTTAACTCTTGATAGTCTACAAAAATACAACAATTCCCATTTTTCTTAGGGACGACCACCAATGGAGAGAACCATTTACTGTCTAAGATAGGATAAATAAAGTTTACATCTAGTATCTCCTACAATTCCTCTTTTACGATATCCTTGAAGTGTGGGTTCAACCTCCTTTGAGGCTGCCAGATGGGTCGCACATCCTTCTCTATATGAATATGGTGTGTACATAGTACAGGGTCTATCCTTTCATATCAGGATAATCCTAGGAAAAAGCCCCTTTATTTCTCTGCAATACCTGGATAAGATTTTTCTATTGTTCACTATCTAGATCAACATTGATATTTAGAAATTTTCCTGGTTTGATCTCAACTGGTTTGTTGTTATGAACAGTAATCGTCTGAATATGTTGGTCGTCTATATCCTTCAAGGGATCTTCCATGGCTTCGTTATCAAGGATTACTTTCAACATATGACACTATACATTACTCACATTAGCTGGATAATTTATAAAATTGTTGATAATGTCATCTTCAATTTAATCATTAAATTCTACTGCTTCTGCTACTGTGAGTGGTGAACGTATGCTTTCTTCCTGGTACACTGGTGGTTGCTTACATATTTTTACAATGGGCAAACTTGGCCTGGCAGGAGGGTATAACACCATATTTTTTTACAGCATCTCCCTTTGTAATAGTCATGCTTCCTTCTTGGCAACCAATATATGTATCAATTGTTGCTAGCCAAGTTTGACCCAAAATCAAAGGATGCCCATCCAACCTACTCCTTGGTTTTATAACCAAGAAATCTACTGGATATTCCCATAAGTCAGTAGAAACAATAATATCTTGTAAGGTCCCTTCTGGTCTTACCACTGATTGGTCAATAAGTTCTAACAAAGTGGTGGTTGGTTCTAAGGCTATAATACCAAGTGATTGACAAGTCTTTGTTGTTAATATGTTAATGGCAGCTCCTAGATCAACTAGTGTATTTGGAAAAGAGCGGCCATATATTTGAACTGTTACTATGGGGTTTCCAGGATCTTTATACTTTATTTGAGTTTCCTCTCCCAAGAGTAGATTAGATAAGGTTCCTACAACGTGGATAGTGGGTGAGGTTTTTACCTTCCTCATAGTGTTCTTTACACATAATTCTTTGATGGTTTTGGCATAGTCTTGAATAGTTTTGGCATAGTCTTGGTTCTCCATTATTGTTTCTCTTTAAATCTTTGTTTATGCTTATCATGTGTTTACTTGATGTATGTCTATTAGTAACTATGCATGTTTTTCACTATATTACAACATTGGTTCCTTTGCTGGTAATTAGAACTTGAGTCACAAAACATGAAAGCATAAATGTTAACATTAGAAGAGATACAATTATAGTGGGAGGCAAAGATCAATAATTATTTAAAGAAATACACACAAAGAAATCATCTAACAATTGTAGAAGTGGATGTTAATTTCTTTACAGAAGCACATGAATGCTTTATAGAAGGTTCCCTAGTCTAAATCAAGAAGTACCTCAACCGTGTTTCCCATGGAAAAACCTTACAACGAAGCTAACACTCGACTGTTATTCAAACATTCAAATGATGATTGAACGATGATCAAATGAATTTACATGAGTGGCTTGAGTTCATTCTTGAAGAATATTGTGAAGCGAAAGAAGTAGAATATTGGACCTCGATCTAACATATCAAGACCAGATTCTACAATGACCTACATGATGGTTTCTTTAAGAAAATAGATACCCTTCTACACAAGTTCTTTCTTGAAAAAGGTGCAGGACATATTGTCGAGAATTGACCACCATTAGGGATACCAGCCAATAGTGATTGGAGGAGAGATCAAACCAAGTGGTGGAAAATTCTTGGTGCTCAGTGTAACTATACAAAGGAATCATGGGATTATTTATTAAGAAAATAATCATGGCTGAAATTTACCTCTCTACAATTTGACACTTAGTTGGGTCGGCATTAAGGGGGTAATGGATTGTGAAAAAGAAAGAAGAAAAATGAAAATAAATAAATAAAGTTGGAGAAGTACTTATAACCGACAAGGATGGAAGGAATAAATTTAACTACCAGGAAACAACAACAACAAGATAATCAAGCAAATAGTGATTGAAAATACAAACAATTGACTAATATACAAAAAATAGCACGGGACAAGAGACAACAAAAATGAGAGCAAATTAGAGAACAAGAATACCAGAGGAAAAGGATGCAAAATCAGGAGTGTGAGAGAAAATATGCAAAAGACTCCTCAAAAGAGTTGAGAGTCATAGCATCACCCACACTAATAGAAAATGAAGGTATACTAATAATCCCTAGAGAGAAAGTATACACCATGGAAGTTGATGACTCTGGTCTAGTAATATGAATAACTCTGACTATAGCAATAAAAAGTGCCAGCATTCAAGAATTTTTTCAGTCACAAAATTATTCAGAAATACCTGCAGTCTGGTATAATGAACAATAACAAATAAATTTCAAGAAACATAAAAATATGACCAAGATCAATCAAATAATACTAATGAAGTAGAATAAGTACTTCTCCAAATAAGAAATCCGCAATCGTACTCACGCAACCACAACTTGTATCTATTGAAGAATCCCAAAGTACAAAAGTGATCGACAAAGAGTCGTGGCCTCGAGAAAGTAGGTTCACAAAATATATATCTAAGGTGTGCTAGACAGATGAATAATTATCATGAGTTATCATCGATAAAGAATAAAATAAGAAAATTCCATCCAGCGAAGAGTCTTATAGTAACAACCATTTAAGTTAAAGTCTAATATCTCCACTACCACAACCTCATTCAGTCAAAATGGGTCTGAACCACATACCCATCTACAAAGGTGATGAAGACCCAAAAAGGCATTGGTTCACCGATGAAAAGAATTGGACCGTGAATGATATAACTGATGAAGACAAGCAAATGGCGTAGTTCATTGTAGCCTTAAGGAAATGAGAATTAACGTGGTTTATGAATCTCACAGAAAAATAACCTAACTCAAAAAAAGAAATTTAAAACTACTTTTCTTACATTTTTTAAAGCACAAGATGTCAAGATGTTTACAATGAGATTCCATATACCATTGATGAGCATATTTTAGTTCCATGGTACATGGATAGTTTAATACAAAAAATATGAGGCCTACTTCAGATGCATGAAGTTAAAAACTATGAAGAAACATTGACATTAGCACAATGCATTAACCAAGACAATGAAGGCCATTCGGCTATCTCATCGACTGATAACAAAATTGAAGATAAAGTTGTTGGGGCCTTCATTTTTTGGGTTTTGCAGAGAAATAGGCTACTAACAAGTGGCATAAGTGGCCATTGGGAAGTTGCGGAGCTGAGAACCAAGTGAAGATCGGAGACTAAAGCAAGACTGGATATTGCGGAGGAGTGATAGGAAGAAGCAGGGACAAATGAGTGAGGAAAGAGAAAAAGCAACTGAGGATGTTGACAGAGGAGCAAGGGAAAAGGAACTAGCAGTTCAGGTTGTTGAAAGAAGATAAAAGTAGAGAGGAGAGAAGAGAAGGGGTTGGTCAGTTGCATTATGCTTCTCGTGTTTCCATTCTTCCTGTGTTGTGGAGAAATGATAACGACTCCATACTTATATTTGTATGAATTTGTATTTTTTATAGGAATTATACTATTGAGGAACATGTCATGAGCCTTATATATTTTGTTTATTTTGTGGTAATGAAGAAGATTGTTCTTGAGGTATACTGTGTTCATCATGTATTATGCTGGATACTCAAATATTTTGTATATGCATATGTTTAGTTAGTCTTCTATTGTGGCATGAATAGACTGTTGGATCTAGTTGTTTTGCATGTTAAGATATTTTCCTTTGTTCCCTTTCAGTTGATATCATTCCCTTGATATTGGATTCCAACCCTCATCTAACTTCAGTTGCAACACGCGTTAGGTGAGACTCCTTCCCCTTCTTGGGTAAGGTGAAAATGTCAACGTTGTGATAGACTACAAAAGAGCCTTGTTGGCTGCTCATGCCCAAACCTAGGGTCTTAATGCTACTGCCATTTTTTTCCAACAAATGGTTCCATTGCTATGACCCGAAATTAAAAAATAGGGTTTGGAATATGGTATCGATTATTTTTAAGAAAGAACTACATAAATGGTGGGATGAGCAAGTGGATTAGTTTTTTTCTCAACAAGCTCAACTTTGTCGTTACACTATTACAAAGCTACACCCAATGAGATCCTATGTTTGGACGCTGCAAGTGATCAATATGAGATCTTCTAGTGTAAGTTTCTAGAATAAATTTATAACTGGTTGCACAGATTTTAGGTGAAAGGGAGGTTTGGTGGAGTTGTCTCGTCGTGACTGGACTCAAGTAGATATCATCGCGCTCCATCCTCTTTGCACAGATCTAACAAGAGCAGTTGATTTTTGGGTGTGGACCACACTAGAAGGGTACACTATTGAGTTTGTGGCAGAAAGCTACCAATCCTTTTCAAAGGCCAAAGTTGCATTCTTAGTAGGGCTGAGACAGAAGTTGTTGAAAGAAATAACCCTCTAGATTAATGTCTTAATGGTGGAAGAGGGCTTTCTAATATTCCAAAGTCCAAGCATGGTAGCATAAACACCTAATACTGGTGGAAGGACCTAAAGGGAACTATGAAGCTATTAGGAATATGGACACAGAGGATTCATGAAAGGCGAAGGATCTAAGAGTGCAAAAGAGATGACTATAAAAGTTGGGGGTTCAAAAGGCGATAGGGGCCCTCCCTCACCAATTGGAAGGAAAAGGTTGGATGCAACAAGTTGTGTCAGCTCAAATCAAGGCCTAGAGGATGATATGTACTTTTTAATGCAGAGACTATTTGTGAAAAATGATGTGTCTAGAAGAATCAATGATCCACCACCACACCCCCCCGCAAGGCTCAACTAGTGTCTCTCCCAACCTTCCCCTAGTACTCTCCAACAATCCTGACAAATTTGTTTCTAAATTACTCAATACGATAAGAGTTCATAGTGTGCATGTTAGTTATAAAGTTAGTTCTAGTAGCGGTGGAAATAGTATCAGTAGTACGGCCTTGCAAGGATCTCTACAACCAAGATCACAAGGCTTTGTGCTTTTAGCATGAACCCAATGGAGAATGGTGGTGTCATTCACAAGGTATCCTTAATTCTCTAGAAAGGGGAAAAAAGACATAGAACAACACTGGTATCTATGTGAGGCTATCTAGAGATCCTACCAGACGCCGAATAATGTGAAGCTAATAGAGTTCAAGACCAATCTCAGGGAAAGGGCCTTGAGGTGGTTCATAAAATGGTCTGAGTTACACTGAAACCAAATTGTGGACAAAGTTAAAAGAGAGTTTGTATAAAGAATTCAAAATTCCACAAACTGATCAGCAATCGTTGTCAGAGTTGTGGGCGATAAAGAAATGGGAGGGAGAGACTTCATGGGAACTAATTAAAATATTTAAGGATTTAATTGGTAAACTTAGTTACATAATAGACATGAACCACCAAAGGGATTGGTTTATCAAAGCATTATTACCCCTCACCTAGACACTATTGACACAATAAGAGATTAAGATGCTGCAGGATGCATTAGAGCATGCAACACAAATAAAATCTATGGTAGGGTACCTACATGAATACAAGGAGTGAGAAATTTTGCACGATCCATCTATCTTGGGTATTCAACATGAATTTGCAAGTCTAACAAAGAAGCTAAAGGATCTACAACCATCCCACCCAGCGAGACCAAACGTGTGGTGCATAAATTCCTTGGTGGAAGGGCATGCTTTCAATGAATTCCCAAAGTTACAGTACACAGGTGCCATGTCTACTCTAGGGGGACACCTTGGGCCTACACCCACAATGGAAGTCGCGGTGGTAGGATTTCAAGGGGTGTATCCTGGACACAACCAACCGAAGTACTGAGAAGTATGCAAGGGGTATGGACACCCTCCTCCTCTGCACATGATACTAAAAAAGTACTTTAGTGTTCCAAATAATTATTATTGTGAGTTTGTTGCTTCAAAAACTCACCACAATGATTAGTGTAGAGTGTTGGATGTTCTAGCAGATAGTTTAGACCACTTAACCTTCTGAGTCAGTGAGACCGCTCGAGGTGGGCAAGGAGGAGGAACAAGGGTAGAAGGGAAGGAGGTAGGGTTCTAGTTCATTGTTATAACTGTGACCATGAGGGGCATGTTTCCCAGGATTTCCCTCTACCAAGGTGGCCCTGGTGCTCTCAGTGCAGGGTCAATGCACATGCGATGGAGGATTGTCTAAAACTGATTATAAGATGGGAGGAGTGGAACAAGCAAAGGGGAGTGAATTTGATCAATGCAAAGCCATGGGTCACCAAGGCAGCCCTATTATCCAATATTAACATAGTTACATGAATAGGAAAAGATAATAGAGCTAGTCGAGGAAACCTGGACCAACCCACAATCATCCTAGTGGCCTCCCCAAAGCGATCCTGTGACCTCGGGAAGCAGAAACAATATTATGAGGCAACAAAATAGTTTGAAAATATGGTTGAAGGCACAAGACCAAATAAGGGGTAGACCGAGTCTCATAAAGATAAGATCTCATACCTTCCACACTCCACATTTATCTGGCCTATTGAGGAATGGTTCAGGTTATTCCCACAGATTGTCAACAATGACCGAGTTTTGGGGCAGTTGTGGAGAATTATGAAGGTAGCCATCCTGGAGGAGTGGGTTGAGGGAGGAACAATCTCCACTAACTTTCTTGAAAGACACGCCAGAAGAATATAGAGAAGAAATAAGAGAATAGGTAGATGATTCAGAATTGATGCTCAGATTGTAGGATTTCAAATTGAGGACACTATGCTAGATCTTGGTTCTGATGTCAACATCCTACCCAGGAAGATGTTGGAAGCACTGGGGAAACTGTAGTTGACATTATCACCAGTCCAATTGCAAATGGAAAATCATTACTGTATAATTTCAATTGGGAGACAGGATGATGTAAAGTGGGTGTATTAGGGATAAATAAATGCATATTTCAAAGTAATAGATGTTATGGGAGACAAGGATCCTTATACAACACTGCTAGGGATAGACTAGGCCTTTGAAAATTACTCCATCATAGACCTAAAGAAGGAACTAATGACCTTTGACGTAGAAGGAGTAAGAGTGATTCAACCGCTAGACCCATATCAGGGACCAGATTCATAAAACCAGTAGATGATAGAGAAGAGATAGGGATGTTATATCAACTCTACATATTGCAACATGTAAGAGAGAGGATTACATAAACCCAACAGTTGAAGGATTTGTTCGCTAGAGAAGCATTCAGATTTTATAGGTTGGCTCAGAAGCCACTTTGGATGATTGGTAGCAGGACGAATATGAGATCAACACTCAACGTTGTGCTACAATATGTCAGGTCAATTGCATTGGCACAAAGGTAAAGAGCTTTCCTACCTTTAACAATATAGACTTGGTAAATTCATTTCTCAATAGAATTGATGCAACTGCTATTGAAGAGCATAAAATACCATTACTACATGTCACACTACAAGAAACACCTATACGATGGTGGGAAGATCATCACAACTACCTTTGGGACTGGAAAAAGATGAAGATCGTGATGGAGGTAAGATTCAGATAGACAGGGGAGCACCCTCAAGACTTTGAAAAATACAAGGGGGACTCCGACCCCCGATAGCACTTGGAAAAGTCTAAGGATAGATGGAACTAGGAGGGAGTCCCAAATGAGTTATGTGTACATGGGTTCATACATACCTTGGGAACCTTCCTAAAATACTGGTATGTACAAGAAGAAATAAGGAGGAAAATGGGAGATTGGGATAATTTGGCTGAAAAATTTGTCAAAAGTTTGTCATTCAGAGATAATGATAGGAGATTGATTGAGAAGTTGCACACTATCAAGAGGATTCTACTCACATCAGGTCAGTGATGGGTTGGATGCATAGACTAGAGGACTTTACAATAATTCTATGAATCAAGGTATTTGAAGGCAATGACTTGTGGAAAGGTGGACAAAGAACCAGATGAGCATGACTTGGAGGAGTTACGACACTTGTCATTCCACGAGACTGAAGGGGAAAGAGGAATCAAGGAGGGACCTGTAATTAATGCTTCATGCTTGCTCCCAGTAAAGTTAGGAAAGAATAACATTGGCATGGATGAAAAACCAAATCTGGCATGGATTGGAGACAAGTGGGATGAACAAACTAAAAAATAAATTTTTGATATCATAAGAGAATATGTGACTTATTTCTCTCATTAGTTATGGATCTAAAAGGGATCAAGGGATACATAGGGGAAATGAAAATTTTATTAAAACCTGGCGTTAATCCATTGAAGCATAGGCCTTACAGATTGAACCCAATATTCAAATAGAAAGTGAAGAAAGAGATAGAAAAGATGCTAGAAGAAGGACATATTTTTCTGGCAGACAAGGTAGAGTAGGTTAGTGCAATCATGATATGAAAAAAGAAAGATGCTATGGAGATAAGGGTCCATGTGGACTACTACAGGCTTAAAAATGCTTGTGTGCATGACCCCTTTCCAACACCATTCAGTGATGAGGTCCTATACAATGTAGCAGGGAATGAAGCATATTCCTTCACAGATAGGTTTTCAAGCTACCGCCAAGTTAGAATCGCAGAAGAGGTTAAGAAGAAAACTACCTTCACTACAGAATGGGGATTGTACACTATCATGTTATGCTATTTGGTCTCAAGAATGCACTGACAGTGTTCTCGATAATTTTAATCGTAGCCTTCAAGGATTACATTCACAGGTTCTTAGAGGTCTACATGGATGACTGGAAGGTATATAGCCTACTAAATAAACATTCAAGTCTACTCAGGATATTTTTTTATCGCTGGAAACAATTACATATATCATTGACCTTGAAAAAATGTATATTTGTAGTCCCATTTTGAACACTCTTGGGCTATGTTATCACCAAAAAAATTATCATCTAGCCTAATTTACTAGATCGATCGAAGTACACCATGTGAAGCCAATTTTACCATAGTAAAATTTCTTTCACTGTGAGAAATTACTTAATAAACCACCTTTGTTAAGTAATTTATAGTTAAACCCATGAAGAATAATTAAATAAATCACTCTTTATTTTATTTTCTTCTAGGAATAATTAATTTAACCATTATTTTATTATTATTCCTTGTCATATTTGACCCAATCATGAAAAATAAAGAGATAAATCATTAACTATATTATTTTTCTCCAAGAATAATTAATTAATCGCTAATTAGTTATTATTCTTTGTCAAATTTGACTAAATCCCTTAGGAATAATTAAATAAATCCTTATTTTTTATTATTCCTTAACTAATTCCTTGAGATGATAAATAAATCATTTATTTGTTTATTATTTCTAAATAAAAGTTTAAATACTTTTTCCCTCGTAAACAAATATAATAAAATATTATAGGTGGTTATTCCAAGAATGGGATCAATAATATTTTATTATTTCTCATTATTCAAGAATAGCTCAATATTTTGTTATAAATAGAAGGGTTTTCCATTCATTATTCACTTTTGATTATTTTCATTGTTGCACTCATTGTTGTGACACTGATGATTTTCATTTCCACACACCATATTTTTGTTGGGTTTACACATTATATAGGAGAGAGACTCTACAGAAGCTGAAGATGTTTAAGGATATCCAAGAGCCCATCCCATAGAGGAGGACTGGTAACATATGTTTGTTCCTTTCACAGGTGTTATAATAAAATTATTATTTACATATATGGTTTCCATTGGATTATTGGAGTTATTATTTTTCTTTTTTGTTGTTTAACTATGATTGTGGCATAGATCCAGACTTTGGTAGGTATTGTTTCTATCAGTTGTTGCAGATCTACAATGTTTAGCAGGCATTTCTATTATTGAGATTATTTGTCATCCACAATCTTAAGTGGGTTCTTTTTGTACATCGTTGAGAAGAAAAAACTACAAGAAATTTGGCGACTCTGCTGGGGAATAATTCTGATTCAAAACCTTGGGTCTCCAATCATAAATTACCGATTCCACTGGGTTTTATACTTTAGATATAGAAATCTAGGTGACCTTCGGTTTTCAGCTTAGGGTTTAGCCACCAAACATCATAGTGTCTGCAAACCTAGTTTGGGTGGGGTTTAGTTAATCGTTTTGCTGTTCATTTTCTGTTATTTATTTCAGTTTATTTTTAGCAATATTTTTTCTTTTTTACAAAAAAAATCTAGGCTTAATCAATTAATACACTCGCACACACAAGCACACCTTAAGTGAAGGGCGCTCAGTTTAAACCGCCAATCCAAGACTTAACATAATAAATTTATCTCCCCACATCGATACAAAGATGTAATGTTGATATCTTGATCCAAAATTGATTTTGGATAGACTCCTTAGTCTAGTGGCCCTCACATAGGAAAAATGAAAGTCCAAGGAAGTTCCTAGAAATAGCTGCATTGCAGAGATCTTTTCCTTTTGAATCTATTGCAACTTGAATGGGCTAAAATGGACTTAGGATGAAGAATTTATCGCATGCATAAGATGCCTAGTTTCTTTGAAAAAAGAGGCAAAAACTCATAAAATTGGAAAAAGACCCTTATAAGGGAAAATCGCATCGCATGAGGCAAAGAGGAGGACTTAAGGTCAGGTGGAAGGCACCCCCAATCAACAACCTTTGATGATTGGATAGGCGAGTCGAATTGGAGGTAGGCGGTGTATACCCAAGGCAAAGGTCCTGGGCTGATGCGATGGTGTGATCACCGAAAGCAGTGGATCAGCATTGGAAGTGGCATCGGGCTTGAGGCGGACCTCGCCCCGAGTGATACCACAATGATAGAAAATGGTGGATCGCAATTAGTGATTGCACAAGGCAGAGGTGGGACCCTGGGCCAAGCAATACCACGATTGCTGATATCAGCATCGGCGTAGGCCACACCATATGGCTCGGGTGTTATTGCGACTTGCGATGAAAACGGACCTGAAAGGGTTTTCGAATGAAAATGTATAATGTTTCAAATCCGGGAATTCAAATTTTCCTTTGTATTTCCTGTTTAATCAACATTTTGTCATTGGTCATGCCGCTGAAGCGATTGCGATATGCGATGGAAGGCAGACTCAATAGGGATTTTAGGGGCGATTTAATGGACTTTCACATCTGGATTTCACACCCGATAGTGCTTTTCCTTTGTATTTCCATTTCAAGCCCGAAATGCAGTATTTCGTGGCTTTTTGCTTGAAAGGAGGCCGCCGTTCATTTTCCATGGGAAAATAGCCATCATTCCCTGTGCCATGCTGTAGGCAAGCATTTCTGCAACAAGGATGTGTTTTGAAGTGCAAAGAGGCAGAGCCAGGAAGAGGATTGATTCCTCATGATCACGGTCAATAGAGAAACAGCTAAGGAAGCCGAAGATCTAGAAATGCCTCAAAGAAAGTGTGAGAGCTGAATTGCAAGTGGTGTTGGAAGAGGTTGTTGAGGTTGTTGTGGGAGTTGTTGCTAAAACCGAGCATAAGCAGGCAACACTGAGACAGGAGTGTAGAAGGCTAAGCCAAAGCAAGAAGCTAAGGTAAAAGAAAACAACGAAGAAAGAAAAATCTGAAGCGCATGCAGCCAAGGGAGTCACTTGGAGTTCAAGTGGAAAGCGATAGGGCTGTAAACTAACAGAGAGACAAAGAAGCTAGAGCCAAAGAAGCCAAAGCTAGAGCCAGAGCCAAGAGCTAGAGCCAAGAGCCAGAGCTAGAGCCGAGAGCCCAGAAAGCCAAGAGATTCAAGAGCCAGGGATAAAATGGTGACTAAACCCACTCTTTCTATGTAAAACAGTAGGATTTGAGCCAAGAGCTTGTGAAAAGGACTTTGCCATAATCCTAGAGAGCCTAGTTGAGTTTACTAGAGCTCACGGAGATGTAGCCCAAGAGTTTTGGGTGAACTCCTAATTAAATTGTTGTTCTGTGTTTTGTTTATTGCTGCATTAGTATTTATTGTATGTATTTACATATCAGCATACATAGCATATTTTAAAGCACATAAACAGCCAACAATAAATATAAGCATACACCTATAATTTCAAGCATTTTTTATTCCACATTGGTTAATCTATAAGGCTTGGGAATATTTAAAGCTTTGGGAGTGGGAGAGGTCCTTGTAAGTTAGACAAGAAACCTAAGAGCCATATTTTTAGATCTGGTGGTATCAGAGCTTAAGATTGGCTAACCATACCTTTAAGAATGTTATATTAGAATGCTTGATTGACAAAGCAAAGACTGCTTGTCTGAAAGGTGTTTGAATAGCAAGAGGCTGATTGTATATTTGTTTTGTAGACTAACTATTTTCTAAATTTGTAGAGGTAAAGGGAAAGCTACTGATAGCTCAGTCCATGAAGGACAAGAAGGAAAGAGAGCTGAAGGCACTCTTCTTATCCCAAAGGACCTCAAGGCAATCCTTGGAGCACAAGAGGTTTGTTGCAAAAGGTTGTTGAATAAAATCTTATTTATCTTTTTGAAGTTTTTTTTGTTCATTGGCATAATGACAACTTCTACAAGTGAGTCCTCAAATTCTGCTTTGTTCACAATATTCTTCGATGAATACATGAAGTAAGAATTGTCCACCATTATGGATATGGTGAGAGAAATGTATGAGGATGGAAGAAAGAGTAGCATACTTAGAGAGAAGTTGAATTCGTGGAGGAAGAGAAGTAGTTGCTTGTTGA
Organism: Pinus tabuliformis; assembly: GCA_031772625.1. NCBI lineage: Eukaryota > Viridiplantae > Streptophyta > Pinopsida > Pinales > Pinaceae > Pinus > Pinus tabuliformis. Next base: position 1,217,106,742 of record CM062817.1, on the reverse strand, counting down.
CAGACTGCAGGAAATGGAGAAACAACTTCATATTGCAAATATGAACCTAAAAAGGATGCATGAGTTGGAGTCACAACTCTTTGTTGCCAAAGAAGCCTTGGTCAAGTATTAGCTTGAGGAAGAGTCTTATGGAGAGAGTTCCAAAGCCATCATGAAGATCATTAAAACAGCTCCAAGAAGGAGTTGCATTGCAGAGTGTGAAGATTATATTCAAGAGGAATGCAATGACTTGAAACATCACTTGCAAGATGCAGGTGTTTAGAAGCACACACTTGAACCAGAGAGTTGTGGAAACTCTAATAGCCTTGAAGAGATTGATGGTGTTCCAAAGGGAGCCACTTCTTCATTTGCTTCACCTCCTCATGAAGGCAATAAGTGTGAAAGAGGTAGGTATAAATCTGGTTCTGAACATATTCCTTTTGATTTTGCAAAGCATGGTAAATTTCCACATAAGCATGGGAAAAGAATTGCATGTTCCTTTTGTGGTTTGGATAACCATCATGCTTCTAGATGTTGGAAGAGAATGGCCACATACAAGAAATGTCTAAAGGAAAAGAAGAAAAGAGCCAAAGGTCCATTGGACAAGGCAAATCATGCTGTCAAGAGGATGCACATGTGTTTCACTTACTACCATAAGCAAGGGCATCTTGCTGCAAAATGTTGGACTTTGAATCCAGCGATGCTTCCACAAAAGTTGAAGAAAGTGGAAAGAAAAGATGGAAAAAATGGAAATGAAGTTTCCATGGATGATGTGCTCCAGAATGATTCACATGGTGATGCTGATGTGTAGACAAAGGAAAAACCTTTGAATTGGATTGGTAAGAAATGGTTAGATTTATTTTCCAATTAAGGATTGCATGTCTATTAATGCATCTATTTGCATTTCTTGTTGATGAGATGCAAGTTGCAAGTTTTTACCAAGATGGTGAATGGAAAAATAGGTTGAGTAGGAGACTCACTTTGTTGCTGCAACATTGTATTTCATTTCAGCTTCGAAAGTACAGTGTACTTAAGTGAAAGTTGAAGGATGAATGCATGCATGAGCATGCAATTCATGAACAGAAGGATGTTGATGTTTTCCTTGTATTTAAACATCTTGTCAAACAGGTACAAAGGAATGTTTTTGTGAAGCAGGTGTACTTCACATTTGTTTGAGCCACCTTGGATCAATGATTAAGGCAGATAATTCAAACTACCTTCTATGACCATCTAAGCAGGAGTTCTGAAGAAAGGCAAAGAAGAAGGTAGCTCTTCACAGGAAGACCAGCCCATCTAGAAGGGAAATGGTTAGAAATTTTAGTTAGAGGCACTATGCAAAGGCAAGTGTAGGGAGGCTGAAAGAAGATTGTGAGTCACTCTCATTTACTATTCAGGTCAATATATCAGTCTTTTGGAAACCAAATGTTCTTTTAGTGGGAAGGTGTGATCCAAAATTGATTTTGGATAGACTCCTAAGTCTAGTGGTCCTCACAGAGGAAAAATGGAAGTCCATGTAAGTTCCTAGAAATAGCCCCATTGCGGAGATATTTTCCTTTTGAATCTATTGCAACTTGAATGGGCTAAAATGGACTTAGGATGCAGAAGTTATCGCATGCAGAAGATGCCTAGTTTCTTTGAAAAAAGAGGCCTTTCTGCAACAGGGATGCATTTTGAAGCGTGAAGAGGTAGAGCCACGAAGAGGAATGATTCCTCATGATCATGGTTGACAGAGGAACGAATGAGGAAGCCGAAGAGCCATAAATGGCTCGCTGAATCGCAAGTGGTGTTGGCAGAGGTTGCGGAGGTTTTTGTGGGAGCTATTGCTGAAACAAAGCATAAGCATGCAATGCTGAGAGAGGAGTGCAGAAGGCTAAGCCAAAGCAAGAATCTAAGGCGAAAGAAAACAACACAGAAAGAAAAAGATGAAGCACACATAGCCAAGGGAGTCACTTGGGGTTCAAGTGGAAATCCAGAGGGTTGTAAACTGACAGAGAGCCAAAGAAGCTAGAGCCAAAGCTAGAGCCAAGAGCCAGAGCCAAGAGCCAAAGCGAGAGCTGAGAGCCCAGAAAGCCGAGAGCTTCAAGAGCCAGGGATAAAATGGTGTCTAAACCCATTGTTTCTGTGTAAAACAGCAGGATTTGAGCCAAGAGCTTGTAAAAAGGACTTTTCCATAATCCCAGAGAGCCTAGTTGAGTTGACTAGAGCTCACAGAGACGTAGCCCAAGAGTTTTAGGTGAAATACTAATTACATTGTTGTTCTGTGTGTTTTGTTTATTGTTGCATTAGTATTTATTATATGTATTTACATATCAACATACACAACAGATCTTAAAGCACATAAATAGCCAAAAATAAATATAAGCATACACCTATAATTTCAAGCAGTTTTTATTCTGCATTGGTTAATCAATAAGACTTGGGAATATTTAAAGCTTTGGGAGTGGGAGAGGTCCTTGTAAGTTAGACAAGAAGCCTAAGAGCCCCATTTTCAGATCATATCCCTTCACCATTTTTTTGTCACACAAGAAGCCTAAGAGCCCCATTTTCAGATCATATCCCTTCACCATTTTTTTGTCCCATGTGTCCTACCACCATTGCGCCACCAGGGCATTTTTTGTAGAGATTATTAGGCCTTCACCCCCAGTTTCCACTTGGGCATATTACCCCTCCCCGTCAGGTTTGAGTTCATAGCCCTCCGAGTCGCCACATTGACTCTTCTCCTGGTTCATCTGATTCTGAGCCTCCTTCGTCGCATATTGTCACCATGTCTGGACCCACAGCTAGTGTAGGAGCCCAACCTGGTGTTTGTTGTAGTTCTATCCCAATGGTCACATTAAGCAGAAAAATGTTAGGAACCATTCTAGAAACCCCCATGCTCCCCTTTATGACTAGGTTAAGTCTATCAGATTTTAACTAGTTCATAAATGACCCCATACACCATGATGCCGGTTGACCCTCTATGCCAACTAAGCTTCCCTCAAACATCCTGAAGTTTGAGGGTAATTTTGGAGAGGATCCTACCAACCATGTTCAATCCTTCCACATATAGTGCTCATCCAACTCCATAACCGATGACTCCATTCATCTTCAGCTCTTCTAATGCACGCTCACTGGAGACATTGAAAAATTGTATGTAGACCAGCCCTCTACATCTCATTCCATTTTCACGATTCTTTCTAAAGAATTCCTTTCATATTTCCAGTTACCTCTCCATTATGACACTGGTACTGAGCTATTGACCACATTTCGTCAATCCTTTGCCACTCATCTTTCTGACCATGTTCAAGGGTCACATTGAAGGAGGAGCACATGTCATGCCTTGCCTTTCAAATACCATGTCTATCTAGATTGGTTCCTTTTACCCCCCATTGGAAACGATGTCATGTCCCATTATCCTCAGAATGAGGAAGAAGCTCTCCAAACCTCTTTGAGATATGATCTAATTTATGCACAATTTTGTTATGTCTATATTGTCATTCCAGACCTCCCTCGTCCTGGAAGCACCAATGCACCGAAGCATCTCACGCAACTGATGGTATCATTGGAACCCTTTCAGACTCTTCTCCATATACTCATCAAGGTTATAGCTACTTGCAGGGGGACACCAGTTCCTCCAACACTTATTTCCCCCTTGCTAGCAACATGTTTCCAGGACCCCAACCCATCTACCAGACTATTGCTCCTCCTTATGCACAGCCTAGTGCTTCAGCCCCTCAAGCATTAGCACCATAGCCTCCCATGCATCCTTAGCCCCAACATCCACCACATCCTCAGGGTCAGGTCTTTGCACAACAAAGTGCTACCAATTCCCAAAATTTGAAGAAAAAGAATAAATGGAAGGGTAACAAGGTTAACTAGGGTAATCAAGGTAACCAGCCTAACACCAACAACCAGCAACAGGGAAGCTAGCCAAAGTAGAACAAGGTTATTCGTATGAACAAGGCTTATCATGTTGTGGTGTACATGGCTATTATACACATGAGTGTCCTCTCTTACCCCAGATGAGCCAAATGTGGGAAGCTCAAGTAGCTTCTAGAGGTCAATAATCACCTCAGAATCCTATGCCATCTCAGCCAACGATGCTCACAAATCCTTTCCCTCAATAAGGATTTGTTGCTACTCAACCCCAGCCAGGAAAAGGAACCCATCCCCCCTAACCTTCTTGTCCTGTTGACTACCAAATCCTCATGATGGATTTTGACGAGGTCAATACCTTTGATCAACCACCATCTCCTTAGCACTTTGTTATTACCATCTCAACCGAGTCATCCGGAACCACCCACCCAGGACCTCGTCCATTTGTGGGTTCCGCTCCTATGTTCCCACTAGGAAGTATTCCTCCAGGTCTTAACCATCTAGGAGCTATTCCACGATACATTATCCTGCAAGCCATATACCTTTCTTATTTCCCCCTCTAGGAGTATTTTCTGTCCCTTTCATGGCTACTTTGGTACTTCCTAATGTGACTTTGGGGATCCTAGTATGGTACATTGATCCCCCAATAGGAACTCTAGCTGGCCAGCTAAGATCTTATCATGCTTTGTGTAGGTTTTACCCTATACAAAAATTACCTGCATAACACATAAAACACATATACACAAAGATTTTCCCCTGGATCCCAAAGCTGGGACTACAACTTGATTTTTCATTATGTTCCTTTCAATGTTATAATACATATTTACACATGTCGAAGCATCCAATACCATGGACCGAAAACCATTGCGTCCAATGGATCGAAAACCATTGCATCCAAAAAACATGTGCGAAAATCATGCACAAAACCATAGGTGGGTCCGCCCAACCTAACATAGTGTCCAAAACAAAAAATTTCCAGGGCGATGCCCCGGACCCCATAAAGTGGGGTTACGGTTGCCCCTCAAACCCCTTGTTAACTACATGGAAAGAATATAAAAGAACCCAACAAACCCAACATTCTCCCACTTGTTGTTTTCTTTCCACATGGGGCCATAAGAGAGCTTAGTCATGTTTCTAGCCGTGAAATGCCCATTATCTCTCTACACCAAGAGAACTTCTTAGAGCTCACAGATTTTGTCAATGCATCTGCAACATTCTTCAAAGTGTCTGTTATCTCAAAATCAGACCCTGATAGGCTGTTGGTCAGGTTGACTCTAAGTAACTATTCCAAACCTACTTTAGGCTGAGGCCTAGCCTCCTCAACCTGAGAGGGCTCTCTCTTGATGGATTAATGATTTTGATTAAAGATAAGATGGCTAACTCTTATAGAACAACTGTGAAAAATATGAATGCTGGAAACACATTAAACAACTATCCATTGGGCTTATGGAGTCAACAACACCTCAATATAACAGTGAACTTAACCTTACATGGAAGTCAGGGCATTCAGCATTTAGACATTCAGAACATCAACTCATATGGGACCACACAGTTTATAAATGTATACAAGAAATCAGAGCACATTCAGTGAATTCTGAGTGATTATACATCTATACCACTGTAAGAATTAAGAAAAGGACAACATCACATATTCTGAACATAAGAAATCCTTCATGAATCCTGAGAAGTAAAGTCAAAATTATATTACTGAAAATGAGTCTTACATAAGCCAAATACAAGCTTTGTTATAAAGTTTTCCAACCCTGATTACATTTCTGTTTCAGCTATATATAGAGCTCTTATTCTAACTGATCGAGATTCCTCCTCCAGCATGAGGGGAATTCGAAAACTACTTCTAATGACACCTATTAACCCTTTAACTAACTAATAAATACAACAAAGTGTCGACTGGAGTTTTTTTAGAGATCTAAATCAACTATGACTCTAACTCCATATTACATGCATGATGGCTTTAATTAAGATGATTCCTCGTTCTTTGACATCTGGTTCCCTTCTAGTTTAGTTGTGATGGTCTTCAAGGCTCCATGGTTGTCTTCAATGACACATGTTTTCCAATGCCCTGAAAGATAGGAACTACCCCTGTTTACTGGTCTTTAGTTTTCCCCGAAATATTCGAATGCAAATAAGCATGTCCTTTATCCTTTAATTACCCAAAATGGAGCAGACTGCCACATCCTTGATGCGTTGTAAGCTTTTTCCCATGTACATGTGTGCAGGCAAAAGTTTCTTGTAAACTGTTTGATATATCCTGAACTGTGGTAAATGTGCTCTCTTTACGGCAAAAATTTAAAGTTGGATTTGAATATATATTTTCTCCACCTGTCTTGACCTGGTTGACTGTTGATAGCTTCAGATGATGCCTTGTATGCCTTTTAGACATTTCCCTTTCAAAATTCCCGCTTATAATTCATAACTGCTTGATTTACGTTGAAATCATCACTTTCAGCAGTTTCGTAGCGTGCTACAAAACTGCTGAGTTATTTAAAACAACTTGTTTTTAACCTGAGACATTTATTAGCCAAGTGCTTGATTTCCAAAAACTTCTTTAGACTTTCCACAGGTCGAATAGGAATTTATATTTCTTCAGAAAGATAAGATCAAGCAAACTTGTCAAAATTTTGAAACAAAATCTTACTTGAAATGAAAACTCATTTAGCAGGTCATTTAAGCTGGCTTAGCTGTGCCTTCAGATCTTCAATTTGTTTCTTCATAGCCTTATTCCCAGCTCTCAGTTGCATATCGATCCTTCTGATGTACTTGGCTTCTTTGATTGCTGGTACTGTCCAGGTGTGAAATTGTGAATGGCCATCAACCACTGAATTCAGTTGGGCTTCTAGAGTTGCATTACCTTCCCATAGAGTTTTATAATACTTTGCGTGTATGACTGCATGTCTTCTAACGGCTTTCTTCAATTTGGCAATCTCATACTTAGCTGATTCTAATTGGCTCTTTAGGGCTGCTATATTATTTTCTTTAGGTGTAATGACCGTTTTGCCTGTGTTTTTCTGTGTCTCTTCCCCTGTTTCCTCTGTTCTTGGCAGTACTTCCTGTACTTGCTGGAATCTCCTTGTCATAGGTCTTCTAGGTTTAAAAATGAACTCTTTAGCTAGCTCATCAAATTTAAGCCTTTTTTAGGCCTTGGATTTCTTGGTGCTTTCTTGTTCTGACTGTATTAACTCGATTTGAACTGGTAGAGACTGCTCAAATTCAATAGCCTGTAATAAGTCATTTAAACTTGCCTTGGACACTGGACTTTCTTCGACTGCTATAGCTTTACCTTTTTCCTTATTCATCTGGCTTCTTGTTCTTATCCTTGAGACTACTTCAGATGTTCTTGTTTCAGGTACAGTCTTTTTACCATGAGCTTTTTCCTTAGTTGATTGTTGAGGTTGATCTTGGATGACGAGTGGCTTCACTTGTTTTCTTACTTGTGACTTTGGAACTCTTTTAGCTCTTGCTTCTGTTTGGAGCTCAGCTATTGTAAAATATCTAGCAGGTGGAGGAGTGAGGCCAGTCTGGCTTTTGAAGCTAGCCATAAAAATGAATGAATTCCAATCTCTGTCTATCTTTTGGAGTCCATCTAAAACCAGTAGTTGAATCAAACCATGATGAAACAAAGAGATTTCACAATCCTCTTTCCTCAGCTGTACCTTATCACACATCTTACTCAAACTACGGAACAAATAAAAAGGTAAGTCTATGGAGACCTTCCCGGTGAAATGCAAAAGGAGTTTAAAATGGTAAGAGTAAACCTTGTTATACCTTCCTTCACAAGTCAGATATTTCTGTATGCGGGTGAGTAAGTGAGCATAATATTCTTTGACATAATTCCTGGGCACTGCCTTACTTAAATCTTCATTTACAAATTCATCCTTCAAAAACTCCTTACAAGGATTCATGTCAAATTTGAAGTTTTTAAACCATTCCTCTTGTCCTCGTGGGATCTCTGTCACAGTAGATATCACTTCTGGCGAAACCTGCAATTCTAACATGGCTACTTTTGAATTCAAGCCTGTGTAGTTAAGTGCAAATTCTTTAGTTACCTGTGCGTGTCCTCCTTGTAACTTTTTGCAAAACTTCCAGCACCCGGCCTTTTTAAATGCTTTCTTCACCTCTTCATTTCTCAGCGTTATATCTAGGCCTTCAGGCTCAGTCCTTAGACATTTGCCGGATCTGTGCTCCTTTTTCTCCATTGATTCTTCCAAATCCTCGCAAACAATAACTACCAGCTCCGGTTGGAATTGTGTTTCAGCTTCTATTTGAATTCAGCCTCGCTTCATTATCAGCCTCGCTTGAATTTTAAATTTTTCCGTTTAAAATCTTTCAAGATGTAATCTTTCAGATTTGTCATTCATGCAAGACTTACGGCCATCATTAAGATTTATACATGGTTGTCTTTCTTGGGAATGATAATTCGTGCGTATCAACAGATCTAGTGGTGGTGATAGTGGCAATGAGTAGTAAAATGTGATAAGAGAGGTACATGAGCTGACATGAGAAGACACGGCCTATGACTCACCTAGGACTTGACATTTCGGGAAAGACTCGCTGCGAAATGTACGAATACATGATTTCGCAGCGCTGTTAGTTTTAAATTTTAATGATGCGCTGCGAAACTGCCTAATTATGATTGCGCTGCGAAATTGCAAAAAGGCACGGTGACTGACATAAGATAACAAGTGGCTATAGAACAATGGTAGATGGAGGGGAACCAATGGGAGCTGAGAATAACTTGACCCAAAAACTCTTCAAAACTCCAGATTCTAAGGGAAAAAAATTAAAACAAAATTAAACTAGCACTGACCTTTGTCATCGGGCTAGGATAAAAAGTTACATGTATCAATTTTAGTTCTAAGTGATAACAGTGGCTCCACTTGGGATAGTGTGCTCCTGTAGTACACTAAGAACTCGTATGTCCAGTGCTTTGTCCAATTTATGAAAACATAGATGAAGTTGACAAGCATCCTTTTCTAGCTTTGTGAGCCTTCACCTCAGGCTTGAGTTTCCTGTTCAGCTTGTTATTTATTTGCAACAAAGAAAGACTAATAAAACAGTTATATACAATGTTGTGAGAAACTTGGCAGAGATTTAATCAATTGTAATGCTTTAGGAACCTGCCATTAACAGGTCCTCCAGCATATGGTGTTCCATCAATCTCTTGTAGAATGTAGGTGTTATTCCCATGGAAAGCAGAAATTTGATATGGCCCTTTCCACAAATTTTCAAATTTACCATGTTTACCTTTCTCTTCAATTCTAGCTTCCCATTTCAAGACTTTATCATGAATCTGGAATGTAACTTCTTTGATCTTTTTGTCAAATGCTCTCTTGATCCTGTTCTGGTTTTGTTGATGACTGTCAAACACCTCATTTCTTTTCTCTTGCAAAGCTATTAGCTGATTAATCCTTCATTGTATAGCATTTGGTTCCTCTTCTAGTCCTTGAATCAACTTCATTACTGGTACTCCAAGGGATGTTGGAAATATAGCCTCTGCCCCATATACTAGCTCATATGGTGATGTTCCAATGGACCTCTTTGTGCAAATCCGGTCAGCCCACAAAGCATATCTCAGTTTCAAATGCCAGGCTTTTTTATTTTCTTGCAGCAGCTTCTTAATGATTCTCACAAGGCTCTTGTTTGATGACTCAGCCAAACCATTTCCCTGTGGATAATAAGCAGTGGAATGTCCAAGGGAGATGTGATACTGATGACAAAAATTAATCATCCTTTTGGACTTGAAAGCTTGAGCATTGTCTGTAATGATCTTGATTGGGCAACCAAATCTTGATAATATATTATTTTCTAAGATGAAATAATCACTGAATCATTTGCTTGCCTTGTGGGTATTGCTTCTATCCATTTTGTAAAGTAATCGGTGTCTGTGAGTATCCAGCGATGCTGTCCTGATGAAGGAGGATGGATTTCCCCTATAAAGTCTAATCCCCACTGCTGGAAAGGTGCTTCAACATAAATAGGAACTAAGGGCATTGGCATAAGCTTTCTCTTTCCTTCAAACACTTGACATTCATGGCATGTGGCTATCTTTTTATAGATATCTCTAAACGTAGTTGGCCAGAAATAGCCAGCTCTCAAAACTTGTTTGCAGTGGCTTTCCAATAGTGATGTCCTCCACAATCCCCTTTATGAAACTCATCAATTACCTTATCAGCTTCTTCTTCAATGAGGCAGTTTAATAATATTCCTCCTGCATCTTTCCAAAACAAATTTTGGTCATACACAAAATATCTGAGAGATTTTAATTTGGTAAACCGAGCTTTGGATTTTGAAAGATTATCAGGAGCTCTATTATGCTGCAAAACAAATGCTATATCCTTGTACCATTCTGAGATCAAGAATTTCTCATTTATTTGGACCAATTCCTCTTCATTTTCAGAAATTTCTGAGATTTCTGTGCTTAAATTAATATCAATACAGTCCAAATTTGACTGAGTCAACAATTTGGCTAGGCCTTGACCCTTTACCAACTTTGTGGGTTTGATCTCAATGTCATACTCCAACAGTTTTGCTATCCACTTTCCCCTTTTTCCATCTGGATCAGCTTGTGTAAGAATATCTTTTATAACAGCATTTGGGACGTAGGCAACAATGTGAGAGTGTAAAACATAGATTCTGAAATCCTTAATTGCTTTCACCAATGCATAGGCTTGTTTCTCTAAGATATTATATTTCAATTCAGCATTGGCTAATGTCTTTCTAAAGAAAGAAATGGGTTGTTCAGTACCTTGACTTCCTTTTTGCAATAAAACTCCAGCAATTGTGTCTTCAGAAGCGAATGTGAAGATAAGGAACTCCTTGGTAAAATCCGGGCTGATGAGTATTGGTGCTTGAGTAAGTGCCTTCTTGATCTCTTCAAATGATTTCTTTGCTTCAACTGTCCATTTAAAATCTGCTCCTTTCTTTAACATCTTTGTTATGTTCTTGACAACTTTAGCAAAATTAGGAATGAATCTTCTAACAAAGTTAACTTTCCCAAGAAAGGATTGAATCTCCTTCTTACTCCTTGGTAAATCTAATTTTTGAATTGCACTAACTCTATTAGGATCAATCCTAATTCCTTCTTCAGAAATAATATGACCAAGCAGTTTGCCAGAAGTTAGAGCGAAAATACTTTTGGTTGGGTTTAGAGAAATACCAAACCTCCTACACTTCAGTAGGACCCTTTCAAGGTGCTTTAAGTGGTCGTCTTCCCTTTTTGAAAAAACTGTGATGTCATCAAGATAAACCACCACTGATTTGTCCTTTTCTTCAGCAAAAGCAATATCCATTGCTCTCTGGAAAGTGGCTCCCGCGTTCATGAGGCCAAATGGCATTTTCGCATACATGAATGTTCCCCATGGTGTAGTGAAGGCCGTTTTCTCCTGATCATCTGGGTGAACAAGAATCTGATTATACCCTGAGAAACCATCAAGCATAGACATCCTTTGTGAACCAACAATGTTTTGCAGAATGAAATCCATTTTGGGGAGGGGGTAATTATCTTTCAATGAAGCTTTGTTTAAGTTTCTGAAGTCTATACAAATTCTGATCTCTCCATTCTTTTTTCTGACTGGTACCAAGTTAGCAAGCCAATTTGAGAATCTGATTGGGACAATAATTTTAGCATCAAAGAGCTTTTTCACCTCTTTTTCAATCAGTGGCATTAGAAGAGGATTAATTCTTCTTAGCTTCTGCTTAAAAGGCTTTTCATTCTGCTTAATAGGAATGGTATGCTGTATGATTGAAGAGTCATATTGTTTCAAGTCAGCATAACTCCATGCAAAAACATCAATGAATCTTTTCATCATCTCAACATATTTAGTCTTCATATCAGCTGAAAGGAATTTTGAAATCTTGATTATCTTAGGCACAACCGAGTCTCCTAAATTGCAGCTTTCTACTTCTTCTTCATTAGCTTGTAGTCTTGGTGCTTTGAACACATCATTTTGATCAAATAATTTCTCAAGGGGAATGAGGCCTTTAGGAATTAAGTTGTTTTGTAATTGTAAGACTTCAGAGCTTTCCTTTGACTCTATTAACATATTCTGCTGATCTATCTGATTATGTTCAAACTCTCCTTTTAATTCAATGAAGTTCCTTACATGCTGATCATCCTCAAAAACTTGCCAATTTGTGATATTATCCGGTATAACTGGTCAATGGCGAACCTCCACTTCATAATTTTCAGAAGAGTGCTTAGGAATGATAAAGAGACTGGCCGAAACAGCAAGAGAATCTGCAATAGAGTTTTGATCTCTAGTTTTGATGCTAAAAGAATAGGATTGAAATTTTTCCAACATTTCCAACACTAAATTTCTGTATGCTCTCATCCTTGTATCCTTAGTTTTATATGTACCTTCTACTTGTTTAATTACCAATTCAGAATCTCCACAAACAGCAATGTTTCTAGCTTTCAATTTTATCAAGGCTTCCAAACCTAAAATCAGAGATTCGTACTCAGCCATATTGTTGGTACAATCAAAGTTTAATTTGTATGAGAGAAACTTACTTTCTTCAGTTGAACTAGTGATCCAAATCCCAGCTCCTGCCCCTTCTTTTCCTGCTGATCCATCAAAGTATAATGACCAGCAGCCCATGATGTCTCTTTCATCTCCTTGCTTCCCTTCTTGACACTGATTTTCCACAGGTTCATCTTGTGATTCTTTTGCAACTGATTCATTGAAAAGGATAGCTGACCCAAGACCAGTATCACATGAATAAATAGGAAAATTCTGAGGCTTGTCTTTGCTGCTTACCATGTAGGCCATCCTTGTCTCGCGATACAACCTCCTTTGTTCACCAAACACTGGGATGGTAGCATATGTAAGGTCCATCTGCATTGTGCCCTTGATTTTTGCTGCCCATGACCTCGAAAGAAGCATCCCAAACTTTGGTGGAATGTCTGCAACAACAATATCCATAACAATTGTTTTTGTTGGAATTTGTGTGAGCCCCACAACAACATCTTTTATCAAACCAATGCAATGGACTCTTTTTGAATCAAAGGAAAATAAATCCTTATATGGCCTAGTTACCTCTAACCCCAGTCTTTCCATGATTATCTTAGGCATGAGATTATGTGATGCCCCTGAGTCTAACATAGCATTATGTAGAGTCATATCATGAACGCTAATGCTTATGTAAAAAGGGGGAAACTCTTCATTTTGTTCATCCTCAAGTCTTGGACCCAAGCAGATAACAGGGTTATCTTCTTGTACATTTAGGATATCAGCCACTCCTGGTTGTGAATTAAGCATTTCAACAATTTTGCTTCTGTATTTTTCTACCTTGAGAATTTCATTAAAAGGGACTGATATCTTAATTTTTGCAATCTCATTCTCAAGATTAAAAACAGAAGTAGTCTTGTCAATTTCTTTAGGAGGAGGAAGAATTTGAATATCCTTTTTGACAAGAGGAGAATCATCCTTACCTTCAACCACCTTTGATTTTTCCTTTTTATCTTCAACTGTCTTTGAGGTATTCTTCTTGGGCTGTGCTTTGTTTGCTGTAATAGGAACATCTCTATTCCTAAGATTATACTGCTTTTGCATCTCAAAGATAGCGTGCTGATAGCCCTTTAAAAAATCTGAAGGCTCTTCTCCTGATTTTATCATACTGGACTCATCATGTTCCTCCTTAGTCAAGAAAATCCCTGACACTTCTTCATCAAAACAATGGATTGATTCCTCAGGGACTTCAGGTTCATCTTCTTCATCTACCAAATTTTGTTGGAAGGGAGGTCTCACTGGAGGATCTACCTGCTGATTTCTGTTGTCTCTTGGCCTTTGCTGATTCTGAGGTCTTCTGAACTGAGGGTTCCTGAATTGAGGTTCTTGCTGTGCTGGAGGAGCAGAAGCATTCCCAAGAGCTAGTCGGTCCATCAATTTCTCCATGGTTTTCATCATTGTTTCAAACTTGTCTTCTTGAGCAGAGGTAGAAGGTTTCTCTTCTTCCTTCAGCTTAGTATTTGCCATCTTTGATTTCTTAGCAGCAAGCATATTCACCTCTACCTTAATTGCATCATTTTGCATGTCAGCAAGAGAGGCAGACTCCCTTTCTCTGAGTAAAAGAGAGAAATCTGAATCAAATGATTCAGCATATCTCAACTGTGCCAAAGCTCCAGGAGGTTTCAAATGAGCTGGAATAGAATTGTATATTTTGTTAAACCTCTTAGAGAAGTTTTGGACAGTTTCGTCTGGAGCTCTTCTAAGATTGTTGTATTCGGTAAGGGCTTGGACAGGGTTGGTTCTGTTTCCCCATTTCCTTAGAAAGCTATCTTCAAATTCTACCCAACTATGAATGCTTCCGGCTCTAAGGGCTTTAAACCATTTTTTGACTTCCCCAATGAAAGTTTGAGCAAACAATCTTAGTTTTACATATTCATCATCCACTTCTTCCCTGTCAACAAAATCATTGAACCTATCCACATGTTCCTCTGCTGTAATATCTTCATCTCCTCCCCATGTTGGAATTCTGGCAGCATATTTGCTAGGAAGATCATGTAAAACAGCAGGGAGAGCTAGAGGAGCATACCTAGCAGGTATAGCCATAATGAATGGAGGAGCAGTGATAACAGGTATTGTATGACCGGTGGGAGCAGAACTAGTGTGAGATAGTGTCTGAGGACTATTTGGACTAGCAGAGGAAGAAGATAAAGTATTGGTACGAAAAGGACTATTTGGACTTTGCAAACCACTGACAAAGGAACTCCAATTTGGGAGAGGTAAACCGGTTTTGGATTTGAGCAAAACTTCAAAAGGATCAAGCTCTTTGAGTTGATTCAAATCTTCTTCTTCTAACAGTAATTCTAAAGTAACAAGCTCCCAAAACTCTTCCTTATCTTTTTGTGACACTAAGGATGAAGTATCAATGCCTCTTTTTTGTAAATCTAAAATAATTCCAATAAGTTCTTCTTCGTTCTCAGACCTCAACAATACCTCATGAATTTTATCATCTACAATTTTATCTTCAGGACTTCTAGAAAATTCAGGGAACAAAGATTTTGATACAGATGAAGTACCTGGTATATCAGGAAATCTTTGCCTGCTCCTTGAGATGGTGTTTGGATTATCCACAGGAGTAGGCGGATCTGGGTCAGGATTACTCCTTGTATATCTTCCTCTCGAAGCCACCTTTTTAACTTTAAGATTGTATGGAGTCACCAAGGTAGAATGCAGCCTCGAAAACCTTCTGAGCTCCTGCTACCTTCAGAAGTTCAGCTTCATGATTTGGGAATGAATAATCTTCAGGCTCCCGGCAGACGCACCAAAATGTTATCTCAAAATCAGACCCTGATAGGCTGCTGGTCAGGTTGACTCTAAGTAACTATTTCAAACCTACTTTAGGCTGAGGCCTAGCCTCCTCAACCTGAGAGGGCTCTCTCTTGATGGATTAATGATTTTGATTAAAGATAAGATGGCTAACTCTTATAGAACAACTGTGAAAAATATGAATGCTGGAAACACATTAAACAACTATCCATTGGGCTTATGGAGTCAACAACACCTCAATATAACAGTGAACTTAACCTTACATGGAAGTCAGGGCATTCAGCATTTAGACATTCAGAACATCAACTCATATGGGACCACACAGTTTATAAATGTATATAGGAAATCAGAGCACATTCAGTGAATTCTGAGTGATTATACATCTATACCACTGTAAGAATTAAGAAAAGGACAACATCACATATTCTGAACATAAGAAATCCTTCATGAATCCTGAGAAGTAAAGTCAAAATTATATTATTGAAAATGAGTCTTACATAAGCCAAATACAAGCTTTGTTATAAAGTTTTCCAACCCTAATTACATTTCTGTTTCAGCTATATATAGAGCTCTTATTCTAACTGATCAAGATTCCTCCTCCAGCATGAGGGGAATTCGAAAACTACTTCTAATGATACCTATTAACCCTTTAACTAACTAATAAATACAACAAAGTGTCGACTGGAGTTTTTTTAGAGATCTAAATCAACTATGACTCTAACTCCATATTACATGCATGATGGCTTTAATTAAGATGATTCCTCGTTCTTTGACATCTGGTTCCCTTCTAGTTTAGTTGTGATGGTCTTCAAGGCTCCATGGTTGTCTTCAATGACACATGTTTTCCAATGCCCTGAAAGATAGGAAACTACCCCTGTTTACTGGTCTTTAGTTTTCCCCAAAATATTCGAATGCAAATAAGCATGTCCTTTATCCTTTAATTACCCAAAATGGAGCAGACTGCCACGTCCTTGATGCGTTGTAAGCTTTTTCCCATGTACATGTGTGCAGGCAAAAGTTTCTTGTAAACTGTTTGATATATCCTGAACTGTGGTAAATGTGCTCTCTTTACGGCAAAAATTTAAAGTTGGATTTGAATATATATTTTCTCCACCTGTCTTGACCTGGTTGACTGTTGATAGCTTCAGATGATGCCTTGTATGCCTTTTAGACGTTTCCCTTTCAAAATTCCCACTTATAATTCATAACTGCTTGATTTACGTTGAAATCATCACTTTCAGCAGTTTCGTAGCACGCTACGAAACTGCTGAGTTATTTAAAACAGCTTGTTTTTAACCTGAGACCTTTATTAGCCAAGTGCTTGATTTCCAAAAACTTCTTTAGACTTTCCACAGGTTGAATAGGAATTTATATTTCTTCAGAAAGATAAGATCAAGCAAACTTGTCAAAATTTTGAAACAAAATCTTACTTGAAATGAAAACTCATTTAGTAGGTCCTTTAAGCTGGCTTAACTGTGCCTTCAGATCTTCAAATTGTTTCTTCATAGCCTTATTCCCAGCTCTCAGTTGCATATTGATCCTTCTGATGTACTTGGCTTCTTTGATTGCTGGTACTGTCCAGGTGTGAAATTGTGAATGGCCATCAACCACTGAATTCAGTTGGGCTTCTACAGTTACATTCCCTTCCCATAGAGTTTTATAATACTTTGCGTGTATGACTGCATGTCTTCTAACAGCTTTCTTCAATTTGGCAATCTCATACTTAGCTGATTCTAATTGGCTCTTCAGGGCTGCTATATTATTTTCTTTAGGTGTAATGACCGTTTTGCCTGCGTTTTTCTGTGTCTCTTCCCCTGTTTCCTCTGTTCTTGGCAGTACTTCCTGTACTTGCTGGAATATCCTTGTCATAGGTCTTCTAGGTTTAAAAACGAACTCTTTAGCTGGCTCATCAAATTTAAGCCTTTTTGAGGCCTTGGATTTCTTGGTGCTTTCTTGTTCTGACTGTATTAACTCAATTTGAACTGGTAGAGACTGCTCAAATTCAATAGCCTGTAATAAGTCATTTAAACTTGCCTTGGACACTGGACTTTCTTTGACTGCTATAGCTTTACCTTTTTCCTTATTCATCTGGCTTCTTGTTCTTATCCTTGAGACTACTTCAGATGTGCTTGTTTCAGGTACAGTCTTTTTACCATGAGCTTTTTCCTTAGTTGATTGCTGAGGTTGATCTTGGATGACGAGTGGCTTCACTTGTTTTCTTACTTGTGACTTTGGAACTCTTTTAGCTCTTGCTTCTGTTTGGAGCTCAGCTATTGTAAAATCTCTAGCAGGTGGAGGAGTGAGGCCAGTCTGGCTTTTGAAGCCAGCCATAAAAATGAATGAATTCCAATCTCTGTCTATCTTTTGGAGTCCATCTAAAACCAGTAGTTTGATCAAACCATGATGAAACAAAGAGGTTTCACAATCCTCTTTCCTCAGCTGTACCTTATCACACATCTTACTCAAACTACGGAATAGATAAAAAGGTAAGTCTATGGAGACCTTCCCGGTGAAATGCAAAAGGAGTTTAAAATGGTAAGAGTAAACCTTGTTATACCTTCCTTCACAAGTCAGATATTTCTGTATGCAGGTGAGTAAGTGAGCATAATATTCTTTGACATAATTCCTGGGCACTGCCTTACTTAAATCTTCATTTACAAATTCATCCTTCAAAAACTCCTTACAAGGATTCATGTCAAATTTGAAGTTTTTAAACCATTCCTCTTGTCCTCGTGGGATCTCTGTCACAGTAGATATCACATTTGGCGAAACCTGCAATTCTAACATGGCTACTTTTGAATTCAAGCCTGTGTAGTTAAGTGCAAATTCTTTAGTTACCTGTGCGTGTCCTCCTTGTAACTTTTTGCAAAACTTCCAGCACCCGGCCTTTTTAAATGCTTTCTTCACCTCTTCATTTCTCAGCATTATATCCGGGCCTTCAGGATCAGTCCTTAGACATTTGCCGGATCTGTGCTCCTTTTTCTCCATTGATTCTTCCAAATCCTCGCAAACAATAACTACCAGCTCCGGTTGGAATTGTGTTTCAGCTTCTATTTGAATTCAGCCTCGCTTGATTATCAGCCTCGCTTGAATTTTAAATTTTTCCGTTTAAAATCTTTCAAGATGTAATCTTGCAGATTTGTCATTCATGCAAGACTTACGGCCATCATTAAGATTTATACACGGTTGTCTTTCTTGGGAATGATAATTCGTGCGTATCAACAGATCTAGTGGTGGTGATAGTGGCAATGAGTAGTAAAATGTGATAAGAGAGGTACATGAGCTGACATGAGAAGACACGGCCTATGACTCACCTAACGGATTTGACATTTCGGGAAAGACTCGCTGCAAAATGTACGAATCCATGATTTTGCAGCGCTGTTAGTTTTAAATTTTAATGATGCGCTGCGAAACTGCCTAATTATGATTGCGCTGCGAAATTGCAAAAAGGCACGGTGACTGACATAAGATAACAAGTGGCTATAGAACAATGGTAGATGGAGGGGAACCAATGGGAGCTGAGAATAACTTGACTCAAAAACTCTTCAAAACTCCAGATTCTAAGGGACAAAAATTAAAACAAAATTAAACTAGCACTGACCTTTGTCATCGGGCTAGGATAAAAAGTTACATGTATCAATTTTAGTTCTAAGTGATAACAGTGTCCACCTTTACCAGCAATACCTTTTTGTCTTCTATCATATCCCTCACAAAGTGATACTGAACATCAATGTGCTTTGTCTTTGAATGATATGTGGGGTTATTTGCCAAGAAAATTGCACCTTGGCCGTCATAGCCTTTCCTTATAGCTTCCTGTACTAACCCCCTACTTGAACACAATCTCTGCAACCAGATTGCTTCCTTGCTTGCATGAGTGGCTACCATGCATTCTGCCTCTGTAGTTGATAGTGCCACTACATATTGTTTCTTACTCATCCAACTGACTGCACCTCCAAATAGGTTAAACACATACCCATTTGTAGATCTTCTCTGATCCAGATCTCCAACCCAGTCTACATCAACAAAGCCATGAATATCCAACACTCTATCCAATCCTAGTCTTCCTTGGTAGCACAAACCATAATCACTAGTGCCACACAAATACCTGAAAACCTGCTTCACTGCTGTCCAGTGCTCCTTCCCTAGTTTTGACATAAACCTGCTCAATACTCCCACTACATGTGTAATGTATGGTCTAGTATAGACCATTGCATACATCAGGCTACTGACTGCACTTGCATATGGAACATGGGCTATGTCCTCTTCCTCTTCTTGTGTCTTGGGACATTGTTCAATAGATAACCTCACACCTATAGGAATAGGAACCTTTATCGGTTTACTATCCTGCATATTAAACCTCTGCAATATTGTCTCTACATACTTCCTTTGGTTTAACCAGAGCTTCCTCTTTGCCCGATCTCTTTTAATTTCCATGCCCAAAATATAGTTTGCAGCACCAAGATCTTTCATGTCGAATTTGGAGGACAATTGGGTCTTCAAATCCCGGATAACTTCTTTGTGATTTCCAACCAACAACATATCATTCACATACAAGGCCAGATAAATAACATGGTCACCAATTAATTTAAAATACACATAGTGATCTGCTTTGCTTCTGGTGAAGCCAAGTCCCCGTATAAATGTATCAAATTTCCGATACCACATCCTTGGTGACTGTTTTAAACCATATAGAGACTTCTTTAACTTACATACCAGTTCTTTCTTACCCTTCACCGCAAAGCCTTTAGGTTGCTTCATGTAGATCTCCTCTTCCAAATCCCCGTGAAGAAATGTTGTCTTCACATCCATCTGTTCTACCTCAAAATAAAAAATAGCAGCAACAGATAAAAGTAATCTAATAGAAGTTACCTTGGCAACAGGAGAAAAAATATCACCAAAATCAATTCCTGGCATCTGGGAATACCCTTTTGCTACCAACCGAGCTTTGTATTTCTCCACTTTTCCTTCTGCATTTGTCCTCCTTTTCAACACCCATTTGTTTCCAATGGGTTTCCTCCCAGTCAGCAACTCCACCAGATCCCAAGCCTCATTTGTGTGCAAATATGTCATTTCATCAACCATGGCCTCTTTCCAGAGTTTTCCATCCTCTGAATCTACGGCTTCCTTCACAATTATGGAATCATTGTTAGTAATAGATAAAGAAAAATTTGAATAGAAAGCAGATGGACTATACCTTTCAAGCTACCTTCTTTCTCGAACTAATCTTCTCACAGCCAGAGTTTGTGGCTCTTCATATTCTAATTCCTCCTCTGTTGTAGAGTCCGATTCTTCCTCCTTTAGCTCAAACTCTATCTTCTCAGGTTCCTTTCATTGGACTTCATGTTTAATAACATCTTTCACCTCTCTAAACACCACATCTCGGTTGTACACAACCTTCCGTGTGACTAGGTTCCAAAGCTTATAACCCTTTAAACCATCCTTATACCCAATAAAGATGCACTTTTCAGATTTACTATCCAACTTTGTTCTTTTCTCCTTTGGAACATGTAAATATGAATCACATCCAAATACCCTTAGATGTGAAAGAGAGGGTTTCTTACCAGTCCATACCTCTTGTGGAGTCTTATCCTCCAACGCTGATGAAGGTGGCTTGTTGACCAGGTAACATGCAGTATCCACCGCTTCTGTCCAGAATTTTCATCCTAACCTGGCACCACTGAGCATGCTTCTTTCCCTTTGCATCAACATCTTGTTCATTCCTTCTGCAACTCCATTTTGTTGAGGTGTATATGGAGTAGTCTTCTGCCATGCTATACCACACTTCTTACAGAATTCTTCAAATTCCTTACTACAAAACTCTCCACTGTTATCTATCCTCAACACCTTTATCTTCTTCTCTATCTGGTTTTCCACGAGAGCCTTAAATTCTTTAAACCTGTCAAAGACTTCAGATTTCTTCTTAAGGAAATATATCCTTGTATTCCTTGAGAATTCATCTATAAATGATACATAGTACACAGACTTACCCAGTGATGGAACCTTCACAGGTCCAAACACATCACTGTGCACAAGCTCTAATATATGTTTCACCCTCTTACCACGAGAGGGGAGACTCACCCAATTCTGCTTCCCATATACACAATTTTCACAGAAATCAAAATCCAGAGAGCTATTACTCATACCTTATACCATACTTTTACCATGAAGTATTCGAAGGCCCTTCTCTCCAATATGTCCAAGCCTTTGATGCCACAACATGTTCTTTTCTCCAGAGACCACTAGATTTTCTCCTCCACTTTTAGGAACCACGAACTGTTGCACCCATCAACAAGAGTGCTACCTTACAACTTGTGCAGAGTTCCAATCCAAACTCCCCGCATCAATACCAGTGCTCCCCAAACCATCTTGCAGGTATCCTTCTCGAACACTATTTTTACACTTGCATCATCCAACCTACTAACAGAAATTAGATTTCTGGCTAATGCAGGAATATGTAGAACACCTGGAAGCATTCTAACCCTTCCACCTTGTAGCTTCAACTTTACTTTTACACGACCAATGATTATAGCCTTCCTATCATCCCCCAAGAAGACATCACCACCATCATATTTCTTATACTCACATAACCACTCTCTATGGGGAGTGAAGTGAAAGGATGCACCTGAGTTAATCAACCATGCCTCATGACCTACATGTGTACTTGAAGAAGCCAAGTACACATCCCCACCTTCATCTGAGATAGTTTTCGCCTCTACAGAAGGAGCCTCATCGGATACCTTTCCTTTATCAAGAGATTTAGATTTACAATCCCTTTTTTAGTGCCCTTCCTTTCCACATTTCCAGCACACCACCTTTACAGGTTTTCCTAGAGATTTAGATCTCCATTTAGATTTAGATCTCCCACTCGATGACTTATTTTTGTTTCTGTTCTAGGACCATCCTCATACAGACAAGGCATCACCATTTTGGCTCTCCATATTTTTCCGTCTCATCTCCTCCGTCAGCAAGGCTGAGTCTATTTCATCAAATTACAAGGTAGTTGCATTGCTACCTATTGCAATAACCAAACTATCCCACAAATCTGGTAGAGAACACAACAAACTGATGCACTTATCTTCATCTGAAATTTTAATATTAATAGATGCTAACTAACTTACCATAGTATTAAATGCGTTCAGATGCTCTGTCACCCAGTCTCCATCTTTCATCCTTAGGTTATATAGCTTTTTCCACAGGAACAGTTTATTCACCAGAGACTTAGATTGGTACAAGTTCCCTAACTTGTCCCACATAGCCTTTGTTATATCTTCCCTTGATACATTCAACAATATTGAATTTGAGACACACAATCGTATTGTGCCCTTTGCCTTCTGATCCAACTTCTTCCATTCTTCATCAGACACTCCCGTTGGTTTAGTACCTAGATTTACTGCGATCCACTGATCTTTATCCACCAACAGATCCTCCATCTTGAGTTTCCACAACTCAAAACTCGACCATTAAATTTCTTGATCTCTATCTTTCCACTGCTCACCATCTTCTTTCACCACTAGAATCAACCTCACAGATCTCCCATTGAATAGGGTCTACCACAGGCCCGAGAAAAAGCCCTCAACAGCAAAGGCGTCCCCTTGAAGCCAAAACTGCTATGATAACAAATGTAGGTTTTAACCCCGTACAAAAATTACATGCATACGAATTCTAAAACACAGAAAATAAACAATGCAAGAGCGTAACACATAAAACACATATACACAGATATTTTCCCCTGGATCCCAAAACCGGGATTACCAGCTTGATTTTTCATTATGTTCCTTTCAATGTTATAATACATATTTATACATGTTGAAGCATCCAATACCATGGACCGAAAACCATCGTGTCCAAAAAACATGTGCAAAAATCATGCATAAAACCATAGGTGGGTCTGCCCAACCTAACATAGGGTCCAAAACCAAAATTTTCCAGGGCGCTACCCTGAACCCCATAAAGTGTGGTTACGAGTACCCCTCAAACCCACTATTAACTATCTGGAAAGAATATAACACAACCCAACAAACCCAACACTTTGAGCACAGTTCAACTGATCCCCGTGGCCCATGTCGGTGCTTCAGTTCCATCACAACCTCAATAAGAACCATCTCTTGTTGTGAAAGCATATGGATATGGGGGTAAAGCTAAGAGGAAAAAACCTAATGATAAGGCTCCCCAAGATTCTCCAACCCCTAAGGCCCCAAAGTCGACACCCCCGTGTACTTTATGCAAAGTTTTTGGGAATGTCACCAACAATTGTCCTTAGCTTCCTCAACTTAAACTTTTGGTTCATGAAGCGTTCCCTGAGTCAAATATCCTAGAAGTCCATGTTACCTTACCGGGACAAATCAAGAAACTCAAAATGATGCACACAAATCACCCTTGTGCCTTGTGTGATAATTATGGTCACTATTCCCATTGTTTCCCTCATCTTGATAAATTTCGTGATTACCTTCAAGTGCTTCATGAATATGAGACCACTCATAGTGGAACACCTACTCCTCTACCTGTGGATTCTGGTACCACTAAACCAGAACAGGGGGACTCTAGTCCCACCATTGTGATCCCTCCCCCCAATGTCAAGATGACGGAATCCACGGGCCATATCCTTTACCTGTCGTCATCCTTGAGTTCCTCATAGACAAACCTTTCTGAGGTTTCTACGTGGACTTCTATCAAACCTTTTTCGACAGAATCATAGGTCTCAACATCTTAGATCCTCCATCTACTAGCTCGTCATCTATCATTCAAGATGATGCGTATGTGAATGTTATTTCTTAGGTTGATGGACCAAGTAATGTCATTGCATCGTGTAGTCATTCTTCATCCCATCTGCCCATCTCCGAACCTGATGAGGACACCATGGAAGCTATGTCTACTCCTGATTATCCCTGCACTCAAGCAAACAGACATTTATTCCAAGGATTTTGAAGGCCATTTTGTTCCTAATTCTCCCAATGCACCCTACCTCAAGAAATTTCACTCATAGCACATCCCTTTGATTTGCGTGTCTTTTTTTCTACCATGAAGTTAGGTAGATTGCATCATCTCATCTGTTTTATTTTTCACCTTTCATATGGATCCATCATCCACACTGTATATTGTTCATGCTGATGGTGCGAGTCGCTTCTCCCAGAATCTAGCCTCGATAGCCTGGGCCATTTTTACAACCTTGCATACATTAGTCCTTTCAAACGGCATGTGCATTGGATCTGCCACCAATAATCAGGTCGAATATGATGTAGTGATAGGTTTTCTAGTCGATGCCCTCGCTCATTGCATCCTTCATCTTCATGTTCATTTGGATTCCTTGCTACTTGTCATGCAATTGAATAGTGTGTATCATGTGCATAACCAAGTCCTATTTAGAAAATATATGAGTTAAGCTATTGGTATGTGAATTTGAAACCATTATGTTCAGTCATGTTCATAGAGCCCAAAATAAATGTGTAGATCCATTACAAATGGCATTCTAGATTGGCATTTATCACATGTATACCACAGAAGACAACCATAAACAAAACAAATGGCGAACCATCATCGTCATATAAAAATGCATAATCATATTATGTATCATATACGTATTTGGAGTCCACCACTCTAAATACATCCAATATGTCCATAGAATATTGGGGGTCACATAGGCCCCCACATCTCCTTATCATCCTTTGGAGGATCTCGTGCCAAGATGGGTCGAGATGCTTGAATCCATTTTCTGAACACTCATAACATAATGGCGCTCCAAAAACTCCTCCTGCTAGGGGGCATCATTCCCACCTTTGCATACTAGATTAGTCCCCTCCATCACATATGTTTGTGGGAAGTATCCCATGCTTGGGGACATGATGGTTTTCCCCTGGCCATCTTCTCAATTGAGTCTTGGCATAGATCCCACTAAATCTAGGTATGGTTGATTATCCTCCCATTCCTTGGATAGTTTTTCCTACAGACCACTTCGGCAAGTCATATGCACATTGCATATCATAGATGTTTGATACCATATCTTCAAATATTCTATTCTATTTCCATGTAGTCCCCATGTTTGACTTAGCGGATGAGAATGATTATAGACCTCCTCTAGTAGTTCATTCTCATTTTTCACTTCCCTTAATTATTCAACAGGAACCATCGTTCTAGGAAGCATTTAGGCCATATTTAGACAAGTAAGGCCACTTTCCTGAAGTTGTATATTCCAATTCCGATGGTTTGTTTGTCCGCTACGATCTCCACAAGATTTAGGGCCTTCTCCTCCTCTCAAATTAGAGAGAAAACACCCTTTTATAGAAAAACTCATAGTTTTTCTGTCACACATTGCGACCAGACCATAGCTCCAGTTTGATGAACCATCAACACCATTGGAAAGCTCTCATCAAGCTCTATAATGGGTCTTCCTCAGTTTGTGATGATTCAACACTTCACCAGGAAGTCATTTTTCCAAGAAGGGTCACTTCGTCACCTCTCAAAATAAAATTTCGTCACAAAGAGACACTTGTACTTTGAGGTCCTCCTCCTTTAAATACTTGTCGTACCATTTGTCAATTTTCATGATGAGTAACCATTGTTTACTCATTTTTTGATGGTCCCCACAAGGCTTAGTCTATGTGGCAGCATCATTGAGTCACCCTTGTTCAAAGCATCCACGATGAGTTACCCTTACATTCATGGAGTCTATTTCATGTCCCATTATATCATGTCACAATATTACATCCATCTTTGCATAAATTTCATCCTGTGTTACCCATTTTGGGCTCTAGTCATATTATCCCCATCCCCTCTGGAGTTGAGTCAGTCACTACCAAGTCAACCATGCACTTTATGCTCTGACAAGGGAAGTCACCTGTTTGTCCCTTAGTCCTGCTTTTCCCCATTATCCCTAGTGTCAATCCATCAGGCACATTCCTATTTTCCCTCATGCTTTAGTTGAGGATCCTTATTGCCTCATCTACCGTGGACCGTATTTTGTCGATATAAGCTCATTTATTCCATAAGAACATCCTAGAGGTCAGTGTATCTCGGTTCTAGCTTCCATTCTTGTTCGGTGCCTTAGATTGAGAAGATGGTCTCATTATTTCCCTTTGACTCAGTCGTTTCATGTTCATGATCCATACACTTGATGGTCCAGTGATGTATCAGATTGTACTAGTGATTCTTGGGTGTGTGTGAGATGTTTCAGACCTCACGAGGGGGTGGCCCTTCAAGTAGCCCCCACATGCCCAAAGGCATACCTACTACGTTACAGCCTCATATGCAATTCCACAGATTTGATGGATTCAATTCCTACCGATCGCAGTGTTCATAGCATGCACATCTCTTCCAGATGATCCATTCAGTTTTGCATAGTCCTTCCTTGTTCAACAGGGCTTCTCCAGTTGTTCTACCCTCCCTCCCACCCATTTTTTGTAGGGAAGGGGCTTTGTATCTCATGTACTCAAATATTATTGTATTCAGTCCTAGCTCATGTTTTTCCAGGTGCATTATGTATATGGGACACATTGTATTATTTTCTAGCTCTGTTATGCCATCATGTCATGTACCATTCATCATGTACTTCATTGCTCAGTTTTATATTTCTGGGCGAACCATTATTTTTGTACTAAGTTATCTTGGCGGGTATGGGTATGCCTCCTCCACCTCATTGAGGTCTGGTACCACAACATAAAAGGAGACTTACATTAGTCTCACCCCCTCTGTCCCTATCCTCTTTCAAATTCAACTTCATTGCTCTCTCTCTCTCTCTCTCTCTCTCTCTCTCTCTCTCTCTCTCTCTTTGTGACTCCCATGTGTTGTCTAGTGATTGTGTCTTTACAACGTACTTTGGTCATACATTTTTCTCCTAACACTTGTACATCGAGGGGCAATCTGTTATCACCAAACAATTGATCATCTAGCCTAGTTTACTAGATGGATTGAAGTACACCATGTAAAGCCAATTTTACCATAGTAAAATTGCTTTCACTGTGAGAAATTACTTAATAAACCACCTTTGTTAAGTAATTTATAGTTAAAACCATGAACAATAATTAAATAAATCACTATTTATTTGATTTTCTTCTAGGATTAATTAATTTAACCATTGTTTATTATTATTCCTTGTCATATTTGACCCAATCACGAAAAGTAAAGAGATAAATCATTAATTATCTTATTTTTCCCCAAGAATAATTAATTAATCACTAATTAGTTATTATTCTTTGTCAAATTTGACTAAATCCCTTAAGAATAATAAAATAAATCCTTATTTGTTTATTATTCCTTAACTAATTCCTTGAGATGATAAATAAATAATTTATTTATTTATTATTTCTAAATAAAAGTTTAAATACTTTTTCCCTCCTAAACAAATATAATAAGATATTCCAGGTAGTTATTCCAAGAATGGGATCAATAATATTTTACTATTGCTCATTATTTGAGGAAAAGTCAATATTTTGTTATAAATAGAAGGGTTTTCCATTCATTATTCACTTTTGATTATTTTCATTGCTGCCTTCATTCTTGTAACACTGATTATTTTCATTGTCATGCACCATATTTTTGTTGGGTTTACACATTATAGAGGAGTGTTATAGACATTTTTGTGCCTCGTAACATGGAGCATGAAATGTCGATAATTACAGGGATCCTCAGTCCCTAAACATGTTGTTCTTACCCCTAGAAGAACAAGGTCAGCAAACCACAGCACTTCCCATCAGTTCTCCACCTGAAAACACTCAAAAACAGGCTATTTTTGGATCATGTCAGCTGCTCCACTGAGCATCTGCGCTGGAATGCAACTGCTCCTCCTTGTACCTGCGCTGAAAGTCAAATCTAATGAAGGCTACCTGCGCTGGGCGAGATTGGCCAAGTGGCACAGTCATTCTGCAAGGTGTCAATTGCCCAGGAAGCTTCCAAACTGACACTTGGTTCATGGGATTCGCCCTGTGATGAGTAAGAGGTACTTGATCTCCATGTGTAAGCAAGGATCTCCAAGTGGACTCAAGAACTGAAGTTTAACTGAAAAGGGAGAGGACACAAGGCAGCTTTATGTCAGTCTCAAGCTGACTCATCCTTTCTTCTTCTCTCCTATATATAGAGCTCTTCTATGAGGTCTAAGGAGGCTGGAATTTTGTGCAAAGCAAGGAAGTGTTGTTGGTTTACAGTTAGAGCTATTGGGTGATTGCTTTTATAGAGGTGAAGAGGAGATTTCTTGCTGCTGGGGAGGTGCTGCTGGATTGGAGCCATTGATGGTTGTAACCTTCTCAGAACCCTGTTACTTTTATCAATAAAGCTTTGAATGTTCTCCTATATACTTGTATTGCATTGATGTATTGTATTTACTTGTATATTTGATTCACTCTAATCCATGCATCAGTTATGAGTACATGTATCTTGTAGTCTTCTTCTCTCTGTTGTGCAGGATCTGTGTGTAGCTGGACCGGCAAAGGGAGCAAGGAGCTGGGAACAAGAGACAAAGAGAGAGGATAAGGATCGACAAAAGCGAAAGACACCGGTTGGTTAATCTTTTCTTCCTTCTCTCTGTACTTTCGTAAAGGAAAACATTAAAGCTTTACTTTCAGTTGTTGCTAAAGACTGTCACCTTTAGAGTAGGGATAGGGTCATCCGAGTCGGATACTTTTCCCCACAACAAACTGGCGACTCCGCTGGGGAGCCTAGTATCTTGTTGGTGTTTGTAGTATCTTTGCTATTCATTTCCTGAAGAAAAGAGTACCAAATCGAAAAGCTTTTGACTATATCAAAAGCGAAGTAGAGGGGCTGCTACTCTTGCTCATTTTCTGAGCAGATTCATGATTTGAAGAGCTGATCTACAAAAGACTCTTGTACTCTTTGTGATAGCTTTTCATCCTCTTGATCATCCCTTAGCTTGTACTTGACCTATAGCTTTTTATTTCAGCAAAAACAGTGCATTTTTGAGCTTTTTATGACCCGGAAATCCTTGTAAACGCAACTCTCGTGTCTCAGTGCAGGCTGTCCACAGGCAGTCTGCATTTCAGCGCAGGTACTCCCTTCGGGAATTGCGCTGAGAGTCAATTTGACAGACCAGAGCCTGCGCTGACCCAGTTAGGCTATGTCTTCCTGAGGTTTCCCACTGTGTCTTAGCCCTGTTTTCACTGATTTTTGCTGCTGATTGCTGGTCATTGTACTTGCTGTAAACCAACTTTCCTTGACATTATTCTGCCTCAGTTGTGTGATGAAACTGTGATTGTTCTTTCAGTATTTCTTGTTTCAGTTACAGTTTCCCATTGTGAAAAGCAAATCAGTATAGCTGTGGCCTCTTAGATCCTGAACTGTAAAAGTGTCTTTGTGATCTTAAGAGCTAGTTTTATTACTGTTCATGGCTGTTTGAGTTTGTTTGTTTTTTATTTTATGGTTTGAATCTATACATTTCCAGTGTCTAAACAAGTCGATCTTAAGGTGTCTTTTGATTTTGGACAAGCTTGTTTATTTTTCGCTCGAAATTAGATTCAAAAGTCATACAACAGTTTTCCTTTCTGTCTTACATCAACATTAAGGATAACGAAAAGAAATACATGCATTGTGCATATTTGCATTTGACTGTGTGCTTGACGATTTAGGAAAATTTGCATTTTAGTGTGTGTTCTATGATCTGTGCGAAAAGTTGTGTCTTTCTTTTCCCTCAGTAGATTAAGGTTTTCAAAGTTGAAAGATTGAAAAGTTTTGCTTCTCATCTTAGATTGCATTTAGGAAGTTGTATATATACATCTCGTGGTGATCCTTAAAGGCAAACTGCTAAGCAAGATCAACATTAAAATAAATCCAATTTACATAACAACGCTTTGTAACATAACGCAAACATCTAGAGGTCTAGGTAGAGACGTGTTCCAGCGTCGTTAAACGTAGTGACTGTCGATCTCTACGAAGGTGGGTGATTCCTCCTGAGAGTCGGTGGCACTAATATGGACTTGTGCTCCTGCGTACCGTCGCGTATATTGGGAGACCCCTATAGGCATTTATCCTTTATCCTTAGGAAGCCGTGTCGGCCGCCCTACTGATCGCGATGCAGTGAACACAGCATTCACGAAGATCGACCACCCGTACCGTAAAACGTATTCTGTGGTTTCGCGAAAGGTTTGGCACACCCTCTGCCTAGATCTCCAGAGCAGTTTCTTTTGGCCTTTTTCAAACTCTATAACTGAAAAAGTCCAACCGAGCATTTGTCACTTCGGGCTCGTTAATACATCGAAGTCAACTAGAGTCATCTTTAGCTTTTTCTCGACTCTTAAAACATGAAAAAGCAAGTTTGTGTCTAAAAGCGTCGTTAATAAAATTTATTTTAAGCGGAACATAATCACCTGTTATTCCCACGTTGATCTTTCAGTTGAAAAGTATGGAGCCCACCAACCAAGGAAGTAACCTTGGCGGAAGTCCAAATCCCTTCTCCTCTTGGGGAGATGTTGGTGCGCCTCATATGGCAACATTGTCACTTCCAGGATTGACAATCGGCCTACCTGTATGGCTCTTTTCAACTAATGTAGTCCAGATCGCCACTAATCCTGAGCAGTCGAATCAACAGTCAGAACAATCTAGAACTACCCACCAGCCTTCCACTTCTTACGATACTTCCTCTGATCCTTCATCTTCGCAAGGTAGAGCTGGCAAGAGTCAGCCTCCCAAGGAGAAGAAAGAAAAGAAGAAGAGAGAAAAGAAGCAGAAGGAGCCTCTGGCGAAGGCGACTGGGGGCAAGCAGAAGAAAGCTGACAAAAACCCACACACTGCACCGACCGGGCCTAAATCGCCATGTGTCATTTGCAAAGGGATCCACTTCCATCGTGATTGTCCTTGTATTCCCCGGATACTAAGGGACTGGTCCCCAAGGTTGCACAATCCGGTAGCATCAACCTCTGGTTGTCATGTTGATTGCAGTCCGTCAACTAACGAGAGTGAAGGACGAAGAAGGGGACCAAGATCACCCTGTCTATTGTGTGAAGGCAATCATGCCATCCACAAATGTCCATTCTTAGATGAGGCAAAGAGAGTTTTGGAAGATCGTCCGGTTTCACCGTTGCGACTTCCTCCTGGATACCAAAAACTCGCGCCTAATCCCTCGATAGTTGAAAATCCAGTTGACCCGCTCAAGTGGTCAGCTGAAGTGTCGGTCATTGAGAATGAACCTACTGAATCCAGACTAGACGAAAGTCTAAAGGTCGAAACGGCAGTTGACCCGGTTCTTCCTTCAGAGGTTTCATCGTCCAATGACTCCGTCATTGAAGACCCGTCTTCAAATGACACCGTCGCCGAAGAGTCAGCTTCATGCGACACCCTCACTGAAGAGAATAAGGATGACACCATCCAGGTTCTTTTCATCAGCACCGACTCTGATGAGCGTCAGGGCAATGCGCCCATTCCTTTATCGCAGGAAGGAACATCATCAGGGTCATACCCGGCCGTATATTCGGTCCCACCACCAAGCAACCTGGTTGTATCCTTTGATTGGAATCAACTAGGCAGACCCCGGTTACCAGCCAGTATACCATTCAGAATCATTGTCCAGATCTATAGAATGATTATGGCTGGTACTATCATTGATGAAGGGGCGTCTGTGAGTATCCTTTCCTCTATTGCTTGGAAAGCACTGGGTTCCCCAGCGCTTTTACCTGAGTTAAGAAATCTCTCAGGTTTTGATAAAGGAACCAGTCGACCATTAGGAATCCTCCCCAATGTACCTGTTACATTGAAAGGGAAGACCGCCAATTTAAACGTGATGGTCATCCAGGGACCCTTGGATTATAACCTACTCCTTGGACGTGACTATATTTATTGCATGGGAGCGATAGTCTCCTCACTCTTTAGAGTAATGTGTTTTCCACATGAAGGAAGGATGGTCAAGCTCGTAGACCAACTTTCATTTCCGGGATCTCGCATCGCAAATAGTCAAATACCAATCCTAAATGGTCTGTTCACTCAAGATTCGCCTCCACCCCCAGTCCTCCTTCCCGATGAGTGCGAGTGATTCGGAAAGAAAGATTGGAACCCAGGGGGCATGCACCCTGGTCTGCTTCGGGCAGAAGAAACCCTGGGTATAAGGAAGAATTTCCGCAGAAGAATGGACTAGTCCGTACCCCGTCCGGCGGTGGAAGAGGGGTTGTTCTAGAATAATATTCTTTTGTCAAAGTTATGCGAGTGAGATAATCAGCTTCTCGCTCCCCTTGTCTAGATAATCAGGATACCAAGGAAGGGGACCATTTGCGGTAGCAAGTAGTAACCATCTTTGAAGACAAGCCTCATCCATTAAAACATATGTTTTGAAGGATAAGTAGGGGCAGCCTCCAAAGAAAGAGATTCTATTGCTGCAACAGGTGGTCGCCATCTTTAGTAACCTGATGATAGACATCGCCGAAGAAAGAGATTGATTTGCGGCAGCAAATAGAACCCTCTTCGGATAATAAGAAAGAGGCAAGCCTCCCTCAATAATACCATTGTTTTGTCTTTGAGTAGTGTTCTTCTCTTGTCACAAATAGCTGTTCGTTAAAAGTCGGGCCGACGGGAAGCCTGAGTACCGCGTAAGACCCCTTAAAATAACGAGAAGACTAGTATCGTTAACATTAGATTGGCAAGATGACAGGTAGCTATGAACACCCAAAGAAAAGCAGAGGTAGGGGAGAGGAGGGGCAGCCTCGAAATTCTATCCTATACCTTGGGGCATGCAAACTTTTGGAATGTGAGCGAGGGACGACTATTTATTTTTTAAAATTTTTAGGTCCTCCCTTTAAACCTGTAGGTCTAACCCTTTAAACTCGTAGGATTAGCCGATTCCGACCTTGCATGAAGAAAATCTGTGGGGCAAAGGTAAAAACTTGCCAAATTGGAGCATAGCTTCGTGAGATAAAGCTCCTTAAAAAATAGCTATCTCACAGGAGGCGTTCTTATTCTATGACTGGTATATCGAGCAGTTTTAGCACATAGTTCATGCTCGTTAAAAAATAAACGCAAGATCCGAGCAGTTTTAGCGCATAGTTCATGCTCGTTAAAAAATAAACATAAGTTTATGAGCAGGCTTTCCTTTAGAGTTCAAGCTCATTCAGAAAAAATGAACCGGTAAATACCCTTCTGAGATCGTAAATTCATCAGCCATAAAAGCCTTGGTCGTGTTTGTGCACCGTCACCTCCACCGTCATTTGGCCGATCATTCACTTCCATTTGTGTGTTTACCCTTTTTGAGGAACATCTGCGAAGAGTGATTTCACTTAGCCATCCTTGTGACACTGTCGTGATTGGAATATTCCAACTTGTACCTGGAATCAGTTGCTATCCCTGTTTATCACTCGTTCCTCAAAAGACGAGTCTTCTTTGAGCTCTTTTCACTGACTCGTAAAATATGAAAATTTTGCCGAGTTTTGGCCTTCCAGCTCATTAAAGCGACCGGAAGAGCTATCCCTCCTCTAGATTTTAATCTTTTTGGACCTGAGGGATTATTGCACAAAAAGATCGAGCGCTTGTTTTGTTCGGCTCGTTAAAAGTACCGAACACCCATCCCTTCTGTATTGTTTTATACTTTTTCGGACTTAAGGGATTAGATGACGAAAAAGGAATTTTGGAGTTGACTTTATGTACCTTTTCAGACTCTCTAAAAATGAAAAGGACCGAGTTTTCCTTGTCGTTAGACTCGTTAAAATGATTAAATAGCGACAAACTTGTCTTTAGACGAGAACGAGTTTCCCTATCGCTAAGCTCGTTAAATCATAGCGATGGGCTTGCCCGAAGGGCAGGTTATAGAACAAGCATATGTTATCCTCCTCAAGCTTGACAAAAATAAAGAGGTACTGGTCAGAAATGACTGGGGAAAAATTGGGAGAACATCAAAGCTTAACGGTAGCAAGTCGCTCTTGAACATGACACTTTTCTTCCGTACCACATCGGGTTGGGTTGTTTCATTCACCGGTCTCATCACCATGGTCTTCGCCAAACCATCCACATTTTGGGGTAATGCTACCGATCCATCGCATCAGTGTCGTTATATGTTCAAGAGAGGTCATTCTGAAAGTGTCAACCGTGTCCCATCCACTGCCATACATTATCCTTCATCCATTCATGATCGCCACCCTGAATCATATGTCACAGTTTGTTTTCACCTCCACTAAAATCATTAGCTCCGTTCCGTGTCATTGATGTGGGATTCATTAAGGCCCTCCTTTGACGGATCGCTTCTTGTCGACTTCAGCTCATTATCCAAGAAGTTGATCTAGGAACAACCCCATCAGTACTTTGAAGCTTGCATGCCTCAATGGCAAGTTTCTCACTTCCGGCGACAGGTATACATCAATGACCTTCGACCAGAAGATTTTGCGTGGCGTTCGACGCCAAGTCCTTTATTCACGCCACGTGAATTGTACTGCAGTACCTTGAGGGTCATTATCATTATCGGTGATTCCTCTCGCGCTTGTTAACGGTTTTCATCATTGACCGGTAATCAAGCGATGTCTTTCCATGTTCGACTTCAGCGAAATTCTCACATGGATCGACTTGTACTTAGAGTGAAGATCGAACGAGTTTGAAGACCCCGGATCTAGTTTCATCCATCCAGGCTGCGATACATATTCAGGAAATATAAAAGCATTTGTCATGTACATCATTGCAGCAGATGATCATCCTACTCAAAGGATGATAATTTCAGCAGAAAATTATCAGTCTACCATCAGACGATCGTTTGTTCTATGTACCAAAATGTATTTATAAAGCTGAGCATGGGAACGCCCGCCTCAGCTAGATCATGAAAACAGAATGAAAAATAATGTATTGTATTGTATTGTATTACAGGGCACCTCTCAGCACTTGAATGAACTTCGGACCCTCTGGATAAAGCATTTCACCCGATAAACGGCCTCATACTTTAGGGGGCAACTGTTATAGACATTTTTGTGCCTCGTAACATGGAGCATGAAATGTCGATAATTACAGGGATCCTCAGTCCCTAAACATGTTTTTCTTACCCCTAGAAGAACAAGGTCAGCAAACCACAGCACTTCCCATCAGTTCTCCACCTGAAAACACTCAAAAACAGGCTATTTTTGGATCATGTCAGCTGCTCCACTGAGCATCTGCGCTGGAATGCAACTGCTCCTCCTTGTACCTGCGCTGAAAGTCAAATCTAATGAAGGCTACCTGCGCTGGGCAAGATTGGCCAAGTGGCACAGTCATTCTGCAAGGTGTCAATTGCCCAGGAAGCTTCCAAACTGACACTTGGTTCATGGGATTCGCCCTGTGATGAGTAAGAGGTACTTGATCTCCATGTGTAAGCAAGGATCTCCAAGTGGACTCAAGAACTGAAGTTTAACTGAAGAGGGAGAGGACACAAGGCAGCTTTATGTCAGTCTCAAGCTGACTCATCCTTTCTTCTTCTCTCCTATATATAGAGCTCTTCTATGAGGTCTAAGGAGGCTGGAATTTTGTGCAAAGCAAGGAAGTGCTGTTGGTTTACAGTTAGAGCTATTGGGTGATTGCTTTTATAGAGGTGAAGAGGAGATTTCTTGCTGCTGGGGAGGTGCTGCTGGATTGGAGCCATTGATGGTTGTAACCTTCTCAGAACCCTGTTACTTTTATCAATAAAGCTTTGAATGTTCTCCTATATACTTGTATTGCATTGATGTATTGTATTTACTTGTATATTTGATTCACTCTAATCCATGCATCAGTTATGAGTACATGTATCTTGTAGTCTTCTTCTCTCTATTGTGCAGGATCTGTGTGTAGCTGGACTGGCAAAGGGAGCAAGGAGCTGGGAACAAGAGACAAAGAGAGAGGATAAGGATCGACAAAAGCGAAAGACACCGGTTGGTTAATCTTTTCTTCCTTCTCTCTGTACTTTCGTAAAGGAAAACATTAAAGCTTTACTTTCAGTTGTTGCTAAAGACTGTCACCTTTAGAGTAGGGATAGGGTCATCCGAGTCGGATACTTTTCCCCACAACAAGGAGAGAGACTCTACACAAGCTGAAGACGTTTAAGGATAGCCAAGAACCCATCCCATAGAGGGGGATTGGTAACATCTATTTGTTCCCTTCATAGGTGTCATAATAAAATTATTCTCTACATATATGGTTTCCATTGGATGATTGGAGTTATTACTCTTTCTTTTTGCTGTTTAACTATAATTGTGGCATAGATTCAGACTTTGGCAGGTTTTTTTCTATCAGCTGCTACATATCTACAATGTTTAGCAGTCATTTATATTGTTGAGTTTGTTTTTCATCTATAATCTTAAGTGGGTTATTTTCATACATCGTTGCAAACAATTACATATATCATTGAACTTGAAAAAATGTATATTTGCAGTCCCATTTTACACACTCTTGGGCTACATAGTGTGCAAACAAGGGGTATCCATAGATATTTCCAAGGTTTTGGTGGTAGTTAACATGGACCCACGTGAAAATGTTAAACAAATTAGATCTATATTGGGGCACATCAAGTACTATCGAATATTTATCTGCAACTATCCATCCATTACTACCCCAATGGAAAAACTGCTAAGGAAGAATGAAGCATTTACATGGCCAGAGGAATGCCAAGCTATGCTGAACATACTGAAAGAGAATCTTGTAAGTGCACCCATTCTGGTCTACTCCAACTGGAATAAGAAGTTCCACATCCATATAAATGCATCCGATATTTATCTAGGGGTTTTTTTTGCTCATCTAGGGTAGGGGATCCTTGACCACCCAATCTACTTCGCCAATAGTAAGTTATCCACTACAGAAAATAATTGCACCAGGATAGACTGGGAAGCACTGGCTATGGTGTATTCTCTCTATAAATTTAGACACTACTTGCTTGGGGGTCTGTTTAAGTTTTTTACCAACCACTGTGCTTTGAAATACTTAGTAAACAATCCTATGCTGAAGGGGAGAATTTTCATATGGTTGTTGTTATTTCAATAATTTACTTTCGAAGTGATTGTTAAACCTAGATGACTAAATGTGGGACCTGATCACCTTTCATGTCTAGAATCTAGAGAAAGTGGAGGGCCATGAGGCGATCAACTACATAACACTGACATGTTAAGGATAGAAGTAATATTAGATAACCTAGAATACATTGCATCCTTCCTAGCTATGGGAAAATGTCTAAAAGAGTACACAACCACACAAAGAAGGCACATGGTTGTTCAAGCGGTTGATTACTAGTTAAGTGCGGGTCAACTGTCTAAATTGGGGGTTAACAAATTATTGTGTCATTGTGTCCTCCACCATGAGAGATACGATGTACTATGGGAATTCCATTCAGGGGTTGTGGGTGGCCACGTTGGGGGAAAAGTTACCACGCAGAAAGTGTCGTAGGCAACATTATGTTGGCCCACAGTTTTCAAGGATGCGAAAGAATACGTGAAAGGGTGTGATGCATGTCAAAGGGTTGGAAGGTCATCACATAGAGATGAAGTCCCATTACAACTAGTATGTACCTTGCAGATATTTTATAAATGGGAATTTGATTTCATAGGGGCGATCAATCTACCAGTGCGTCACTCTCATGCTAGGTATATAATCACTGCAACATAATATTATTCTCACCATGTGGGCTGAAGCAACACTTTTGAAAGATTATACAGTAGATATTGCCACCAGATTCATATTCAAGAACATCTTATCATGATTTGGGTGCCCCAAGAGTCTAACCAGTGATCAAGAGATAGTTTATAAACGAGACAGTTTCTTCACTACAGTTGGTGGCTGAATTTGCATATTTTTACCCACCTTTTTACCCTGTTTCCTGTATCCATTTTATACCAAATTTATATTCTAAACCACATGTGTATATCTCTTGTTACGTATTTACAAATCATTAATCAATGAATCATAATCATAGGGGATTATTTCCTAAGTGGCTTTCTAATTCGATTATTCTTGCATATTTAGAGAAAGAATGACCAAGACCGTGGTTTAACGAATGGTGACCATCGAGCTGGAAGCACTATCCTGGGACATCAGCTGTAATAGTGGATCAACCTCTCAATCAATGCACTATTATCTTTATATTTTGTTTTACTTTGGAAATCGCTAAGTAATTGTAGGTGGAAAGTTGTCGTAATTCTAGGAGATGTTAGTGTTAACAAATTGTATAAGTAGACTTACGGGCTATGAAAGCCAGTCATTAAGATGACAAGAGAATTATGCTAACTCTGATTTTATAACATCATACTTTGTAATCTCCTTTTTATTAATGAAATTCTAATCTTCTGAGAAATTCCTGACTTCTTTATCTTGCCACGACCCTGATCAGGGAGTTGGGCCCATTATCCTGACTAGGTGCTACTGGAATATATGTGCACATAGGTTTATTTCGGTTGAGTTATTTACTGATGTGAATGATTATCAGTGTGTTTTTGTGAGTCTTAACTTGTTTTTACTCTTATTTTTTTATAGTTATTTCTTTCTATTACACATTATTATGTTTATAATTGAATGTTCAATCCTGGGTAGGGAAACTATGGCCTACATATACTTTACATGATAGCCTTTAAATAACTCATAGATCCCTGGGTTGACAATTAATGTGGAATTGGGTGAATTTCATGATTCATATCTGAACACCAATATTTTGGCACCATTGTCGAGGAGGCTATCGAAGGCACAAAAGTATTACCAGTATTGACCATAGGGTTGTAGTGTTTTCTTCTCAAAGATGTACGAAAAGAACCCACTTAAGATTGTGGATGACAAACAATCTCAACAATATAAATGGTTGCTAAACATTGTAGATCTGCAGCAACTGATA
Source organism: Pinus tabuliformis (assembly GCA_031772625.1). Lineage (NCBI taxonomy): Eukaryota > Viridiplantae > Streptophyta > Pinopsida > Pinales > Pinaceae > Pinus > Pinus tabuliformis. Next base: position 1,217,067,901 of record CM062817.1, on the reverse strand, counting down.
GAAACAAAACCTGCCAAAGTCCGGATCTATGCCACAATCATAGTTAAACAACAAAAAGAAAGAGTAATAACTCCAATCATCCAATGGAAACCATATATACAAAGAATAGTTTTATTACAACATGTGTGAAGGGAACAAATAAATGTTAACATTCCCCCTCTATGGGATGGGTTCTTGGATATCCTCAAACATCTTCAGCTTGTGTAGAGTCTCTCTCCTCTATAATGTGTAAACCCATCAAAAATATGGTGTGCGACAATGAAAATAATTAGAGTTACAATAGTGAGTGCAACAATGAAAATAATCAAAAGTGAATAATGAATGTAAAACACTTCTATTTATAACAAAATATTGAGTTATCCTTGAATAATGAGAAATAATAAAATATTATTGATCCCATTCTTGGAATAACCACTTGGAATATTTTCTTATATTTTTTTGGGAGGGAAAAAGTATTTAAACTTTTATTTAGAAATAATAAATAAATAAATTATTTATTTATCATCTTAAGAAATTAGTTAAGGAATAATAAAAAAATAATGATTTATTTAATTATTCCTAAGGGATTTAGTTAAATCTGACAAAGAATAATAATTAATTAGTGATTAACTAATTATTCTTAGAGAAAAATAAGATAATTAATGATTTATCTATTTATTTTTCATGATTGGGTCAAATATGATAAGGAATAATAATTGAACGATTGTTTAATTAATTATCCTGGAAGAAAATCAAATAAATAGTGATTTATTTAATTATTCTTCATGGGTTTAACTATAAATTACATAACAAAGGTGGTTTATTAAGTAATTTCTCACATTGAAAGCAATTTTACTATGGTAAAGTTGGTTTTACATGGTGTACTTCGGTCGATCTAGTATATTAGGCTAGATGATCAATTTTTTGGTGATAACACATAGGATTGATCACTCATCCTAGGGAGCGAGTTCTTCACGCTGCTCCAAGTCCTAAGCATTAGATCATTTTTGTTTCTTTGGTTTCCTTTTGTTTCTAGGACCACTCTCTCATCCTCGTGAGGGAAGTTTTCACCTTGCTCAAGGTCCTGAGCATTAGATTGTCCTGTTTTCTTTTCCATAGGAATTGCTATCTCATCCTAGGAGGGGAAGTTTTCATTTCACCTAGTTTCGGGTCCTGAGCTTAGATTTTGTGATTGGTCTATTTTCTTCTATTTTCTTTCTTTTTAGGGGCCACTCTCTCGTCCTGGGAAGGGAATTTCTCACTCTGCTCCAAGTTCCAAGCTTTTGATTTATTTGAATATTTTCCTTTTATTTTCTAATTGCATGAACAAAGATACAAATAAAAGGGGTAGAGGAAGACCCCCGAAAAGAAGAGGGAGAGATCTAAGAAGAAATACCTACATCCAAGAAATCATTTTAAGAGTTGAGTCAGGATAATTGTCACAAGCTGTTGTTAGGGTGAGATCGCATACGAGATGTGGAGGGTAATCAATTTCATAACCAGAACCTCCCCCAATGAAAGAAGTGAAATTTGGGGAAGAAGAAGTAGCAAGTAGAGGATCTGAGGAACTACATATTGTAATTTCAGAGGAAGAAGATTTGAGGGAATTCTCTGCACCATTTAATCAGGGAAGTGTTGTTAAATGACCTCAACCGCCTGTTATAGAACAACTAGAGCCAGAACCTATTGAGATTCCTAGTGAATATTGGAAGATATTCATGGCCCCTGCAACTTCTTCGATCGAATTTTCAATTGGAGATATCAAAGGTGATGCACCTATGAAGCCTACTCCTTTAACAACATTACCTAATTTCCATGGTCTTTCTTCTAAGGATCCATACACATTCCTTTTTAAATTTGATGTTATCTTTCAGGGGTATGATTATATATTTTATGCTCATAAATTGAATATATTCCTCGCTACTTTGAAGGAAACAACTTTGAGATGTTGTATTGGTTTAGGGGGAAACTATATTACCACATGGGATGATATGAAGATGATTTTCCTTAAAAAATATCAAGACTACTACAAATCTCAAGATGTGAAGGAAGAAATCTTTAAGATTATCTAGAAAGAGGATGAGAACATGGAGAACTTTGTGGAACATTTTCAATATATTTTGTAGAGATGAGGCCATAGTGATCTGTTGATCTAAAGATGATCTGAGGTTGTCATTGATGTCAACCCAAGAAGCACCAGGGGCTACCTTGAACTTTCAAGGGAATTTTGACTTGACAACTTACTCTATTTTGAGTCAAGGATCTTCTAGATAGATTCTTCTCGTCAAGATGTTTCCGTTGATATATGGCATGCTAAGTAATTCTTCACGGTTTGAGAGATATTCATTGTTATGAAACCAGCTCAAGAAAAGATAGAAAAGATAGATCAACGCCTTAGAATTCAGCCTCTTCGAGGGAGCAAGCTCCTTTACATTACATAAATGAACAATTCTTGGATGATACAAATGAAAAGACCTCCTTTCTATATATAGGAGTCTAAGGGGTTATAACATAATCATAGTCGACATAACAATAATAATGTAAGGGCACAATAATAACAATAGTGGGCTTCTATGGGGCACAATAGTAACAATATGGGCACTACATGGGTACATCAATATAATAAGTGGGTTATACTAATAACAATAAGGGGTTACACTAGTAGTATAGGGGCCTAACATTCATGTTTGAAGTTAGTAACCCCAGTTAGTGGGATAAAACCCTATGGGGTTGTGGCATGGCACTCATAATTGGTTTTGCTAATTGAATAATCATTAATTAATATTTTTTTAAGCTCCTAAAATCCCTCCAACATTCTCAATAGAAGCCCCTCTCAACTCCATAAAAAGAAATCTCATATATCCTCCAAATGTAGTGATCGTGACATTTTCTCTATAACTTCATTTCTGCGAAGTCTTAGATTCTGAAATTAAAACCCATTTGATTTGCAATCCTAATGAACTTTGGACCAAATTCTAGATCTTGGTTCGCTATATGTTTGGAGATATGATTTGTGGAAGTTAGGATTTTTGGAGGCTGCCGAATTTCATCTCAAAGAAGTGACCTTGGGAAAATTGTCATAACTCTCTCTCTAAGAAGAGGATTGGAATTCTATAAAAAGTGGTGGATAGTGCACAAAATTTTGTTTTATTTATATCAATTTCAGAGCTGAAGGAGGAAAAGGTGACACATGGCATGTCGTACAAGTTTTCTTTATTGAACTAGTCCATAATTAGGTCATTGTGAGAGATTGGGCATAACTTTGTCTTGAAGAGTCCAAATCGGATCAGACTTGTGACATTGGAAAGAAGACTCAGAGGGATTCTACAAGACTAAAGGTCACATGTTGTGGATCTGAAATCGTAGAGATACATCAGATTAAATATCATGCTCCTAGAAGGCAAGAAAAACTAGATCGTGTTGTCAAGGGGTGCGAAGGACCAAACTTTCTAGGGCAGAAAAGAGCAAGGTGCAGAAAAATGATGCAGAAAAGGTAAGTTGTTGGTAATTATCTTCTATATATGCATTTTCATCTCTTAATTGCATTAGGTTCTTTGTATTCTAATTTTTTGTTTTTGTTTAGCACTGACATATGCTCTGCAGGATGAGGTAAGTTTTGTTATTATCATGTCATGGGTATTTCCTTGAAGTCTTTTTGCAGGTATTATAAATTCATCAAGAGAAGACTCAATTCATAATATATTGTTCCAAAGAATGAGAAAGGGTAGCATGAAAAGAGCAGCAATCAAGGTGCAAAACATCAGCAAGAAGTTCACCACATGAAATCTTCAAGTGAGCAACATTGCATACAGACATTGTAAAAGTATCATTATACAAAGTCATTGTAAAAGCATGTTTGTAAAAGCTGTACAAGTGTCTATCTACCAAGAGTTTAAGAGGTAGTTTCGAGAGGTCTAAGATCATCATTAGGTTGTTGTGTCATAGTTTGGGTTATGGTCTAGTGTTTCGTCTTCTTCTGCATCATTCTATATCATTTTAAAGTGGACCATTTTCCCTGGTACGGGAGTCCATTTTTATTTTATTCTTCTATAGGGTGGTAGGGTGGTGCTAGGCTAGTTCATGAAGTCACCAATAGGTTCAAGCCCATGAAAACTTCAGGGTGGTAGTGTGGTGCTAGGGTGAGTTGTAGCTCATTGGGTGTTGGGGCATCCGTTCAGTTGACTACAGAAGAATCTCGGGCCTTATAGCGTCCATCGAGTGGGAGCTGGACAAGAATGATTTTCTAGATTCTAGGAAGTTGGAGCTTTCTTTTCAATTGGAATTGAAGATTAAAGAATTATTAGAAAAGCGTTCGGTGGTTATTGACCCGGAGGGGTTTTCCACCTAAAATTTTTGTGCCTTTTTTGTTCTTTTATTCACTATTGTTACTACATAAACATTAATCATAATTGAAGATTAACTAATGCTCTAAAAAGATTTAAAAGTGCTAATTTCTAAGGAATATTGATTCACCCCGCCCTCTGAGTATTTTCCAACAATTGGTATTAGAGCTTGGTTCCTTCAATAGCAGTTTAACAACTCGAAGGATATCATGGAGCATACGAAGAATGGTGTACCTCTATTCAATGAAAATAATTATGCACTCTAGAAAGGAAGAATGGAGGTCTATCTCTTGGCACAAGGTTATGAAGTATGGGACACTATTCAAAATGGATTTACACCAACCGTAGATGAACAAGGTAAGAAGAATTTGGTAAATGATGCAAAAGAAAAGAATATTATTATCAGTGGACTTATTGAATCTGCTTATCATAAGGTGTTGGGTTGTAAAACTGCCAAAAATGTATGGGACAAGCTTGAGAATATATATGAAGGTGACTCAAATGTCAAAGAAGCAAAGATTCAAATCTACAAAGCAAAATTTGAGCAACTCAAAATGAAAGAATATGACAACATTGTTGCATACTTCCAACACGTTGATGAAAGAAACAACAATCTGGAAGGATTGGGAGAGCCTGTTGACAGGAAGACTATTATACAAAAGATTATTAGAATGTTACTAGGAAGATTCAACCCAAAGGTATTAGTCTTAGAATACAGTGCAAATCTGGACAAACTCAGCAAAGAGGAATTACATGGAGTTCTCATAGCATAAGAAATGAGACTTGATGAAGAACAGGGTACTTCACATTTAGAAACTACATTCACTGCATCTAAGAAAACCAATAAGGACAAACAACCTTCAAAGGAAAAGACCCATTGATATGTTTCAGTTGTGGTGTGGTTGGGCATTTCGTAGCAAAATGTCCGAACATAAGTGATGGAAACTCAAAAGGAAAGAAAGGCTTTAAGAAATTCAACAAGCAAGGCAAGAAGAAAGGATTCAAAAGGAACTTTCTCTCTAAAGAAGATAGATCATCATCCAACGAAGATAGTGACAGTGAATAAGAAGCTAATGAGAGAGTATTGTCTATGGCCAAGCATAATAAACAAGAGGTATCAAACAATGAAGAAGAAGGGTTGACCATAGAATATTTTTCTGAGGAAATCAAGCTTATAAAAGAGCTCAAGGCTGAGAAGATTTGTTCCAATACTCTTGAAGATAAAGTTCAAGGTCTCAAAATTGAAGTTGAAGAACACAAATGTATTGAAGAGTCACTTCAAAAGAAGTTGGAAGAAAGCCACCGAGAAAGGGAAGCATTAGAAGTTGAATTAGTCTCGTTGTGTAAGGAAGTGAAGAAGGGAAAAGCTGCCCAAAACTATGCCAACAGCTCAAGGGCGTTGGAAGAACTCATCAACAATCAATGATCTTACAATGATAGAACTGACCTTGGTTACAAAGAAGAAGAAGTAGGACCTTCTACAACAAAATACAATGAACCTATGACATCTGACAGGCATGTAGACTTCATTGAACAAGATCCACAAGAACAACCTTGGAAGACAATTCCCCGACGAAGATTTCCATCCAGGTACCAACATATTTTTCATGGCTATTATTATTCCTGTGGAAAATTTGGTCATAAAGCTATAGAATGTCACACATACCCTAGGAACCAATACAATTGCAGGAAATTGGTCAAAAATAGACCTCCTAGGGCTCAACGAAACATCAATAGTTTTGAACATTTAAGAAGTAATATTGAATGTCACATTGGACACATAGCCAGAGACTGTAGACTTGAAAATCCTCCAGAATAATCTTCGAAGCCATAGAATGGACGAACATGGAAGAAGAAGAACACTGATAATTATGCTCTTGCTCTCAAGGATCAAAACAACAAAGATGGGTGGTATGTTGATAGCGGTTGCTCAACACATATGACTAGAGATAGAAAGAAATTGTATCTCTAAAAAAGAAGAAGGATGGAATCATCGCCTTTGGAAATGATGGATCTTCAAATGTTATAGGATCAGGTACTGTCAGTCTTGGAAGCAAAGATGCTCTAGGCAAGAATGTTATATTGGTTGAAAACATGAATCACAATCTACTTAGTGTTGGAAAAATGTGTGATCAAGCACATACAATGCTATTCAACTCCACAAAATGTGAAATCAGGAAAGAAAGGTACGGTAAAATTGTGGCTACAACTAGTTGAGCTCCAAACGACATATATGTCCTAGATGAAGCAACTAAAGCATGTCTACTAGCTAAAGAAGATAAAATTTGGTTATGGAACAAAGGAATGGGTGACATAAACTTTCAAAATCTTGTCAGGATAAGAAAAAAGGAAGTAGTACGAGAAATGTCGAAAATCTCAAAACCTTCCAATACACTATGTGAGGCTTGTCAGCACGGCAAGCAGAGAAAATGCGGATTTAAAACAAAAGATCACTTTGCATCACATCCATTGGAATTGATACATACTGATCTATGTGGTCCTATGGGAACAAAAGGCTCAGATGGGGAATTATATTTCATATCAATGATAGATGACTATACCAAGATGATAGTTGTCAGTTTCCTAAAGAAAAAATCTGAAGCATTTGAGTAATTCAAGATCTACAAGGAGTTGGTCAAAAATGAAATTGATTTAAAAATAAAGTGTCTAAGATCAGTTAATGGTAGAGAATTCACTTCCAAATTATGTCAGCAATACTAAGACAAAAATGGAATAAAAAGACAATTTTCAACTGCATGGACACCTCATCAAAATGGAGTTGTTGAAAGAAAGAACAGAACCGTATAGGAAATGTGTAGAAGAATGTTGAAGGTCTCAAAATTGGACAAAAAATTCTGGGTTCAAGCAATTGATACTGTAGTCTTCATTATCAACATAAGTCTTCTTAGAAATAATTGTAATAAGACCCCATATGAATTATGGAAAGGAAAACAGGCTAATGTAAAATATTTCAGAATCTTCAGAAGAAAAAGTTATATCAAAAGAGAATATCAAATGTTGGGTCAGTTTGAATCACGTGTTGATTAAGGTATCTTTGTTGGTTACTCACGTAAAATAAAGGCCTATAAATGCTATAATCTAAGACGAAAATAGAAAGTGGAGAGCATAAATGTTACAATTGACGAAGATAATGTTCTAATGAATAATGATGAGGATCTAGAATCTTTGAAACTTGAGACAAAGGTTGAAAGCGGTACAGAGAAAATTCTAGAACAAGAAGCAACTGTCAACCATTAAGAAGTAAATAACGACCAACAAGATATATGGGAACAACAACAAGAAGCTCCTTCAAAGAGAACAATAGAATGAATTCAAAAGAACCATCCATCAAATCAAATCATTGGTGACATAAATGAAGGAATTGGAACAAGAAAAGGTCGACAGCTTCATTCACCAAAACAAGCTCACATTGATTTTCTAGCAACCTTTGAACCTAGCGGTTTTGAGGAAGCTAGCTAGAATGAACATTGGGTAGCATCTATGAATGAATAATTGGATCAAATCGAGAAAAATAACACCTGGAAATTAGTTCCATGACCAAAAGATAAAAATTTCATTGGGACAAAATTGGTGTTTAGGAACAAATTGAATGAAGATGGACAGGTTACTAGAAACAAAGCAAGATTGGTTTGCAAAGGCTATGCACAAGTGGAAAGAATTGATTTCGATGTAACATTTGCATCAGTTGCTAGAATGGAAGCCATCCAAATGTTTCTCGCCTATGCATGTTCAAGAAAGGTAAAAGTCTACTGAATGGATTTTAAGTCAGCATTTTTGAATGGAGAATTAGATGAATAAGTTTACATCGAACAACTTGAAGGTTTTCTACTATCATAAAAAGAAGACTATATTTGCAGGTTAAAGAAGGCTTTGTATGGTCTCAAGCTGGCTCCCAGAGCATGGTATGCTCATCTTGATGGATATCTATGTCAACATGGGTTCAAGAAAGGTATTGCTGATAACAATCTTTACGTACAAATAGATAAGGATAATTTAACAATCATTGAGGTATATGTGGATGATATAATATTTGGTAGCAATGATGATCAACTAAGTAAGAACTTTGCTACAAAGATGCAAAGTGAGTTCGAGATGTATTTACTTGGTGAGTTGACATACTTCTTAGGGCTTCAAATATCTCAGCAAGAAAAATGAATATTTATATGTTAATCCAAGTACATCAAAGAAATGCTCAAGAAATTCAAAATGGAAGATTTCGAACCTGTCCTTACTCCAATGGTAACAAGTTGCAAATTGAGCATAGATGAATCATCTAAGGATGTGGATCAGAGGTTGTACAGATCTATGAATGGTAGTCTTCTATATGTAACAACCTCCCAACCAGATGTTATTCAAGCAGTTGGACAAGTAGCAAGATTCCAAGCAGCACCAAAAGAATCACATATTATTGTCGTTAAAATAATTCTTCGATATCTAAAGGGCACAACAAAATATGGCTTGTGGTATCCCAAGGGCAAAAATCTCATTATTCAAGCCTTTACAGATGCAGATTGGGCAGGAAGCATTGATGATCATAAGAGTACTAGTGGAGCAGCATTCTATTTAGGTGGTTGTCTCGTATCATGGTTGAGGAAAAGGAAAACCTCAATCTCGTTATCTACAGTGGAAGTAGAATACATTGCAGTGGTAGCTTCTTGTACTCAAGTCCTTTGGATGAAACAAACTTTGCAAGATCTTCAAGTACAATTCAGTAAGCCTATTCCCATCTTCTATGATAACACTAGTGCCATTAGCATCTCCAAGAATCCTATCATGCATTCAAAAACAAAACACATTCTAATAAAATATCATTTTGTTAGAGAACAATTCACTGAAAATAATATTGAACTTGATATGTTGGTACAAAAGAACAAATCATTGATCTCTTTACTAAACTTTTACCTCATGAAGCATTTGAATATCTTCACCAGAAGCTTGGTATTCTTGCATGTTCTCATTAGATTTTCCTTATTCATAAAATAAAAGGGGAGTGGAAGTGTGTACAGGTCCACAGGATGGTTCTGTGTCAGGGGGAGTTACCCTTTTCCATTGATGTCAAAGGGGGAGAGAAGGAAGTAGGAAGAGGTGTCATGATCGCAGGGGGAGTACTTGTGTTGCCATCAATGCCAAAGGAGGAGATTGTTGATCTAAAGATGATCTGAGGTTGTCATTGATGTCAACCCAAGTAGCACCAAGGGCTACCCTAATATTGTAAGGGAATTTTGACTTGAAAACTTACTCTATTTTAAGTCAAGGATCTTCTAGATAGATTCTACTCATCCAGATGTTTCATTGATATATGGCATGCTAAGTAATTCTTCATGGTTTGAGAGATATTCATGTTTGAAGTTAGTAACCCTAGTCAGTGGGCTAAAACCCTATGAGGTTGTGGCATGGCACTCATAATTGGTTTTTTCCATTTAATAGTCATTAATTAATAATTTTTTAAGCTCCTAAAATCCCTCCAACATTCCCTATAGAAGCCCCTCTCAACTCTATAAAAAGAAATATCATATATCCTCCAAATGCAGGGATCATGGAATTATGCGCTATAACTTCATTTCTGCAAAGTCTTAGATTCTGAAATTAAAACCCATTTGATTCACAATCCTAATGAACGTTGTGACTTACTTTCAGATCTTGTTTCTCTATAGTTGCGAAGATATTATCTGTGGAAGTTAGGGTTTTGCAGGCTATCGAATTTCATCTCAAACAAGTGACCTTGGGAAAATAGTCATAACTCTCTCTCTGAGAAGAGGATTGGAATTCTGTAAAAAGTGGCAGATAATGCATGGACTGTTTTTTCTGGTATATCAATTTTAGAGCCGAAGGAGAAATAGTGACACATGGCATGTCATACAAGTTCGCTCTACTGAACTAGTCCATAATTAGGTCATTGTGAGAGATTGGGCATAACTTTGTCTTGAAGAGTCCAAATCAGGTCAGACCTATGGCATTGGAAAGAAGACTCAGAGGGATTCTACAAGATTGAAGATCACACATTGGGGATCTGAAATCACAGAGATACATTAGATTAAATAGCGTGCTCCTAGAAGGCAAGAAAAACTAGATCAAGTGTTGGCAAGGGGTGCAGAGGACCAGACTTTCTAGGGCAGCAAAGAAAAAGGTGCAACAAAATGATGCAAAAGAGGTAAGATACAGGTAATTATATTCTATATATGAATTTTCATCTCTTAATTTCATTAGGTTCTTTGTATTCTAATTTGTTTTTTTTGTTTAGCACTAACATATGCTCTGCAAGATGAGGTAATTTTTGCTATTATCATGTCATGGTATTTCCTTGAAGACTTTTTGCAGGTATTATATATTCATCAAGAGAAGACTCAATGCATAATATAATGTTCTGAGGAATGAGAAAGGGTAGCATGACAAGAGATGCAATCAAGGTGCAGAACAGGAGAAAGAAGTTCACCACATGAAGTCTTCAAGTGGGCAGCACTGCATACAGACATTGTAAAAGTATCATTTTACAGAGTCATTGTAAAAGCATCTTTGTAAAAGTTTTACAAGTGTCTATCTACCAATATTTGAAGAGGCAATGTCGGGAGGTCTAGGATCATCATTAGGTAGTTGTTTCATAGTTGGGGTTATGGTCTAGTGTTTCGTCTTCTTCTACATCATTCTATCATTGTAAAGTGGACCATTTTCCCTCGTACAAGAGTCCATTATTCTTTTATTCTTCTATAGTGTGGTAGGGTGGTGCTAGGTTGGTTCATAAAGTCACCAATGGGTTCAAGCCTATGAAAAATTCAAGGTGGTAGGGTGGTGATAGGGTGAGTTTTAGCTCATTGGATGTTGGGGCATCCATTCAATTGACTACTGAAGAATATCGGGCGTTGGAGTGTCCATCCAGTGGGAGCTGGAGAAGAATGATTTTCTATATTCTAGGAAGTTGGAGCTTTATTTTCAATTTTAATTGAATATTAAAGAATTATTAGAAAAGTGTTTGGTGGTTTTTGACCCGGAGGGTGTTTTCCACCTAATTTTTTTTTGCCTCCTATGTTCTTTTATTCACTGTTGTTATTGCATAAACATTAATGATAATTTAAGATTAATTAATGCTCTGAAAATATTTTAAAGTGCTAATTTCTAAGGAATACTAATTCAACCCCCCGCCAAGTATGTTCCAACAGTGATCTAGATAAGAATATCTTGAAAATAATCTTTCTTCAGGCATTGAGGGAGGAATCTTTGGAACAATTGAATGTAGTAGGAAAAGGAGACATATCAAAAGAAGAATTTGATACCATATGTGAATTGTGCATCAAGTGTTCACGAGGAGTTGTGAGGCATAGGCAGGGGATCCGAGCTCTCAAGACATCCAGCAGTGGAGTCACAAAAGCAGAAATTTGGAACTTACTGGACAACTTGAGAACTGATATTCTGAGCACACCGTCATCACAACTAGATGCTTTGCAGGCGAAATAGAAGCAGATGGAAGCATAGAAGACTATGTCCATTTTCTTCCCTCAATGTAGGAAGAAGCACCCACTGAAGGAATGCCCATTGAATTCCATCGAGACTTGTGTGATATGTGAATAGAGTCATTCCACTAGTATATGCCCATCTCTTCCTAGGATGAAGAAAGTTTTTTAGGGGACAAATGAAGAAGTAGATCAGTTGTGTTTAACGGGATCAAGGAAACCATGGCAACCTTAGCCATAGAACATGAATCAAGGTATACCTCAAGACCCTTCTCACTATTTTAATAATTTGAATTTTGGGCCTTAGTATGTACCTTTCTCGTCTTCATGGTTAGAGCCTTATCAATATCCAATGCCTTGGCAAGCATGGTAACCTCAATCTGGTCCAAACCCTTCATGGTCCCAGAATTGGCGTGGACCTCCTCCTCCTTCAGGAAAATTATCCAAACCTATGCCACAACAACAACTACAACTACCTTCTAATGCGTTCACTAGTAATCCTCCTCTTCATATAAAACTTCTTTTTCAATCCAATCAAAATCCAAATAATAGAGGGGCTCAGTAGGTTGAGACACTCAATCTCCCTACATATAATATTGCCACCATGGAATGTAATGATTTAAATCCCTGATCTGGTCAAGGGGTGAATACTTAGACTTCACCAATAATTGTTGAACATACCAATGATGAAGTCCCAGAACCAGAACCTAGAGATTCTACTAGAACAACTAGGGGTGAGTCAATACAAATTCCTATGAAACAACAAACCCCTTCGCAAACAATTGTTACTAGTGGGTGTCAGACTATTCCACCTTATCTTGAGATATTATCCTTTAGCAAATGAAGTCCTCATTGTGAATTTGAATTTTTGTGGGAATTGCAGAATTTATTTGTCAAAATCCTATTACTTCAGGCTATGAAGGAAGTAATGATTTATACCAAAACAATTAAATAATATTTCTCTAAGAAACCTCACAGAAAACCAAAGGATCCACTCACTATTCACGTTATGGGAAAGCTAGTAGAAATAACGTTGGGGAAGCCTATTCCCCTTAAATATGGGGATCCAAGGAACCTGGTTCTAATAGTACAGATTAATGGGGTTGATATCCAAAATGTCCTAGTATATTTAGGGGCAGTAATTAACGTCATAACATATGCAACTATGATTACCTTGGGTCTGCGAAACTCTAAACCAACTGCCATTGTCCTAGAATTGGTAGATCGGTCTACTATAAGACCGGTAGGGAAGTTGGAAGATATAACTATTTCAGTAGACTCATGGAAATACCCTATCGACCTTTTGGTTTTACATACCCAATCCCTAGTTGGTGGACATCCTTTGATTTTAGGAAGACTTTGGCTTCTGACTGCAGATGCTTACATTGGGTGTCGGTCTGGAACTATGGTAATATCCAATGGGGAAGTTACAAAGAATCTTATCTTCTACCCCCCTGTAGAACCAAGTTCGTCAGATAAACCAAGATTTAACTTGATACAAAAATCTCTACCTATGAAAGAGCCTAAATGTGAGAATGAAGAAGTTAGACCTATCCTTACCATCAATAAGGCTCTTTATTTTAAGGATGAAATGGAGGATGATTCCATTGGCACCTTTCTTAGCAGTACCAACTATGTTTCTGATCCAACCTATTGGCTATTAGAATTTGTCATGTGTTGCAATGTTCGGGAAGATATTTAACCAGAAACAGAAGTTGGAAATATTCTTGTAATTTTACCCTGTGATAGTATTCCTGTAGAAATTGAACTAGAGAAAATGATAAATTTTAATCCTAAACTTTCACCCTCCCAAACTGAATAATTACTAAAGGTCCTTTAGGAACATAAAGAAGCCTTTTCTTGGGAGTATACGGATATAAAAGGAATCCCTATTGATTTATGTACTCATCACATATACATTAAAGAAGAATGTCGACCTCTTAGGCAGCCACAAAGAAGAATGAACCATGCTTTAAAAAACATTGTCAAAGATGAATTACAGAAGCTATTAGATGTTGGTTTTATTTATCTGATATCGGACAGTCAATATGTTTCCTCGCTACTCATTGTTCATAAGAAGAATGGAAAGTAGAGGATTTGTTTTCATTACAGGGAATTAAATAAAGAAACTTTAGAAGACCATTTTCCCCTGCCCTTTATTTACCAGGTCCTTGATACATTAGTTGGAAAGAAGTTTTTCTCCTTTTTGGATGGGTTCAATGGATACAATCAGATACAAATAGCTCCTAAGGAGCAAGATAAAACTACCTTCACATGCCCTTGGGGAACCTTTGCCTACCGAGTCCTTCCATTTGGTATATGTAATGCATTCGCTACCTTTCAAAGGGAAATATTAGGAACTTTTTCTGATCTAATCAATGATAGGGTTGAAATCTACATGGATGACTTCACCCCATATGGGGATTGTTCTAAATAAGGTCTAGAGAAATTAGAGAAAGTACTTAAAAGATGTAATAAAACACATGTTTCTCTTAGTACAATAAAATGTCATATGATGACGAAGGAAGGAATAATGTTGGGACACCTGCTTTCAACTGTAGGAATTCGGGTTGATCCGGCTAAGGTAGAGGTAATATTGATTTTTCCTACACCTAAGACACCGACACAGGTATGTAGCTTTATTGGTTATGCTTTCTATTACAGGTGTGTAGCTTTATTGGTTATGCTTTCTATTACAGGTGTTTTATAGAAAAAAAATCTAAGATAGAAATCCCACTTTTTCAATTGTTACCTAAAGATGCAAGGTTTGTGTGGATAGATGAATGTGAAGCAACCTTTGTGGAAATCAAAGAACTAGTTTGTAAAGCTCTGATATTATGTGGTCTTGACTGGAAGTTCCCATTTCACATCTCTATACATGCTTCTCAAAAAATAGTAGGGGCAGTCCTAGGATAATAAGAGGACAAGAAACCATATGTGATCTATTATGTCAACAAGAACTTGACTTCTATTGAACTAAACTATACGGTAACTAAAAAGGAGTTCTTTGTTTTTAATTATGTTATGAATAAGTTTCGGCATTACATTACTGGGTATCCTAATTTGGTGCACATTGAGCATACAACTATTAGGTATCTGATGAATAAACTGATAACCCTTGGTCATATTACAAGATGGTTACTGTTAAATCAAGAATTTGATATTACCATTGTAGATAAGCGAGGGAAGGATAATGTAGTTGTAGATTTCCTGTCTAGGATGGATGCTAGTGATGAAGGTACACCCATAAAGGATAGTTTTCTAGATGAACATCTCTTTGCAATTTCTACTCACACTCTGTGGTATGAAGATATTGCTAACTATCTTGCTACAAGAAAAGTGCCTCAACACCTACCATATAGAGAACAATGAAAGATTATCCATCATAGTGCCCGCTATTCATGGATAGAAGGATATCTCTTTTATACAGGACCTAACCAACAAATTTGGCACTACATAAGTGAGGATGACATCTATGATGTCTTGAAAGCTGCTCATGATGGCCCCTGTGGAGGACTTTTTGCAGATAAGCATACGGGTCATAAGGTGTTACCAATGGGGTACTATTGGCCTTCTATTCTTCATGATGCAAGGAAATATGTTCGAGGGTGCAATACTTGCTAGCGGATGGGTCAGCGTGTCGAGCATATGAGATGTTGTTATAGCCCCAACTAGCCCTTGAGCCCTTTGAAAAATTGGCTATTGACTTCATTGGCCCATTCAATCTTCCTTCACATCAGAAAGTTCACATTCTGGTTTTCATATTTTATGTGAAAAAGTTGGTAGAGGCCAAGGCTATTATGAAAGCAACATAACAGGTTGTCTCAGACTTTTTATTTGAAGAATTTTTTTCTCTGTACGGAGCTCCTAGAAAGATATTTTCAAATGGAGGGGTGTAGTTTACATCACATCTGATAGCAAGACTTATGAAGAAGTATGGAATCAAGCATAGGGTAACATATCCATATCATCCTTAGGCGAATGGTCAAGTCAAGAGAACAAACAAGGTACTAGAGAATATTCTTACAAATATGATAACAAACTGTCGCCAAAATTGGGTTGAAAATCTTCCTAAGGCACTATGGGCGTATAGAACAACATGGCAAAACACAACATGATTTTCAATATATGAACTTGTCTAATGGAAATCCCCTTTGTTTTCTATGGAATTCAAAATTAAGATGCTCAAGATAGCCCTTGAAGTAGGTTTGGATTTTTCAAAAGCCCAAAAACACCGACTAGAACAGTTAAATTAGTTGGATGAAATTCATTTGGTAGTTGTCCAAAATACTGCTGCAATTCAACAACAACGTACTAAATGGCACGAAAAATTTAGTAAGAAAAATGTGTTTCAAAGATGAGATTGGGCATTTATTTGTGATTCTCAGTTCAAATATTTTAAAGGAAAACTTTGCTCCAGATGGACGGGACCATATGAATTTGACATGGTGTTTGATAATGGGACTGTTAGACTTATAACAATTGATGAGGCACACACTCTGCTGACTATAAATGGACATCGCCTCAGACTGTATCACTGTCCAACTTCTAAAGACTCCTTTATTAAACATTTCTCTGATAATTCTGGTTTTGAAGTTGTTAGTGCAAAGAACTCTTCCTCTAAACCTTTGATTTATATATATATATATATATATATATATATATATATATATATATATATGTTGGTACTACTCTATCATTCTTTTTCTTGTAGGTACTACACTAATGTTGTTACTCTGCTGGTACCGATTTTGTCTAAGTACCTCACTGGTGCTATTACTCCTTTGGTGGTGTTAGTCCTCCAGTGTTGTTACTCCTTCCGTGACGATTTCATTTAAGTACTTCACTAGTGATGTTACTCCTCTGGTGTTGTTACTCCTCCGGTGTTTTTACTCCTCCTCTGTTGTTACTCCATTGTAGTTCTTTCTAAGTACTCTGTTGGTGTTGTTACTCTATTCATAGTGATTTTGTCTGAGTACTTCACTGGTGTTGTTACTCCTCTATTTTTTTTACTCCTCCAGTGCGGTTACTCTGGCGATTCCGTCTAAGTACTCCATTGGTGTTGTTACTCCTCCGGTGATGTTACTCCTCTGGTGTTGTTACTCCATTCATGTTGATTCTAGCTAAGTGTTCAATCAGTGTTATTACTCCTTAGGTGTTATTACTCCTCAGGTGCTATTACTCCCCCTAATTATGTTACTCCTCGGGTGTTGTTACTTCTCCACTATTATTACTCCCGCAAGGTAAGTCGCCAAGTACGTCCCTGATCGACTTTGTGGATTTGATCGATAATTCATTTGACATGGCTCAACATGACCGTGGATGGTCACCCCTTAGTTGGGGGGAGGTATTATAATAAATAAAAAGATGCCATAATTAAATCATAATAATGACTTGTCATTATCACCATTGAACCCTGTGCCAGCGCGTACACTCCATCACCTCCACCATACTTTGCACGGTTACCCATACGTATCGAGACTTGAAATAAGTACGATTGTATTAATGGATGGTCCTTTCCAATGTTGTGAAACAATTACCATAATTTCCACTCATTATTACCATAATCTGCCATGTATTTTTCCATATTTCACTATTACCATCCCAGATTTCACTATCACAGCACCCCGACGCCATCACAACCTTGTCACTGCAAATTTACCTGCCGACACTCTTCCTCAACGGTTTTGTTGTTACTCCAAATTACTTCTACTGAGCAACTGTAGAATGGGTGGACAAGCCATTAGGCACGAAATAGAAAATATAGTGCAAGTTCGATGTAATTTAGACGTATGGCAAGTCTTTTTAGATGTATGATGGCATGTGTATTTTGAGAGGCTGCAGGGATTTGACAAAGCTATCACACTTGACTTCACATTAAAATTGGATGGAAATAATTCCAGAGTTCTTGGGTTGGATATTTTCATCATAGAGGAAGTTATTTTGACTATCAGTGGGTTGCCACAAGGAGGGTAGAAATGGTTTTCTAAGAAATCTCCTTTGCTAGAGATCCCAGAATGTTTTTTGCAAACTGGATAAACAATGGTCTAGAAGGGTATGGAGTATGATTTAAAGTCTTTGTCACACCATGGGCTAAGGTTTCATATTTTCTCATGAGGTATATTACTTGCGAAGGTCAATTTTCTACCCTGTTTCAATATCATTTCAAGCTTCTTGCATGCCTTCGGTTTCGGCATGTGCATGCTCATTCTTTAGATATGCCATATTTCCTATGGAATAATCTTCAGCTAATGGCATAGTCTACTCATCGGTCTCAACAAGCATTAGCAGTCCTTACAAATCATGGGTTGGTCAGACTATTGGTGGTGCATTCTCTATCTCAAACTTCTATGTCTTGGCCACAATTCACTTAGCTAGCAAAGGAAGAACTTGCAGCTATGATGCTTACAAGGGAGGATGAGGAAGAATTAGTGGTGGAAGAAAAGGATGCAGACGATGTTGTTCCACAAGAACCAACATCGCCTGCTGACCCAATAGGAGTAGAAGCAATGGATACGTAAGAGAATGTAGTTGAATCTGCTCCAAAAGAACCAATGTCAACTGCCAATTTGAGGCGAGAATCACCACCATTGGATGAAATTGCAAGTGGTGATCATACACAAGAACCAACATCACCTGCCCAAGAAAATGTGGAACCTTGGGATGAAGTTGTAGGTGGTACTAAAACACAAGAACCAACATCACCTGCTTGAGTGAATAAGGAACCCTTGGAAGAAACAGGGGCCACAGTCAACACTGCTCCACAAGAACCAGTTTCGAGTGCTAAGAAGGAGGACGAATTGGAAAAAGCACAGGTAGAAAAAGAAAAAGGGAACACAAACCAGCCAGTGAACACTAGGGAGGGAGAAGAAGGGCTTGGGGCAATAGGCAATGAGAGAATATAAATTGAATAAAATATCCTTCATTCTCCACTTCTTGCGTCTTTTCCAAGAGGGGAAAGGAAGTTTCGTTCCCCTAGAAGTCTGGTGAAAGAAAAAGCCTCTCCCCTGATCTTAAAATTTGTCAGGGTGGTTACAGGCACCATTGTCGACACTATTACACAAGAACTAGTGTTGACTAGTGAACAAATTAGACAAATTAAGGGATTGGTGGTCAGCACTACCACACAAGAACCAATGTTGACCGAAGGGAAAAATGAAGAAATTGTGGTTGATATTGTCTCAACAGGGCCATTAGAGGAGAATGTTGTTGTTGAAACTAACCTACAAATGCTAGAATTTTTTTTTGAGCAAATGGAAGGGGATGGTCGAGCAGAAGAGAAGTTGCAAGAAAAGGGTGTCAAAGACACTACCCCACAAAGGCCTGCAGTGACTCCAGAGCCACCAAGGGAAGATATGGAGGTCTTGAGACCTGAAGGAGAATATGTTTAGGTTATTCCCCGAGTTTAGGAACAAACAGAGGAAATCAGGATAAAGCGAGAGCCGGTTGATGAATTTGTTGAAGTTAGTCTGCCAAACCCCACACCAGTTGTGAGATCAGTGGAGGAGGTCACTGTCAAACAAAAATTTATTTAAAAATGTGCAAAAATAATGCCTCCTCTTAAGGAAAGGTACCATTCATAGTTCAGAGAAAGCATGTAGCTAAAAATGGAAATCATCAAGCTAAGGAAGCAGGTATTGTGCTTACGGAGAAAAGTGAGGAGGCACAAGAAGAATGT
Source organism: Pinus tabuliformis (assembly GCA_031772625.1). Taxonomy (NCBI): domain Eukaryota; kingdom Viridiplantae; phylum Streptophyta; class Pinopsida; order Pinales; family Pinaceae; genus Pinus; species Pinus tabuliformis. Next base: position 1,217,048,435 of record CM062817.1, on the reverse strand, counting down.
TGTGAAACATGGGGCCAAAACAATTTCAGCAGCAGTGCAGACCAAAGACAGGCCCACATATTCAGTGGTTGCACAAACCAAGTCGTTTTCGCATTTGATCGAGTCACGAGAATTTTTTTATGGCTGTAGAGATTTAGAAATGATAGGTTGTTGCATCTTGCCTTCAACCGGGGACCATAACTTTAGAATCCTACCAGGAAGGAGTGAGGGGAATTCGTGAGCAAGTCGCAAAAATAGTTACTAATTACATGGACTAGATAGAGAAAGAGAAATGGAAGTAGTAGAAGCAGCAGAAGAAAATTGAGGAACTAGAAGAGCGGGTGTAGCTACTAAAGGCTGAAAAGGAAGAAATGTTCACTCTAGTGCAGTAGATAATGGCTTTCCGACCCCCCACTCACATCTATGCTTTGTTCCTCCATGAATAGTATTTATTGTTTTGTTTAGAAAGCATTCATTAGGAAATCATCCATGTAATAGAATACCTGATGCAGTTTTTGTGTATCTTGAAGAGTCACAATACCCTGAACCATCACCTAATGTGCGAACTCTATATGCATGATTACTTTATGGGTGATCATCAATCATTCAACTTGGTGCCATATGTGGGGGATATTCAGTTAAGATCATTTACCTCGTACACAGTTAATAAGGTTAAGTGGAAGAAGGCCTTCAACACGTTCGAATAGAATCAAGCAAACAAACCACTTTTGCTTCAGATGGAGAATTGCCGGTATGTGAATGTATATAATAGACGCCATACCTTATTGGATATTGAAGGATAGAAAGGATAGATGCTAGCAACCCATAAATGGTGTGATGTCATGTGCACAAAACAAATTTTTACTTCTCAGGAGGAGGCCCGAGACAGTTGTTAGAAATGATGGATGTTATCATCGTCAGCCATCAGGACACGTGAACCTTTTGGGGCCCCCAACTCTGCTCGGGCTTTAAACATAGTACCTCTTTATATTTCATGCATACAACATCATGGGATCTGATGGATGGGTTTCAGGTTCTTGTTCCCAATTATTTGGTTGCCAGTCAGTTAGTATACCCCAACTTACGTGGTAGATGAAGATTGGTGGAAGGAATTCCTCATGATAGATGGATATAAGCTTTCAGGAACAAAAATGGATGCAAAATATGATCTTGCATAGCTTCATGTTGATCACAGAAACTCCAACCCAGATCTGTGCAAGCGACGAGCTGCATGAGGACATGCAGAAAGACTAGTTGGGGGAGATGTTGGTGGCTGAATTTGCATATTTTTACCCACCTTTTTACCCTGTTTCATGTATCCATTTTATACCATTGTTGGTAAATTTATATTCTAAACCACACAGGTATATCTCTTGTCATGTCTTTATGAATCATTAATCAATGAATCATACTCATAGGGGATTATTGCCCAAGAGGCTTGCTAATTCGATTTTTCTTGCAAATTTAGAGGAAGAATGACTAGGACCATGGTTTAAGGAATGGTAACCATTGAGTTGGCAGAACTATCCTGGGACATTAGTTGCAATGGTGGATCAACCTCTCAATCAATGCACTACTATATTTATATATGTTCTACTTTGGAAACTGCTATGTAATTGTAGGCAGATAGCTATCGTAATTCTAGGACCTCTTAGTGTTAACAAATTGTATAAGTAGAGTTACTGGGCTGTGAAAGCTAGTGGTTAAGATCACAAGAGAATTACACTAACCCTGACTCTATAACAGCATACCTTGTAATCCCCTTTTGATTAATGAAATTCTGATCTTTTGAGCATTTCATGACTTCTTGATCTTGCCATAGCCCTGATCAGGGAGTTGGGCCCACTCTCCTGACCAAGTGTTGCTGGAATAGATGTGTGCATAGGTTTATTTTGGTTGAGTTATTTATTGTTGTGAATGATTATCAGTGTGTTGTTGTGAGTCTTAACTTGTTGTTACTCTTATTGTTGTTACAATTATTTCTTGTTGTTACACATTGTTAAGTTTATAATTGAATGTTCAATGTTGGGTAGGGAAACTATGGCCTACATATACTTTGCATGATAGCCTTGAAATAACTCATAGAGCCCTGGGTTGAAAATTAATGTGGAATTGGGTGAATTGCATGATTCATATCTGAACACCAACACCTACTTCAAAATTTCATGATACAACATCACAAAAGTAGTATGTACAACCCACAAGCCAATGGTATTGTAGAGGCATTGAACAAGATATTAGAAAATGGTCTGACTAAAGTTTGTTCATCCAATTGATATGATTGGGATGAGAGGGTTCTAGTGACCCTATGGGCATACCACACAATTGTGAAGCAACCACACAAGTATACACCTTTGTGACTGGAGAATGAACAATAATCGATGGTGTCAGCCGAGTTCACTATCCCAAGCCTCTTCATTATCTAAGCCACTAAGATGAGAGAGGAGGAAACACTTCAAAAATGATAAGATTAAATTTGAGCTTGATGAAGCAAGATTTATGGCAGATTTACAAAAAATGGTTGAGAAGCGGAGGCAGATGGTGTGGCATGACCGACATATCAAGAAGAAGTCAATCACAGCCGATGGGCATGTTCTATTATATGACAATAAGTTCTTGAAGTTCCCTAGAAAGCTACAGATGCACTGGTTAGGATTGTTCACTATTGCGGAGATAAGGGACTCTAGAGTTGTCACGCTTGTGCAACTGGACATAGTATTATTACCAAGTTGGTTGAAAAGCACACACTTGAAACCATTCCACACATCAAATATTTCTACTCAACGCTAATTGGATCTTAGAAAGGGGATCATAATTAGGGTTAGGAGAAGTCAGTAGGAGTCAGTTAGTTGCATCATCAATTGTGATGTAAATCAATTTTTTTCTTTTCCTTTCTTCGTCTTCAGTTTTTCACTAAATAGTTTATCTTTAAAGTTTTCCCAATAAGGATCTGTGACATCAGTCTCAGTTGTGGCTTTAGTTCCACCACACTGCAACTGTTTGTGGTTGGGGGGGTAAGTCACATGTGGTAAGAGTCCTTTCCATAATAATTAGACAATAATTCTGGTGTCAGCATGGATTCCCATAAAATATTTCCGATTATCACAATAATTAATTCCTAAATGTCTTCTATTTTGATGGCATAATTACCCATCAACTCCACCTTTCATTTGTCAGAAGTGTATTATAAAATTCAATTCCATCTCAGCTTATGGTGATATTTATGTGTTCCAGTCTAAAAAGGGAAAGTTCTCATAGTAATTAGTTAGGGGATCTCGTTAGAAATGTCGTGTCGATTTGGTCTACTTATTTTGCATGGACATGCCAAATTTTCCAAAGCCTGAAGCTAAGGTGGTAGAGTTGCTCTATTTTTAGTCTGGTTCTAAGTGTTTTTGGTCAATGATTTGCTATTGGCCCCTGATGATTTTAGTTTATTAGCATCACTCCAGCATTACAAAGTAAATTCTCTCTGTTCCTGAGGCTGGGTTGGATGAAATAGTTTCAGTATCGAAGCCACTCTATGGAAAGTATGACAAAGCCACACTCGTCGAAAATGATCTATCAAACTCATTCCAATTACCATCCGTGAAGCACGAAATATACATAGAATCTGTAATAAAATAATGAATTTAGAGGGATCTAGCAGTCCACCCTGTTAAATTTGAGGAGTTTTCCTATGTTTGGCACAACTCTAGCAACAATGCAATGCACCAAGTTGTTGATCAACAAAATGCACGATAGGTTGCTTTGGCTCGACAAGGAGTACCTAATTCACACAACTAAGATTCAAAGACTTACAAGTATATCAGTGAAAGGAGATGCAGTTTCAACCGTGCTTCGGACAAATTCCAAAAGAGTGAAGAAGGAGGGTGATGTAGACTACTATACCAAGTATAACACCAAGAGAGGAGGGAAGGGAGCATGCATAGACCTTATCAACAAAGAGAAAATTAAGTTCGCCTGCTACATTATTGCATGGAATTTGATGTGCCATTTCTCCAAGAACAAGTGCACCTTAGATACAATTTTAGTCGCAGAGCATTGCATAGAGGGCAACGAGCCAAACTTCTGTGCATTTCTCCCCAACGAATTGTTTGAATCCTGTGAAGACTTTTACAAGTAGGCCACCAATTTCATTTACGGCTATCTTATCATTGTTGTAGAAATGTGGAAATGGTGCCTACCAGAGGGTAGGGACTTAGCACAAATCATAGAAGAACAACCCTTGGCTCTCTCATATGTGCCTTGGAGAACTTCGGGAGATCCAAGAAACAAAGAGAAAAATAAGGCTTCATTTAGCGATTGGTATGTAAAGATGCTCAAGGTGATTAGAGCTATAGAGACGATCCCTAGGTATGATTACTTGAAGAATATTCATCAGTAATTTGGTTCAAGGCTACTCATGGGAACACCTTTTTCATCTCACACTATGTTCACACACACACCTTCCATATGCAGGCTCAGAAATTTATGCTCTCAGCCAAATATTTTCATGCATAATTCGGGTCATGGCTGGGGATCACAGGGGAAATTAGAGAAGGAAAGTGTTTGTATTTATTTGACAAGATGGTGCCATGACCTCTACTAGAGGAAACAATTATAGAGACTAGGAAGTGAATATTTGAACAGGAGCTACAGCTAGTCTTCACACAACTAAAGAAGCAAATGAGCTCATTGAAGGAGACCATCGCAAATATCGACATCTCATAAAGTTTGATTTCCAACTATGCCGAGTCTCAAGTTTTAATACAACAAAACCCTCTGGTTACCACCCCTCTCATTGTTACAATACCAGTTGTAGGTCCCCATTCCCAATCTAAGCCCACCGTCCCGAAACCCCATAAAGCAAAAATCACCAAGCCTCCAGGTGGAGCCAAGAAGCAAAAAACCAACCCTGCAACACAATTTTTCAACCTCACCATCGAAGAACCCCACTCCATCATGGCCTCGCCCATCATATAATAAATTTTTCCCTCCAAATCTATTGCATCATTGAACTTTTAACCCATCCCCACACACTGCATCAACCTCCATCACCCTATCAAATGCAATACCCTCTGGGACACTGTCGAGCACAGAGGACATGGAAGTTGATTCAGTTATTCAGTCCACCATGGCAGTCCCTAGTGGAGGAGTCATCACCACCTCCATGATGTCATTATTACTATAGTTGGGTCCACTACTAAACACAAGGCCCATCATTCCACAGTCACTTATTACCACTATTGAGCCCATCACACTCCCATTTCTTTTAACGCCCCCCCCCCCCATTGCATCACATCCTGTTTCCATCTAGAAAACTCCTCAATTTGCAAAGCCATCATAGCAAGCTACCTCATCTCACGGGCACTCAAACAAGTCCATTGCTAGTGGGTAGCCCCTACAGAATCGATTCCCTCATCCATCTGCCATGCAATAGAATGATCTTCAAAGTTGGTCTTCAGCCTAATTGTTCATTTTTATTCAGCAAGCCACATAGAGGGCTGCACAGTTACACAATGACCTTGTTGCTGATCATGACCAACAACAACAACAGATTGATGCACTCATAGTTGAACAAGACGATCTCCACCAAGGCAATAAAAAAATCGAGGAGAAAGTTGACCTTATCACCTTGTGATTCTAGGCACTGTGGCCAACCATTTCTGAAGTAGTAATGGATGCTCTAGAAGATTTCTCCTCATGCACCCTGGTCGAATGTTGTGATCATATCCAAACTCCATGCAATGCTTTAATCTTGACCAACCAAGAGCTTAGGTGAGATCTTGATGCCGCAAAAAGAGCATTGTCAGACCCCTCCACAGAGTATGCCAATGTGATTGAACAAGAGTTTGTCGTTGTAACCACTCTCAATGAATCCATCGACAACACCTTGAATGATGTGTACACAATGCTACAACAGGTTCATAGCTAGTCAGGGAGATTGGAAAAGAAAAATCATTTGGTCTACCCTCTCTGACAACAAATTAATTAGATCCTTACTGCTATCAAGAACACTAAGGACAAGGATCATAGGAAGAAGTTCAAAGCAAAAGTCACCACTATGGAAAGACGTATCCAACAAATCAAAGAAGAGTCATCTAGGATGAAGCAGATACTCCACGATCTTCGTCCCCCAATCCAAATCCATGTAGACACACTTCAAGAACTCAGTGAGGATATGGAAGAATAGTGTGCCTCCTTACTAATGACACGTCCAACTCAAACAATGTCTAGTACCACTACCAAATTCCTCAAGAAAGTAGTTGCAATCATAGGAAACTAGCAAGCGGCACTAGAAAACTATAGTCAATTCCACCATGTGACTATTGCAGTTGTGCCTACGTTGGGGCCTTCATTTAAAGAAGTCAGCTAAGAAAAAGTAACAACAACACTAGCAGAGGCGTTAATAGCACCGTTAACACTAAGGGAAGATTGACTAGGGGACGAGTCAATGGACTATGGTCAAGGCCTATTGGGATCTTCATTTTTGGGGTTTTTTGGAGAAAGAGGCTACTGACAAGTGGCAGAAGTGGTCATTGGGAAGTTTTGGAGCTGACAGTCGAGTGAAGATCAGAGACTAAAGGAAGACTAGTAGTCACGGAGGATTGGCGGTAAGAAGCAAGGACAAACGAGCGAGGAAAGAGTAGAAGAAACCAAGGATGAAGACAAATTAGCAAGGGAAAAGGAATTGGAAGTTTGGGTTGATGAAATAAGATAAAAAGTAGAGAGGAGAGTAGAGAAGAGATTGGTTTGTTGCATTATGCTTCTAGTGCTTCAATTCTTCCTGTGTTGTGGAGAAATAAGAATAACTCCATACTTGTATTTGTATGAGTTTGTATTATGTCTATAGGAATTCTATTGTTGAGTAACATACCACGAGCCTTATGTATTTTGCTTATTTTATTGTAATGAAAAAGATTATTCTAGAGGTATATTGTGTTCATCATGTATTATGTTGGCTACAAAATTTTTTATATATGCATCTGTTTGGGTAGTCTTCTATTGTGGCATGAATAGAATGTTGCGATCTGGATATTTTGCATGCTAAGATATTGTCCTTTATTCTCTTCCGGTTGGTATGGTTCCCTTGATATCGGATTCCAACCCTCATCTAACGTCAGTTGCGGCACGCCTTGGGTGAGACTCCCCCTTCTTGGTTAAGGTGAAAATGTCAGCATTGTGCTAGACTACAATGGAACCTTGTTGGCCCCTTGTGCCTGAACCTATGGTCTTAACCTTGCTGCCATTTTTGTGCCAAAAAAAATAGACCATTTATAAAAATGTATAATGGAATTGGCACTCTAAAAGAACCATATTTGGTGTACTAATATCCACATGGAAGGACATACGAAACATACTTGTAAATTTGTATATTATTTTGTTGAAGATGTTCGAAGGATATAGTCCAACATGTATTATGATATCTTCCAAGTCACCTCTAACCACTTGACTAAAGACTGCCAATACAATATAAGAAACTCCAAGTTGAAGTGATGCACTATCACTGAAGAGCATGTGCATTCCACCTAGGAATGTCTGCTTAATGGACAAAGTAAATCAAATTACCACGCTTCTTATCATACTCAGGCTACAACCAATTTAGTGAATCACCATCCTTCGATGGAAGAGGATGAGGTTGAGGAGGCAATGGTGGATGAGGAAGAGGATATAAGGATATAATGGCATAGGACATGGTCATGGCCAAGTTCGAGGAATATTTTTCTCCTATACCTATTGGTAAGAAGGACATGTTGCTATAGAATTCCCCTTGAAAGATAAAACTGACTCGTGCTTCTGTAATATGTGTGGTCTAGGTGATCGTTCTTTAGAATATTTTCATAAATTTATTGAGAAATTATTAAATAAAAGTACTATTAATTTGTTGCAAATAGTACCCAAGCATTATATTTTAAATTACAAAAACCTTCATGTAGTCATAAGGTCTAGAGAAGGGAGAAATAATAACAATCAAGACCACCAAGTGATTCAACCAATCAAGAACACGACGTCGAAATATCCTGATATGAAAAGACAGAAGGATACAATGTCAAAAGTTGTTAAATTCTTTATGAAAGAAACTGAACAATAATGACTATATAAGGATCTAATCTTGGAATAATTTCTTGAACTATTAAAGAAGAACATTATGTTTACCTCCTGGTAGATTTGTTGAATATGATGAAAAACATAAATGAAAACAGGAAAAAAAAAGGAAAAAATATTCCACAACTCTCACAAGGGAACCAATTATAAGGCCATGATCCATAAGTAAAATTATAAATAAATGGATATATGGTTAGAAACGTTGTTTTGGAATTTATCTTGCAGGTAAATATTCTTCCAAGGGAGACATGGATTAATATGGGTTGACTGAACTTGAACAAAACGACTAATTATCTTAAGCTAGCAAACCAGAGATTTACTGAATCAATAGGGACACTTCGACATGTACAAACTTCCATAATGAGGATCCCGATGATAGTCAACTTTGAAGTTATCGACTTAGTCAATGGAATCCCTACACACCTGACATTATTTAGCCGACCTTGGGGATGGAAAATGAAGGCGACGATATCATTAGAAAAATGTAGAATTAAGTTAAAAGGGAAAACTAAAAATATTATTATCCCCTTAGACCCCCGTAAAGGAAAGTCGTGGATCAAATCTTCTGATGAACAAGCTGGCCTCAATACTCCTTGTATTGCAGAAGTCTTCGACACCAGACATAATATATATGAGCATGCCTAAATCGGAACAATACTTGGAAATTTATCCTCGAGATGTCAATATGGCACTATCTATCCAGATTATGCCATTAGTTTGTCTGATGTTCACTTAAAAGATTGTTGGAAAGAATTAGTTGGAGTACAAGGTCTAGAAATGGTTCAAGACAGTGAATATTTATCTGTGTACATCCAAACCTCTTTCCAGCTGACCAATACTATACATCCTAAACTAAGACAACCAGTTTTAAAAGATTGTGTTGTTGTAGGTGTGAGCAACGCTCAAGTAGAAGGTGTTAATTATGACAAAGAAGATTTCCCTAATGATTGGTATATCTAATATAAATCTCTGGTATCCGCAAACAGTTCAAAGAGAAATATTAAAAGAATTTCTGTATCAGATGGTCTTGTTAGAATTCTTCTAGACCGACCAAAAGTACCTTGACCTATAGTCATGTCAGAAAAACATGTGTTACCAGCCATTCAAGAAAATGAAAAACCTCTTGTCAGTGGTAGAAAATCTTTTTATTGTCATATTCCTTCACTAGATGAAGCCAGTTCTTCTGCTAGTATACCACTACCTACAAATCAATTGTACATACCAGAAGAAAAACCTTTCTTTGCTGTAAATAAGATGTTTCGAACATATGTTAGTAATACTCCACCTGTTGATGAATTCCAGTTTGCAAATCGTAGATTTGTAAAAGGAGGTAAATGGCCACCTAAAACAAAATTCAATACTTATTCATCCAATACTAGACAGCCAGCAACAAGAGCTGACTGCGCTCCTTTACTAGAACAAAATTCACAAAATCCAAATGATATGGACCTGGTATACCAGATAGGAAACTATCTAAACACTTGGTGTTCACACACTGAAGATGTTCTAGATGACTTAGGAAAACAAGCAGATCTAATAAATGATAATCTGAAATTGCTCTATGATTAACAACAATCAGAAAAGTTAGAAAAGGAAGAAAGAAGAAGAAGTAGACAGAAGAAAAAGGCCGAAGAAATCCCTAAGTTTCAAATAGATATGAGTGCACCCAATTTTTGGGATCAGGAAGAAGAAGAATCAGTAACTAAGACTAGTCCAGAAGAGTCCACTTCAAAGAACACCAGAAAAATAACCAGTGAAAAAAAGGAAGCGTATAAAATAGATAAACCTTTTGTTTCAAAGAAGGAAGTGATGACCCTTGATCAAGCTAGCTCCAAATTTCCTTGTTTTATCTTGCCATCCATCAATAAACAGAACAAGGCTCATATCTTGATAGAAGTAAATAAATATCCACGCATTGAGGGAGATCTGTATGCTGCCGATACAAGTGGCTATATCAAAGATTTGGATAATTCTTTAAACCCTGGAGAATCAATCCGGATTTGGATAGGTGCTATGTATCAGATGCAGTTTACAACAAAATTGGATAATTTATCCATTATGGTCCTAGCAGAAAAGCGCAGGACTGGTATATTCTATGATTGGTGGATGGGACCATCAAAAGAAGAGAGAAGAGCCATCATGGAAGCTAGACTATCTACATTAGAATTATTGCTAAAGACAGAGTTCGTGCCAGAACCAGTTGATAAGAAAAAACAATTGATAACAGATCTTAGTCGAATGGAGTTAAAAGATTTGAAGTACTTTGATCAATTCAGTAAAGATTTCATGGCTAAGGTTTTCAAAGCTAATCTCTCAAATGATGTGGCTCAAAAAATTTCTTTGTTGTCGAAATTACTAGGAAATCTAGGAGACCTCATTATGAAAGATCCAAATGTACAGAACAAAAGACTAGATCAAGTTTATTGGGTTGACCTTCTTTTCAGGATCACAGAGAAAGTTATATACTTATGCTGGCAAAAGAAGGCGCATGACATCACACCCAGTTCAGATGTCTGCAAAATCATGCTACCATGGACACCATTGAAAAAGAAAAAGAAAACAAAGATGTATGGTAGATTTTAACCCAAGAGAGTCTCAAATCCAATAAAGTCGTTCCGAAAGTATACATTTTTGAAGAAAAGATCAAAACCAAGAAACAATAATTGTTGTTTCATTTGTAAAAAGGAAGGACATTTCGCACAAAAGTGCCCGCAAAATTCATCAAGTAAACTTAAAGCTTGTATAGATATAGAAGAATTTCAAGATGATTGGTTTATAGTAGAATCAGAAGATGATATTTCAGATGTATATATTTTGACTGAAATATTAGATGCAGAAGAAGAAGAGTGTGTTTAGAAGATGAATATCTGTTTATCCTATTCATATGATGATTTTTCAGAAGAGATCCATTATAGTGAACAAGAAGAGGAAAGTGAAGAAGAAAGTGACATTGAAGTCACTAGAAAAACAACAGATGTTTCAGAAGACGACTCTGAAAGTTCACAATTAGAGCAGCAGGGTAAGAAATCTATGTTACCATTTCTAGAAGTAAATTCTTTTTATCCATTTTATAAAAGAACCATAGCCTCGACCAGTCTTCCAAAACCAGAGATCAATAGAATAGAAGAAAATACTTTGTTAAAAAAGATAGTAAAGACTAATAGCCTTATTTATATCCCGTTTCAAGTTCAAGTAAAAAATGAATGGATATTTGTTGATGCATTCATAGATACCGGTGGATTGAACAATTTGGATAGACCATCTCTGTTTAAATATATATGGAAATTGTTGCAAAATATATTGGTGTCTGAAACCATAGGAGGATCTGTGAGTTTAACTCATTATGTAGAAAATATTTCATTAAAAGTTGGGGGGAGTATAGTTAAGATTTCCATAATACAACATTTTGATCCCTCAGCTAGTTTAATGTTGGGGATTCCATTCTTAAATTCTGTGCTTCCAGTAACAATCAGCCAAGATAAGCTGATTATAAATCTGAAGAACAAGGCTATTGTTGTACTAGATTGTTCATTGCAAATTTAGAAGCAAGACATGAAAATAGCCAGAAAAGAGTAGGAGCCAGAAAGCCATTAAAAGATTCTGATGATTGGCAGGAAGTTCTACAAATCTATGAATCAAGAGCAGAATCTAAATCAAAACAAATGGCATGCATAGATCCCAATTGGTCTGCAAAACAAATTGCTATCCATAACAAACTTATAAAAAGTTGTTCTGAAAATCCACAAGAGTTTTGCGTAGTAGAAAGTCCAATGCAAGAGGTTGTGACCTTGCATGATAATGGAGTCAAAGGTAAACTTATTCCTTGCACTCCTTCAGAAGAACAAGAAATAAAGAGACAAATTAAAGAATTGTTAGAAATGCAACTCATCAAGCCAAGTGAGTCTCATTATTCTTGTTCAGCGTTTTTGGTAAGAAATCATTCTGAGATAGTCAGAGGTAAACCTAGAATGGTGATAAATTACAAACCTCTAAATACTATCACTCAGAGTTTTAATTATCCACTGCCAAGACCAGAGACCATAATGCAGAAAATACAGCATAACAAAGTATTCAGAAAATTTGATATGTAGTCTGGATACTATCAGATTCAAATACAGAAAGAGGACCGGCATAAAAATTCTTTTATTTGTCCTGCTGGATTTTATCAATGGAAAGTTGTTCTGTTTGGTTTGAAAAACGCCCCTGCATTATTCCAACGAAGAATGGATTTTGTTTTTGCTAAGTATGATTTTATTGTTATATATTGATGAAATTCTTATTCATAGTCTAGACGTAAAAACCCTTCTAGATCATTTTGAAATTTTTCTAAAAGAAGTTTAGCAGCATGGCATAGTTTTATTAGAAAGAAAAATGTCTTTATTTCTAGATAGTATAGATTTTCTGGGAATTCATGTAGTCAATGGTGCAATTAAGATGTAACCACATGTGTTGAATAAAATAATCCAATTTCCAGATGAATTGAAAGATACAAAAACAAGTCAGAGGTTCTTAGGAGTCCTGAATTACATTCACAAGTACATCCCAAGATTAACAGAGAAAACAACTCCAATCAGAAAACATCTCAAAGAGGGATGGTCACCAGAAGCAATAGTAGCAATTAAACAGCTGAAATAAGAATGTCAGCAATTGTTGAAACTCCAACCACCAGGTGATGGCCTGCTTGTACTCCAAACTTATGCTTCTTTAAATTTTTGGGCAGCCGTTCTTTTTGAACAAAGGGAGAAAGGTGAAGAAACACTCTGTGCCTATGCATTAGGTGAATTCACACCCAGCTAGAAGAATTATTTCATAGCAGAAAAAGAAACACTGGCTATATTCAATGGGATACAAAGGTTTGAGCTATACCTTACACCTATGAAATTCTTAATAAGAACAGAATCCAAGCATTTAAAATATTTTTTATTTGCCAAGATATCAAGACAAATTGCAAAAGGAAGAATTCTTGCATGGCTGATTTGGTTCCAACTATTTGAAGTTGAATGGATCCTAGGTAATTCAAATTATTTGACAGATCCATTAACCAGAGATATGAATAAAGCATTCATTACTTGTTCAGGTTCATGTTTTACCATTCCAAGAAAAGGACCACAAGACAATAGTTTTCATACATTTGTTGACAAATTCAGATTACTTGAAGGACATGCAAGCCATCTTGCAGAAGAAATCAAGAAAATTGTGGGAATGAGACTGAGAAGAAACACTTGGATAAGAAAATGCCAAGCCTGGCAATCCAAGAATGTGGGTATGTCTTTAGGCCTAGATGTTGAACTGGTAAAGGTATATCCTTTGCCTAACATGAAAGTAAAGTTGTTTTTCAGAAGTCTCTCAGATCTATGGTCTAGTGAATATACTCAAAAAATGATATGGATTCTAAAGATTCTAAAGTTTTATCAACTTATTGGAGGAATTGATTTTTGTCTTAGCATTTTCACAGGAGCAAAAATTTTAGATCATGAAACCATTCATTTTAAGCCTGAAATAGAGAAATACATTCTATCTCTAAAAATCCTAGACATTTTTGAGGAATTAGAAGCAGCGTTTCTGCAAATATTTGACGAGAATTATGCACCAAATGACACTTTTCCTCAATATGAAATTTTGGAAGGATTTGCTAACTGGGAGATAAAAGATTGTTTCTGCAAAAAAAAGCCAACCACTAGGATATCTCAGTTCATTCAAAGGACGTTACAATATCTCCAAACTTTCTCATCTCCATGGGATTATCATAGTCTCAGACTAAGGGAAAGTATTACTCCTAATCCTTTTGCACGGGTTTTTAGTCATGAGTGGATTGTGGAAATCCAGACCAGCAATAATGAAGAGATGATTAAGCAACATGCTAGATGGTTCAATGAATTCAGAAATCTGAGGTTAACAGGAAAAATACAGATTCTACAAAAAATGGATGATTTACAAGGAGAGCCAAAGGCATTAAGATTTATAATTAATCAAAAGGCTTTGGTAACTATCAATGTTAGTTCAAGTAATTGGAATAACAATGTAATCGATATTATTAGTCTGATGATTTCAAATAGAATCTGTACATCTATGATTTTTGAATTAGGTTGGAAAAACAAAGATTTTATGAGTAATAATTGCAGAGAATGGGTTCAGCATGCAATTAAAAGTTCCACTAATATGTTTCAAATTTTAAATGGGAACTTTTAAATAGCATCGAATTGGCAGTACAAAGGTCACCCATGATCAGAAATGTCTTTAAAGATTCTTTCCTAGATATCGAGATCATTCCTCTATCTTTCTTTACCAAGTGGGGAAAACAATCGGCTAGGTACAAACCTTAGCAATAGGGTCTCCACCAAATAAAGATGAATACGAAAAGGAGAGAGTCATCAAGAGAATCATCAATAAGGACAATAATCTTAGATGAAGATGCCAAAGGAAAAGGAATAGCAACAGAATCTACTTTACAGGACGAGCATCTAGATGCCCAGGACCCAACAAATATAGATTGGGATGAAGAGTACTCTAAGTTGATTTAACATCACTACCAAAAGATGCTCAATGAGTCCAGGATAGCACATGATTCTTTAGAAGAATTTGATTTTGATAATGACAATTATTCAGACAGAAATCTGAAAGGACCATGTTAGAATATTTTGTATGTATGTACCAGAAAAGTTGAGTAGACACCATTGGCGAAAATATGCTGAAAGGACCCTCAATTATTTCTGCTTTTTCATTATAGTTGAGAGGTGTAGAGTTAGAGAGTCTATAAAAAAGAGAGATCAGCAGATGTTCAAGATGTCACTTGATGGAGAACTCTGAGATCTCATGTTGTAATAAGCCTTATGTATTTTGCTTGTCTTTATTAATATCGAAGCCTACTAGGCTGCCTGTCTGAGGACAATTTCTTTCATCCAAAAGAACTTGGAATTGTAAGGTGAAGGCATTTGAAGACCTGTAGAGAGAGGTCATAGTTGCACGCACATGTTCAGTTCAGGAGGAGTAACCCACTTCAGATCTGTTGTTTAATAGTCTTCAATTTGGATTAGAAGTAAGTTTCAATACCAAGGCTTTCTATTGTTGCATTTTTCTTAGTCTCTAGTTAAGTGGTTCTATAATTTGTGCTACAGTGCTGCTATAGTTCCGCACACTCCGCGCGCTACCCTGTCACCTCTTCATTTGTCTACCCTACCCAACCTGGTATCAGAGCCATAACTCATTCCTTGGACACGAAACATTCTATAGACAGAGTCTAAAGTTATCCAGGAAGCCTTCGAAAAGCATTTGTAATACAAGTGTTGTGTAGATAAAAGCTGCTTCAGTCAATCTCTGAAATATATTGTAAAAGTCAAACATGGCCAATTTCTTAAGATCATTCATGCATATTGATAGATGATCTGTATCTGAAGTAGACTGTAGATCCCTTGAATCTGACAGTGTAGAACATGAAAAGGTTGAAGATCCAGAAAGTTGGAACTTGCCAGTTTTGAGCTCTAAAGAAGTTTATCCTGTTCCATATTTGTTTAGTCTATCCAAAAAAGTTTGGATAAAATAGGTTGAACTAAAGATAAAAATATCAGGCCCCTATGTACAAATTGTTGGTCTCAATTTGTTTTCTGAAGATGAAATTAAAAAATTTCAAAAATATGTTGCTGAAAAAAATTCTTCTATATGCATTTTGGGGGAATTAGAATTGGATTAGCTCCATTATTCCGTCATGGTCTCAATACTCCTTGTATAGCAGAATTCTTCGACACCAGACATAATATATTTGAGCATGCCTGGATCGAAACAATACTTGGAAATCTATCCTCGGGATGTCAATATGGGACTATCTATCCAGATTATACCATTAGTTTGTCTGATGTTCACTTAAAAGATTGTTGGAAAGCATTAGTTTGAGTACAAGGTCTAGAAATGGTTCAAGACAGTGAATATTTATCTGTGTACATCCAAAACTCTTTCCAGCTGACCAATACTGTACATCCTAAACTAAGACAGCTAGTTTTAAAAGATTATGTTGCTGTAGGTGTGAGCAATGCTCAAGTAGAAGGTGTTCATTATGACAAAGAAGCTTTGCCTAATGATTGGTATATCCAATATAAATCTCTGGCATCCGCAAGCAGTTCAAAGAGCAATATTAAAAGAATGTCTGTATCAGATGGTCATGTTAGAATTCTTCTAGACCGACCAAAAGTACCTCGGCCTATAGTCATGTCAAAAAAACATGTGTTACTAGCCATTCAGGAAAATGGACAACCTCTTGTCAGTGGTAGAAAATATTTTTATCGTCATATTCCTTCACTAGATTAAGCCAGTTATTTTGCTAGTATACCGCTACCTACAAATCAATTGTACATACCAGAAGAAAAACCTTTCTTTGCTGTAAATAAGATGTTTCGAACATATGTTAGTAATACTCCACCAGTTGATGAATTCCAGTTTGCAAATCGTAGATTTGTAAAAGGAGTTAAATGGCCAACTAAAAGAAAATTCAGTACTTCTTCATCCAATACTAGACAGCCAGCAACAAGAGCTGACTACGCTCCTTTACTAGAACAAATTTCTCAAAATCCAAATGATATGGACCAGGTATTCCAAATAGGAAACTATCTAACCACTTGGTGTTCACACGTTGAAGATGTTCTAGATGACTTAGGAAAACAAGCAGATCTGATAAATGCTAATCTGAAATTGCTCTATGATGAGCAACAATCAGAAAAGTTAGAAAAGGAAGAAAGAAGAAGAAGGAGACAGAAGAAAAATGCCAAAGAAATCCTTAAGTTTCAAATAGATATGAGTGCACCCAATTTTTGGGATCAGGAAGAAGAAGAATGAGAAGAATCAGTAACTGCAACTAGTCCAGAAGAGTCCACCTCAAAGAACACTGGAAAACTAACCAGTGAAAAAAAGGAAGCATATAAAACAGATAAACCTTTTGTTTCAAAGAAGGAATTGATGACCCTTGATCAAGCTGGCTCCAAATTTCGTTCTTTTCTCTTGCCATACATATATAACTAGAAGAAGGCTCATATCTTGAAAGAAGTAAATAAATATCCACGCAATGAGGAAGATCTGTATGCTGCCAATACAAGTGGCTATATCCTAGATTTGGATAATTCTTCAAACCATGGAGAATCAATCCGGATTTGGATAGGTGCTCTGTATCAGATGCAGGTTACAACAAAATTGGATAATGTATCCATTATGGTCCTAGCAAAAAAGCACATGATTGGTATAGTCTATGATTGGTGGATGGGACCATCAGAAGAAGAGAGAAGAGCCGTCATGGAAGTCGAACTGTCTACATTAGAATTATTGCTAAAGACACAGTTTGTACCAAAACCAGTTGATGAGAAAAAGTAATTGATAATAGATCTTAGTCGAATGGAATTAAAATATTTGAAGTAATTTGATCAATTCAGTAAAGATTTCATGGCTAAGGTTTTCAAATCTAATCTCTCAAACGATGTGGCTCTAAAAATTTCTTTTTTGTCAAAATTACGAGGAAATCTAAGAGACCTCATTATGAAAGATCTAGATGTACAGAACAAAAGACTAGATCAAATTTATTGGGTTGACCTTCTTTTCAAGATCACAGAGAAAGTTAAATACTTATGCTGGCAAAATAAGGCACATGACATCACACCCAGTTCAGATGTCTGCAAAATCATGCTACCATGGACACCATTCAAAAAGAAAAAGAAAACAAAGACGTATGGTAGATTTAAACCCAAGAGAGTCTCAAATCCAAGAAAGACATTCCAAAAGTATAAATTTTTGAAGAAAAGATCAAAACCAAAAAACAATAATTGCTATTTCATTTGTAAAAAGGAAGGACATTTCACACGAAAGTGCCTGCAAAATTCATCAAGTAAACTTAAAGCTTGTAGACATAGAAGAATTTCAAGATGATTGGTCTATAGTAGAATCAGAAGATGATATTTCATATGTATATATTTTGACTAAAATATCAAATACAGAAGAAGAAGAGTGTGTTCAGAGGATGAATATCTATTTATCCTGTTCAGATGATGATTTTTTAGAAGAGCTTCATTACAGTGAACAAGAAGAAGAAAGTGACATTGAAGTCACTAGCGAAACAACAGATGTTTTAGAAGACGAATCCGAAAGTTCACAATCAGAGCAGCAGGGTAAGCAATCTGAGTTACCTTTTCCAAAAGTAAATTCTTTCTATCCATTTCAGAAAAGAACCACAGCTTCGACCAGTCTTCCAAAACCAGATATCAATAGAATAGAAGAAAATACTTTGTTAAAAAAGATAGTCAAGACAAATAGCCTTATTTATATCCCAGTTCAAGTTCAAGTAAAAAATGAATGGATATTTGTTGATGCATTCATAGATATCGGTGGATCAAACAATTTGGCTAGATCATCTCTGCTTAAATCTCTGTGGAAACCGTTGCAAAATATGTTGGTGTCCGAAACCATAGGAGGATCTGTGAGTTTAACTCATTATGTAGACAATATTCATTAAAAGTTGGGGGGAGTATAGTTAAGATTTCTGCAATAGAGCATTTTGATCCCTCAGCTAGTTTAATGTTGGGAATGCCATTCTTAAATTCTGTGCTTCCAGTAACAATCAGCCAAGATAAGCTGATTATAAATCTAAAGAAAAAGGCTATTGTTGTGCCTAGATTGTTCATTGCAAATTCAGAAGCAAGACATGAAAATAGCCAAAAAAGAGTAGGAGCCAAAAATCCATTAAAAGATTCTGATGATTGGCAGGAAGTTCTACAAATATATGAATCAAGAGCAGAATCTAAATCAAAACAAATGGCATGCATAGATCCCAATTGGTCTACAGAACAAACTGCTATCCATAACGGACTTATAAAAATTTGTTTAGAAAATCCATAACAGTTTTGGATAGTAGAAAGTCCAATGCAAGAGATTGTGACCTTGCATGATAATGGAGTTAAAGGTAAATTTATTCCTTGCACTCCTTCAGACGAGAAAGAAATAAAGAGACAAATTAAAGAATTGTTATAAATGCAACTCATCAAGCCAAGTGAGTCTCGTTATTCTTGTTCAGAGTTTCTGGTAAGAAATCATTCTGAGATAGTCAAAGGTAAACCTAGAATGGTGATAAATTACAAACCTCTAAATGCAATCACTCAGAGTTTTAATTATCCACTGCCAAGACCAGAAACCATAATGCAGAAAATACAGCATAGCAAAGTATTCAGCAAATTTGATATGAAATCTGGATACTATCATATTCAAATACAAAAAGAGGACCAGCATAAAACTGCTTTTATTTGTCCTGCTGGATTTTACCAATGGAAAGTTGTTCCGTTTGGTTTTGAAAAACATGCTTGCATTATTCCAACAAATAATCGATTTCATTTTTGCCAAGTATGATTTTATTGTTACATATATTGATGACATTCATATTCATAGTCTAGATGTAAAAACCCATCTAGAGAATGTAGAAATTTTTCTAAAAGAAGTTCAGAAGCATGGCATAGTTTTATCAAAAAGAAAAATGTCTTTATTTCAAGACAGTATACATTTTCTGGGAATTCATGTAGTCAATGGTGCAATTCAGATGCAACCACATGTGTTGACTAAATTAAACCAATTTCCAGATGAATTGAAAGATACAAAAACAATTGAGAGGTTCTTAGGAGTCCTAAACTACATTCACAAGTACATCCCAAGATTGACATAGAAAACAGCTCTAATCAGAAAACATCTCAAAGAGGGATGGTCAACAAAAGAAACAACAGTAGTTAAACAACTGAAATCAAAATGTCAGCAACTACCGAAACTCCAACCACCAGGTGATGGTCTGCTTATACTCCAAATTGATGCTTCTTTAAATTTTTGGGCAGCCATTCTTTTTTAACGAAGGGATAAAGGTGAAGAAAGACTCCGTGCCTATGCATTAGGTGAATTCACACCCAGCCAGAATAATTATTTTATAGCAGAAAAAGAAACACTAGCTATATTTAATGGGATACAAAGGTTTGAGTTATACCTTACACTTGTGAAATTATTAATAAGAACAGACTCCAAGAATTTCAAATATTTTTTATCTGCCAAGATATCAAGATAAATTGCAAATGGAAGAATTCTTGCATGGCAGATTTGGTTCCAACAGTTTGAAGTTGAATGGATCCCAGGTAATTCAAATTATTTGACAGATTCATTAACTAGGGATATGAATAAAGCATTCATTACTTGTTCAGGTTCGTGTTTTACCATTCCAGGAAAAGGACCACAGGATGATAGTTTTCATACATTTGTTGACAGATTCATATTACATGAAGGACATGCAAGCCATCTTGCAGAAGAAATCAAGAAAGTTGTGGGAATGAGACTGAGAAGAAACACTTGGATCAGAAAATGCCAAGCCTCGCAATCCAAGAATGTGGGTATGTCTTTAGGCCTAGATGTTAGACTGGTAAAGTTATATCCTTTGCCTAACATGAAAGTAAAGTTATTTTTCAGAAGTCTCTCAGATCTATGGTCTAGTGAATATACTGAAAAAGTGATATGGATCCTAAAGATTCTAAAGTTTTATCAACTTATTGGAGGAATTGATTTTTGTCTCAGCATTTTCACAGGAGCAAAAATTTTAGATCTTGAAACCATTCCTTTTAAGCCTGAAATAGAGAAATACATTCTATCTCTAAAAATCCCAGACATTTTTGAGGAATTAGAAGCAGCCTTTCTGCAAAGGTTTGACGAGAATTATGCACCAAATGACACTTTTCCTCAATATGAAATTTTTGAAGGATTTGCTGACTGGGAGATAAAAGATGGTTTCTGCAGAAAAAAGCCAACCACTAGGATATCTCAATGCATTCAAAGGACGTTACAATATCTCAGAACTTTCTCATCTCCATGGGATTATCATAGTCTCAGACTAAGGGAAAGTATTACTCCTAATCCTTTTGCATAGGTTTTTAGTCATGAGTGGCTTAGGAAAATCTAGACTAGCAATAATGAAGAGATGATTAAGCAACATGATGGATGGTTCAATGAATTCAGAAATATGAGGTTAACAAAAAAAATACAGATTCTACAAAAAATGGATGATTTACAAGGAGAGCCAAAGGCATTAAGATTTATAATTAATCAAAAGGCTTTGGTAACTATCAGTGTTATTCCAAGTAATTGGAATAACAACGTAATCCATATTATTAGTCTAATGATTTCAAATAGAATCTTTACATCTATGATTTTTTAATTAGGTTGGAAAAACAAAGATTTTATGAGTAATAATTGCAGAGAATGGGTTCAGCATGCAATTGAAAGTTCCACTAATATGTTTCAAATTTTTAAATGGGAACTTTTAAACGGCATCGAATTGGTAGTACAAAGGTCACCCACGATAAAAAATGTCTTTAAAGATTCTTTCCTATATATTGAGATCAGTCCTCTATCTTTCCTTACCAAGTGGGGAAAACAATCGGCTAGGTACACACCTCAGCAATAGGGTCTCCACCAAATAAAGATAAATACGGAAAGGGGAGAGTCATCAAGAGCATCATCAAGAAGGACAATAATTTTAGATGAAGATGCCAAAGGAAAAGGAATAGCAACAAAATCTACTTTATAGGACGAGCATCTAGATGCCCAGGAACTAGCAGATATAGATTGGGACGAAGACTTCTCTAAGTTGATTGAACATCACTACCAAAAGATGCTCAATGAGTCCATGCCAGCACATGATTCTTCAGAAGAATTTGATTTTGATAATGACTATGATCCAGATAGAAGTCCAAAAGGACCATGGTAGAATCTTTTGTATGTATGTACCAGAAAAGTTGAGTAGACACCATCAGCGAAAATATGTCGAAAGGACCCTCAATTATTTCTGCTTTTTCATTATAGTTTAGAGGTGTAGAGTTAGAGAGTCTATAAAAAAGAGAGATCAACAGATGTTCAAGACATCACTTGGCAGAGAACTCTGAGATCTCATGGTGTAATAAGCCTTATGTATTTTTCTTGTCTTTATTAATATCGAAGCCTACTGGGCCACCTGTCTGAGGATAGTTTCCTTCATCCAAAAGAACTTGGAACTGTAAGGCGAAGGCATTTGAAGACACGTGGAGAGAGGTCATAGTTGCGTGCATGTTCAGTTAAGGAGGAGTAACCCACTTTAGATCTGTTGTTTAATAGTCTTTGATTTGGATCAGAAGTAAGTTTCAATACCAAGGCTTTATATTGTTGCATTGTGCTTAGTCTCCAGTTAAGTGGTTCTATAATTTGTGCTACAATGTTGTTATAGTTCTGCACGCTCCGTGCGCTACCCTGTCGCCTCTTCATTTGTCAGAACAATGTTGAACCAAATGTTTATGGTGAAATTCTCACACGATCTCCACTTTCCATCAGACATAATTCTGACATAGAGATTTATGAATGGAAAATTGAAAATTCTGAATCCAAAGCAGAAGAATGTTCAAAAATTCAGGCCATTCCAACCTCAAAAATCCATCCACATTATTCAATTAAAGCAATACCAATTCTAGGAGAGAAAAAATATCAAGAAACACCTTCTTTACCTTTGATAGATCTAACAAATGATTCCATCAACACATTCGATTAAAATAAAGGGTATCTCATGTTAATCACATTGAGAAAGTAACAAATTCTATTGGAGAACATGGTAGAATGCAGAGTCTAGTACAAAACTTCATGGGACAAGCTACGAGATGGTGGGATACTCACTTGTCATGACTTCAAACATGGACAACTGCAACAACATACTTTATGGAACACTTTAGAGGAAAACCTTATCTGCATAAACAAACATAACCATTTTTAGTGTAGGAAAAGATCTTGTTGCTCCTATCTAAACATATGAGTCAAAATGAAGAAGGATTGGTTATAAAGTCGAGCGAGCTTGGTCACACAGGTTCCAAAACGCCTTGGATGACCTACCAAATAAATGGTATAAATTGGAAGGATCTCATGGTCAATCACTTCAATGGAAATAATTAAGGGAAAACTTCATCAAGGACTTAGAATTCAAAGAGGACAAAGAAGACTTAAAGGATGTAGTACAAAAAATTAAGGATTTTATCATACAAAAACCAACCGAATCACAAAAACTAGTAGATACCCCAGTAACCAGTAATAATATATCAAGGACCTTTGAACAATGGAGGACTAGTGATTTAGAAATGGAACAAAAACCTATTACTCGTCATATATTTTTTGTGAATAAAAGTCACCTTGAAAATTATAAAATAATTCAAATAGTATATAAAGTCATTAAACAAGAAGAAGTCGCGAAATTAGAAAAAAAATAGATTTTCCACCAGAATATAAAAAAATAAAAGTTGGAGAACAACAACTCAATGAATTAAAAGCACTCGACTTGATGGACACTAATATTAGAATATGCGAAGTCATCATATTTAATGAGGATCGAATGAAAATCACTCGACTTGGTGATTACTGGTTGGAGAAACAAATTGCTGAATTTGTCGATCTACTTAAGGAATACCAAGATGTATTGACTTGGGACTATAAATACTTAAAAGGACTTGTCAAAGAAGTGGGATAAATGAAGATCAATCTCATTTCGAGATCTAAACCAATAAAGAAATGAACTTATAATCTTGTGCAGAAGTATGAACCCATTGTGCATAAATAAATTGAAGGAATGTTAGCTACTACTATTATATATCCTATAGAAACATCAGAGTTGTAAAACCTTATTGTTGTTCAACCAAAGAAACATGACTTGACCAGACTACTCATCCACATTTGTTATCAAGGATTAAATAATTTAATAGTCACTGACCCATTTCTAACTCCATTTATTGTAGAAGATATTGTATATTCACAAGCTAATGCAATTTACTAAAGCAAGAGACAAGAATCTACTTCTACTCTTTACAGTGGAAGCCCATAAACATCGAGAAAAAGGTAATCAATAGAGGAAGAGAATCAAAGGCACATAACACAATAAATATCCACGGAAAGCCAAAGCTCAAACCCCCACTATATTTTTTGTATTAATCCAGAAAATCAAGATGAAATTACTGCTTGTTCTCTCTAGAACAATCCTAGAACTCAGAAAATTCAATCTCCAAGTCATAAGCAAGCTCAAGGCCAAATCTTAGCCTCTTCACAAGATCTCCAAGTCTCTATTCCAATGCATAATTCATATGGAGGATATCTTGTATTTAAAGGGAAATAAAGTCTCTAAACATTGTGCAATACCTTAATGATTAGCTCCTAAATGCATGCACTATCAGCGCAACTCAGAAAAATCTAAAACAAATAGCACATTTTCCCTACACTCTAGTCTCAATTGGGTCTTTCTCAGAAATGACATGCATGGTTTTTTGATGAGTAAATATTTAGTTAACTAGAGTAGCACTGGTGGAGTTCATTAGTGATACCATTGACTGTTAACTCACTATTAGTTCTCTCAATCAGTTTGAGAAATAATTTAACTGAACTGACTCATGAAATTGAGTCTTCTATTACAACTCATAATTAACTCACACTGGACTCCTACAAAGTAGGGAGAACATACACATGACGATAGAAATACTTCCAAGTCGAATTTCCTAAGTTAAGTAAGTTTAATAAACTTAATTAACTAATTTTAAGTTGCTATGAGAATAGAAGTTGAATTTAATTCACAATTTAATTCAAGGACAAATTAAATTGGAATTTCTTGTTGCCATTTCTCAAAATTTATTGATGAGATTCTAAATGAGGTCACAACATGAATGTTATTCCTTCACTGGTGGATTCTAAGCCTATAACCAGGTACTTGTAGTAGAAGAATATCAAGAAAAAACAACTTTTGTTACTGAATTTGGTTCTTTTTATTACAACATAATGCCTTTTGGTTTAAAAAATGCCCCAACAATATTCTCAAGAATTATGGTTGAAGTGTTCCAAGGGTATATCTATAAAACAAAGGCAGTTTATTTTGATGATTGGATATTGTAAACATTCTTGAAAGACCACATTTAGTGGCTACAAATGATGTTTGAGTGATGTCATCATATACATCTATCGTTGAATATAAAAAAATGCATATTTGCAACACCTATTGGAATATTGCTGGGCCATGTGGTTTCAAAGGAAGGGATTAAAGTAGATATGGTTAAAATCAAAGTAATTTTAGTTCCCAATTCTCCTGCAAATTAGAAACAAATCAAAATATTTTTAGGACATACATTATATTATAGAAAATTGATTCGACATTATTCTGTTTTCAAATTTCCAATTGAAAAGCTTCTAAGGAAAGATGTTCCTTTTATTTGGTCTAATTAATGCAATGAGTCGTTCTAGTTTTTAAAAAAGAAATTAGTTGAAGTCCCAATTCTGAAGTTTCTCATTTGGTCCAAACATTTCCACATACATGTCGATGCATCAAATGTTCTAGTCAGAGTAGTATTAACACAAGCCAACGAGGAACTAAAAGACCATCTAAACACCTATGCCAGTCATAAGCTTAATAAAATTGAACAAAACTACTCCATTACAACACGTGAAGATTTAGCTATGATTTTTACGTTGCAAAAATTTTGACACTACCTCTTAGCCAACCCATTCATATTTTACATTGATCACCAAGTGTTAAAATACCTTGTCAACAAACCAGTTCATCAAGGTCAAATATGTTGATGGTTACTATTATTCCAAAAATTCGAATTTGAAGTTATTATATGACTAAGAAAACATAATTTTGGTCCCGAACATATCATGACTTGAGCCTCAATAGGAACCTACTGATATAGATGATGATCTTCCAGATTCACATCTATTCAGAATCAACGCAGTTCCATCAAAACTTGCCAAGCTTTCAAAATTCTTACATACCATGAAAAAAGTTGGCGGTTTATCAGATAAGAAGAAAAATGCACTTGTTATAAAAGCAACACCATATAAATTAATAAGAATACATCTATATAAGTTTGGAATTGATGAATTACTTCAGAGATTTTCTTTAGAAAATGAAAAAGAAGCAATAATTTTCAAAGTACACATTGGGTGAGTCATAGGACACTATCAAGGAGAAACAATTTCATGGAAGATAATGCAAGCAGGAATCCAGTGGCTGACATTATTCCACAATTGTCAACAATATGTAAAAAAATGCAATATATGTCATAGAATGAGTTTTTCTTTACCGAAACACAAAATTCCATTGCACTCTGTTATTCCTTCACTTCCTTTTGAGATATGGGTGATCAACTTTGCAATCCCATTTCCCAAAACAGGTAAGAGGATGGGAGCGAAATACATAATAATTGCAGTCGAACATATAACAAAATGGGAAAAAGCAGAGCCAGTTCGGTCCTACACTAAATAAGTTGCAGCTAAATTTATATATGAAAACATAGTAACAAGATTCAATTGCCCTTTGTCTCTTATTAGTGATAGATGTAATGGTGTGTTTATTGTCTATGAGTACACACTTTCTTTGGAGTTGGTTATTACATACAAGGAACATGCAGACAATTGGATGTTGTTAGTGGACAAATATGGCTAAGCAAAGAATTTAATGTAATGGAAAAAATGCATGAAAAAATATAAACTAAAACTACACTAAATAACATGTAATAAGCTTAATGAAGCAAAACAAATAAACAAAGGTATAGGAAAAGGATCCTATTTATTGAAGAGTTACAATAGAAGTATAAAAAATACATGAAGAGAATTGTTCGAGCAATGGTGCTCAAGAAATCTCAACAAGGATTTCCCTTTTTCAATCTGTTTGCAAGCTCTTTCTCTCCCAAAGAAGCATAGAAGACATTCTCAATGGTGGAATTCTCTTTTCAATGGTGTGCCTGATTTCTAGGGTGAAATTTTGGAAGCATAACATTGCACTACTTCTTCTTGTTTTTGGCTCTCCATGAACTTGTATTTATAGAATTTTTGGACACTCCTTCCCTCATTTGGCTCATCAATGCGGTTGTCTGCCTCATAAATGAGACAAGAGCTACCATCTCCTTGTCTTTAAGGATTCTTGGGGCTCAAGGATCAAATTTATCAGCCCATAATTTCAAGAGTTGGAGTGTTCTTCAAGCAAGTTCATGGCCTGAGGTGTTTACTAGACTTTTTTTCAATCATGTGGCTATCAAAGAAATAACCATGCATTTGTTAATTTCCAGAAATGGTGCACCTGCGTGGTTAAATTTTTTAATTTTAACCTTAAGAAAGCTTTTAATTTTTGTTCTTCATGGTGCTTTCAGTTGAAAATTTAACCTCTATATGTGATGATCACTGACTTTGAGTGTATTCTAGTGCGTACATATGAGTGTATGACATTTCACGTGATGACAGTTTGCCCTATGTATGAGGTTAGGATAAAATGTATCGCTAAAATACATAACACTTTTTGTTGATCTGACTAAGAGTCTTGCTTACTTCTTGAGAGATAGAGAACCTTACTATAGAGATGATTATGGAAAATCCTTAACTAAGAACTAAAGAGAACCATGCTTTGAAGAAACACTGATGCAAAAGTTTCTATATGAGGCGGGAATATCCCATGCTTGTTATGATGAATTATGACTAAGTATTACAATCATATAGGAAATGCTCATGTTAATTTAACATTGATGTGGCTAACATGCTAATGGTTGATGAACATAACTACTTATGTCCTTAGGGATATCTCTAACAAATAATCTAAACTGGGTGCCCCCATGCATCAAAGGTAAAGCACAACTAAATGATGTGTTCTGGGATGCACAGGTCTTTGATTCTAGGTACCTCCTATGCATCAAAATGTAATCATTGTTAAATGAGGTGCTAATGGATGCATGGTTCTTCGAATAAATTAAAGAAATGTAACAATCACAAAATACCATACTACCCTGACATGAAAATATACGATGGTGTCGAATGTCAATGAGACCAATGACATCAATAGGAAATAGTGGTTCCTACTATTCCACTTGAGGTTGTCCCTTAAAGGGGGGAGCATCCAACATACTTCTTTGATCCTGGAATATGGGTGTTGAAGTCGACAAGAAAGAAGTCTCGGCCTCCCAAAAGCTAATTCAGGGAATCATTGTGAAGGAATAGAGATGTCTGCAATATGATGGGTCATAAAGACATGATAACAAGAGCTGACATCATGAGTGGATATGGAAAACTATCAAAGGTTGGAGCTATAATGTGTGTGGAAGTAGTCAAAACAAGTTTTATGGGGGAAATTCCCCTAAAGTTGGTGGGACATCCAGAGTGGGTATGAGTATGTTTTGACTATCATGGTAGGTAATGAATGAAAAATGAGTCATGGTGTGGGTGAAAAAAGTGAGCTCCAACCAAGGGTGACTAAGGATTTCTTTCGTGTAAGTGACACAAAAATATGGGTGAGAAGCCATTTCCTCAAAAAATATTTATAAACTTTCCAAAATAATGTAAATGTGGTTTGGGATGTATAGACATGGAGATAGGTGCCCCAAGAAAATGGTGACTTTCATAATGATGTAGGTGGGTTTTTGTTGAGGTCGAGGAGCCCATTGGTGGTCTCAATGTGACGTTGATGAGGTGGATGAAGTGACACAGATAGGATATTTTCATGTGGAGGGGTGGTAGGCCAAATGTAGAATTTGTGTGTGGATTTGATTCATTTTGATAATGAATAAACATGGTGGATCAGGAGTGGGGTTGGTAAGAAATGAGTAAAGAAGAGGACAATGAGGTTGATCTTCAAGACATGTGTATGAAATGGCTCTCAAGCCTAGGTGGAAGGTCATGGACCCTAATATTGTAAGGTGAACTATAAAATGAGGTAATCCGTGTAGGGAAAGTGTTATCAACTGACGTGGATGTTTACCATGTGCAAGTGGAAGGTGGTGGTAAACGTGGTCAAGATGATGGACCCTATGGTTTATTTAAGATAAATGATGTCAGGATATGCAAAGATTTAAATGAAGCGTATCATGTTGTGTGAATAATGATACCTTAATTGTTGATTGTCATCAAGGGATTGATTTTTTTGAGAAACTACGGGGAACCCGCAATTTTGACAACCAATACCCCAAGTGAAAAAATATTATTGAAACCACATGTCAACTGAAATGATATAAAATAGATGAACCAAAAAACATAGAAAGGTTCACCTGATGGGTACTCTGAAAAGTGGAACGAGCCCAAAAATGAGTATGGTACTAAAATGAAATAGGGGGTACCATGACATAGGTGGGGATTGCCTAATCCTTAAGCCACTAATGGTTTTGTGAATGGAGTTCATGAGCTCCTGAATGGGCCTCTAGAAGAATGGTTGAGGGGGTGATATATAAGGGTGTGAGGCCCATATTTCAACCTCATTTGTACTTGCTAACATGTAGTTCAGAGCAGAGTTAGGATGTTGTTTCATTTTTAGTGATCATCCAGAGCACTTGAGTAGTGCACAATGAGAGACAAGTTAGAGGCCTCTACCCCACCCTTGTTAATTCAATAGTCTAGGTTAGATAGGTCATACAAGGTGGCCTTTATGGACCATTTTAGGCAAAAAAAATGTAAATCTGCATGGGAAATTGTGATACAGTCATGTGAGGGACCTCGTATAATGGATAAATAGTCACACGACTATAAGGAGATGAGATGTCTTGCCATATGGCCCAAGAAACCATTGCTAAAGGAGTAGCAGTCACCTAAGGCATGCAAATGTAGGGAAAATAGTTGTGTTGTGCCCATGACTATAAAGGTGGCATGTGTGAGGTATGCTAACCGAGGTCCTCATAGGTAATAAGAAGATAGTTGGGTGATGCGTGCGACTTTCTAAAGAAATGATGTGAAGTTTTATCCATTTCTTTGGATAACAGACACGCGATTGTGCCCATTTTTTGGGAGCATGTACGCGATGCCAATGAAATTCAATTTTTGAAGCCACAAGTTTGAGCTTTCGATCTTTTTCTGATTT
Organism: Pinus tabuliformis; assembly: GCA_031772625.1. Lineage (NCBI taxonomy): Eukaryota > Viridiplantae > Streptophyta > Pinopsida > Pinales > Pinaceae > Pinus > Pinus tabuliformis. The sequence continues at coordinate 1,217,018,500 of CM062817.1, read as the reverse complement.
GGGCAATATGTTTGGGACATGACATGCATGATATTAGGACCGCTTAGGCATGAAAATGGTTCATGATGCTCAAGATCAAGCCTAGATGGCGAGATGGGGGTTGCTAAAGTTTGTTCAGAACCTCTGCTAAGAATGCAAGAGGAGTTCCTACAATTCGTGATTCAAAGATGGAAATCAGATAGACAAGTGTTTAATATCTGAGGTAGAGAGGTGGAATTCACCACTAAGGTGGATGTCTATTTCGTTACTGAGCTAGTAGCTCAAGATGAGGTACTACCAAAAGAGCTCCCACTCAGACGAGTGGATTTGAAAACATGGGCCCACCATCATTGTGGGGATGATGCATTCCAAGAGGGGTACATTTGGATTGCCTCTATTCCATATTTGGCTAAGTAGGTGGCTTCCCTCCAAAATTTTTCCTATGCTTCATTTCGGAGCCTCCCTCCTAAATCTTAGCAACTCATCTTGCACTGACCCAGGTACTTGTGCTTTTATTGAGCTCCATCCTTTGCATTATGACTTGTGTTTTCTCTTACCTGGTTTACTATCTAGCCTACAAGTTGATCTCTTGATTTGGTCTTCACCTAGTTCCAAGATTTCCTTAGTGAACTACATAATCCTTGAGGGAAACCAATCTTTCTCCCAGCAATTGTGCAGTCCAAGCTGACAGTGAACCTTCATCTCTAAGATTGCATAGAGACAGTTGAGAGCTACCCTTCAACTGAGAAACTGTGTAGAGAATGAGAGGCATCCTAAAGCTATTCAACCCAAAAATTGTGTAGAACATACTGTGCTCAGAAACTTATCAGTGCATGAACTAGAGAGTTACCGGTCCTTCCCAGAATTGCACAATTTTCTAGGAAATGCATGGTGGTTTTCCCAAAAAGGCAATAAGCTAAAGGGAAAATGGAATCCATAGGAAGTAGGAATCTAGTATTAGTTTCCCGAAGGTTACACATTTCCATATTCAGAAGTTTCTACCAAGTGTAGTTGTTGTCCTTGATCTTAGGCATGCACGTCAAAAATTCCAATTTGCTCAATTTTATGTAATGGACACCTCTAGAGCTCACATATGCATTCGATCACCAAGCTATAGCATTTCTTAGGAGATCAAGGAGCCTTCGGATCATTGTCGTCATTTTTCTGGGTGAGTTTTGCTTTTATCATCTTTTGTTGTTTTTTTTGTCGCTTTTGTTTGTTTAGCTTATTAGAGTGTTTTTTCACTCATTTTGTTGAAGTACCGCTGGTTTTTTAACTTGTTTTAGCTTGTATAAGTTTTTTTCCAAGTTATAGATTTCCTTTCCTAAGTTTCACATGAGTTTTCTCGTTTTTGCACCAATAGTTACCGTTACAGTGACTCCCTTCACATGCTTCATTTTCATTCAGTTTAATCAATTGTTGCACTTGTTTCACATGAATACATCTACACTTAGTCAGATATGCACTCATCTTCACATCATCCTTCATATATTATTGTTTGCAAACTCCCCATGTGCATATCTGGGCTCCCCTTGCACGAATCTCACATTTCACTGCATGCATTGCACAATCTAGGAGCTAAAGGCCTTTTCCTTTGCTTCTAGAATTGCGTAGAGGTTGTCCTGGCCTAGATCAAACTGTGCACTACACAATTATGGCAGCCAGTCTCCCATATTGGCCACTAATACTATGAAATGCACAGTCTCTTATAGGCCTTGGCCCAAAATGAACTACACATTGCGCAGTTCCAGTCATCAAGCTTCCACACTAACTATTGGGACTGCGTAGTGCGTAGTTTCCAAAGTTAGTCAGTCACCCCTGTCAGTCAAAATTGCACAATTACTCTCATCAGATGCCCTAGTTGCTACTTGATCATGCTGTTAAGTTAGATTTGCAAGAGCTAATGTTTTCTTTCCATGAGAGTCCTTTCTATTCCACAGGTACCACACTCATGAATAACTTCTCTCCAACTGTGGTTGTACCATCCCACCAAAGAGAGCTACTTCAAGAAATACCACTGAAAGAAGTAATGGGGAAGTAGTTGAGCAAGCACTAATTACTTGCTAATATATGTGGACACTCAACTGTTTACAGAAACAAAGTCAACAATAATATGGAAGCAAGTCCAACAACAGTAACATAAGGCAGCAATCTAGTACAAGATCAGGGAAATACGAATTTTGTAACATAACAGTGGGAAAAGAAAGTTGTAGAGTGAAATTAGATTCAATATTCATGTAGGCAGCTTTGGTAGCAGAAACAAAAGGAAGTAGAGGACACGGACATTAAAGAAAAGGAAGAGAGAAAAGTAGATCTTAAATGTATCAGAATTGAGATCATAGCAAGCAAAATAAGAACCAAAGGAAGAACAGGAGCCAAGGGGGAAAGAATAGGAAGAGAAGAAAAAGTAGGAAGAAGAACAAAGGAAAGGTGCAATCATAGAGAAAACAGTGCCAATGTAGTTTGATGAGATGGAACATCCAGCAGCTGAGGTGAGAATGCAAAGGATCATGTCAATCAGTTCCCTCACCAAAGATAAGCACAAGAACCAAGTCCAACTAGAGATCAACAGGTACATGGAGCATCTAAGCTGAGATGCCACCAAGGATTCCTTGGATCTAAGGGCAAAAAAATGCAGAAGTACATTGGTCATCCTGTCATGGTCAACACCATGTTGTACATGCTTCAGGATGAGTTGGATACAGGTTCGAAGACCATATACCCATGAGGATATGGAGGCAAGAGTTTGCTATCAGAAAGACACCATCAAGTAGTTTGGGGATATCATCACATAGTACTAACCTTGGAATCAGTACGTGACAGAGAAGCATCAAGTGGAGGTTGTCGATTTGGTCTTTCCCCAAACTTCAGAGTCATAGTGTTTTATATTGTTAGGTTGTCTCTAGCCTATTTTGTCTTGCATGGGTACATGTGGAAAATGTATATTATCTGTAAATATGTTGTAAGTGAAATTCCAAGTGTCATTAGTGGAGTGTGAACAGTCACTGTGTAATGTAATGAGTTACTTGTAAAAGAGTTGAAGAGTCAAGAGGGTAGTCAAAGAGTTACAAAGGGGAGTGTCAAGGGTCACCCCACCCTTCGTTATAAATAGATCCTCATAACTCATAGAATGGGATTTGGGGAGACAAGATTTGGGCTACGCTTAGACTTAGAAAAGGCTTGGGAGTATTATGATGAGCCTTGGCTTCTCCACATCATAGAGCGAGTATACTTCTTTGGAGGAGAAAGTGTTCTTGACTGTAATGTTCCATTATTGGGGTTAGTGGTTTTCAATGGTGTATGTATGGATGGAACTTTCACTTATAATAATAATCACATAGCCAACACGCTTTCATGCATATGTTGTTATTGTAGTTGGACTATGCTAGTTGCTTTACCAATGTATGTTGTTTAACTTATGCATTTTCTTATGAAATAGTTTGTATGCAATTGTATGAATCTTGTTGGAAACGGGTTGTTGGATTAACCCATCACTTTAACTTTTGGACTATTTCGTATCTTAGCCTGTGATGTCTTTTTGCTTGTGTGTTCCTTTCAAGCTGCGTATTTGTTATGAAACCAGCTCAAAAAAAGATAGAAAAGATAGATGAACGCCTTAGAAATAAGCCTCTTCGAGGGGGAAACCTCCTTTACATTACACAAATGAATAATTCTTCGATGATACAAATGAAAAGACCCCCTTTCTATATATAGGAGTCTAAGGGGGTCATAATATAATGAGAGCCGACATAACAATAATAATGTAAGGGCACAATAATAACAATAGTGGGCTTCTATGGGGCACAATAGTAACAATATAGGGACTACATTGGTACAACAATATAATAAGGGGGTTGTACTAATAACAATAATGGGTTACACTAGTAGTATAGGGGCCTAACATGCCCCTCTCCTTCAAAAAGTGTTGTCCTCAATGCTTGAGTAGTTCTTGATGCTTCTGTATAAAAGTCTTGTCCTCCCATGTGGAATCTTCAGTGGGTAAATTCTTCCACTTGATGAGATACTCTGAAATTGATTGATTTTGTAGCTGTTGGGTTCTTATTTCTGTAACTGCTCCAAGTTCCAATATGATTTTTCCTTCCTCTTCAAGTTGTGGCAATATTGTTTGAATTGGGATCTTCTGCAACTTTTGAATGAGTGTCCGTACTTCTTTGTCCTTCTTCCATTCATCCCTTGCTTCGTTTATCCAATCTGGTTGGACAATAGAAATAGCACAAAACAATGCTTCCACATCATCATCCTTTCTTGAGAGTGCATCTGCAATAAAATTTTGCTTCCCTTTTCTATAGATGATGTCAAAGTCATAACCCAACATATTTGTGACCCATCTTTCTATTCTTCTAAAGATAATAGTTGTTCTAAAAATTATTTAAGACTATCATAATCCATTTTTTTCCTTGAAGTGTCTTCCCATTCTGTAAGGTCGCCATTTCTTAAGTGCATGTAGTATTGCCAACATTTCCTTCTCATAAATAGCTTTCTTGAGATGTAGCAGTAAAAATACCCAATCACCTACATCAAAACATTTTTCACTGCGATGTTGATTTACCTGTTGTTTCATTTGATTTTGCACCAAAGTGGCGTTATCCTTTAAAAGTTGGAGAACTTGTTATTGATGCTCGATGTGATCTTTCACTGCTTGAACCTTTTTCTTCTTGATATGTCCTTTTATCTTGAGAGTTTGAAGAGTGGTAATTTCTTCCAATGCTTTACAAGATATGGTCGGATTCATTTCTTGATGCTCAATGTGATCTTTCACATCTTGAACATTTTTTTTCTTGATATGTCCTTCTATATGGATAGTTTGAGGAGTGGTAATTTTTGTCAATGCGTTACAAGATATGGTTGGATTCATTTCTTCTTTCTTGATGTGATCTTTCACTTCTTGAACTTTTTTCTTCTTGATATTTCCTTCTATCTTGAAAGTTTGAGGAGTGGTAATTCTTGCCAATGCTTTACAAGATATGGTTCGATTCATTTCTTCTTTCTCTGGAGTTGGGTCCTGGCATATATCCTCTTCTTTTGATGTTTCTTGATCCTTTTCTTTCTCCTCTTCATACTCTATGTAAAATAATTTCTTCTCAGCACACTTATGACCTTTAGTGCATTTTCTATCACAATTGTAACAAAGCCCTTTTTCTCTTTCTTCTTCCAATTGTTGTGGTGTAACCCTTGTAGGTTGTGGAAAGCTAGGAGAAACAAAACTTCCATCTATATAGTTGTGAGGGTTAGAATTCCTTGTTGCCATAATTTTTCTTTCCACTTTGTAACAAAGCCCTTTTTCTCTTTTTTCTTCCAATTGTTGCGGTGTTGCTCTAAAGAAGGTGTTTCTCTTTGTATTCTCATAATGTGCTATAATTTCCTCCATGAAAATTGACCACATAACAAGTTGTTTATGAGAAAAAATCCCTTTATACCATAAAAATTGCTCTTGTCCTAAATATGGAGATGCAATACATACCTTTTGTAATAGTGGTACACCATGTAGATCAAAATATTTCTCCATCTATAGTATCCAATTTACCAGATCCTTGCCATCAAACTTCCTCATCTTGCTTTTTCTTGATTTTAGGAGCTCGATCTTGAAATGACTGTAACTCTGTACTTTCGGATCTTTAAGTTTTGAAATTATGACCTGCATTAGCCCTCTTTCCAATGCCACCAGTATGATTTAATTTAGATTCTCCAAGAAAGAATTATGCATAATCTCCCAAGATGACCTGATTACATACCTTTTAAGAAGAGCGAATTTGTATGAAGTGCCATGTGTCATTGTTTTGACTTGAGGATCTGAAAAATATACACAGCAAACTAAAATCCATCCTCTTTTTGTAACTTCTTACGAAATTTCAATCTGATGCTGGAAACAAAAGTTATGACTATTTTCCCTGGGTCACCTTTTTGGAATGTAATTAGGGAGTCTGCAAAAAGGCTAACTTCCTCAGATCATATCTCCGCACATATAGCACGACAAGCTCTAAAATTTGGACCCGAGCTTCTGAACAATTTCAGCCCAAATGGGTTTTGTTTTTAGCATCTGAAACGTTGCAGAAAAAAATTATACTGAAAATGCCACGATGACCTGTTTGGAGTAGCGAAACCCTAGAATCCAAAGCTCTGATACCAAATTTTATGAAACCAGCTCACAAAAATATAGAAAATATAAATGAACGCCTTACAAATAAGCCTCTTCGAGGGGGAAACCTCCTTTACATTACACAAATGAACAATTCTTTGATGATACAAATGAAAAGACCTCCTCTCTATATATAGGAGTCTAGGGGGTCATAATATAATCAAAGCCGGCATAACAATAATAATGTAAGGGCACAATAATAACAATAGTGGACTTCTATGGGGCACAATAGTAACAATATGGGGACTACATGGGTACAACAATATAATAAGGGGGTTGTACTAATAACAATAAGGGGTTACACTAGTAGTATAGGGGCCTAATAATATTACTACAAGCTTCTAAGGGGAACACTTCCTTTATCCTCCATGTGTTAGAACCCCCATGCATCTCACTTGACTCGCTGCAAGGTCACACACTTGCTTCCACCCAAATTCATCATACTTATCTCTGCGCGCTACCACGGTAAAGGCACTATATTACCACCCATTGTTGGGAATCCTACTCCAAACGGTTTGAGATCTAACTGGGACTTCTTACCGAGGAGATCCCCTTGCATGTTGGTAGGTCCATCACCGTCAATAGGGTCATCAGCCTCAGACTGCATTTGAGGACCACAACTAGCAATGCTCCAGAAGCTTCAAGTGGGTGCCTTTTATGAATGGGTAGCTTTCCTTCATAGGAGGATGATGGTGCAGTTATTTCAGGTTCGCAGGGGTGAGGTGAGAAGCTTCTGTTATGGAAGTGTGTTATGCAGCTTGATGTATAAGAGAGTGGTGATGCTTCATCTAGTGTTGGTGGTATCGATTGGGCCACTAAGAAATCCATAGATATGATGATGGGCACATGTTATGCCATGACTAAGCAGAGGGGAGGCAGGGCGGTACTGGACGCCCACATTTTAGGGTTGGCTCTTGTCTAACCCTCAGGTTATCCTTGAGTTCTTGTATGATGACATGGATTTTCAAGGAGATCCAGAGATGGGCTTGCCCCTAGGTGATGCTTGGGGCCTAGCAAGTATGTGATCCTCAGTGTACTAGTGGGGCAGGTGGTACTGGTGGGTAGTGACACTGGAGGGATGATAGAGATGAGGTGGATCTAGAGTATCCTACTCAGAGGTTGTGTCTGGAGATTGGTGGCCCCTATGAGGAGGGGGAGGTTGTAGCTCTTCAAGAATAGGTGGAGAGGCTACAAGTGCAAGTAGAGGCTATCTAGGATGCATGGGATCATGCATAAAATCTACTCCAGTGGATACCTGATGGTGAGTGGGCCATACTTAATGAGGAGACCATCGAGAGGACGATAGCATAAGAGAGAGCTAATTTCCATGTCCTCCATCAGCTTGCAATGGCTTCATCCACTCCGCAACTGATCTTGGATCCATTACCAACTAAGGTAGGAGGGCGTCGTGCAGGAGGTGTGGGTGGTGCAGTGGGTTTATTGCATGTACCAAGGGAAGCACCCATTATGAGGGTGCTCCCCTCTTTGATGACTCATTTTTTTCTGGCATGGGCCAACAGATGTACAAATATGTTTTGGATGATATATATATATATATATATATATATATATATATATATATATATATATATATATATATATGAATATATGAGTTCAAGTTTTTGTAGCTCTCGTGATGCGTCTATATGATATGATTCTCATACATGTGTTATAATTTTCATTATTGGTGGATATGCTCATTATGCTTTATGTGTCTCGATGATGATGTATATCTGATGCATGTAAATATATGATTTTATTAGTAATGTAGTCTACTATATGATTTGATTTCTTGGTATATGTGAAAATGTGATATGATAAAAACCACAAGCTAACCTTTTTGTGTGAAGGTCTTTCCAAAAAAAGAAAGGGTCACATACCTTGAATGTTCTATTCAACTGTGATACAACAAGTTGGCAGTCAAGGAACACATGTAGGTGACTAATACATATGTGGGAGGCATCGATCAAGAGGCCTATGATGACATTATATTTGGCTTGATTATTGGTGGTTAACCTGATGCAAAATCCATTCTGGTGGAAGGGTATCAGGTTAGGGGAGTATATTTCCCAGGCTACTGCAGCGAGAATTTGTGACCATTGAGAAGCAGCATCAGCGAAGTTGTGTTGATAGGTTAGTCAATGATCCATCTGCGACACATGATGACAATGTGGTTTTTAGAGTACATCCGTGATGAGGAGATCATCATAAAAAATAAGTCAAGGTGCATGTATTTACATCTTAGGTCTTAATTGAGTGTTATGGATAACTATTTTTGAGGTAAAGCCCACTCACGGGTCTTTGAGGCAAGTCCCATCAGGATTTTCTAACATGTACGCTCCTTTGAGGAGGCAATGTTTAACTATATACAATCCTTTCCATAAAGTTTCAAATTTCCTTGATCCTAAATATTATTTGGCAACATTATAGCAAAGGACTAGATCCCCTTTCATGAATGAATAAGGGGTGATGTTGTGATCGAAGGATGATTTGGTCCTCTTTTGGTGGGCTTTATTATGTTGAAGATATTCCCACTGACTTTTGTCAACGTGTTGCAACTATACTAGCCTCTACTCTAAAGGTGAGGTGTCTTAGAGGAGTTAAATAGCTGAGTCTAAGGTATGGATCTCACACTCAATGGGAAGTACAACCCCAACCCCACATACTACTTGGAAAGGTGTGAACATTGTGGATTCCTTTACTATAATGTGGTATGCCCATAGGGTTGAAAAAACCATTTGATGCCAACTGGTTTTGTGTTTTTTCACCATACATTACAACATTGTTTTGAGGACTTTGTTGACAACTCCTACCTCACCATTATACTAGGGGTAGTGTGGAGAAGAGAAGTCGTGAAAAACCAAGGTGTTGGGGTATTTCTTGAAAGATATCATTCTTGAAGTGTTTTCCATGATCCGAGACCAATTTATTGGGAATACCGAACCATACGATGACATGGTTGAAGAAAATCCACACAATGATTTCAGCGGTGTTATTATAAGTGGGCATGGCCTCTGCCCATTTCGTAAAGTAGCCAAATGCAGCCACAATGTACTTATTGATTCCTTAAGATTGTGGGTTCAAGTCATGAATTCTATGTCCCATTTTCAGAAAGGTCCTGTGACAATGAGTGGGTGAAGGGGAGATGGTTGAGCTTTTCCTCTGTGAGCATATCACTGGAAACATCCACGTCGTTTGACTGCTTGAACACAGTCACGAAACAAAGTGGGCCAAAAAATATCAAACGTGGAGGATTTTTTGGGTAGTCTTTATACTGGATAGGTGGTTGCCACAAGATTTGTTGTGTAATTCATTTACGACATGCTCATCTTGCTCAATGGTAAGGTATCAGTGAATAATTGTGTCAATGCCATGACGTTAGAGGACTTTCCACATAAGATGGTAACAAGGGGCTTGGTGGTGAATGCACCTGCGATCATCGGGAGTGAGTTGAGGGTTGAAATTTTTAGTTCAAAGAAAGAGAAGGAGATTGTCGTACCATGGGTCCTTTGTAGATATGAAAAGTAAGTGTTCATCTTGGAAAGAAACATTAACATGAGACCCCTGGGATTTTTTGTGGAGATCTATGATGAATTCTGCAAGGATAAGAGATTTATTGCTTTTAGGGGAAGCAAACTATAAGTCAAATTCTTGTGAAATAACTACTCATTGAGCATAATTATGGTTCATCATATGTCGATTGAGAAAGTATCTCATGGGGTTAATGTTTTTTATTACAGTGGTGGTCCACAAGATCATGTAGTTTTGAAGATTTTGTACTGAGTGTACAAGTGCTAGCGCTGTTTTTCTGTTATGTAATACTTTAGAGCAAGCCCGGAAAGGTTTTTACTTTTGTAATAGATGACATGTTCTCTATTATTTGTTCCTTCTTGGACAATACCCCCATAATGGCTACTTCTTATGTTGATAAGTTGATGGTATAGTCCTTGGTATGGTCATGAGGGCTAAATAGAGGTGCCTGTGATAATGTATCTTTGAAGGAATCAAATGACTTTTGGAATTATTCATCCCAGTGGAAGGGAATGTTCTAACGAAGAAGGCACAAAACACCATTCAAAAAAGTGGCGTAATTAGGGAAAAAGAGGTGTAATAAGTTGGCCTTACCTTGCACACTTTATAATTGCTTCAAATTTCTTGGAGGCGGGATTTCTTGGATGGCTTGGACCTTTAGAGAATTGACTCTAATGCCTTGCTAGGAAATAAATAATCCTAGTAGTCGTCATGCATTGGTGCAAAAGATACACTTGAGAGGGTTCAAGCATAGGTTATACGACCAAAAACTTTGAAAAACCATGTGAAGATCTTTCAAATGGCCTGAGCAAATTTTGGATCGCACTATAAGTTTGTCCAAATAGGCTAGTATTAGATGAGCCAATTCATGGAAGATGTAGTTCATGGCCTGTTGAAAGGTGGCACCAACATTTTTAAGGCCAAAGTGCATTACACAATAAGAGAACATTCACCATGGGGTATTAAAGGTTGTTTTGTATTGATTGATGTGTCATATTTGAATCTGGCTATACCTTGAGAATCCATCCATGAAGGATAAGGCTTCATGTTCAACACCTACATCGATTACTTAATTGATGAAGGGTGTAGGATAATTATCTTTGGGACATGCCTTGTTTGCATCTCTGAAGTCAATACAAACTCAAATGGTGCCATGTTTCTTCATGATGGGTATAGGGTTAGAAACCCAACAAAGTGTAAGTTATAAGGTAGATGAAACCAAACTTATGAATCTTGCTAATTTATTGCTTAATCACTTCTACCATAGAGGGGTGGAGCTAATGCTGCTTCTGGCTAACAGGGTAAGAATCAGGTGATGTGTTCATGTGCTTCTCAATGATTATAGTACTAATGCCTGGCATTTCTAAGTAAGACCATGCAATATCTCCCTATATTATTGAAATAGGACCTTGTATGAGGCCACTATTTCTAGGGAGCATGTTGTCCCTAGCAAGATTTCCTCGAATATGTCGGTCTTGGTGGAAATATCTACATTAACTGTAGGTGAGATATTAGACATGTTCCCCTCCTCAAATGAATTTGGTGTAAGATTGGGATTTTTTAACCAATCGACTTGTCCCAGTGGTAGGAAGTCCTTTACTTCTATTGTGCAAATATTGTGGCTTGGTGCATCAATAGGTGAGAATGATTTCTCAGGTAAAAAGAAAGAGTGGTGATGCATCGCATCCTAGGGAAACTTTGGTTCCATTATGGCCTTAATAATATCTTCATATGTGTGAAAAATATTATCTAATGGTGATAAAGGTTGTGGGAGGTCATGAGGATGGAATTGGGACCTAGCAGTTCTGGTTGACAAACAAGAGAATGACTTAGTGGTTGCTGCCATAGAACCCATCGATGTTGATAATGTGCAAATTTAATCGGTCTACATAGTCAAGGGTGTAATGCCTATGTAGTGGGTGTAGTGGTCTCAAAACCAAGAAATTATGAGTAGATGATGTGAATCAGGGTTCCTACATTCGAAGAAATGAATCGTATGTGGTGTTTTGTGTCATCACCACCAAGTGACAGGAGAATTTCCATGATGGTGGCTTGATGATGAGTGGGAGAAGGTTCCTGAGATAATGTTGTCATCCTATGAGCCATGGAATCTTCCTCTATGGGAGGAAGTTGTTTAGGGATTACTTGAACTAGGTGGTTTTGTATGCCTAGTTGTCCAAATATTTGCAACATAGGATATGTGTCCGAACTTTAAAACTTTCTAGTATAAATGTTGCACATGTGTACTGCACTTAATGCAAGTTCTATTCCAATGTAACAAATGGCATGAGAACAAGCATTTTTGTGGTTCGTGATGACGATGGGTGGTTTCTATCATGAGGTGGGGCATTTAAGGGTGAAAGCCACCTCTTAATCTTAGCATCAATAATGGGAAGAGGATTTTTTATCCTGATGTTAGTTTCATACAAGGCTACTCTTGTTGCTCAAAATCATGGGAGGTATTGACATTTCTGTGTATGATGAACTTGGAAATGAATGCAATAATGTTTTCTCATGCATCTAGACTAGTTTGAGCTAGAACGTGGAGGAAGGTGGACTAATAAGAGACAAACATCTCTGATTTTTCTCAATACTTGAAATTGATTAATCAAATGGCCTGGTCTGTCACATATGGTGCAAAAGTGGTAAGGTTTTGGAAATACTATCATAGGCAAATCTATCATCCTACTGGATACTAATAGTGAGTGAGAAGTAGAATGGAAATGGGTACAAGGATAAACTAGGCGTGAATCTCTTCCTTGAAGACACAATAAATTATTTTTGACCCATCATCCACCACTGGCACGGTGGGAAGTGATGGTGTCACAACATTGGCTTGAGTGAGAGCTCCCAATGCATCAAAATAATAAGTAATTTCAAAACAGTGATGTATGTAATGTTCGTACTCTACACATATAACATGCATGGTTGGTGCGTAATTCCTTATTACATTTGTTTTGTGGCCTTATCTCCTGTAGGTGGAGGTGGGGCTACTGGCATTTTTGGGGCATGACAAATAGCTTTAAACTCCTCTAATTTCAAGCAAAAGTTGGTATGGTGCCATGATACTTCACATAATTCATAGGGTGGTGGTACCTTAGACGAGGAACTGATTGATGCGTCCACCTTCTTTCCTTTATTCCTTTTGCTTTTGGTGACATGTGCTAGTGTCGACATAGGTGTAACTCATTTTGGGGTGACTTCCTCAGGGGTGGGTACCTGAATGATACCTATGGAGGTAATACATTAGTTTTCTAACATGGCATGTGGGTCCAAATACAAGACAGGTATCATAAAATCCATATTTGGCAATGTTAATGTTGCCAAGACTTGGTGTGAGAAAAACTAGGTGGGGGATACAATAAAGATGTTTAAGTGATTTTGTATAGTAGGAACATTGAGTAAGTAGTCATAACACTAGATGTGTCTGGAATTGGTTCCTTAGGCTGAGGTGTATTTTTTTAACTCATCATACACACTAGTGTTGTAGGGGTGGACTCAATTAAAGGTGGATCACCAAAGTATGTGCTAAGGAAGGATGATTTCTTGAACATCCTTGGACCTACTTCATTAAAAGATGTGAAAACTCTTTGTGGGATCCTATGAAGTGTAATACACCATTAAGGGTGGTGGACATCCTTTTCTCGTAGTAATTGATTTGATCTACCATAATTATTTCCCCATCATGGAGGAACATCATGATAAGAAACATTGAAAATGATACTTAAATCATCACATACTTGTAGCTATATCCCAACAGTATATTGTAATCCAGCTAGGAATCAAGCCCCTCTATATCTATGAGAATTGTTTTTTCGGAAATCTCTACCAAAATGTTTTGAAAAAATCCTACGGGGTCTGAGGGGCCCTTGTTGTATGCCTTGAGTGTAATGGGTCATGGGCGATGAAGTGAGCTTAGGGGATCCTAGTTTCTACAAAACTGATTTGAACATGATATAAATAGATGCTTCCTCATCAATGATGCAATAATGGATGTTGATATTCCAAGCAATGACCAGAATATAGAAGGTGATTATCGATGGAAGGTGGTGAGTAGTGTTATCCAAATCGAAAGCCATCAAACACAAATCGGCTAGGTTGAATACACCTAACATAGAAAGAAGGGTTTTTCGTTTAGTTGGGAATGTTTGCAAAACTTCTAGTGCTAATATAGCTAATGGGGATTGAGCCAGATCATATATGATGATATAGCTATGAGTATCCTTTGAAGTTTGTCCCACTCGATGTAGTGTCCCTTTAACCATTAATGGGATGATTTCTACCAGTTGTTGAGGTAATGTTAAAGGTGTCATGGCTGCAATAGTGGTTGATGTGGAAGGGTTGGTTTCTAGAGGGGTTTTGTACTCTCAATTTCATGTTTGTAGGAGAACATATTCTCCTACCATGAAAATGTCACACTTGGTGGGATCCTTGGAAATTCCTCTAGGAGGATTATAATTTTGTTGTTGGGAGGGTTCATGTTGGATATTCACTACTCCAATGGTGGGGGAATGGATTCTAAATAACTACAGGCTACTCATTTGTCCCTCCCTGCACCCTAGCTTCTTTCATCCTCTTAAACTCAGGAAGTTGAGGGAAATTATGGGTGAAATTACCATATTCCCCATAAAAAGCACAAGCATGATTACTACTTAGACTAGCATTCTTATTCTTCTTTTATGGGTTGTTATTGTTCTAACCTTATTTTTGGTTTCAGTTAGGGGGATTTTCCCTAGATGGAGCTCACAAAGGTTGTTGTTGATTGTTTCCCCCTTGCCCAAGTTCCCCTTTTTTCTTGTTGTTTCCTTTATTTTTGGTGGAATTTGGTGGGTTGGCCATATTCAATTGTTCAAAAGACTATTGTTGTTGAAAGAAAGAGGTTTGTATGAAATTAACCCATTGTTAGGTTGTGCCGTACGGTTACTCTGTTGGGGTGATGTAAAAGGGAAGTAAAGAATCCCATGTCTTGTGTTGATGTAAGTGATTTGGGAGGTGGACACCACCTCTACAACATATGGAGGGTACTAACCACTCTTCATGGTAGGGCATTGGTTACTTTTCATGGTAGATTATTGGTTACTCTGCATAATAAGGTTCTGCAAGGGTGCAAGCTGATTGGGATGGTATCCCATGTTGGAAGATATTTGTAATACAGGTGGAGTACTATATGGCTAGTAAGTGATTGGGCCACTGTACACATTTCCATATGGCTGGAAAATGTTTCTAGTTTAATTTTAGGCTATGGTTCCAATCAAACCATCTACAACACTTGATGCTCATGGTTTCTCTTGTCTGAATGACTATAACCGAGGGGAATCAGGTAAAACGTGATAGAGGTATCCAGACTAAGTATAAATGAGATCAAATTGTTGAGATTTACTAATAGCATCTTCTTCTATTTGTGGGAACATGGTAGCCACATATTTTGAGATCATGGGCACAAGATATTTTAAAAAGATGTTGAGGAGGAGGTCCCCATCTATGTTCACTTTGCACAGGCTACAACGTTTCCCCCATTCATGGACATGGCCCGAGATATGTATGATATTCATTTGTTGTAAATGGGTTAGTATCTCTAATTTAGTATCATGATGTATTGGGAACTAAAATAAGGTGACAAATGACCTGGATAGAAAGTTAAAGGTCCCATGGGAACTTGAGGCCTCGCTTGCATACCATCACGTCACAGGCTCGATGAGGGTGCATTAAAAAAGTAATAGGTGAACTGAGTCATCTATGACACTATTGGATGGTCTCCATAGATGAAAGGTCATTGTGTGGTTTCTGGCATCTTCCTCCTATTTCCCTTTCAATTTTGGTATATCTGAGGGTAACTTGGTTGGCATATGGAGCCAATTATGACTATGTGCAATGGGGTAATTTTTCAACTTACTTAGATATAGGATATTTAAGGAATTGAGAAATAGTATTTTGTAGTTATTCAACATTGTAAAATTATTTTGAACTGCGATATGCAAAGGGGTTCCCTGTGGGGAAGTGTGAGATGGACTACCGGAAGGGGTAGCCTATGAGCTCCCCTGAGGGGTGGTGTGTGGAATCCCCTGAGGGATAGTGTGTGGACTCCCCTGCGGGGTAGTGAAAAGAGTACTTTGAGTGGGAGGGTTCCAAATAAGGGTTTCTCTAATAAAGGATCAACCAATAACAGTGGTTGTGCGATGTATTCCATGGCGAAATAAAGAGAAACCTGACACACCTCTCGAAAATGTGCAAAGGTTTTGGAAGTGCCTAGAGTGACGGGGTATCGTTGGGTCCCCTATGGTGTCAAATGGAGTGTGTGCTATGATTTTGGTGAGGGGGAATATATATCAAAGAAATTAAATCACATACATAAAATAAAGAGAAAAATAAATGGTTACTTCCCCTTTAAGTTATGTTATGTGATCAATCAAACAAGAAAAAGGTCTTTGTTTGTTTTGTTTATGATAAAAAATCCTAACAAGACCTATTTGTCCTTTCCACTTTCAAAGTAATTAGGCCTTGAAATGATCTATTTTTGAATGGTATTGGGGCTATGTCCTAAAAGAACTAGAGACACTTCCAGCAGCCAAAGAACCAACCAAGGTAATCAAGAGGCTTTAGTGCTTCCCGCACCTCCACCTATAAGGAAAGATGCCCTACAAATTTTGACACTAGGATATCTTCATACCACAAGGGAAATTGAGTCTTTAGCCTCTTGGTAGTCATTCATTAGTATCAATCACTATACAAGTCAGCTTGCCCCATATAGGACCGCACACATTGAGACCTAATCCTAACCCCCTCCGAATCGCATTTCTGGCATGCCTGGGTATTTGTTTCTATGGGATGATGAAGGTTTTAAGCACACTAAAATAAAACTTCTATGTTTCAAAATGTAACATGACCATGGTATGTTATGGAATACCTACCTAACCAGAAGTATAATTTTTTTTTGCCCTTGTGGGGAATTTAATGTGTTCAAGTTATGGTTTCTTTTAGAGATTCTTACTTCACTTATGGTGTGAAGAGGTAAGCTAGAATAAACTAAGTGTAAAATCTCTTCAAATTGGATGCCCTTTGTACAAATTTTATTGTATCTTAGTGTTTGTAGTGCAATGTGTGTGCAAGTGACGTAGTGAGCATACAAAATGTGTAGTGATGTGGATATGTGATTATCCTTTACAAAATCCCCTAATTACACTAAGTTGTGCTTGTTTCTTGCATGAAAGGAAATATGTGTAGATGATGGTCCACTTAATTCCTTCCTATTATGCAAGCCCGGGATCATCTAAAAGACGTAAGGGAAGCAGGGGCTACTCCCTTTATTTAATAACACCCAATCCTAGTCCCAACAATAATTAAGTAAAAAGATTTGGTTAGTAAAAAACAATATATGGATTTAAGGCCACTTAATCTCTTCCTAATTAAGCTACGTGACTTGTGAAAAGAGAACAAAACAAGTTGAAAATATGGGTGGATTATGACTACTTACTCTTCCCCCAATTAAGCTATGTTTGGAATGTAAATTTTGAAAGTAAACATTAAGCAATTTCCCTACTAATAGTGGTTAGTAAAGAAATTAAACAATATATCTAACTATAAAATATTTGTAAAAGCATAGGTAGTTCACCAAAGGATGCCTAACACTTGGGAAAGAAGAATTACGGTGAATTTTTGAGCTCTCTGTAACCCGCACAGGTTATGTTCTACACAAAAGCATGTACCACATGTATTTCTGCAATTAAAGGTATGCAACTGACATGAAAAAATTTAAAAGAGGCCTTTCCAGGCTAGAAACGGGTCCAAGTGGGCCTACAAAATTCTAGAGAACTAACAGAGGCACAATGAAGTGAAAATCAAGAGAGAAAGGTCTTGCAAAACAACTAATTAGTGTTCGAAACAGTGTTAATACTAAGGGGGGGGGGTGAATCAGTATTAAGGCTAATTTAAACTTTTATGCCAATTTATCTTTACTCATTCAAACTTGGCATCCATTATATGAGAGCAACCATTAACAAACGATAACAGCAAAAATGTCAACCAATACAAGCATACACATCATCAGCAACAAACAAATGAGACACGAAGGTTAAACATGGAAACACTTCTGAGAAAAAGCCACCAAAGATTGTTGTTGTTATTGATGTGGAAATGAGAGCTCCTACTCTATTACATCAATCTATTTGTGAGACACCACTCACAAGAAGCACCAATTCCATTTGATTGTTTGTTAGCACCCACTAGCAGGAAGCACCAACTCCCCTCCTTTTGCAGACACTTGATCAACCTATCAGAGGTGCCATCTAAAGCACCAACTTCATGGATTTTTTGCAAGCACCGACTTGTAGCTCCTTGGATTTATACGAGCACCAACTTGCGGGAGGCACCAACCCCCAAGTCTTCTCAGACACCCACTAGAGATGGAAGCTTGTTGTATGCAGGCTCCAACCCACTCTCAATAAGGAACTAATGTTCTCTGTAGATGGTTTCTACTTTGCCTAATATCATCTCTTTTCTCCTCAACCCTTGGCTCACACAACATTCTCTATCCTCTGCTCACTTTGCAACAACCCATTATTTTTCTCAACAATATCACTCATCACAACTCTCTCAGCACTATGTCCACACCATAGAATCATACTATTCTCGACCCTCTTCTCTCAACATTATACAGTCAGCACTCAGCCCCTTCTATTCCATAGGCTCTCTCAGCCTCTCACAAAGCAACATAGGCTAACTCTGGGACTCTTTTCTCTACATAGGCACTCTCAGCCTCTCTCAGCAGCACTGGTGGACTTGGCCTCTTCTAAGCAATGCACACACACCCATAGATCTCTCCACACAACTCACTAACAATAATTTTTCTTCCCCGCATTTCTTAACTTCAATCCTAGGTGTTGTTTCACTGAAATGCAATGATCAATGTCGTTTCAGTCAACCATCATTTCGCCATTCATGCTGCATGAGTGTACTTATCATTTAGTACTCCTTCCTACTATTGCATCTAATACATAGGTACTACAACTTAATTAACCACTAAGAATGTGCTTCATTCTCTCACCCATTGTTGGTGCATTAAACATGAGGATGACAACCTGAGTGTTCCCATGTTGAGACATAAATCCTCAGCTAGTTCTACACACTCCAAAAAGGATCTTGTTCTTTATATGAACAAATCTCATGTACCTGAGGCTCTAATCTTCATTCAATTTCTCGTAACATGGAAGCAAGATCAGGGATGGCTTGTCTCAACTCATGATAGGCTCCTTTAAATCATCATGTGGAACCATGGTCCTTGTTTCCTTGACTCAGTGATGTCTTGAGTCGTCATTACTCCTGTGACTCCAACCTTACTATGCGCATTTACTTAGATACACCAACCTTTGTTATTGCTAGTATGGACATGGCTAATTTCGCACACAATGCTCATGTGTTTTCATCTCATCAATAATCTCTTCTACACACATCCATATTTTCAATTGATTCCTTGTAGTGTACAAGAAATATCAAGCATGGTTTTTCTAGATTCGATTGTTTCTTTTGCAAATCATGGTCCTCTCTATCTCTGTCTCCTACCTATGACAGTTGTTATTGACTCCATTAAAGCATCTACACAATCATGGTCCTCTTCATCCTTGACTCATCAATCTTGACAGTCGTTATTTATTCCAGTGATAAACCCTTCTTCATGCAATTACTCTTAGTTGTCAACTCATTCATCCTTCATACATGTCTATATTGCAATCTCACAGCCCCACATTCCGTAACCTTATTAAGGTGCTATTACAAGATTGTGAGATCCTGCCATTAGCCTTTAGCCTCTTTTTCTTTTCCTGTTATTGTTTTTCACCATAGGATCGGGTGTTGTGACCAATGAAATAGTTCTTAGGTGTTAATCCATTCAGGATCTTGTTGGTGGACTATCTCATTATGTTCTTTCTCTATGCCCTTGGTTTTTTGGGCTCCACAGCCCAATTCCAACAACATCAGAGTTGCCTGGTATCAGAACTTTCTCAAAGTGAAATTATGGAGGATTTAAGAAATCTTCGACCTTCGAAATATACTTCCCACGTGGTGTCCCCATATAACTTAGGTGCTAAGTCCTTAAGGATCTTGTTAGGGGCCTATCTCCTTTTGTTATTCCTCTATGCCCTTAGTCCTTTGGGCTCCATGACCATACACCAATAACATCGAAGCTCCCTGGTATCGGGACTTTCTCAAAATGCAATTATAGAGGTGATACGAAATATCTGACCTCCGAAATGCACTTCTAGGGTGAAATCATACATGAGTCATCATCCCCAGATGATATATCCTTAGTGGTGATATGTGTCACCAATATTTGCCTCAATAGGCCTCTAAATAATGTTGAATTTGACTACCATATGTCCTTTGTATATCCATGTTATGTTGATGTCAACTACCACCGTCACCTCCTAATGGACAATCAACTATTGCCATGTGTCATGTCTGAGGAGAGAGAAAGGGTTCCTCGATCCATGGTTTTGAAAATGATTTCCTTTGTAAATTCCTACTCCCTACAACCATCGACACTTTTAAAAGAATTCAATTTGTAAGAAGTTACAAAATTCCGAAGTTCCGAAGTTTCTACCTTCCCTGGTTCCGAGGTTCTGAGGTTCTGAAGTTTCGAACTTCCGAGGTTCCGATATTTCGACTTTCCGACATCCCAAGCTTCCAACCCTTTGAGGTCCCAAGACTCCAACCCTCTGCAGTTCCAACATTCTAAAATTTTGGGTTCCAATATTCGGCCTACTTATGATATTATAACCTTCTGACATCCCGAGATTCTGACCCTCTGAGGTCCTGAAACTTTGACCCTTCAAAGTTCCGAGGTCCTGAGACTTCGATCCTTTGAAGTTCCGAAGTTCTAAAAATTATGGTTCCTATATTTGACCTGCTTCCTTGGTTCCAAGTTTTTCAAATTTGCCCTACTTCCCTAATTCTAAAATTCGTCTTGCTTCCTTGTTTCTGAGGTTCCGAAATTCGGCATGCTCCTAAGGAATTCAAGATCCTTACTTCAGCTAACAATAACTTTTGATCTTGAGATCCATTTATTGACTTCCACATACTGTTGGAATATTTTTCAAAGCACTTTACAATGGAGAGGTCTAATGTAGTCCTTGAGCCCATTTTCTACTTGAAACGTGGTTGCAAACTCTTCCATTCTTTGCACCTTCAATCTTCTTCTTGTTCCTAGAATCTTGGACTCCCCGTCTAGCACAGTCATCTTTTTATGGCTTCTCCAATAGGCCTTCTATTGTAATAATTCTCTATAAAGCACTGTAACAACTATGAGACTCCCGCTGAGCTTGATACACCAAGCACATCAATGCTAGCATCTCCTGCTATCACAACTAGCCTAGTCTGCATCAATTTTGTCTTTCCTAACATCATGATAGCACACACTTCCATGCTAATCTGGTTGACGTCAATGCCAACACACTTACTAACTGTTAGGAAATGCCAACTACCCAACTTGATCTCCTAGCATGACTTTTGACATCAATTCCAGCACACTTACTGCCACAAGCCAAACAAACAATGCCAACTTTCTAACAATTAGATCAAAGCCTAAGGAAACAATTAGATTCACCATCTATTAATGTTGTGTTTACTATCCATGAGTACCAGAAACACCTGCCTTGGATTTGGTTGTTATCTACAAGGAACATACAAACAATTGGATGTTGTTAGTGGAAAAACATGGATGAAATAAGCGTTGAAAGTAATGTAAACAATGCATGAACAAATATAAACTAAAACCACACTAAATAACATGTAAAAAAACTTGATGAAGCAAAAATAATCAACAAAGGTATAGGAAAATGACCCTCTTTATTGATTGTTGGTGGTGGAAGAGTTACAATAGAAGTATCAAAGACATTTGAACAAAATTGTCTGAGCAATGGTGCTAAAGAATGCTCAACAAGGATTTCCCTTTCTTAATATCTTTGGAAGATCTTTCTCTCCCAAAGAAGCATAGAGGACATTCTCCATGATGGAATTATCTTCTCAATGGTATGATTCGTTGCTAGGGAGAAATTTTGGCAACATAACAATGCACTACTTACTCTTGTTTTTGGCTCTCCATGAACTTGTATTTATAGAATTTTTGGACACTCCTTCCTTCCTTTGGATCATCAATTTTTTTGTTTTCCTCATAAATGAGATGAGAGCTACCATCTCCTTGTCTTTAAGGCTTCTTGGGGATCAAGGCTTAAATTTTTCAACCCATAATGTCAAGAGTTGGAGTGTTCTTCAAGCAAGTTTGAGGCCCGAGGTGTTGGCTGGACTTTTTCGTGACCGTGCAACTATCGAAGAAACAACCACATAGTTTTAAATTTCCAGTAATGATGCACCTGCGTGGTTCAATTTTTTAACTTGAACCTTAGGAAATATTTTAATTTTTAGTCTTTATGGTGCTTTCATCTGAAAATGTAACCTCTGTAGGTGATGATCACTGAATTTGATTGTCTTCTTTTGCGTATAGATGAGTGTATGATTTTAACATGATAAGAATAAAAGAACACATTTTGTAAATTGCACAATCCAATCATTAACAAATAATTTTATTATCTAACATCATAAGACTACTTCTTATCACCAACAAGATAATGGTGTTATCGAGTTATTCAACAAAACACTAAACAAAGGTTTAATGAAAATATGTAATGTCGATAGAGATGACTGGGATGATAAGGTTCCAAAATTTTTGTGGGCCTACCGCATATTGTATAAATAGTCAATAGGAGCAATATCATTTAAACTTGTTTCTAGTATGGAAGTAGTCATACCATTCCACTATTTAGAAAGCACATAGAGCATGTCATATATACTAAAATACAATATAAAGTTACAAGTGGAACGACTCATAAAATTATGCCAAGTGGAGGAAGATTGATTTTTCACCATTTACCATCAATAGGTCAATAAAGAACAACAAAAAGCATGGCATGAAAGGAACTTGTAGGCTAAAAATTTTCAAGTTGGTAATTTAGTACTACTATATGACAGTAAAGTAAAAGGCAAGTTGAAGAAGCTATGAATTGCATGGTTTGGACCATTTGTTATTGAAGACATATGACCTTCAAGAGCTATACAGTTGAATAATTTAGAAGGGAATCTTTCCAAATCACTTGTTAATGGTGCCCAAATTAAAAGATATACTCCTTAATAATAATTAGCATAGTTTATCTATAGCAAAATTAATGAAAAGGATAACCGACTAATATCTACAAACTAAAATATTAAAAAGAAAGCTAATTAAAATTTATTAAGTTATTAAATTATTTTCATTTTTGTGTATTAAAATTAAATCAATTAAAAATAAGTTACAAATATAATCAACATAACAATTGGTTCACCAATAAAAATAATTGGAACAATGACCTAGGTAACTAGACTAAAACAACATTATAGAACAGGAACTTGATCTTCACAATCTCCATAGGGTGAAACAAATTTCGGAACTTCAGCAGTATAAAGATGAACGATAGATAGAATACAAAGGAAAAAATTGACTTGGATCACAGAAGAAGCATCCCACATAAAAATAACATCGAGTATGATTCGACATTTTAGTGAACCAAGAAAGAATAATTGAATATTCATTCGCGAGTAGTTCTAGAAAATCACTTGTGTATAACAACCCGACATATGACTGTGGTAGAATATCTCATAAAAGCCAAAAATAGGGACCCATCAACTAGAGTAATCAAGTAAGACCATCCATTTTTGACAAGAGACATGTTTTGCACATACCATTACCATCAGATGATTAAAAGAGGTCATTTACAAATATTTCACAATTACTACCTGCTACGCGGGAAATGTGGCAAGTAGAAGGCATGCACAAGTATGGTGAAGATTGAACAGTCAATAATAAATAGAAGATACATTTTGGAGGGCATCAATATAGTTATAATGATGGCACAATTAATTTCACTTCTATAGAAATCAAAGAGCGCCCTAGTTTATTGAAAATCTTACCTAAAATTCTTGTTGATACCCCCTGTGACTTGGACGATATTCCTAAGAAATCAAGCCCTGTTATTTCTGACTCTAAACTTACTTTATTGCCTCCAAATAGAGGAACTGTGAAAATATTTCTCCATGGAAAAATGAAACCCTAGGTTTGATGAAGAAGTGATTACAGTCCAGCCCCGAACTAAGGCAAGTTTTAACCTCGTAAAAAAAACAAACTTGGAAATCCACATGAATAACATCAAACAGGCAAAGGTTGAGGAACATGCGCTGGAAAATAATTTTGGATCCTATCTCAAATAGGAAAAGACACACTAGTATAAAATGAGAGATTAGTGACTATGTGACCAACAAATTTAGTCACCACAATTATTTCAAGTGAGTTACAACTAAATTTGAGCAATTTTAAGTTATCCAACTAAAAAATACTAACTTAAGTGACTAATTTAGTCTAGGGATAAAAAATACAACTAGATAATAAGTGACCCAACTAAAAGCGACAAACTTAAATGAAAAATTTAGCATAGGACTAAAATATATGACTAGATAATAAGTGACAAAATTAAAAATGATTAACATAAACGACTACTATAGCCCAAGAATAAAAATATGACCAACTAACAAGTACAACGTATGAGGTGTAGATCAGTTGGTTTGCGTGGGGTTTAGTCCTCGCCAGATCACAGGGTCAAACCTCATGGGGAGGGGCTGAGGAGTGAAAGCCACTTTGGGGGAATTAAACTTCCCAAGGGGTGTCCAAGCTTGACCAAAGCCTTGCACAATCTTGGTGATAAGCATCCCATTGTGGGTGGATCAATCTTATTCCAACCAATAACAAGGTTGGCCCCAACCAAGGCTTCGCCTAGTTACAAAAAATGAAAAAATTGTTTAATTACATAAAGAACTAGAATATCATCATGCCCAAAATCATAAGAGGCTTTTATGAGAAATGTGGGTTGGCTACATGGAGGTTCCTCTGTGCTAACAAACCTCAACATGTGAACATAGGATGAGAGGACAAGGACTTATCAACAACAAAATTCAAAAATTAATCTAGTACCCAAATGTAAATTTTCTTTTTGTTAACAAGTTACTAGAAACTTTATACATTACTAGATAATTTTGAATTGTTGCGCTGAGAGAGGGCTCTCTAGCCTAGTATGGAAAAGATGTAAGAAAAATAAAATAAAATTGAGGTAAAATAGTCAAGTTATCATCGGGCCTAGATCCATGTTAACTTTGGATTTACCAAGTATCTAGAGAGTTCAAATCTCTTTTCACTCTAAAAGAAGTTTGCAACTCAATAAATTTGATCCTTTTTAACACTTGGTAGATCTTGAGTTAAGATGGATCTAAGCTAGTATAGAAAAAAATATTCCCAATTTTAACTATTATAATGTGTTTGAGATCCAAACTCCCCACCTTTATGACTCTATATTTTTTAATATACATATAAAATATTGCTATATAAAGCATATTTTCAATTACAATTTTATAGATATTTATATATTCCATTGATTTCACATTTTAAAGTATTATTTTAAAATAATTTTTAGAGGATAAAATATTTTCATATTTAAGCGCAATTGGTTGAAATATGAAAATGAAAATGAGTCAATGCATAAACAAAGAAAAAGCACAGTAACACTACTACCAACTTACATTTTCTATTCCAGTGAAAATATTTGATCCACATCTAGTTTCATCATTTTTGATGATTTAAAGAGGGTATACTTGCATACGACAACAAAATTTACCAATGTCAATATGTTAGCTGCAGAATGCACCCTAAGGGTGCAAGTGGCTCATGAACTTCAAGATGGGTGTGTTTAATTGAGAAAATGGAGACAAAGGAGTTATCAATACCAAGTTTATGGTGGCCAAATGGCATGGGAAAACAAACACTATACAAAGTGGATATCACTGTGGATGTAAGAGATTATGGAGAGTCAGATTCTTGGAGCCATCTACTTGGATTTCAAAAAATTGAGAGTTACATAGATCTTGCAACTAGTGGAATATTTTTATATGTATTTAAAAAAAGTGTTACAAATAAGGTATCAAGTTCCATGATGATATGAATTTTATTATGATTCGTTGTTGGGGTGGGGGATTAGCAGAGTGGCCAAAGTTATATCACTATTATGATCTATATGGCTTGCTAGTTTGGAAAGAGTTCTATTACTCGAGATGTTGATGGGAGTGGTATTCCTTTTTCAAACCCAAATTGGTCATTAGATAATGAAATTTTTCTTATATGTTCAAGGGACATAGTTAAGCTTTTATGCAACCATGCAATCTTGGCACTATGGGTAAGAGGTAATAAGCAACACCCACCAAATAACATCAACGCAGCTCTAAAGAATGACTTTTAGCTTCATCCTTCTTTCAAGTCCTCTGAGATTGGAACAAATTTAATGCAATTCACATACATGGCCCAAATCGTCTAAAGATCCTAGCCGATACCTTGATGAAACTCGTGTATACAAAAAAGGATATTTATGGGATGGATTTGCCAATGGAAATGGATAATTAATAGATGGCCCCTATGAAATCCAAAATCCAGAAGGATTTTTCAAGGATGACTTTTATCAATATGGGTTTAATCCTAAGGTGGGTTTTATAGGTATGCCACTTTCAACCACTATCAGAGAAACAATGCCTCCAAAAGCTTGGAAAATTTCACTGTTTCAGAAGATCCCAAGTGGCTTCATTAAAAAGTACTATTATTATTAGTAAATTTAAGATGAGATAAGATTTTTATATTTGATTTTTTTTTAAGGAATGCATCCCATTTAAATCCATTCCACATGAACAAGGTGATGCAAGTGGAGAAATGGGAGATCGGTGCTTGGACACACTTTGTTCGCAGGTAGGTCTTGTTCTTGTTTAGGTATTATGAAAAATCAAACCATTTCTCTATCATTTTCTTTATCGCACTCAAAATGAATGATATGGGTAAGGATTTCTATGTCGGAGCTCGGTGTCATGATTCGCCCTATAGCTGAAGTTGTTGTAGCCATTTCTAGGATTTTCATCATTTGTTTTATAAGGTGAAAATGGTAGATAATTATTTGGATGTGAAGTAGGGTGAAGACTGATCTCACGGGTGCACTTGCTTGTGAGGTGACAAAAAGGGGAAAATGGAGGATGTTGGAAATGCAGGGTTTCTAGAGTGGGTGAGGGCCCTATTTCATACTCTAAAGTTTTGTTGTTAATGATTTTTAATAAAAATAAATTGGATAATTGTATGGGGGCATATTTTCTTACGAATAATGTGGTATTGAAGTTGATTTGTCAAAAATACCAAAGGAGAAAACCAAAAGGTTGAATTAATGAGAAGTATACACGAGATTGGAGATTTCTTTAAGGAATAATATTAAGCCAAGTGAAGGTTTATGTAGCTTGTCAAGTAATAATGATACCAAATCTTTTAGAACAATATAATGGTAGAAAGAAGATATAGGGGCCTTGGATGGAATAAAAGGTCAATCACCTATGAAGATGGTGCACAACTCATCAATTGCGCAAATGAATCATGAGCCAAAACATAAACATTCAAATTTCGTCCAGGACATCACAGAGAATTTTGTGTAGAAAACAAAGCTTTAGAGGGAGCCGAGATAGAGAGTGGTAGGTTGTAACAATGACATAGTTGGAGAGTGTAGGATTTCCTTGAAAAATTTTCAACTACTGTAGTGAAAAAATCTAAAACTAATTGTTGCACCAAGACACGAAATTTCTCTACCAATTTTTCGTAGAATAGAACAGAAATAAAACAGTCACACAATAGCAAAAATACAAAATTTCCTAGGGAACCCAACTAGAAAAACCCTCTACTAGCTATAGAAATTTTATTGACAAAGTTTGAGAAAAACAGAACTATTACAAGGCAAATTGTTTCTGTAGAGAAAAAACTTGTTCTCCTCACTAATACTTAGCTTGAAACCTACTTGCAAGAACCCTTTCCTTAGCTCCTAAATCCTTATGTTTTCCCTAGAAATTTCCTCCTATTTCTTAGCCCATACCATCAAGAATTTCCTCTGCCAAAACAATACGTATAGGAAACTCCTTCACACTCTTCATAGCTCTACTAGCTCACACACAAAACTCGTGCTCACTATTGTCTTGTCTCACAACCTTGTGCTCACACAAAACAATGATTAAAATTGTGCCTTTTGACCTCCTAATAAGCAATTCGACCCATCTAAATCTAGTAAGTTTATTTTTGGAACTGATCTTGTGATTGACTAGTTAACTGAATCTAACTGACTCGTGTAACTCATCCTAACCACAAATAACCATTGAAACTTATAACTCACACAAGGAGACAAACAACTTAGCCTCCAACTATTCACATGAATTAAAATGCTTCATGAACCCATCCTAAATTTTAGGAATTTGTCTTAACTTATAGGAACTTGTGCATACTAAAGGATTTCTTGTGGTCTCTTTCACTAAATCATAAGTCAAAGAATACCTTACTCACTATTATTTTCAACACTCCCTCTTAGTGAGGAAGGTGCTTCTAGAAGAATCTCATCCACTTGGATTTATATCCAACATGTTCTCCATTGTTGTAGCTTCTCCCTCTGAACTAGAATACTTCCCTTCTTTCTTCTGTGGAACCATGCTCTACAAGTCTATCACTTTAGTCATAAGTTCCATGTACCCTATGTATCTCTGTGGTTGCTTCCTTTGGATGAAGTTGATACTAGAAGATCCAACTCTCTCATGATCTCCCTTAAACAAATATTTTTCTCACTTGGCTCAAACTCTTCCTATACTAGGAGTCTCTGACTGAGTAGCTACCTCCACTCACCCTAGGCTATGCTCCTCATCATCCTTCTAGTTGCCCCAATAGACAACTAGCTTAGACTCAAACTGAGATACTAGCTGAGGCTCCATCTTGATGTCTTTGTCCTATTCTCGCTTAAATATCACTTCTCTCTTTTGATAACTTCTTGCCTTGTTGCTCAAGGTTGTGCTCATCTCTATGTGCAACTTGTAGAGATTCTTCATCATCACCCATATCTACTTCTTACATCCAAAAGCTAAGTGCTATAGGTAAACCTTACTTCTTCTAAAGATGACATCATAACCCTTGCTATCAAAACAATATTATGCTTTAATATTGGGACATAAAGGACATCTATGTGATGAAGAGACTTACCTGACTCCCTTTGAAAAATGATAGTGCCAACTCCACTAACTGCATATTGACCATCATCTCCTAGCTCAATATAAAACTACATTTCCTTCTCATTCAGGTGGATAAAACTCTTCTTATTCATGCTCATGTGGAAGGATGCTCTTGAATCAATACCATACACCACTATTTGTTGAGCTTTCCATGCAAGAAATAAATGAGAAATACTTTTTAAACTAGGAAGAAAATGCATCTAACTCTACTGATGCAGTTACATGATTCTTATTGGACTCCTCCTTTTGCTTAGGACACTTAGTGGTACAGTGTCCAAACTCATGGCAATGGAAGCACTTAATCTTTCTTAGATCTTTCTTCTTTCCCTTATGACTAGACTCGACCATTCCTTGGCCCTCCTTGCCCTTGGCCTTGCTACTTATGCCTACTAGGGAAAATTTCTCCTCGTCCTTTGTATTCATTAACCTACCATCTATGGTCCCTCTTTGGATCTCTTCCTAAACGCAATCAATCCATAGCCTTTCCCAACTTGGAAAAATTTCTTTGCCACCTATTGTATCTTGGAAACCATACCAAGACTTGTGAATTCCTAGCAGATAAAAACTCAAAATATCATGCTCTGGTACAGTCATGCCCACGCCACCTAGCTCATCTTGTACTTGAGTGAACTTTGAAAAATACGTGACGATGGGCTCATCCTTTCTCATTTGGATACTCCTTAGCTTCTCCTTAAGAGCAAGCTTCCTAGTATCAGTAGTACTATGATATAATTGTAAGATGGCTTGAAACATCTCATACGTTGTCTCCTACTCATGGATATGAGGAACTATATGATCTTTGACCCCTTCTATAATAATCCTCCTAGCCTTGATATCATTCCTATTATACTAGGCCAACTGTTGGGGATTTTATGGTGGTGGAATTTTGTTTTTAATAAAATCCCTCACCCCATTACCCTCCAATACTATCATGATCCTCCCTTTCCAAGAGATGAAGTTAGAGGCTCCCTATAAATAGTGACTACTCTCAATCTTTGATAGGTTATCATGCTTCCCCAGAGAGCTCTCTGACACCTAGCCACTAACAAACTTGCAGTCCCTCACAATAACTTAAACTTAGGGCTTAATAAGGAAACTTCTAACAACACTCCTATACTATAGAACTTTGTGCCACCAAAACTACGTGAACCTAGAAATCTCAACACAAAAGGAAAACAAAAAATACCGCTTTAGCAGACTTCTTCTTCCCTTCTTAGGTCATGGTTCTATATTTTTCCTCTGGGTTACCTCAGCCTCTTGTTAGGGAACTTGAACATAGTGCACTGTTCCTCCAACTCAACCTCTAAACCTCCATAAATACTACACTGATCCTCTACTATAGGTCCTTCACTTC
This sequence comes from Pinus tabuliformis, assembly GCA_031772625.1. Lineage (NCBI taxonomy): Eukaryota > Viridiplantae > Streptophyta > Pinopsida > Pinales > Pinaceae > Pinus > Pinus tabuliformis. The sequence continues at coordinate 1,216,988,294 of CM062817.1, read as the reverse complement.
TATGTAGATCTACAAGGTATCTAGGCTCTTCCTCTAGTCCCTTCTAGGCCTTTCATTTGTTTAAGATAGAAACTCAGCCTACCTATTATGCCCAGAAGGTGGTAACGACCTATAACATAGAATAGACCCTTCAAACATAAATAATTTACCCATAACTCCTCCTTATCCACTTGGCCAACACCCTACCCAATCGTGGCCGATTCTAAGCATGGAAAGATAACCTCCAACTCATCCTTCTCTTCTTGGAAAAGCTCCTATAGGTTGCAGCTCCTCAAATCAGACGACCTCCTCTTTGATGTATCACACTTGTGATGTACTAATCAACTTTTGCTAGTATTTTCTTTGTTCCTTTCTCTAATAGCATGTAGAATTTCCTTGAAAATTATGCAACTGTTGTAGTGAATAAATATGAAACTATTGTGTGTGGAGCATGATTGTTCAGAGGTATTTATTTCAGCCGGATGTATACCCCAGAAATTTTGTACACCCCTCCATGCGGGGGGGTGCGGGGGGACTTGTCCCCCCCACGGGGTTCTGGGGGGGCCGATCCCCCTCGGCTGGGGGGTCCGGGGGCCAGCGGTCCCCCGGCGATGGCTCGATGGCAGTGCCCCTAAAGCCAAAAATAGATGTAAATTTGCCTTGTAAAAGTATAGTAATTTCTAGTCAATCTAGGCCATTCATTAGGCGGATGATCTAACGGTAGAAATTATGTTTAGTTTAGGGTTTTTTTCCCTAGAAGGCAACCCCATATCTTTGTACGAGGGCATTGTATTTGAGGTTGTGTAATAGATGTGTTCTGTGAGCGAGAAATAGAGAGGTGAGACTGTGAGAGAAAATAGAGGATATTGTAGTGGATCTGCTGTAGGTTGTGTCTCTTCATTTTTGTTGGATAAGAGAAAGGAAGGACTAGCTGTTCGGGGTGGACGTAGCCCAAACTGGATGAACCAAGTATATCTGTGTCTCTCTTGTTTTATGCATTTTTTTTTTCTGTTTTTATATTTCTGCAATATTTTACATATTCTTGCTCCGTAATATATAATTTTATAACAACTGGTATCAGAGCCGAAGGTCTATTTGGCTGATAAAATCACAGGAAAGAAGGGTTCCTCATTCGAGTGGGAGCAATGGCGGAAGATGGTAAGTTTAGGGTCGAGAAATTTAACGGCCAAAACTTCTCATTATGGAAGATGCAGATGGAAGATTATCTGTATCAGAAAGATCTGCACCTACCATTGTGTGGAAAAACAATGAAGCTGACGGCTATGACAGATGAAGAATGGAACCTTATCAATATAAAGGCACTCGGAACAATACGGTTGTGCCTTGCTGTGATAGTTGCCTTCAAAATTTCGAAGGAAACAACGACAGAGGGTTTGATTCAAGCATTGTCGAAACTATATGAAAAACCCTTGGCCTCAAACAAGGTATTTCTTATGAAACAATTATTTCATATGAAGATGTCAGAAGGTGGATCTGTTGCAGATCATTTAAATGAATTTAATACAGTTACAAGTCAGTTAAGTTCTGTAGGGGTAAACTTTGAAGATGAAGTTAGAGCTCTGTTATTCTTGTGCTCATTACCAAAACGTTGGAATGGTTTAGTAATGGCCATTAGTAACTCTGTCTCTGGATCTAGTACTTTAAAGTTTGATGATGTTGTAAGTGCTATCCTTAGCGAGAAAATGTGTTAAAGACATTTTTGTGCCTTACAGCTCTAAGCATGAAATGTCCATAAACCAAGGGCTCCTAAGTCCCTAAAAGTGTTGTTCTAACTCCTAAAGGAACAAGGTCAACAAATTACAGCTTCTCCCAGAAGTTCTCCACCAGAAACTGCTCAGAATAAGTCAAATCAGGATCATTTCAGCTGCTCCACTAGCCAAGTGCGTTGCATAGCACCTAAGTCCACTAGCTAGGTGCGTTGCAATGCACCTAAATGCACTACCAGGGTGCGTTGAGCGGGAAATGACAAGTGGCAGAGTCATTCCACAAGGTGGAGAGACAATGGAAGCTTCCAGAATCTTCTCCAATGACACTTGCCTCACTGAATTCGACCAAGGATGAGTAAGAGGCTCTCAGTCTCCAAGTGGAAGCAAGAACTGACAGAGAGAAGCCACTAATCAATTCATGAGCTGACTCATCCTCCTTGCATACATCTATATATGGATCCCTCATCCTAGAGATCCAGAGGCTGGAATTTTGCACATTGTAAGGAATTGCTGTTGGTTTTGAGATACATATCAGAGAATTGGGTGATATATGCTTTGTTGGGGTTGAAGAAGGGATTTCTTTGCTGGGAGGTTGATGCTGGGTCATGAATCATTAGTTGTAACTCCTCCTGGATCTTCTTGTATATCAATAAAACTATTCGAGTTTCTTCTCCATGCTTGTGTTTCATTGATGCTTGTTACATTTGTATGGTTAACTTAAATCTAATCCTAAGTTATTTATGAATATAAACCCATGTCTTTGTATAGTTTCCTTCTTCTGTGATCTTACAGGTACTTGGTGAAGCTGGGCAAGTGAGAGAGAAAGTAGCTAGAAGCTGTCAAAGAGGAGAGAGATCGGATCAAAGGACTAGCGCAAGACACAGGTTGTTTCATCCTATTCCTCTTTGTTTACTGTTCATAAAGAAGAATACAAAAGTAGTTTTCTCTGTTTGTTTCTAAGGTAGCTGTCACACCTTAGTGGGATAGAGTAGATCTGAATGGACACTTTTCCCGATAACAAAATGGCGACTCCGCTGGGGATCGTGTCTAGTTAGTTTGTTTGTGTTTCTCCTGTTGTTTGTTTCATAAACTTAGAAGCAGCAATCGAACTGCATTTGCCATTAACAAATGCAAAGTAGACATCTGCTACTTCGATCCATTCACTGGATTTGTTTATGATTTGAACAGCTGATTCATAGGCCAACTGATTTCCCTTGTGATAGCTCTTAGAACCCCCCTTAGATCTACCTCTGATTGTGTATTACTGATTGCTTTTACTCGGCCAAAAACCATAGATTAAACTGCAAACCGTGACCCAGAACCCGGATAGAATTCTCGTTTCTACCCCAGCGCAGGCTCTGTGAAGAGGTTCTACATTTCAATGAACTTCCCGAGAGGGCTACCTGCACTGCAATGCAGTTTCTCTGTGTAACAGGTGTACTGATCAGCCTAGCCTTGTGCAGCTGAGGTTCTTTGCTTCATTTTTTCAGTTTTGTCTCTGTTTTTTGCAGCCTGTGATCAGTATTTCACTGTTTCAAACCCCTTTTTCTTTACTGATATTCCACCTCAGTTGTACAAAAGAAACTGTAGATGTTTTTATGTGTTTATTGCATCATTTACAGTTTTCCATTGCAAAAGTAGAATAGTCGTACTGTCGTCCTTTGATTTAGATCTGTCGTAACTGTCGATTTTGATCATAGGAGAAAGTTTATTTGCTGTTGATGGTTGATTATGCTTTTACTTTTGCCTTTGGTTTGAATTTGTGACTTTCTAGTGTCGAAACGAGTATTTATTTCAAAATCATAAAGTGTCGTAATCATCTCTACCTTTTGATTTCGAAAAGAAGCTTGTTTGTATTTGTCACTTGAAAGCAAATTCAGATTTGTACAACAACTTTCTTTTTAGGCATCAATATTAAGAAAGTGAAAAACAAAACACATGCATGTGCATTTGCATATTGGCAGTCTGTTTGGCTTGATTTAGGAAAGTGCATTTACAGTGTGCTCTTTGCTCTTTGCGAAAAGATTGTGTCTTTCTTTTCCCCTAGTAGCTAGGATTTTCATTGCTGAAAAGAGATAAAAGTTTGTTTATCATCTTTAGATTTCATTTTAGGAATTACATCTACATCTCGTGGTGATCCCAAAAGGCAAACTTCATAAGAAAGATCAACTTAAAATAAATCCAATGAACTTAACAACGCTTTGGAACTTAACGCACAACATTTAGAGGTCTAGGCTAGAGACGTATTCCGACGTCGTAAAGCCTGGTAACTGTTGTCCTCACTGATGGTTAGGTGATTCCTCCACTTTGAGACGATAAGTGCCAGTACAGACTTGTGCTCCCACGTACCGTCGAGTATATATTGGGAGACCCCTATAGGCTTAAAACCTTTTATCCATAGGAAGCCGTGTCGGCCGCCCTACTGATCGCAATGCACCGAACCCAGCATTCGGGAAGATTGACTGCCGTACCGTAAAAAATATTCTGCATTTTTGCGATTGGTTTGGTACTCCCTCTACCTAGACCTCCAGAGCAGTCCCTTTCGTTCCTTTTCAGACTCCTTAACGGAAAAGGTCCATCTGAGCACTTGTCACTTCAGGCTCATTAAAAATCGAAGGAGACTAGAGTCATATTTTGTTTTTTCTCGACTCTTAAAAATTGAAAAAAAAAGTTGTGTCAAAGCGTGTTAAAATTTATTTTAAACGGAATATTCATCCCCTTTTCCTACGTTGATCTTGGGTTGAGAAAATGGAGCCTACCAACCAAGGAATTCCCCTTGGTCGAAATCCTAGTCCCTTCTCCTCTTGGGGAGATGTTGGTGCGCCCCATATGGCCACATTGTCGCTTCCAGGACTGACAATTGGCTTGCCAGTATGGCTCTTCTCAACCAATGTCGTTCAGAACACCACCATTCCTGAACAATCGAATCAGCAATTAGACGAGTCCAGAGTTGCCCACCAGCCTTCTACTTCCTCTAATTCTTCCTCTCCTCCTTCCTCTTCGCTTGATGGAACTGGTAAAGCTAAAAGCCATGTTCCTAAGGAGAAGAAGGAAAAGAAGAAGAAAGAGAAGAAGGAGAAGGAGCCAAAGGCAAATGGGGGAAAACGAGTGTCGTTTAACGAAAATCCACACACTGCACCGACCAGGCCTAAATCGCCATGTGTCATTTGCAAAGGAGACCACTTTCACAGAGATTGTCCTTGCATCCCCCGGATACTAAGGGACTGGTCTCCTCATTTGCACAACCCGGTGTCATCAACCTCTGGTGATCATGTTCAAAGCACACCGTCAACTAGTGAAAGTGAAGCCCCAGGACAAAAAGGGAAAGCTAGATTTCCTTGTAAACTATGCGAAGGCGATCATGCCCTCCACCGTTGTCCCTTCTTAGACAAAGCTAAAAGAGTTTTGGATGATCGTCCGGTTTCACCGTTACGACTTCCTCCTGGATATAAAAAACTCTTGCTGAGTCCGTCACTAGTTGAGAATCCAGCTGGCCTGCTCAGGTGGTCGGCTGAAGCGTCTATCATTGAAGATAAACCAACTGAGTCCATACCAGACGAAAGTCAAAAGGTCGAGGCGGCAGTCGACCTGGTCTTGCCTTCAGAGGTTTTATCTTCGGATGATACAGTCACTGAAGAGAACAAGGATGACACCGTCCAAATTCTCTTCATCAACACAGACTCCGACAAACATGGGGGCAATCTACCCATTCCTTTACCGCAGGAAGAAAGTTCGTCAGAGCCATACCTGGCCGTCTATTCGGTCCCACCTCTAAGCAACCTAGTTGTATCCTTCGACTGGAATCAAATAGGCAGACCCCGTTTACCAGCAAGCATACCATTCCGAATTATCGTTCAAATATATAGAATGGTCATGGCTGGTACCATCATAGATGAGGGGGCTTCTGTGAGTATCCTTTCCTCTACTGCTTGGAAAGCACTTGGTTCGCCATCGCTTTTGCCTAAGATGAGAAATCTGACAGGCTTTGATAAAGGAACCAGTCGACCTTTAGGGATCCTTCCCGATGTGCCCATAACATTGAGAAGGAAGACAGTTCACATGAACGTCATGGTAGTTCAAGGACCCTTGGATTATAACCTACTCCTTGGACGAGACTATATTTATTGCATGGGAGCCATTGTCTCCTCACTCTTTAGAGTAATGTGTTTTCCGCACGAAGGAAGAGTGGTCAAGCTCGTGGACCAGCTTTCATTTCCCGGATCATGCATAGCAAATAGTCATATACCATCCCTAAATGGTCTCTTCACGCAAGAAATGTCTCCATCCCGAATCCGTCCTCCCGATGAGCGCGAGTAATTTAGAGGGATATGACTGAAACCCAGGGGGCATGCGTCCTGGTCTGCTTCGGCAGGAAAACTTCGGGTATAGGGTAGGTTTCCGCAAGAGAATATGACTAGTCTGTACCCCGTCCGTCAGTGGAAGAGGGGTTATTCTAGAATAAGATTCTCTTGTCAAAGTTATGTGAGTTGGCGAGCGCTGCCACTCACCTTTGTTTATCTCGGTAGACATCGCCGAAGAAATGTTTTGTTTACGCCGTAAATAGAACAATCTTTGGGTAACCTGTAAGAGGTAGGCCTCTCCCGATAGAAAAAATGTTTTGTCTGCAAATTGAGGGGTAACCTTGAAACCATATTTTATACCTGGGGGCATGCAAACCTTTTGGAGTGCAAGTGAAGGGCGACTATTTATTTTTTTAAATTTTTAGGACCTCTAACCCTTTAAACTCGTAGGATTGGTCGTTTCCTAACTTGCATAGAGAAAGGATGTGGGGCAAAAATCTAAAAGTTGCCCTTTTTATATGAGACATTCTTATCATATGACTGGATTAATCGAGCAGTTTTAGCGCATAGTTCAAGCTCGTTAAAAAATAAACATAAGATATGAGCAAATGTTTCCACCCGCGTTTAAGCTCGTTAAATAATGAACTATTCCCCGGTAAATAACCTCCGTGAATGTAGCATTTCAGCCATTAAAGCCTTGGTCGTGTTTGCACCGTCACCTCCACTTTTCCATTGGCCGATCATTCACCTCCATTTGATTGTTTACCCATTTTGAGGAACAGCTGCGAAGAGTGATTTCACTAGCCATCCTTGTGACACTGCCGTGATTGGAAAATTCCAAACCTTACCTGGAATAAGCTGCTACCCATTTTATCACTCGTTCCTCAAAAGATGAGTCTTCTTTAAGCTCTTTTCAATTGACTCGTAAAATATGAAAAGATTTCCGAGTTTTGGCCTTCCAGCTCATTAAAGTGACTGGAAGTGCTATCCCTCTTCTAGATTTTAATCTTTTTGGACCTGAGGGATTATTGCACAAAAAGATCGAGCGCTTGTTTTGTTCGACTCGTTAAAACGATCGAAAATTCATCCCTTCTGTATTGTTTTATATTTTTTCGGGCTTAAGGGATTAGATGACGAAAAAGGAATTTTGGAGTTACCTTTACGTACCTTTTCAGACTCTCTAAAAATGAAAAGAACCGAGTTATCTTTGTCGTTAGACTCGTTAAAAAGATTAATAGCGACAAACTTGTCTTTAGACGAGAACGAGTTTCACTATCACTAGGCTCGTTAAAACATAGCGATGGGTTTGCCCGAAGGGAAAATTATAGAACAAGCATATGTTATCCTCCTCAAGCTTGACAAAAATAAAGAGGTACTGGTCAGCAATGACTGGGGAAAAATTGGGAAGAAAACTCAAAGAATCTTTATTGGTAGCAAGTCGCTCTTGAACATGACACTTCCACTCCGTGCCCGAGTCGGGTTGGGTTGTTTCATTCACCGGTCACATCGCCATGGTCTCGCCATACCATCCACATTTGGGGTTAATGCTACCAATCCATCACATAAGTGTCGCCGACATGTTCAAGAGAAGTCATCCAGAAAGGCCACCTGTGTCCCGCCCACTACCATACATTATACTCCATTCTTTCATGACCGCCACCCTGAACCATATATCATCAGACTGTTTTCACCTCCATCAAAAGCATTTGCTCCGTTCTGTGTCATTGATGTGGGATTCATTAAGGCCCTCTTGTGACGGATCACTTCTTGTCGACATCAGCTCATTATCCAAGAAGTTGATCTAGGAACACCCCATTCAGTACTTTGAAGCTTGCATGCCTCAATGGAAAGTTTCTCACTTCCGGCGACAGGTATACATCAATGACCTTCGACCGAAAGATTTTGCGTGGTGTTCGATGCCAAGTCCTTTATTCACACCACGTGAATTGTACTGCAGTACCTTGAGGATCATTATCATTATCGGTGATTCCTCTCGCGCTTGTTAACAGTTTACATCATTGACTGGTAATCAAGTGATATCTTTCCATGTTCGACTTCAAAACATTTCTCGCATGGATCGACTTGTACTTCGAGTGAAGATCGGACGAGATTGAAGACCCCGAATCTAGTTTCATCCATCCGGGCTGCGATATATATTCAGGAAAATAAATACATTGAAATGTACAACATTGCAGCAGAGATAATCATCCTACCAAAAGGATGATGGCTCTATCAGAATCATCAGTCTACCATCAGACGATTGTCTGTCCTATGTACATGAAAATGAATTTATAAAGCTGAGCATGGGAATGCCCGCCTCAGCTAGATCATGAAAGCAGTATGAAGATAATGTATTGTATTGTATCTTATTACAGGTCTCCTCCCAGCATTGAAAGAACTTCGGATCCTCCTAATAAAGCATTTCACCCGATAAACGGCCTCATACTTTAGGGGGCAACTGTTATAGACATTTTTGTGCCTTACAGCTCTAAGCATGAAATGTCCATAAACCAAGGGCTCCTAAGTCCCTAAAAGTGTTGTTCTAACTCCTAAAGGAACAAGGTCAACAAATTACAGCTTCTCCCAGAAGTTATCCCCCAGAAACTGCTCAGAATAAGTCAAATCAGGATCATTTCAGCTACTCCACTAGCCAAGTGCATTGCATAGCACCTAAGTCCACTAGCTAGGTGCATTGCAACACACCTAAATGCACTACCAGGGTGCGTTGAGTGGGAAATGACAAGTGGCAGAGTCATTCCACGAGGTGGAGAGACAATGGAAGCTTCCAGAATCTTCTCCAATGACACTTGCCTCACTGAATTTGACCAAGGATGAGTAAGAGGCTCTCAGTCTCCAAGTGGAAGCAAGAACTGACAGAGAGAAGCCAGTAATCAATTCATGAGCTGACTCATCCTCCTTGCATACATCTATATATGGATCCCTCATCCCAGAGATCCAGAGGCTGGAATTTTGCACATTGTAAGGAATTGTTGTTGGTTTTGAGATACATATCAGAGAATTGGGTGATTTATGCTTTGTTGGGGTTGAAGAAGGGATTTCTTTGCTGGGAGGTTGATGCTGGGTCAGGAATCATCAGTTGTAACTCCTCCTGGATCTTCTTGTATATCAATAAAACTATTTGAGTTTCTTCTCCATGCTTGTGTTTCATTGATGCTTGCTACATTTGTATGGTTAACTTAAATCTGATCCTAAGTTATTTATGAATATAAACCCATGTCTTTGTATAGTTTCCTTCTTCTGTGATCTTACAGGTACTTGGTGAAGTTGGGCAAGTGAGAGAGCAAGTAGCTGGAAGCTGTCAAAGAGGAGAGAGATCGGATCAAAGGACTAGCGCAAGACACAGGTTGGTTCATCCTATTCCTCTTTGTTTACTATTCATAAAGAAGAATACAAAAGTAGTTTTCTCTGTTTGTTTCTAAGGTAGCTGTCACACCTTAGTGGGATAGAGTAGATCTGAATGGACTCTTTTCCCGATAACAAAATGCGATGGAAAATCTTCGGTGAGACATCGTTTAATGCTTTGAGTGTAGAGTCTAGGAGAAGAAAAATGGAAAGAGGAAAGAGCTCAGGATATCACAGCAAATCAAAGAAAGGCAGATCCAAGTCAAGATCGGGGATAGTGTGCTGGAAATGCGGAAAGAAAGGACACCTAAAGAAAGATTGTAGATCTCGGAAGGGAAAATAAGGAGATGCACAGCAAGAAAGCAATCATGAAGCAAATGTGACAGGTGAGGTGTTACAAGATGCTTTGATTCTTTCTTTTGAAAATATCACTGATTCCTGGGTGGTAGATTCAGGGGCCTCATTCCATGCCACACCTGATAAGAAATACTTTCATGACTATGTTCAAAGAGATTTTGGACAAGTTAATTTGGGTGACGATAAACCCTGTAAAATTGTTGGAATGGGTAAGGTTCTTGTAAAATAGCAGAATGGAAACCAATGGCTACTAAAGGAGGTAAGGCATGTTCTAGATCTAAAGAAAAATCTGATTTCAACAGGGTAGTTAGGTGGTGAAGGTTGTGTGACAACTTTTACAGATAAAGCTTGGAAGGTCGCCAAAGGAGCCCTGGTAATAGAAAAGGTGAAAAGGTTGGTACATTGTATTTATGCAATGGTATTTCTAACTATGTTAATGCTTTAACTTCCAAAGGAGCAGATGCAGCATTATGGCATCATAGGCTCGGACACATAGTGAAAAGGGGATGAAGATTCTTCACTCAAGGAATTTGTTGCCGTGTTTGAAGAATGTTGATTTGGACTTCTGCGAGAATTGCATTTATGGAAAACAGAAGAGAGTCAGATTTCTCAGAGTTGGGAAAGAAAAGAAGAGCGAAAAATTAGAGCTTGTGCATACATATGTATGGGGACCTGCTTAGGTATCATCTCTCGGTGACTCTCATTATTATGTTACTTTTATTGATGATGCAACTAGAAAAACTTGGATTTATTGTATTAAGAATAAATCTTATGTATTTGATACTTTCAAGAAATGGAAAGCTTATGTTGAGATTAAGACAGGAAAGAAATTGAAGTGTCTTAGATCAGACAATGGAGGTGAATATTGCAGCAAAGAGTTTGATAGGTACTATTTAGAGCATGGAATTTGCAGAGAGAAGATGGTTCCAAGAACACCACAAGAAAATGGCGTGTCAGAAACGATGAATAGAACAATCATGGAGTGTGCAAGGTGCATGAGATTGCATGCAGGATTGCCTTTACAGTTTTGGGCAGATGTTGTAGATACCGCTGTTTATCTCATAAACATAGGGCCTTCAAGTTCCTTGGATGGTGGTGTTCCAGAGGAAGCATGGATAGGTAAAAAGGTAAACTACTCATTTTTAAAGCCTTTTGGTTGTGAGGCCTTTGTCCATATTGATAAAGAAAATAGAACAAAGCCTAAGGAAAAGTCAAAGAAATGTACCTTTATTGGATATGGTGTTAATGATTTTGGTTATCGCTTATATGATTACGAAAATCACAAAATCATTAGGAGAAGAGATGTAATATTCAATGAAAAGGTCTTGTATAAGAATCAATAGTAGGAAAAGAAACATAAAAAAAAAACAAGGAATACGCAGTTCTTGATGAAATCACTGAAAAAGTAAAGGTGCTTGAAAATAATAATAATCAACAACCACAACAACAGAAACCACCACAATAGCAACAGGCACCCCAAACACCTGAAAGTGGTGTTAGAAGATCTACCAGGATAAGTAGACCCCTTGAACGATACTCTCCTTCATTATATTATTTATTGTTTATTGATTCTGGTGAACCCAAATGTTATGAAGAAGCAATGCAGGTTGAAAGCAGGAAGAAGTGGGAGCTAGCCATGGAAGAAGAGATGGACTCCTTAATGCATAACCAAACTTGGGACTTAGTTAGGTTGCCTGCAAGTAAAACTACATTGCAGAATAAATGGGTTTACAGGTTGAAGGAAGAAGATGGAAGAAAATAGAGGTACAAAGCTAGACTTGTGGTGAAGGGGTTTGCACAGAAGAAAGGTATTTATTTTGATGAAATATTTTCTCCTGTTGTTAAAATGACTTCAATCAAAACTATTTTAAGTCTAGTAGCAACTAAAGATTTGCATCTTGAGTAGTTCGATGTAAAGACAACCTTTCTCCATGGGGATTTGGAGGAAGAGATATATATGTAGCAGCTACAAGGATATGAGGTAAAAGGGAAGGAGAAACTAGTGTGCAAGTTGAAGAAGAGCTTGTATGGCTTAAAACAGGCTCCAAGACAGTGGTATATAAAATTTGACAAGTTTATGTTTGAACAAGGTTATACTAGATGCCACTCTGATCATTGTGTTTATCTGGAAAAGCAAAATGATGGCAGCTATATTATATTGTTATTGTATGTAGATGACATGCTTGTTGTAGGGTCTAACATGTAGGAAATAAATGTGCTCAAAAGAAAATTGGAAAATTCATTTGAAATGAAGGATTTGGGAGCTGCAAAACAAATCCTTGGTATGAGAATCACTAGAGACAGGAAAAATTGCAAATTAACATTGTCTCAGAATGAGTACATACAAAAGGTGTTGAAAATATTTAATATGCACAATGCAAAACCAGTTAGTACACCTTTTGCTAGTCATTTCAAACTTAGTAAGGAAATGTGCCCAAAGACCCAAGAAGACATGGATTATATGTCTAAATTTCCATATGCATCAGCAGTTCGAAGCTTAATGTATGCAATGGTCTGCACAAGGCCTAATATTGCACATGCAGTAGGAGTTGTAAGCAGGTACATGAACAATCTAGGAAAGGAACATTGGATGGCAGTGAAATGGATTCTCAGATATTTGAAAGGTACCACAAATCAAGCATTATGTTTTGGTGGTGCAAACATTTCTCTACAGGGATATGTTGATGCAGATATGGCAGGTGACAGAGATAACAGGAGGAGAACTACAGGATATGTATTTACTGTTGGTGGAATAGCTGTCAGTTGGGTTTCAAAAATCCAAAGTGTTGTTGTGCTTTCAACAATAGAAGCAGAGTATGTTTCTGCTACAGAGGCTAGTAAGAAATGATTTGGTTACAAAGGTTTATGGGTGAATTGGGTAAGGAGCATGATATGGGCACGTTATACAGTGATAGCCAAAGTGTCATTCATCTTGCAAAGAACTCGGCATTTCATTCCAAGACTAAACAAATACAGCAAAAGTACCATTTCATATGATCAGTGTTGGATGATGGAGAGTTGAAGCTGGAAAAGATACACACTAGCCAGAATCCTGTAGATATGCTAACAAAAGTTGTAACCAGGGAGAAACTGATAATATGCTCAGTTTCAATTGGCCTTCAAGGATGACGATGAAGATGAGAAACAACCAGGTCCAAAGAGGAGTCATTATCCAGCAAATGAAGCGGCAATGGAGTTGCTACAATCATTCTCCAAGTGGGAGATTGTTGTGTGTGGAGTATGATTGTTCAGAGGTATTTGATTCAGCCGGATGTATACCCCAGGAAGTTTGTACACCCCTCCACGCAGGGGGGTGCAGGAGGGACTTGTCCCCCCCACGAGGGTCTGGGGGGGCCGATCCCCCCCAGCTAGGGGGTCTGGGGGCTAGTGGTCCCCCGACGGGGGCTCAGGGGTAGCACCCTTGAAGCCAAAAATAGATGTAAAATTGCCTTGTAAAAGTATAGTAATTTCTAGTCAATCTGGGCCGTTCATTAGGTGGATGATCTAACGGTAGAACTTATTTTTAGTTTAGGGTTTTTTTCCCTAGAAGGCAACCCCCTCTCTTTGTATGAGGGCATTGTATTTGAGGCTGTGTAATAGATGTGTTCTGTGAGTGAGAAACAGAGAGGTGAGATTGCGAGAGAAAACAGAGGATATTACAACGGATCTACTGTAGGTTGTGTCTCTTCATTTTTGCTGGATAATAGAAAGGAAGGACTAGCTATTTGGGGTGGACGTAGCCCAAACTGGGTGAACCATGTATATCTATGTCTCTCTTGTTTTATGCATTTTTTTTTTCTGTTTTCATATTTCTGCAATATTTTACGTGTTCCATTGCTCCGCAATATATAATTTTATAACAAAAACTAATTGTTGCACCAAAACATTTTTTTATGTTTTCATCGATTATACCAGGGGAAACAATATGACTTCAAATATAATTGATGTTTATTTAGAGATAATATTTGATGAGCTAGTAGAATTGTGGGAAGGAATTGAATCAATTCAAATTTTAAGGGATGGTAATTCAATTCAATTCACCTTAAGAGATTATTAATTGTTTATAATACATGATCTTTGTGCATATGGCACTTTGACTAGTCTCAATGTTTGTGGATACCATGGATGTCTAGCTTCCATATTTAAGGGTTTTGTAAGGCAGTCAAGTAGTTTACACAACTGTATATATTGTGAACATAATTCTTGCCTCAAAATGAAGCATCCATATCATTGAAAAAAGTCGTGTCAAGCTGTTTACTTTGGGTGCAGTTACAGAAAAGGAACCTACACTATACCAGCAATGACACTAGAAAATGTAGGAAGACATCATTGGTAGGGAGTTTGCATTAATAGACTATGGTGTATTTGCATCTTTGTTGCAAGAATGTACTAGATTCAAGTCAGTGACATGGTTCCATTCCTACATTTTCACAAACAGACTTGAGCAGGAAATATCTTTAGTTGTTAAACTCCTAAACCTTTATAGTATATACTATGAGTGCCCATATGGAGAATGCACACCTGATTTTTAACCAAATACGCAAACCCAATTTGTTTCTCTGGAATGTAATGATTAGAGGATATGACAAGAATGGTCCATGTGAGGAATCCCTAAAATTTTACTACTAAATGCAATAGGTGGGCGTACAACTAGACAATTTCATGTTCTCCTTTTTGCTCAAAGCATGTTCTAGTTTTTCAGCTCTGCAAGAGGGCAAGAATATTCATGAAGGTATTTCCAGAGGTGGTTTTGAGTTGGATGTTTTCATGGGATTGACACATACATATGTATACTAAATGTAGGAGTCTTGACATTGCACGCAAAGTGTTTGAAAAAATGTGTACTAGAGATGTTATCTCATGGAATGCCATGGTTGTTGGGTATACTCAGAATGGACATCCTGAAACAGTTCTGGGACTATTTGATGAAATGTGAAAGGAAGATGTGGTGCCCGATTGGTTTACAATGGTGACTATCATCTGGGCTTGCACCCATCTAGGAGTTATTCAACAAGGTATGTGGAGCCATGATTACATAACTAGAAGTGGGTTTGAATCATATGTTTTTGTTGGAACTACACTTATCGATATGTATGCAAAGTGTAGGAGTATAGATATTGTGTTTGTTGTGTTTGAAAAAATCTTGAAATGGATGTGGTCTCTTAGAATTCCATGATTACTGGATATGTGGTCAATGGGAATGAAAATGAAGCTTTGATGTTGCTTAGATGAATGCAACTAGTAGGAATTAAACCTGACTCTGTCACCATGGTGAATGTGCTCCCAGCTTGTGCCCAATTAGCAGCTGTGCAATGGGGTAAGTGGATCCATGGTTATATTATTAGAACAATATTTGTGTTTGATATTGTAGTGGGGAATACTCTCATAGATATGTATGCCAAATGTGGAAAAATAGAACTGGCACACCAATTTTTTTATGAGATGTCTAAACGAGACATAGTTTCATGGCATTCAATAGCTATTGGCTATTGACATTTATCTCAGTTATGTTTTCTTTCTAACAATGTTTCAATTGACAACATTGCTTGTAAAAATACAATACTCGTGAAGGTATTCTTCATGTATTTCCAATTTTGAGTATGAAACTTGTCTATTGAGTTCATTGAATCAGATATTGAATTGTAATCATGCTTTTCCTTGCAGGTTGACAGTGCCAATAAGCATGGCATTCTTCTGGAAGTGGTACAAGTGCTGACAAATTTGCATCTTGATTCTTACCATTTCTAAGGCTTACATATCTTCTGATGGAGGATGGTTTATGATTGGTAAATTTGCAGTGTCGGCCATAATTTTTTTTAGTGATTTAGTTGTAAAACTATGAATCAAGTTGAGAGAAGGAAAATAGTATTACTAAATCCAATGTAACCTAATTTTTTGCTATGGAAACATTCCATGTAATAGACAAAGATGGAAACAAAGTTAGAGATGAAAATGTTATTGAGTATATACAATAGGTATTTCTAGATCTCTTTCTTGCCACAAACAATTTCAGAGAGTGTCCATTTCCATTCAGGAAGACCTTTTTAATTCTACCTACTTTGATTACAGTCCTTGAGAACTAATGCTTTCTTCTTGCCTTCTGATGAGCCCCAAATTTGGTAACATTTTGGGCTCATTTGGCCTAACTACCCTTGCTCAACCCTTCATTTTTCATAACCTATGCATCATTTTTTAGTATATTTATGTCATTTGTACGAATGAGGGCAGTCACTATTCCTAGGTGGCTAACACATGTTTCTTTCAGGTTTTTTGACATTTAATGGAGCAAAACCACGCAGATGAGGGCTAGGAGATAGCCAATATGGGATTGAGCTTTTGTAGGAAGGTTGTCCACAGCATTGAATGGCCTTCCTCGTGATTTTCACCCTCAACTCCGAGCTCCAACAGCCCCCACCACCGAGCTAGAAGGCAGCCAAACGGATTTTGAGGAAGCAGCAGATTACTCTTAGTTTGGTCAGCCAAACTCCACTAATTTAGGAGGCCAGCTTGGCCCTCGTAATGTATAAATGATGGGGCTGTAGCCATCGAGGGAGACTTTTGAAACCTTGTTGCATATTCTGAACTACGAGCTGATAGCTCTGTTTTTCTTTTGTAAGCCATTTTTGGCATGTTATTTGACTTATGACTATTATCTTTTAATGAAAGGCAGGCAGATTTGAGTTTAGTTCTGAGTTCTTAAAGGAGCCATAGCTCTCGGAGTTGGGCCCAACCTGAGAGCAAAAGGCATCCTTCCTTGTATTGTTACCTTTCTTTCAGCGTTATATTCCTTTTCCTTTATATGCATTTGGAAACACAGTTTGCTGCGTTGAATTTCTTGGCGTGATTAAGTAGGTTAGTTTTATGAACATAGTTGCTTCAGTAGCTTAGATTAGAGTGAGGAGATTGGAGTTAATCAGAGATCCAAAAGGGTTGACTGCACACTCACTTTCACCTCTGTTTAGGGGCCGGAATTGCAGACCGTGCCACCCACCAAAAACACCGTTTTACATGTTTACGCAAGCTTTGATGCAATGTTTTCATTTGTAGTAGTGTTCATGCACTTAGATCTTGTGGAATGAGTCTTTGCTTCAGCACCATGCATGATTTCCCTCAGAAATAACATTGTTTTTCTTTGGTTTTTATTAAAACAGTTAGAATAAGTTGATGAAATTTCGGTTATGTGTAAGACATGGATGATTTGTTTCATTTAAACTGTGCAGTACTACTCCCTCACTCCCTTATCCTTCTAAGCCGTGCCTAGGCCATCTACTCATCTCCCAGTTAGATCACTCGCCTCCTAACTCTTCTATCACCCACGTGATTCTACCTTTTCGGCCTTCCATTCCCTCTACTCTCCTTTAGACCAACCAGCTTAGCACACCCCCTCTCCAACTCATCTCTCTGTCCATAAGCCATCACAAGCTCCCCTCCTACCTCCCTAGCCATCCATACAGCCTCTTCCACTCATCCATCACCCAAAAATCCGATTGCAGAACATCCTGTAGGAATTACTGAACTTCCTGTAGAAATCCTGAACATCCTGTAGAACCCCTGCAGACTTCTTGTAGAAGCTCGTAAACACGGTTGCCAGGCATCTAAACTTTGTGAACTTCTCTGAAAGGATGTTAGGGATTCCTTAGACCCTCTCTGAGCCTTCCTGACCTTTTCCAAGCCTTTCCCTCCTTGATCTATCCCTGCACAGTCAAGACCCAGTTAGAAGCACACGCATAATAATTCCAACAACTTGAACAAAAATACAAAAATATGTTTTCTTTAGATCAAAGTAGTCTAGACACATGCACCTCACCTTAATAGAAGTAATGGCATCACTTTCAGTAGTTTGCATTCTCTCTGTTGCATCAGTAGGACCAGCTGGTAGAATTAGGGTTTGCTAGGGTTTTCATTTCTTGTTGGCGTTCATTTCATTTTTGCAAAGTAGGTTAATTTCCTTTGAGTTAGCCTTCGTTCATCAGTTACAAAAGCTTCTTCTGAGAACTCATAGAAGTTGGCTTGAGCCCTAGCGGACTTGTGCCAGCTGACCAAGTGACAGCTGCGACAAGAGCTAGTACTTGTGCATACAGCACCGTCGCTTCCAAGTTTGTTACGAACTACCGGGTTGACAAAATTAGAGAAGGAAGCTCCAGGAGTTGTAGCATTATTGCTACAATACTGGAGCCCACCATCTTTTTGGTGCCGTTGCCGGGGAAGCGTCAAAGTATTAGTAATTGTTTCTTTTCTTCTATTTCCTACTCTCTCCTTCTGCTAAGTAGTTTATTTCATTTCCATTCTGCAAAAGTAGCATAGAAATTTCCTGCTTTCATAGATTAACATTTCAATTCCGCAATTTCATTTTTGCAAGTGTAGATTAGCATTTCAATTTTGCAAGCATAAACTAGCATTTCCATTCCTGCAATTTCATTTGAGCAAAGTAGATTAGTGCTTTCCTGCTTTCATTTCAATTCTGCATTTTCATTTCAGCAAGATAGTTAGTTGTAGATCAATCTGTTTCAGTTTTTGTAGGTACCAGAGAAAAAAAACAAAAGCAATCAAAAGTCTTTCCATTTCATGCCTCGTAGGAATCGAGATAAAACAGGCAAATTCTTACCCAACACCCCCACCACATCACTGAGTCACCCTTCTCTCTTCTTTGGTGACAGTGATCCAGAAGAACCTATAGGTGAACCTCTTGAGATATACGAAGATCCTATAGCAGAAGAAGAGTTAGAGACCATTCCATCTGAAGCTATGGCTGACAATAGGGGAGAAGATGAGAGAATAGAAGGTTCCTTCCCCATCCGAGAGACCAATGGAGACATGAAAATGAAGAACATTAGCCCCTCCGCCTTACCTCACTTCCATGGACTGACTACTGAAGATCCTGACACTTTCCTGTTTGAGTTTGCTGTCCTTTGTCGAACCTATGACTATACTGAAGATGAGCAGAAGCTGAAACTCTTCCCCTCAACCCTTAAGGATGCAACATTACGCTGGTTCATGGGCTTACCTGGGAACAGTATCACCACTTGGGCTCAGATGCAGCAAGCTTTCAATACCAAATATCGGGACTATTGTAGGTCCAAGGAAACCAAGGGAGAAATCTTTCGGATGACCATGGGAAATGATGAGTCCTTAGAAGATTACGAGGAAAGGTTCCAACTTAGCTATAAACGGGCCAAGTGCACACTTGACCCTGAATCCCTCAAGTTGGTCCTGCTCCGAGGAGTCCCTGAAGACCTCTTAGATACCCTTCACATGCTAGCTGGAGGAGATATTTACCAACTGTCTTATGAGGACATAAAGGTTGTGTTTAGAAACCACTCTAGGGCAGCCCGGAAAAGAGGTAGAGGAAACCACTTCTCAACTGGTATTCCTTTCTCCAAACATGAGTTTGCAAATCAATTAGAGGATCTCAAGAGTGAGGTGAGACAGACCATTGCCATGCAACTTGATACATTCCGAATCCAGCAGAAGAAAGAAGAAGCTGAGAGGGCCTTGGCTATCTTCTGCCCTAGGTGTACAAGGAAACACCCTAAGAATGAATGCCCATTACATTCGGTGGAAGTATGTTTTGTTTGTGAGGAGGACCACCCCACAAACCAATGTCCAACCTTACCTGGGCTTAAAGCCATGTATCAAGGGACAGAAGCCCCCACTAAACCTCTCTATTTCCTCAACCAAAGGAGGCCACAAGGACCTAGACCTTACCAGCAGGGGATGCAAGGGGCACCCCAAGCTTATTACAGCCCCAACCAATCTACTCCTATGCCTTCCTGGGGTCCCCCCTGCTCATCCTTCCTGGTCTATGCCTCCTCCATGGTCTTACCCACCTCAGTACCATACTCAACCCACTACTCATTCATATCACTCACATGCCCAGCCACAACCTCAGTGGAATGCACCTCAATCGGGGTGGAGGCCCCAGTACAATACTCCTCCCGCCATTTTGCCTCCACCACCAGCTCAACCACAACCATTACCTCTTGCTCCTCCAAGGCAACCTCAAATGCCTGCTCAACCGAACTCGAACCCCAACAACAGATAGGCCCAGCAGGTATATACTGGGGAAACATCATGCCCTACCTATGCTGTGGAGATCCAGGAGATCAATCTGCGATCTGGTAAGACTCTTCCGGATCGCCAACCTCCTCCCCCAGAGAACAAGGAAGATAAACAGGAAAGTGAACCAAAGGCTATTCCACCCTTTCCTGAGAGACTAACAGCCACCACACAACCCAACCCAGAGGAGGATGAGCTTCTGGGAGAGCTCAAACAGTTGTGTGTGAAAATACCACTTCTCCAAGCCATCAAAGATGTGCCAATATACAACAAACTGGTTAAGGAAAAGTGTTTCAGACACCCAGGCAGGCGAAAGAGAGATGCTTCAACCATCAATGTCATAGGACAACTGTCTGACCTTATGTTGGGACAAGTCATCTGCCCAAAGTATCTAGATCCTGGGAGTCCTGTAGTAGATGTCCACATCAATGGCACCATCATACCTCACACCTTGATTGATCTGGGGGCTGCCATTAATGTGATGACCAGAGATACCATGCTCAAACTCAACCTTCAGGGTTCCTTGAGGAAGACCTCGACAGTCCTACAACTAGCAGATCGCTCCACGGTGACTCCAGAAGGGATTGTGGAGGATGTCTTGGTCTCTGTTGACTCTTGGGAATACCCTGCAGATTTCTTGGTTCTGCAACCGAAGGCAAAGCTCACTGGATATCCTCTTATTTTGGGAAGGCCTTGGTTAGCCACTATAGATGCTTACATAAGCTGCCGTGCAGGAAACATGACCATCAAAAATGGTCCTATGTCCAAGCAACTAGTCCTATACCCGCCTGCCCAACCCTCATTAGAGCATGACTTACCACTTTGGTTGGAGGAAGGAGAAGAGGATGAGGTGTACTCAGCACCTTTGTGCACCCTAGACACCACTAGGGGAGATCCCCCAACCGAGGATGATTTGATTGAGACCTTGATCCAGAATCCACCTCCCAGTGCACTGTCCTTAGAGGAATTGGAGGAGGATGCCCAAGCCAGCACCTTAGTGGACCTTTGTGCGACCAACCCTGTCACTCCCAGAGTAAAAAATGTGGAGTTCGGCCCTGAGAGAACGTTAAAGATCAGCTCCTCCCTATCTCCTTCCCAGGAAAAGGAGCTGTGTAGTATGTTGGCCAGTCATCTAGATGCTTTTGCTTGGAGCTATAAGGAGATGAAAGGAGTCCATCCTTCGGTCTGTACCCATCAAATCTACATCAAAGAGGATTGTAAACCGGTTAGGCAACCCCAGAGGAGAATGAATCCAGCCCTTAAGGACATCGTCAAGGAAGAATTGAAAAACTGTTGGATGCCGGATTCATTTATCCCATCTCGGATAGCGAATGGGTGTCCCCTCTGGTGTTGGTTCCCAAGAAAAATGGGAAGTGGAGAATCTGTGTGGACTACCGAGAACTGAACAAAGCTACCAAGAAAGACCATTTTCCTCTACCTTTCATAGATCAAGTGTTGGATGGACTGGCAGGAAAGAAGTTTTTCTCTTTCCTAGATGGGTTTAGGGGGTACAACCAAATCCAAATCAGCCCGGAAGACCAAGATAAGACCACCTTCACTTGTACTTGGGGTACCTTTGCCTACCGAGTTCTTCCCTTTGGACTATGTAATGCTCCTGCTACCTTCCAGAGAGCTGTCTTGAGCATCTTTTCTGAGCTGGTCCATGATGCGGTGGAAATCTATATGGATTACTTCACTCCTTATGGGTCCAACTTCCAGGAAGCATTGTCCAATCTGGGAAAAGTCCTAACCAAATGCATTGAGATGAACCTGTCCCTTAGTCCTGAAAAATGTGAATTCCTGATGACTGAAGGGACCGTGCTAGGCCATACCATTTCTTGCCAAGGGTTACAGGTGGATCCTAACAAAATTGCTGTCATCAAGAAGGTTCCACCTCCTCAAAAGGTAAGGGATGTTCGGAGTTTCTTAGGATTAGTAGGGTATTATATGAGATTCATTAAAGACTTCAGCAAGCTAGCTTCGCCGTTGTTTGGCCTGTTGGCAAAAGATGTGGAGTTTAAATGGACTGACGATTGTCAGAGGGCTCTGAATGAATTAAAGGATAAGTTGGTGTCTGCCCCAATCTTGAGAGGTCCAAACTGGGCCCTACCTTTCCACATCCACACTGATGCCTCGAACAAAGCCATAGGGGCAGCCTTAGGACAAGTTGAACAAAAACTTCCATATGCCATTTACTTTGTTAGCAAAAACTTATCCAAAGCGGAACTGAATTACACTGTAACTGAGAAAGAATTCTTGGTCGTGGTCCATGCACTGAACAAGTTCCGACATTATATCACTGGCTATCAAACATTTGTAGATACTGATCATGCTGCAATTAGATATTTAATGAATAAACCAGATGTGAATGCTCGTATCATTAGATGGTTACTTTTGTTGCAGCAGTTTGATTTGACTATCGTTGACAAACCAGGTAAAGAAAATGTTGCTGCTGACCTTTTATCTAGATTGGATTTATCTGCAGATGAGGGTGGAACAGTGGATGACCAGATGCCTGATGAACATCTGTTTGCTATTTCAGTACTCTCTCCATGGTTTGCTGATATAGCAAACTACCTTGTTTCAGCACAGTTCCCTCTGCACCTATCCTCAAGAGAGAAGAGCAGAATCATCAGAAAAAGTGCCTCATTCACTTGGATCAGGGGAAACCTATTCAAGCTTGGCCCCGATCAGATCTTAAGGCGTTGTGTAAGGGAGGAGGAAGTCTTTGATATCCTCCTCACCTGTCATGATGGGCCTTGTGGAGGACACTTTGCAGCAAAGAGGACTGCCTTCAAAATCCTGCAGGAAGGCTACTATTGGCCCACACTTCATCAAGATGTCAGAAGGTATATCAGCCAATGTGACCGATGCCAAAGGATGGGGAAATCGACTCAAAGGGATGAGATGCCTCTCCAACCTCAAGTGACTCTTGAGCCATTTGAGAAGTGGGGTATGGATTTTGTGGGTCCAATCAACCCTCCTTCGAGGCAAAGGTCTTACATCATTGTGTGCACCAACTACCTGACAAAGTGGGCAGAAACCAAGGCAATCAAAGCAGCGACAGAAGAAAAGGTGGCTGAGTTCTTAAGAGAAAACATCTTCTACAAATTTGGCTACCCAAGAGAGCTAGTCACTGATCAAGGAAGCCAGTTCACCTCCAACTTAATTGAAGACCTACTAGCTCATCACAAAATCAAGCATAGGACTTCCACCCCCTATCATCCCCAAGCAAATGGGTAGGTGGAAGTCACCAATAGAGCATTGGAAGGGATCTTGACTAAGGTGGTGAGCAGCAGTAGGAAAGATTGGGCAGATCGCCTGGTTGAGGCCACATGGGCTTACAACACCACTTGGAAGACCACAACCAGCTTCACACCTTATGAGCTGGTCTATGGGAAGAGAGCTTTGCTGTCAATTGAATTTGAATACAACACTTTGAGGATGGCAGCTCAGCTAGACCTAGATCTCAGCCATGCCCAACAAGAAAGGTTATTGTAGCTGAATGGATTGGACGAGCACCGAATGCAGGCCCTCCTTCACTCAGAAGTGGTTCAACTTCAGAGAAAGGTGTGGCATGACCAACACCTCAATGACAAGCAATTTCAGCCAGGAGATTGGGCGCTGTTGTATGATTCCAGGCATAAAGATTTCAAGGGGAAGCTGAGAACCAGATGGCTGGGACCATATGCAGTGGAAAAATGTCATGACAATGGATCTGTTCTTATTCGGACCATTGATGAGGAGGCCATCCCCATGCTTGTCAATGGGCATCGACTGAAGATCTACAGGAAACCTCTCTCAAGACAAGAGTTCATCAAAACTGTGGAGAAATCAGTGTTGGTCATAAAGAAGGGTTCTGCCTCTATTTTGGGCATACCCTGAAGATCTTAAAAAAAAAAAAAAGAAAAAAAAAAAAAATAAATAAAGATCCTTGGGTGAAAACCTCTCTGGGGCTCCCAAGGCAGATGGTAGGGGTGAAAACCTCATTGAGGCGCCCCTGCTGTCTTTCAAAAAAAAAAGAGATATTTGAAAAAGACCCTTGAGTGAAAACCTCTCTGAGGTGCTTAAGGCAGATGGCAAGGGTGAAAACCTCATTGAGGCATCCCTGCTATCTTTCAAAAAAAGAAAAAAAAAGAAAAAGAGAAAAAACAATAAACAAAAAAACAGGGACAGCAAGTTCACAATGTGGCAATGCATGTAGGGTGCAGGTATTGTATGAAGGAGAAGAGGTCCCTCAACTCAAAGTCAAGGGTCCTTATTATGCTACCAGGTGACCTCACCAGCACCCCCTCCGAAAACACTCATCTTCTCCAAGGTATGGGCACGATTTCATCACAGCTTAGTCTTCTACAGGAAGCTGCAGACTTTCTACAGGAAGTTCTGTATTTCTACAGGAAACTTCCTGTAGAAGTTTTGGACAGCCCAGAACTAATTGTGTGGGGAGATCTAATGACCAAGGTTCGGCATGGAGGCATGCAAGCTACTATTTTCTCCATCGCACACTGCTGTCACCTCCTTCTACCACCCCAGTTGACATGCAATAAAAGTACCTGCACAATCAAAACAGATCATTGACTTGTCAAGAGGAAGCGATTCTTAAAAAAAAAAGATGCCGAGATGCCATGCAATACTCATCACCGCTATCCAAGGGCCCTGCGAGCATGATCGTGATGCCACTGTCTTCACCGTTCAGCATGCACCTGAGGAGGAAAAACTGCTACAGGACATCCTACAGGAATCCCATAGCAGTTCAGCCAACTAGAGTGTATACCATTCAATCGCCTGCAACATGCAATAATAAGCAGGCACATGCAGCGAAGTCACAAGCTTCATCATCAACAGCCTGCGAAGAGGAACCCCCGGGCCTGTGCAAAAAGCAGCAGCAAGCAAATCTGGTCATCGTCGTCCTGAAGCCTGGAAAATCATGTCACGGCCGCATAGGTAAGTGCCTTGCCCTTTCTTTCGTCGAATTACATGAATACTACTTTGAAATGTTTGCAAGTATGAAATGAACGGGTTGAGCAGTCGTATGGCCATTCAACTGGCCACGTTGACCAGTCCGATGGTCTAGTCAGATGTGTAGAATGGTGGTTGTGGCAAACAGAACAGGTAGTGGACACGTGAGAACCGTCTAGTCGGGGAGAAGCGCATTTTAACAGAAATGGAGGCGGTGGATCTGCGGGGAATGATGCAACAGTCAGGGAACTTGCAGTGGAATGAGTAGATGACGTCGTCCAATGGTCCGGCAAGGACAGCTCACCCCCGCGCCATGGATTCCGCCGAATTCAAATCTATCGGCTAGATTGCCACCCCACGCATTTATCATCAGCCGTTTCAAAGACGAGTGAGCATTCGAATTCCTTTGAAGCTCGACAGTCCAAGTCTTCGGCCGTTCGAATGTCTGATAACAGCCCAGAAGGCGCAGAACCACTGCAGTGTTCTCTAGAACCCGTGCGCTGCTTCTACAGGAAAGCTCCGCTACAGGAAGCTCACTGCCATGAGGAAAATTGGGCTCTTCACGTCAAAGGTGGCGAATTAAAAAGGTAAGCCTGAACCTGTGCCTCCCATGCAATTGGTTTCGAGGGTGGCAGAGTCGACGTTCTACAGTCTGATCATAAAAAAATTGCAAGTGTTGTCTGCCGTTTGCATGAATTGTCGTCAAAGTGTATGCAAGGTTTCCTACAGGATATGATTTGTAATTAAGCTCTATTAAGGCTCATCTGGAGATAGTCTTCGTGAATTGTATGCGTGGCAGAGGCGTAATTCTACGCTCTGTCCCAAAAGGCTAATCTGTGAATACGCATCCGCCACCTCCAGCTAACGTAGCAGGTCCTCACCATGCCGAGTGGGTTCATCAGAAAGGAACGGACCGACTCAAAGAAATTAAGAGAGAACCCTGAGGTGGTAGAGTTGTTCACTCGCGCGCAATGGATGTCGTTCTGCGACAAATTGCAAGGATATGATGATGAGGTGGCAGAGGAGTTCTTGCGGGCTCTGAAGCCAAAATCAAAGACATTGGCCACCGTCAATTTCAGGGGTTTGAGTCTCAGACTCACCCCACAGTTCATCAGCCAAGTTATTGAGCTCCCAATGGGGGTACCATGGGACAAAGAAGAGAGGAAATTAGGCCAGAAGGCTAAGAAGGAATTCTTTCCACCAGAGGAGAAATTCTCAGAAGATAAGAACGGGGTTCGCAGAACCAGCTTACTGCCACTTTGGAGCGAAGTCAGCCTCCAAATTATGAAATACATCACCTGCGAAGGTCGGTTTAGCATTGTGTATGGGTACCATTTTCGGCTACTCACAGAATTAAGGCATCAGGTGGACCTACCTGCAGAGAACAAATTAAGTATTCCCTACTTTCTACTGCAATCTATGACTGAATGTGCCACCAAGTTGAGAGAAGGCACACCAGACCAGGTAGCTCATCACGGGCTCATTAAGCTCCTTGTGGAGGATGCACTCCACACATACAAAGTCCCTCTCTCATGGGAAGCCTTCCGAAATTTGACTAAGGATGGCGATATAAAAATGTTGACCGAAGAGCTTGGTTCCTCCAGTAGTGAGGAGAAGGAGTCAGTACCCGTAGAGAAGAAAGAAAAAGGCCAGAGACCCACGGCCAAAACACCGAAGAAAGAGCAAAAGGAGCAAAAAGAGAAAAAGGGTGCCAAAGAGAAGGATGACACACCCATGTTGACGGCCAGAGAGAAAAGATTACAAAGCAGGGTGGACAAGACTGAGCAGGTCCACGTTAGTAAAGGCACCTCGACAGCAGCCTCAACCAAGTCAAAAAGCAAAACCCACTTAGCAAAACAAACCAAAACGGTGCCACCTGTTTCTACAGGAAAACCAAAACCGGCTTCTACAGGAAGCCAGAAATCTGCTGAAAAAGGGCCTTCTACAGGAAGCCCTGAGAAAAGAAAACCCAAGGAAAAGAAAGCCGACATTCTTGCAAGGGAGGCAGCAGCCGTGCTGGCCGCCCTCAGTACACCTCCTAAGCCGAAGGAAAAGAGAAAGAGGGAGGCCCCTCTATATTTTAAAGCTAGGAGAAGTGTGAGAATAAAAACGGGCAAGCCACAGCCTCCATCCAGCAGCCCAATCACTATAGAGGATTCCCCTACTTCGCCCAGGGAGAGGTCCCCCTCAAAGATATCAGTCACCTATGAGAGGGGGAGCCCGAAAACAACTACTTGGAAAGAGAGGTTGGACCAGTTGGCCTCAAAAGCCCGGCTACAGGATGCTGAGGCTGCTCTACAAGAAACCTTAGCCTGGCTTAAGGAGACAGAGAGGATGGAAGGAGAAGCACCCTCATCACCACCGAGGTACGACGAAGTAGAGCCACCAAGAGAAGAAGAGAAAGAGCATATTCCGGAGCCTAGCCCTCAGGCAAGTCTGAGCTCATATTATAACTTCTTAGAAGCTGGCAAAATTATACCACAGAAATTCACTGTGCCACTGTTCTTTGCATTGGAGGAAGAGAGAGTACGAACCCACACGTGGATGAAAATAGCCAAATCAAAAGGTGTGGCGGACATAGGCCCCTTGGAGGAGCAACTCAAGGAGGCAAGAAAGGAATTAGCCATGGCTAAACACGTGGCAAATTGCCAGTGGGTGTTCCTACAGGAAGAAAACGAAAAACTTAGACTGCAGCTACAGGAGCTGAGAAGAGGAACAGGCGCATCCTCAAGGGACATCACAGCAGAACAACAAGGTAGAAAGGAACTGCAAATCGGTCTTGGGGAGCCAACCACGCATCTACAGGAAATAGAGCTACAAGCACAAATTGAGGTGCAAGCTCTCAAACAACAGCTGCAGTAGAAAGAGACACAATTGGCCTGCATGGCCAGTTGGGCCATGGATGCCATACAATGCAGACAGCCGGCCAAATCCTATGGCCTGTACTTGAGAGACCAGTGGCTGCAATTTCAAATCAATACATTGGTGCAAAGGGGTATCTCTTAGCTCCAATACCCGCAGCAGTTCACTGAATTATGCAATACCAGTTCTTCAGAGGATAAGGCCAAACTGTCGGAGTTCTACCTCCATAATTTGGCCCTTCCTAATGTGACTTCATGGGATCCCAACATGGTCTTAGGGGATATGCAGTTAATGGCATTTGCCTCGTGGTTGAACCATGAAGACAAAAGAGCAGCAGAAGCCAAAGCGGTCATAAACCGAGAGCTGAATGAGCCATTACTAATTATAGCAGAACCAGGGGATCCAACTGCATTAATATCAGCACACCAACACTTATCCACAGACCCTCAAGCTTCATTGAAATATATGGAGCAGCAGGCCCAGGCCATAGCGCATTTCGAGGATATGGAGAAACTGTTAGGGGACAACTGTGTTCAAGCTTGCACCTGCCGATGGAACACATTGGCCCACAGTCTAAAAATCAGAGAATATCATACTCCAACTCGAATGAGGGAAGCTCTAGTACGGGTGCCCCTCTATAAGAAATCTATGCAGAACCTCCAGGCCAGCTGGATTGGCCTCAAGCTAAGCCCACCCCTGTTGTTAGGATTGATGGAAGGCAGCACAGAGAAAGATGAGCATGAATAGTGGGAAGAGGTGGAAAGAAAGGCTGGGTTCCATGTCAGTAAGGAGGACACTACTGTAGAAGCTTGGGATGTGAGGGTGGCAGTAAAGGCAATGAAGGACGAGGAGCTGGATTAGTTGCTCAAGGATGAGCAATCATTTTAGCTGGGGGGTGATGATGAGCCCCAAATTTGGTAACATTTTGGGCTCATTTGGCCTAACTACCCTTGCTCAACCCTTCATTTTTCATAACCTATGCATCATTTTTTAGTATATTTATGTCATTTGTACGAATGAGGGCAGTCACTATTCCTAGGTGGCTAACACATGTTTATTTCAGGTTTTTTGACATTTAATGGAGAAAAACCATGCAGATGAGGGCTAGGAGATAGCCAAGATGGGATTGAGCTTTTGTAGGAAGGTTCTCCACAGCATTGAATGGCCTTCCTCGTGATTTTCACCCTCAACTCCGAGCTCCAACAGCCCCCACCACCGAGCTAGAAGGCAACCAAACGGATTTTGAGGAAGCAGCAGATTACTCTTAGTTTGGTCAGCCAAACTCCACTAATTTAGGAGGCCAGCTTGGCCCTCATAATGTATAAATGATGGGGCTGTAGCCATCGAGGGAGACTTTTGAAACCTTGTTGCATATTCTGAACTACGAGCTGATAGCTCTGTTTTTCTTTTGTAAGCCATTTTTGGCATGTTATTTGACTTATGACTATTATCTTTTAATGAAAGGCAGGTAGATTTGAGTTTAGTTCTGAGTTATTAAAGGAGCCATAGCTCTTGGGGTTGGGCTCAACCTGAGAGCAAAAGGCATCCTTCCTTGTATTGTTACCTTTCTTTCAGCGTTATATTCCTTTTCCTTTATATGCATTTGGAAACACAGTTTGCTGCGTTGAATTTCTTGGTGTGATTAAGTAGGTTAGTTTTATGAACAGAGTTGCTTCAGTAGCTTAGATTAGAGTGAGGAGATTGGAGTTAATCAGAGATCCAAAAAGGGTTGACTGCACACTCACTTTCACCTCTGTTTAGGGGCTGGAATTGCAGACCGTGCCACCCACCAAAAACACCGTTTTACATGTTCACGCAAGCTTTGATGCAATGTTCTCATTTGTAGCAGTGTTCATGCACTTAGATCTTGTGGAATGAGTCTTTGCTTCAGCACCATGCATGATTTCCCTCAGAAATAACGTTGTTGTTCTTTGGTTTTTATTAAAATAGTTAGAATAAGTTGATGAAATTTCGGTTATGTGTAAGACATGGATGATTTGTTTCATTTACACTGTGCAGTACTACTCCCTCACTCCCTTATCCTTCTAAGCCGTGCCTAGGCCATCTACTCATCTCCCAATTAGATCACTCGCCTCCTAACTCTTCTATCACCCACGTGATTCTACCTTTTCGGCCTTCCATTCCCTCTACTCTCCTTTAGACCAACCAGCTTAGCACACCCCCTCTCCAACTCATCTCTCTGTCCATAAGCCATCACAAGCTCCCCTCCTACCTCCCTAGCCATCCATACAGCCTCTTCCACTCATCCATCACCCAAAAATCCGATTGCAGAACATCCTGTAGGATTTACTGAACTTCCTGTAGAAATCCTGAACATCCTGTAGAACCCCTGCAGACTTCCTGTAGAAGCTCGTAAACACGGTTGCCAGGCATCTAAACTTTGTGAACTTCTCTGAAAGGATGTTAGGGATTCCTTAGACCCTCTCTGAGCCTTCCTTACCTTTTCCAAGCCTTTCCCTCCTTGATTTATCCCTGCACAGTCAAGACCCAGTTAGAAGCACACGCATAATAATTCCAACAACTTGAACAAAAATACAAAAATATGTTTTCTTTAGATCAAAGTAGTCTAGACACATGCACCTCACCTTAATAGAAGTAATGGAATCACTTTCAGTAGTTTGCATTCTCTCCATTGCATCAGTAGGACCAGCTGGTAGAATTAGGGTTTGCTATGGTTTTCATTTCTTGTTGGCGTTCATTTCATTTTTGCAAAGTAGGTTAATTTCCTTTGAGTTAGCCTTCGTTCATCAGTTACAAAAGCTTCTTCTTAGAACTCATAGAAGCTGGCTTGAGCCCTAGCGGACTTGTGCCAGCTGACCAAGTGACAGCTGCGACAAGAGCTAGTACTTGTGCATACAACACCGTCGCTTCCAAGTTTGTTACGAACTACCGGGTTGATAAAATTAGAGAAGGAAGCTCCAGGAGTTGTAGCATTATTGCTACAATACTGGAGCCCACCATCTTCAATGAGGAGATACGTTGGAGTAAAGGTTGTTGTTGAACACACAACAATTCAATTAATGAGAGACAAGTGAGGCTTTCTTTCTAAAGCATTTGTGGTTCTCATAGACCTTAACTGTAATGTTGTTGTGGCTAAGGTTTGAACTCACAACACAAGGGTTGTGTTGGGTCCCTATAATACTAGTGATTACCCCATTACTATTGTAGTTATACCCCTTATTTATATTGTTGTGCCCCTATCACCCCCATGTTGTTATTTTTGTGCCCCATAGAATCCCTCTATTGTTATTTTTGTGGCTTTATATTATTATTGTTAGGTCGGCTGGATTATATTGTGACTCCTTAGACTCCTATGTATAGAAAGGAGGTTTTGTCATTTGTATCATCAAAGAATTGTTCATTTATGTAATGTAAAGGAGGTTGCCCCCTCGAAGAGGCTGAATTCTAAGGTGTTTATCTATCTTTTATATCTTTTCTTGAGCTGGTTTCATAACATTTGGTATCACAGCTTTGGATTCTAGGGTCTCGCTGCTCCAAACAGGTCATCGTGGCATTGT
This sequence comes from Pinus tabuliformis, assembly GCA_031772625.1. NCBI lineage: Eukaryota > Viridiplantae > Streptophyta > Pinopsida > Pinales > Pinaceae > Pinus > Pinus tabuliformis. Next base: position 1,216,957,151 of record CM062817.1, on the reverse strand, counting down.
CACTATAACTTTTGTTCTGTGACGTTTCAGAAGTCACAAAAAAAACCCATTTGAGAAGAAATTGCGCTGAACCTTGGATCTGAATTTCAGAGCTTTTTGCACTATATTTGCAGAGATATGATCTGAGGAAGTTGGTCTTTTTGCAGACTCCTGAATTACATTCAAAACAGGTGACCTGGGGAAAATCGTCATAAGTTTCTCTCTAGGGATCGGATTGAAATTTTGTAAGAAGGTACAGAAAGAGGACGGATTGTAGTTTCTTGTATGTGTGCTTCAGATTCAAAGGTTGAAACAGTGACTCGTGGCACGTCGTACAAGTTCGCTCTACTGAACTAGTCTAAAAGCAAGTCACTATGGGAGATTTCACATAACTCTTCCTTGGAGAATCCAATTTGGGTCAGACTTGTGGCATTGGAAAGAGGACACAGAAGGCTACGACATATCACAATTTCAGAACTGGATGATCCGAAATTACAGAGATACATCAAATTCAATATCAGGCTTCTATAAAGTGAAAAAAGGTGTGTATTTTTTTTTTTTTTTTTGTGTAAGCTTGGTTTAACGAAATTCAAAGGGCATAGTAAAGCATTATTATTGGTAACTGATGCCCCGAGGAAAGAAAATGCAAACACCTAGTAAGTAACCTGAAAGCTCGAGCATGACTCATGAAGAAGAGGAAGAAATGCTACATGATATATCAAAATTACAAGAACAAGTGCAACAAATGTCACGCTCACAAAAGCTAACAGAAGCTAAGTTAAGTGGCGTGGAATCTAAGATAAAGGGTATGTAAGCTAAGATGGATGATTTGAAGACAGATTTGAAGACAGACATGGCAGATTTGAAGACAGATTTGACAAATTTTCTACAAGAAATACTTACTAATGGTGAAAAGGTTGTAAAGGAAACTCATGACGTGAACAAAAGTAATGTTAATAATGATTCCATAGATGCTAATGTTGGATCGAAGACCCACCATATTCCAAAAATCGATATGAGGAAGTTTGATGGCAAGGATCCCGCCACATGGATATTACAGATGGAGCAGTTCTTCGATCTCAATAATGTGCAAAACACACAAAAGGTACGTATGGCAACTGTATATTTGGAACCAAATCAATTTGTATGGTATCAATGGCTTTGCTCTCACAAAAAATTTATCACTTGGGCAATTTTTACGGAAGAATTGATAGCACATTATGAAGATACAAAAAGCAACACTTTTTTTAGCCAACTGATAAGTCTCAAACAAAAGGGTTCAGTAATGAAGCACATTGAGGAGTTCCAAAAATTGAACATAAGGGTAAAAGATATTCCAGAGGAGCATAGGATTGATGTGTTCATAGGGTATTTAAAGGATAATATCCAACATGATGTTCACCTTTGGGAACCTGATTCATTAGAGAAGGCATTCAAGTTAGCAAGAAAAATGGAAAGCAAAAAGAATTGAATTGCTTCCTATATCCAGCACCAGAGTGTCAAGTGATGATTGCAAATGGAGGAACATTAAATTTCTCTGGAAGGTGCCATAATATCAAGCTATCCATGGGAGAATATGTATTGACTAGCCCAATGCTTTCCATTCCAATGGGAGGTGCCGATGTTGTACTAGGAGTCCAATGGCTACAATCCTTGGGTACAATAGCTTTTAATTTTCAAGAACTTTTCATCAAATTTTCTATGGAAGGAAAGGAAGTTGAGTTAAGGGGTATTGTAGGGAAACCAAGAAAGATAATCAGCTCTAATGGTATGACAAAGCTTCTAAAAAAGGAGCAAAGAGGTGTAATTGCACAATTTTGTTCGCTAGATGTTTCCACATCGGAATCATCTATTTCTCCAGATCTCCAAAAAGTCCTAGACAATCATTCCAAGGTATTTGAGACTCCTAAAGGTCTCCCACCTATGCGTGATCATGATCATGCTATTCATCTGATTCCAGGAAGTGTTCCTCCAAACATCGGGCCATACAGATATCCCTATGTCCAAAAAAGTGAAATTGAACGTATGGTTGCAGAAATGCTAGAGGCTGGTATAATTCAACCAAGTCAAAGTTCTTTCTCTGCTCCAGTAGTATTGGTGCACAAGAAGGATGGATAATGGTGCACGTGTTCGGATTATAGGGAGCTCAACAAGCTCACTATTAAAGATAAGTTCCCCATTCTTGTCATTGATGGATTACTGGATGAATTGCATGGATCAATTTACTTCACCAAGTTGGATCTTCATTCGGGATATCATCAAATCATAATGAAGATTGAAGACATTCCGAAAACGGCATTTAGAACTCATGAGGGTCATTATGAATTTTTGGTCATGCCTTTTGGCCTTACTAATGCACCTTCAACATTTCAAGGTTTGATGAATTCAATTTTCAAACCATTCCTTAGAAAATTTGTGTTAGTATTTTTTGATGATATACTAATCTACAGCAAGTCTTGGAAGGATCATGTTGAACATGTTGACAGGGTGCTACAACTATTGGAGGAGAAACAATTATATGAAAAAAGATCCAAATGTTTCTTTGGAGTCTAGGAGGTGGAATATTTGGGTCATGTTGTATCTCATGAAGGAGTTAAGGTAGACCCTAGCAAAATTAAAGCCATTAAGGAATGGAAAATCCCCACATCCATAAAGCATCTGCGAGGATTTCTTGGGTTGACAGGATATTATCGCAAGTTTGTTAAGAATTATGGGAGAATAGCAGCACCTCTAACAACATTATTGAAGAAAGATGCATTTTCATGGACTCCAGAAGAAACAAAGGCCTTTGAACATCTTGAAGAGGCAATGTGCCAAGCACCGGTCTTAGCTACACCGAACTTCACAAAAACCTTTATTGTGGAATGTGATGCTTCAGGAAATGGAATTGGTGCTGTTCTAATGCAAGATGAAAGACCCATTGCTTTTGAAAGTTGTCCAATCAAGGGAAAGTTTTTAAGCAAAGCTATTTATGAGAAGGAAATGTTGGCAATACTCCATGCACTTAAGAAATGGCGACCCTACCTAATGGGAAGACACTTCATGGTAAAAACGGATAATGATAGCCTTAAATACTTTTTAGAACAAAGATTATCCTCTGAAGAGCAACAAAAGTGGGTCACAAAGATGTTGGGTTATGACTTTGAAATCATCTAAAAAAAAGGGAAGCAAAATGTGGTGGCAAATGCACTCTCAAGAAATGATGAGGATGTGGAAGCATTGTTGTGCGCCATTTCTATTATCCAACCAGATTGGATAAACGAAGCAAGGGAGGAATGGAAGAATGATGAAGAAGTGTGGGCACTTATTCGAAAGCTACAACAAGATTCCAGTACGTCTGATACATTTAGCTAGCAAAATGATTCATTATGGTACAAAGATCGCTTATACCTCTGTAAGAATTCCCAGCTAAAACAAAAGATTCTTATGGAATTGCACACTTCTCCCTTAGGAGGGTACTCGGGATTTTTAAAAACTTACCACAGGGTTAAGAAGGAATTTTTTTGGGATGGCCTTAAATCAGATATTCAAAAGTTTGTGGTGGAATGTTTGGTTTTCCAACAAAATAAAGTTGAAACAATTAAGACATCGGGTCTATTACAACCTTTATCCATTCCAAGCCAACGTTGGGAGGAGGTTTCAATGGATTTTATCACAGGTTTACCCAAGTCTGAGGGAAAGAGTGTCATCATGGTGGTAGTTGACAGACTTACCAAGTATGCACATTTTTGTGCATTATCACATCCATTTAAAGCTAGTACAGTTTCCACTGCATTTATGGAAACAATTCAAAAGCTACATGGAAACCCCAAGATTATTGTATGTGACAGAGATCCCATTTTCACTGGAAATTTTTGGACAAAATTATTTTCTTGTCTTGGTACTCAGTTAGCTCATAGCTCATCTTATCATCCTCAATCTAATGGGCAAACTGAGATAGTAAACAAATGTTTGGAAGGATATCTTCGTTGCTTTGTATTTGATAAACAGACACCAAGGATAATTTTAGGGGCGAATGTTCGCCCTTTGGCGAAATTAAGGGGTTTTAAATTTTTAGTGGGCGAATATTTTGTATCATAGTACATTTTTACAAATCACCTCAAATAGCCCACCTTATTTTAAGGGAGAGGGTAAAAAAGGTAAATTTAGCCCTTGAAATTAGGACTTACAACCTTCCATTCGCCCATTTTCAAGAATAGGTTTTATTTAAGTGAATCCTATGGGCCAAATACCATATTTATAAAAGAGGTATGGTAAATTAATAAAAATATAAATAAATGAGAGGTATGGTAAATAAATAAAACATTTTTATATTTACTCCATAAGTCACCTTATATACATGTAAGGGTGTAAACAAATAAAAATATAAGTAAAGTGGAGGTATGGTAAATAAATAAAACGTCTTTTTATACTTACTCAAAAGGTATGGTAAATAAATAAAAATATAAATAAACTAGACATATCGTAAATAAATAAAACCTCTTTTTATATTTAGTCCTTAACCCTCGTTCTATTTATGAAGGCTCAAGAAAGAGGTTTTATTTAAGTGAATCCTATGGGCCAAATACCATATTTGTAAAAGAGGTATGGTAAATTAATAAAAATATAAATAAACGAGAGGTATGGTAAACAAATAAAACATTTTTTTTATATTTACTCCATAAGTCACCTTATATTTACGAACACTCAAAAAATGGGTTATATTTAGTTGAAACCTATGGCCAAAATACTATGGGACAAATACCATGGACTAGATTGTTATTAATACCATGCAAAAAACCATTATTAACCCTAATATTAGAATTAATAAAAATAAAAATGGCACATGGTATTGACCCATGGTATTCACCAAAATGGCACATGGTATTGACCCATGGTATTCACCAAAATGGCACATGGTATTGACCCATGGTATTCACCTGGAATGTAGCCTATTTAAATGGGGGAATTAAACGAGCATGTAGCCTATGCTAAGATTCACTAGGACTTTACAATGTTTTATTATTTGGTGAAAGACTCGCCAAGATCTTACAAGATTTTATAATTGAGTAAAATATTCGCCATACCTGCTGAGAGATTCGCCAAAAAATTATATATACATATTATATTATTGATAAAATCGCCTTCCATTTTTCCTATATACCATGGAGATTCGCCCATTTATTGTATTTATAAATTTAGGGGGGGTTCTTAAAATTTTCCCTGACAGACACAATGGGTCAAATGGTTGCTTCTGGCTGAATGGTGGTATAACACTTCCTTCCATACAGCAACAAAAATGACCCCATTTATGGTGCTTTATGGGTATCAACCACCATCCATCACATCATATTTAAGAGAAAATTCTAAGGTTCAGGCAGTGGAACATCACATCGAACATCAACAACAAGTCCTCCAACTCTTAAAGGATAACCTCGTGTTGGCACAAAATAGAATGAAACAACAGGAAGATCAACATCGCAGTGAAAGAAGTTTTGATGTAGGTGATTGGGTATTCCTACGGCTACAACCATATAAGCAAATGTCCCTAAAGTAAGCTGAGAAGGATAATAAATTATCACTAAAGTATTATGGTCAGTACAAGGTGTTGCAAAAGATTGGTACTATGGCATACAAATTGGAGCTTCCTACAGCTTCTTGATTGCACCTAGTTTCCAGTTTCATGTTTAAAGAAGGTTATAGGCGATAAGCTCCCAGTGCAAATAATATTGCCAGAACTTGATGGGGAAGGAAAAATTATATTGGAACCGGAAGTAGTCACATAAACAAGAACTCGACAGCTACGAAATCGAGCAATTTCAGAGTATCTTATCAAGTGGAAGAACTTATCCGCTGAAGATTCCACATGGGAGGATGAGAATTTTATGCAAAAGTATCCAGAACTACTCAAGCGTTGAGGACAACAATTTTTTGAAGGAGAGGGGCATGTTGGGTCCCTATAATACTAGTGATTACCCCATTACTATTGTAGTCGTACCCCTTATTTATATTGTTGTGTCCCTATCACCCCCATGTTGTTATTTCTGTGCCCCATAGAATCCCTCTATTGTTATTTTTGTGGCTTTATATTATTATTGTTAGGTCGGTTGGATTATATTGTGACTCCTTAGACTCCTATATATAGAAAGGAGGTTTTGTCATTTGTATCATCAAAGAATTGTTCATTTATGTAATGTAAAGGAGGTTGCCCCCTCGAAGAGGCTGAATTCTAAGGCGTTGATCTATCTTTTCTATCTTTTCTTGAGCTGGTTTCATAATAAGTTGTAGCTGTGGTATATGTTACTTAGAAAGGCTTCAACTCTGCAGTGGTTTGAAGCGGGATAAGGACAAGTAGGGTGCCAAGATTTTTTTTTCTATGTTTATTATTCATGCAAAGAGGCATTTTCATCAAATGAAGTTCATTGATCGTGACTATGAAAGAGCACATAATGGTAGTGTACAATCCAGGAGTAATCAAGCCAGCCCTGTCATGACTCTGCAGAACTGGGTCAAGAAAGGTTATTATGTTATTAATGTCAAGTGCAAAGACTAGCCAAAGCTTCTGTTTGACACTGTATGCACTCTAACCGACATGCAATATGTAATTTTTCATGGCACCATTGATGCTAAAGGACTTGATTCTTATTAGGTATATATTTTGACACACCACTTTGAGAGAGTACATTTTTATCAGGTATTTAATTTTTTTACTCGCATTTCTCTTTTAGTGTACCCATTGGAATTTATGCTTATGTTTTTTTAATGTGAGGGAGCATTACATAAGACATATGGATGGTTTCCTAGTGAACTTAGAAGAAAAACAATGGCGAGTAATCCATTATTTGGAGGCAACAATAGACAGAAGGGTCCCCATGGTAGGCCACAAAATTCATATAAGAAATTTGAAATAATAGGGATATATTATGAGGTTTTAGGGATATAGACTCACAGATAGATAGACAGATGGATAGATAGATAGGTATACACACATAGATAGATAGGATATACAGAAACACACAAATAGATATACATATACATAAATTGTGGTCTTTTTAGGTGAGTTCCCTTGAATTGTTTGACAAACTGAGCATATGGTTGTTTGGTGATGTGAAGTGTCTATTTTGATCCAATATGTAGGGTTTGAGACTTGAATTATGTAGTGGTGATCATGTTGGTCTTCTCTCTAATGTCATATAAATATTTTGTGAAAATGGACTTGAATTTGTAAGTGTTTCATGCAGCTAGGTTCTCTTTCTGTTTTTCTAATTGTATTTTTCACTGTGGGCTTGAGGCATTGATTAACTTTGTCAAGATTTTCAAACCATGCCTTAAACATTTTAGATGTAAAATATCCAATATCTTACCTTAATATTTTTTCTTACAAATTGCATTTCCTCATGACATATAGGAATGTTTTCTCGAGCAATAATGAATTCTCTTAGTTTTCATTATTCTTGTGATGTCTTATAGGCATATTTAAATCAATATATTTCAATGGTTTCATGTTATGCTTCAACATATAAGCCAACTCAGGTATAGGGTAAAATTGTCTACCTTCAATACTCCAACAGACAAGAACTTGTCAACAAAAAGAACACTGGAGATGTTGCCAGCAATGTTTTGTTGGTGACTATTGAGGGTGTAAAGGCTGGTGATGTTAGCGTTGATGTTCTAAATTTGGTAAATCTTTAAAACTATATAATGAAAAGATCAAGACTTGGAACAAAAAAGGTATTTTAGCCTCTACAAGTTAATGTTAATTCTTCTTTTTTTCATTAAATTTTTATTATATTGATATGCTTACTAAGGAATGTCATAATTATGAAAAAACTTTCTTATGATGGTTTCTCTCTTTCATGGGTATAACAAAGTAGGATTTCATAAAACCTAGTATTTGTATATTTATATTACGCAATTTGTTAGCTATGATGCTAGTCTTATTTTAGTTTTTATAATATGTTGATTTCTTCCTCATTTTTGTCCAAGTCAGTGGGCTTTCATTTGTCAGCTTTTTCAAACATTTTTTATGTTACAAACCTACACATTTACTCTTGCAGAAGCTCTATGCCATGCAACTTGACATGTAAATTGTGACATGGAACAAAGAGAAGAATGGGAAGGTGCAACCCATTTATTTATTTTTCATTTTTTTATTCTATATTTATTCTAATCATTATGCATGTTCTTGGCAATTTTTTGAGCTTTTGATGGTAGAGTGTCCCTTGCACAAGGCTTAAACCTTAAGGATATTTATAAGAGTTTATAGTTCAAGCAATGAAATGTCACTTGGTGAAGAAGTTAAATATGTGATAATATGTGTAGACTCTCTAAGGCTTAGAGATGGATATTGTGAGTACTACAATCATTGGAGAGATATAGAGATGGGAAGTTGGTTTTTAAATTTGTGTAATATGTCTAAGATGGAAACTACATCAGGAGCAACATTGAACAAGGAGTTTGATCATGGAAATGATGTTTCTATTACTATGGGTACATTCCTTGACAATGTAGGATCATCCTGAGCTTCTAAAAAATGTCCATCTAAAGGCGATAATTGGAAGAGGATAGGTGAATTCAAAAAAATTACATCGACTCAAAATGTAGTTTGCCATGACAAGACTTTGAGGAAAAAAGTGGTTCTCAATTATTGGGTTCTACTCTATGACATTTGGAAGTATGGACTGTTGGATCCATGTAAAGATAACCTAGGCAACTAGAACTTCCTGCTTGGGCTTATCACTAGAAAGAAGAGAGAAGTGATGTCACACATAGGATGGATAATTCTCTCAATGTCCACATGCTAGGTGAGGAATCAAGTGCAACACCAAAAGCACATGCCTTTACACCAAAGTCACAATTTTCTACTCCAATTACTCATATTTCAACACCAAAGGGATATGTTGTCACTATTTGTGGCTATGATGGGTTGAAAACAAAAAAAACAAACAATGGTGATTTGAGTAAGAGTATCATAGGAAAAAAATCAAATTCATAGATGTCTGCAGCAGCCAAAGTCTTGAATGTTTGCAAAGCTACATTGTCATCTCAGTTTGAAATGAAATTTGTACTGAAGAACAATTCAATAGTTTTTAAAGAATCTGGCCCTTCATCTTGGGAGCTATGCACTAACAGCCAGGATACAGGACACTAATGTTAGGTTTGAACACGTTTCATATCGTCCATTACATCAACATGAAATTGGAAATACATGTGATCATCTTGTGGAGGAAATTAATGTGTCACCTTCTAGGGTTCATAAGCTAGGCATGCCTCATATGCCTAAAGTTGAAGTAGCTAAGTCAAATCAAGGAATTTCTTCAGGACACTCGAGAACTGTAAATTATCTCAAACAACATATGGGAGAGTGGTATTATCAGGATGGTGATGGCCATGAAAAGAGTCCATTAACATTCATTGAGTTTCGGATGCTTGTTTTTTAATCCATCCTACATAAAGGTAGTAGTGTATATAGGAAGAATGATAATACTTGGGTTCCATTTTCACATGACATATTTGTAACTCTTCATTCAAAGGAAATTTCACATGTTTATTCCTTGTTCCAACCTCATGGGACCACTAATCCTATTTGTATGATTTCATAGAGGTCTAAGCTTGAGGATTGTTCAACAAGCTAGGCTCATAATTGTTTCCATACATTGTATTCTCATTTTGTGGCATATGCAAGAGGGAAGTTACATGAATTTATAAGAGTAGGGATTTTTCATCAGTTGTAGGGGAGGGGTTGGATACTTGGATGGCCCCTAAGAAATAAAATAACTCCATCGACACACAAATTTCCAACCCTTTACTAGTGCCACCTACTTCCACGACAGATAATGGTGTCACATCAAATCACACGGATAAACATGTTGACCTACATACCTCATAAGTGATGTTGGTGAAATTCCCAGTAACACATTAACATATCGACCTGGAATTAGTCACATAATTTCACATTTAAGTACACCTTCATTTGTTTCTCTTTCAGAAAAATTTCACATACATATTGATTTTTGTTCCTTTTTTCTTTAGATTTTTTAATATTCTTCCTATTAATTGCAGGTTTATCCATGTAAGATTCTAGTCCTAGCTATAGCAAGGATCTGAGTGAAGAGACACACAACAAATTTAAAAGCCTTAAACAAATGAATGTCAAAGTTTATGGAACAAGTAAGTCTTCTAGTTCTCCAGATATTTGTCTTGTTAGTTCTATGACCAAAGAAAGAGAGTGTGGCACTCTCCAGTCAGTACCAAAGCACTAAGGCCTTGTTATGTGTCAATTCAACACAACAACAAAAAGACAAAAAATCAAAAAACAGATGGACAACTTGTTGCAATGCTATTCTAAATTTTTCAACAACTACGCAAAATGCCTCCAAGTTGCAAAATCAAGCACACCATTGACCTTTGACAACAAGTTGTTATGCTAAATGAAGCAAAGCATAGGACCTCGTTGTTTTAAAATGAGGAGATTGAAAGGAAAGTGAGAGAGTTTTTATATAAGGGACACATTGTACCCATCTCATCACACCTTATGGGTCCACCTGTTGTGGTTTCAAAGGAGGGAATGAAAGAATGTGCAAGGATTATCAACTCTTGAATAAAATTACAATCAAGAACTGATATCTATTATCACATGTAGACAACATGTTAGATCAAATTTAGGGAACAAGTTACTTCAATAATATCAACCTAAAGTATGGATGTCATCATATCTAAAACAAGCCAAAGGATATGTGGAAGATAGCCTTCAAGATGTGACAAGAATTGTTTGAATGGTTGGAAATGTCATTAGAACTTACTAATGCCCTGTTCAATGAGAGAGACAAGAGATATATGAAATAGATGTGAAATATATGAAAAAATTATTTCAATAATAAATTAGCCATCGACTATTTTAGTGTGGCCCTTTTTATATGCCATGTAACAAGTTACCCTTGTAACTACCTTATAGCTAATGTGAGCTATTAACAAACGTTAACACTTAATAATACTGGCAATGTAGTAGACCTAACAGTGATCACTTTTTGGCAGTAAGGTTGGTTGAGTGCAGAGGCTATGGGATTGGAAGCTTGAGATGCAAAGAAATGGCAAGGCCTTTGTAAGGTTGGAGTGGGGCTCTGTCAAACTTAGAATCGAGAAAACACCTTGGCATGGAACAAAAACCCATCTTCAAGTAAGTTCACAACAAGTCTAGTATACAATGCATGTAAGAAGTAGATGCAACAGAAGAAACCTGGTGGCACTGGAGGGTCTAAAAAGTAAAATCCCAAATGAATTCTAGAATATTCATGTGGTTAGCATTGTTAAATAAATCCTTGACCTCAGAGGCCTTTTGAAAAAGGGCCCAACAAGGACCAAATAAGTGTACTATTTGTATGTGTGAAGTGGAACAATTGACCATCTTTTGGTACAGTTTACTTTCTCAAAAGAGGTTTGGAAGCTTATTCTTCCATTAAAAGGTAGATAGGGTTATTTTGGCAAGGAGCATCCTTGCTAGATTGTATGAGGCCTCGAATCGAAGAAAGATCTCTCAAAGCACATAGATCACTACCTCTAAATGCCCCAAGATCCATTTGGTTAGCAAGAAATGCTAACATATTTGAGAAGGAAATACCTCCATTTCATGTCCAAGAACAAATCAAATTCCTCTATCATGGAAACAGGTGTAAGGCCAAGACAAACCCAAAGACAAGTATGGAATCTGGAGATTGATAAATCTCACCCATGGGCCTTTTTTAGTGGAACCTATCAAGGAACTCCTGGAAACTATGGGGCTAGAAGGGATATATACATAAATGAAATTCATAACATCACATTCAAAGAAGGCCTTGGGTTAGGTACAAACGATGTGGTAGTGAAGGCTTTGGGTTAGGTACAAACAATGTGGTAGAGTGGAAGGCTTTGGAAATTTTACTGAAGCTGGCAATGGAGAAATACATCTCTAAAATTTAGATCCTAGATAAAACCAAATTGGTTATAGACTGGGTTAATGGATTGACTGACATACAAAAATTTAGGTTTGAGACCTTTGTTTGATCAAGTCAAGCTGACAGAACATATCTTCAATGACATTTCTTACTCCCATATCTTGAGGGAGAACAATATGGAAGCAGACACTTTATCAAAACAAGTTCTAAATGTAGAAGGGATATGGGAGATACTGGAAGAACAAGTTAGTGTACTATTGTCAGTCACAAGAAGACCCCTGCGTCCCATTCAACTCTGGTTTTGTTTTCTATTTCTCAGACATAATTCAAGAATGCTGATGAGTTCTTTATTTAAGAAGCTGGAATGCTTTGTAAAGATATTTATTGTTCTTTCCTGTACATATTTTTTTTTCTTTTTATCATTTTTAATATTGGGTCCAGGCTTGCTTATATTTTTTAAAGGTTTTAAGACAGTTTTTTAAATGCCTCTCTCTGATTTTGATAAACAGAGAATAATATCAGGGTATCCAATGCCCCTATAGTATGTAAACTTTTTTTCTACTCAAATGAAAGTTTCATAGCCAACAAAAAACCTCAAGAGTATATTCAAATGATCAAAGGATAATCAAAGTTCCATCCTATAGTTCACCAAAGCCATAAGAAGAGTGGGGTGGGTAGATTTATCTACAATTGAAAGGAAGCCAAAGTTTCATTGATCAAATCCATAGGAACTCAATGCAACCCTTACATAATTCACAAATAATGAGGTTCTAAGTCTTTGCCCACATTGTTTATTTTAGAATTCCAACAACAATTGGATTTATCAAGACCATCAGTTGAAATGTCTAAGAGCATGAGATGCCACACTTTCCAGAAAATCAATTTAATACTGGAATTGAAAAATGGCAACACATTCCTATACATATTTTGCAATGAATCTCAACCCATTCAACACATTTTCATAATCAATCTCCTTCCTGGAATTAAATATATACAAGGCGATTTTCCCTCCAACGCACATCTATTGGATGACCATTTTTGTATATCCATTGCTATGATCAACAAACATCAGAAGCAAAAAATCTTCAATGCTTGAACCAAAACTTCTCCAACACAACTCATAGGGACATTATAATTCATGACATTCAATCTCTATACTTAAAACGTTGTCACAAATATCAAAAATCAACTATCCTCTCTGAGTTCATCTCACATATCCAATACTCATACGTCTAACTGGAACACTAAGAATCCTTTGAAGGTTTTCCTCTTGGCTTTCTAATATAGAGGTTTCTTTTTCTGTATGCTAGTATTTTATCTCATAATTCCTAGCTATGAAATCATGTCGTTCTCCACATTAAGTCTTTGCTTCGGGATCTTGTGCCCATTTCATGTACATGAATATTTCAACGGATTCACAATGGTTATGAGATTCACCTAATCCCTTTCATTATCTTTTTCTCCACGATACCAGCACCAACAATTTATTAGTTCTAATCTCATTATACTAAGGTAATTCTATACAGAAAACCCCTTGTTGAATTCCCAAATGAATCCATCCACTATCTCTATTGTAATAGAGATTCCTCGTGCCTGCCACTTACTATGTTTATTATTGTAGTTACTACTATAGTTCTTACTGTGACCTACAAGATGAGAATCATAACCCATTTCTACTTGACTATCATTGTTGTAGATGAAGATATAGACAAACTGAAGGCAAATACTTATACAAAATCCCAACATTTGCTAAGATATAAAACAACTTAGATGTCAGAAATGACTGGCTTATTGCTTTGTGTAATGGTTAGAAATCATTATTTCTTGGTTGGTGGATTTTCCATATGCTACTCACTCTTCTCTCTATTATGTGGGGGGTTATCATGGCCCTCTTTTATCTCGCTAATCTAGTCTATCAGGGATTGATTCAACTCCTCAATAGCTCAATTTCTCTTGTGTTGTAGTTGTCATATTTGTATACTACTCACCTTGTGAATGGAGGTTGATGTTCTGCACAATTTCTACTTCCCTCACCTTCTCCTTCAGGTACCCCATTGACTTGGATAACATTGTATTAGTTTCCTCCAATTTTCTAGTCTTCTATTTGCATTATGAGATGTCAGATTGCACCCACCCAACTTCTGTCTGTAGCTGAGAAATTTGGGTAGTTGTTGCTCATTATAGGGCACTTGGGAGACTCCAAGATAGTCTTGAGGTTAGTAATATTTGAGGATGTTTCTATTGACCTTGCTACCTTTGTGAGTTTTTTTCTTGGGAATCTCAGGAATCTCACCAAAGGATATGAAGTGATTTCCTTCTTTCCCATGATTGTCTATCTTATCTTTTTCAGTTTGTTCCTTATTGTTTAGGGAATGTGTTGGACATATATTTGGTAGGTTTCGTATGAATAGGACATGTTCCAAACATGTCAAACACATATCCTCACATATTGGTGTCTAACACTAGGATACAGAACATGAGACCTGTTTGGAGGTGTCTTATTACTTAGTCACTGAGTAAAACACACAAAATTATTTTTCAAATTGCATTTCGCTTCCTTCTAGCTTGAGAGTTCCTTGATAAAGGTTATTTATTACTTCCATTGTAACCATAATGCTGGGGAAGAGGGTTTTGACCATGTCAAGTGGTTTTCAGGCTCATCTCAACAAGGATGTTCTCCAATTATATTTTTCAAAATCTTCAAATGATAACAGGTGGAATTGGAAGTAGTGTTTTATCATAGCATTCTTTTATTGAACTTAACTTCAAAAGTTCAAATTTGTTGTCTCATAATCACTAAAATTTAGAATACATGCTTTATGTACTTTGTGTAATGGGGTGAATGACAAGTAGTTTTTGACTTTGAATGACTTCAATGCTTGAGTGTTCATGGTTCTCCTTCACCATTTATTCAAATTTTATTAAACACTTTTGATTACACTCTTCATAGGTTGTAGAAAATTTCTTCAAGGGCTCCTTCTATTTAGGTTTCCCATATATCCAAATATTCATCAATTAGGGGGAATAATATATTGATATTCGCTGGATCTCCTTTTCCACTACACTTTTGTGGTTGAATGGAACAACATAAAATGGTTGCAACTATTTTAATATTTCTTAGAATAACTGTGATGAACCCAAATTATAAATGGCATTAATGCTTTGCTTCAAGTGGCATTGGCGTGACCTCGACTTGGTTCACAAGTAGAGATAAAATCAAGCCATGAGAAAAGTTTCCAGCTTTGACAACTAGAACTTGTAGAGCTAGAAATTCCTTAATATTACTTAAAATTGCTACTATGAACCCAATCTAAAAATGGCATCAAAACTTTGCTTTAGATGAAACTGGTGTGATTTAAATTAGGCTCCTAAATAAAAAGAAATACTAAAGTCATGCCACAATATAACAATCAATTGATCTCATTTTTTTTGCTACGATTTTGAGGCCGCAACTAATTAAAATGGTTGTGACTTCTTCAATATGGCTCATAATTGTAATTATAACCCATTTTGGAAATACTGACATGACTGTACTTTTGAACCCCATTTGGTGCGACTGCAATATGGCTTCCAAATAAGGATAAATGCCACCACAAGATAATCTGCAAAAAACAAAACAAAATGATTTCACATGACCCAAATTCTTGCTTTGATACTACTTGTTAAGATCGATAGTGCATAATAATAACAAGAATATAAGGAACACACAATTGGACATCAAAGGAGTTCTATTATCCACACTAATCAAGTGAGGGAAAGCTCTCCCAACCACCTCAAATGGGATGACTTCCAATACGAGTGCCAAAGCATGATAGATAAACATTCCTTGATTACATGAGGACTACTCCATCCTGAGTTACAGCGACCCTAGTTGTCGTTGCACTAATCCACCTGTTATCTCAAAATCAAGCCCTGGAAGGCTGCAACCCAGGAAGACTTCAAGTAACTATTTCACACCAATCTTTTGACTAAGGCTTAGCCTCCTTAGCCTGAGAGGGCTCTCTCAAAGGATTATTGATTTTGACTATTAGAAATATGGCTAACTCTTGTGAATAACATTGACAAATAATGAAGGTTGGACAAACATTACATAAGTTTCCATTGGGCCTATGGAGTCAAACATACTACAGCAAACAATGATGATGCCTTACATAGAAGTCAGGGCATTTAGCATTGGATGTTCAGAATACCACTTATATAAAACCACAGTTTACAAAGACATACAGGAAGTCAGAGCATGATCAATGAATTCTGAGTGATTATGCATTTGTACAACTGTAAAAGAACACTAAAGAAAATATACCATCACACATTCTGAACAAGAAAATCCCTTATGAATCCTGAGAAGTAAAACAGTCATTTATATTACTGAACTCTGTTTTTACATAAGCCAAAACAGTCCTCTGTTTTATAAAATATCCAACCTCCATTACATAGATGTTTCCGCTATATATAGCATCCTTATTCTAACTAATCGATATTCCTCCTCCAGCATGAGGGGAATTCGATTCTGCCTATGATGACACCTACTAACATTTGAAACTAATTAATAAATACAACTGACTGTTAATTGACAGCTTTAGAATCCTAAATCAACTATGACTCTAACTCCATAACAGCCTTGGTCTTCAATCATTTTCGTTCACTGACATCTGGTTCCCTTTGGCGGTGGCTGTGATGGACTTTTAATGTTTCATATCGACTTTGAACGCTGAATCCTTTAACTGCTTAGTGGTGTTAGGAGATGTCCCTTGCTTCTTGGTTCCAGTTCTCCTCAAATTGTTCGAATATACAGCAGCATGTCTTCTAGCCTTTAATAACCCAAAAATATAGAACACTACCATGTTCCTGATGTGTTGGAGGCTTCATCGATGGACAAGTGTGCAGGCCAAAGTTCCTTGTATGCAACTCATTTAATACCCTATGAACGGTGATAAAGTGGCTTCATAACAAAAATTTAAACTTGAGTTAAAATATTCCACCTTTTTTAAAGTACACCTGTCTTGATCTGAATGGTGATTGTAGCTCCATCTGATATCTTGCATATCCTTTAGGTGTCTCTCTTTCAAAATTCCCGCTCATAATACCAAACTGCCTGTCTTGCGCAAAAATCATCACCTACAGCAGTTTCGTAGCGCGCTACGAAACTGCTGAATCATTTGAAACAGCTTGCCTTTGACCCGAGACTTTTATCACCCAAACATTTGATTGCCAAAAACTTGTTCAAGTAGATTGAAAAGGTCCTTATCATGCTTGTTGAATTCTTGGATATCACTCTGCTTAATACTCAAGTTCCTGTACTTCATGCTCCTGCCTTTAAAAATTCACTTCACACAGCTGGTGCAGAATGTTCATTCCATGGCATGTGTTTATCATTACTTTCATTCTGGAAACCTTTCTTCTATTATACACCTGTGTGCTTTCATGAATAGCCAGAAAATTTTGTGCATCTTTACTTGCAGACAGGGCCTTATCTTTAACGTTATCATTTGTATTTTTTGTAATGCAAGGGGATTCTGTTGTATCTGACTTTGTCTCTTTGTCATTTACAATGTTAGTTGCCAATTGCCCCTTTTCACAAAGACCCTTTTTTGGAAGATCTGTGTCAGCCTTAACATTGCTTTTTCTCTTGGAATTACTTTTGGTAATTATTAATTTGCCATTCAGAGCATGTGTATCAGATATCCTCTTCCCATCCTTGCCAATATCACAATCCAGATTTCCCTCATTCAAATTGGCCTACATGTTTACCATATTAATTCTCCTATGATTCTTTCCCCCTTTCAGAACTGGAACAGATTCTCTATGTGGATCAAGACCTTTGTCACTTATGGTTTTAGAGCTAGTGCTCGAGTTTTTGATTTTTTTTAAGCTGTGAAACAGCTCTTGGAAGAGCAGAGGATTCATCTAATGGCTTTTGGAACTTGCTAACTTTTGAAGGAGTGAAAGATTTGACCAATGACTATTTAGATTTCCCAGCCTTTGATGGAGACATGGGAGGTGGACTATTTTGCTCCTTTAGAGGACAACTTTCAGTTGCTTCTTCAGAAGCCATGAAACTCTGAACAGGCTTCAATTTCTTGACAAGGTCTTTCACATCAACATTTCCAGAACGAATAAATTTCAAAAGACAGTTAATTGTGGAAACATTGAAAGAATTAACATGTTCCTCAGAAAGACCTTGACACTTGAGTAAATAAGCAACAGAAGCAAATCCTGTAGCCTTAGCTGCATGCACAAGCATTCCAATAGGAGCACAACCTTGTTTTTCATGCAAATACTGCAATTGCAGATATTTCTGCACTCTGGACACTTCCACTCCTCGGATTTAACAGCCTCTTCAACTTTTTCTCCATACCTGGCATGCTTATCAGCGTGCATGGAATTACTATAGATTTGAGTAGATTGATGAAGCCTTAAACCCCTGTTAATTTCTCAAACTCATCAGGACTCCACCGGCATACAAGGTTGAGGTGGAATGCAGCCATTTGAACACCCATTAAATGTAGTATGCGAGATGCTTCGGGTAATATTGGCTCTCCTTCTCGGCAAACTACATGATCTGCTTTCACATGCTGTTTCTTACGATGCTTTTGTTCATTGTGACGTAGGCCTTCAAAGGAGCTCAACACAAGCCGTCTACCCAATCTCTCAAATAGTAATCTGTCAAGCAAGAAGCGGGCCACTGGAAACCTCGGGATAGGCTTCGAATTCCCAGTCAATTTTGCTGTCCATTGAAATCTTTGAAACCTCAAATTCCAGTACACAATATAACATCAAATCTGTCGTTTACCTGCTGCTCTCGAATTCCGAATTGGGTTCGGCGCTATGCATCCAAAAGCCAAACGACAGTGTAGCGTAGATGTAGATGGTAAATTTTCAAGGAAATGAGTCCAAAGGCCGAAGAGGAAGTCTACCCTGAATTGGGCTTCTCGGTGAATAGATGAAGGAATAGTTAATCGAACAGGCATCCCCTGCTTCCACATTTCACATATCCCGCAACCATTGCAGTCCAGGCAACTACATTTCTCTCAAATCTGTCTGAACCCGTTTTGCAACCTGAGCTTACGACGACACCTAATGACCTAATGATAAGGATAGGCGATCAAATTGACAGGCAAAGGGTATAAGCTAGTCACTGATAATGAATTTTGATGGATATGACAGCTGTGTAAGATTGGCTGTGGATTAAGACAAATTCCTAATTTCGTAGCGCAGCGAGTACAAAATATGAATTATGCGCTACGAAATCACTTTAAAACTGACTTATGCGCTACGAAATTACCTAAAGGGCTTTGTAGCACATAATAACCTTTGAACAGAGTTGACACATGGAAATGAGACCGGGGATGAATGAGAATGACCGGTGATGAACGAGAATACATAGTTGACTCATAAGACTCAGACTCTAAGGCAAACAAAAACTCAAACTTAGACTAGCACCGACCTTTAGCATCAAACAAATGTAAGACATTTGGCATTGGAATTTTGTCAGTGATAATAGTGGCTCCACTTGGGATAGTGTGCCCTTGTGGTACACTAAGAACCTGCAGTTCCAGTGCCTTGCAAAATTTATTTGACAAACAGAAATTTGCTTGACAAGCATCCCCTTCAAGCTTCTTGGGCCTTCACCTCGGGCTTAAGCTTCCTGTTCAGCTTGTCATTTATTTGTACTTTCCTACCTACCTACCCTATCAGCTGCAAGCTCCACTTGTAGCTCAGGCAACATGATATTTCCAATAAAGCCAATCAATTGTCTTATCTGATATTTGAGGCTCTTGACTGCATCCGACCTCAAAATAACCATGGTAGTGAGATGACCACATCAACTCATAATATATTTGATCTTCATAATGCAAATGAAAATGAAAGACCGAAGTGCAAAGCTTGTCTATGTATTCACTTATAGGGTCAAAGAATACATGGTTATGTTGATGATCATCATAATATTCCACATCTTTAGACAACTGATTCTCAACCACACAATATTCTTTTGATATGCTATCGAACTGCTTTTCTGAATGCTGCCTACAAACAATGTAATTTTCCTCTTTCTTATGATCATTTATTGCTGTAAGCTGCTGAGAAGTTTGAGATAAAAAACCAACCTTTTCCTCCGCCTGAGGGTCGTAGAAGCTATCTTCCAGTACTTCTTCTTGCTGTTTGCAATCAATTTCATCCTCATTATGATCTGAAGCCTGACAAATCTGCTGCATCTCTACATCAACATCAAAGGATGAAACATGGTTTTCACAAATAAACCCCTGCTGATCTTCATGCTGCGTTTCATGAGATGTTATACTTTCTTCTCGGTGTTGGAATGCATTGTTATGAAGAGCCTCTAAAATTTCTTCATCCATAAATTCATCATCATCATAACAATCTTCCAAGTACTGAATAAGACTTAAAGAATGTCTACAACAATCTTTAAGCAGCAATAAGGAAGGATAACCTTCTTTATACATTTCACAGAATTCATCATGAAAACTAGCAAGCGAATATATTGAACCATTTTCCAGACTTTTATACCAAGACCATGCTTTTCCTTCTAAAGTGGTCATAAACATTTTCATGAGACAATCTTCAGGGAAATGAACCTTAAGACTGCGTATATGCATGTGGAATTTAACCAAATGAAGAGCAGCATTATCCTTCTTTTCATCTTTGAATATTGGAAGATCATCTAACCAATCAACCTCTGGCATAGGATTTGGAAAACCAGGGATATGAGACCGATTCATAGGAGCATACTTGGCATTCATTCTTGCAGTGGAATTCATCTTGAAACTTCATCAAGCTACTGATCTTCTAGCAGTGGAGTCACCTTCCAATTTCTTATTTGATGTGTGGAGTCGCCAAGGTAGTTTTGCAGCCTCAAAAAGATGTCTGAGCTCCTGCTACCTTCAGAAGTTCAGCCATTGTTTTCGGGAATGAATAATCTTCAGGCTCCCGGCAGACGCACCAAAATGTTATCTCGAAATCAAGCCCTGGAAGGCTGCAACCCAGGAAGACTTCAAGTAACTATTTCACACCAATCTTTTGACTAAGGCTTAGCCTCCTTAGCCTGAGAGGGCTCTCTCAAAGGATTATTGATTTTGACTATTAGAAAGATGGCTAACTCTTGTGAATAACATTGACAAATAATGAAGGCTGGACAAACATTACATAAGTTTCCATTGGGCCTATGGAGTCAAACATACTACAGCAAACAATGATGATGCCTTACATAGAAGTCAGGGCATTTAGCATTTGGATGTTCAGAATACCACTTATATGAAACCACAGTTTACAAAGACATACAGGAAGTCAGAGCATGATCAATGAATTCTGAGTGATTATGCATTTGTACAACTGTAAAAGAACACTAAAGAAAATATACCATCACACATTCTGAACAAGAAAATCCCTTATGAATCCTGAGAAGTAAAACAGTCATTTATATTACTGAACTCTATTTTTACATAAGCCAAAACAGTCCTCTGTTTTATAAAATATCCAACCTCCATTACATAGATGTTTCCGCTATATATAGCATCCTTATTCTAACTAATCGATATTCCTCCTCCAGCATGAGGGGAATTCGATTCTTCCTATGATGACACCTACTAACATTTGAAACTAATTAATAAATACAACTGACTGTTAATTGACAACTTTAGAATCCTAAATCAACTATGACTCTAACTCCATAACAGCCTTGGTCTTCAATCATTTTCGTTCACTGAAATCTGGTTCCCTTTGGCGGTGGCTGTGATGGACTTTTAATGTTTCATATCGACCTTGAACGCTGAATCCTTTAACTGCTTAGTGGTGTTAGGAGATGTCCCTTGCTTCTCGGTTCCAGTTCTCCTCAAATTGTTCGAATATACAGCAGCATGTCTTCTAGCCTTTAATAACCCAAAAATATAGAACACTACCATGTTCCTGATGTGTTGGAGGCTTCATCGATGGACAAGTGTGCAGGCCAAAGTTCCTTGTATGCAACTCATTTAATACCCTATGAACGGTGATAAAGTGGCTTCATAACAAAAATTTAAACTTGAGTTAAAATATTCCACCTTTTTTAAAGTACACCTGTCTTGATCTGAATGGTGATTGTAGCTCCATCTGATATCTTGCATATCCTTTAGGTGTCTCTCTTTCAAAATTCCCGCTCATAATACCAAATTGCCTGTCTTGTGCAAAAATCATCACCTACAGCAGTTTCGTAGCGCGCTACGAAACTGCTGAATCATTTGAAATAGCTTGCCTTTGACCCAAGACTTTTATCACCCAAACATTTGATTGCCAGAAACTTGTTCAAGTAGATTGAAAAAGTCCTTATCATGCTTGTTGAATTCTTGGATATCACTCTGCTTAATACTCAAGTTCCTGTACTTCATGCTCCTGCCTTTAAAAATTCACTTCACACAGCTGGTGCAGAATGTTCATTCCATGGCATGTGTTTATCATTACTTTCATTCTGGAAACCTTTCTTCTATTATACACCTGTGTGCTTTCATGAATAGCCAGAAAATTTTGTGCATCTTTACTTGCAGACAGGGCCTTATCTTTAACGTTATCATTTGTATTTTTTATAATGCAAGGGGATTCTGTTGTATCTGACTTTGTCTCTTTGTCATTTACAATGTTAGTTGCCAATTGCCCCTTTTCACAAAGACCCTTTTTTGGAAGATCTGTGTCAGCCTTGACATTGCTTTTTCTCTTGGAATTACTTTTGGTAATTATTAATTTGCCATTCAGAGCATGTGTATCAGATATCCTCTTCCCATCCTTGCCAATATCACAATCCAGATTTCCCTCATTCAAATTGGCCTACATGTTTACCATATTAATTCTCCTATGATTCTTTCCCCCTTTCAGAACTGGAACAGATTCTCTATGTGGATCAAGACCTTTGTCACTTATGGTTTTAGAGCTAGTGCTCGAGTTTTTGCTTTTTTTTAAGCTGTGAAACAGCTCTTGGAAGAGCAGAGGATTCATCTAATGGCTTTTGCAACTTGCTAACTTTTGAAGGAGTGAAAGATTTGACCAATGACTTTTTAGATTTCCCAGCCTTTGATGGAGACATGGGAGGTGGACTATTTTGCTCCTTTAGAGGACAACTTTCAGTTGCTTCTTCAGAAGCCATGAAACTCTGAACAGGCTTCAATTTCTTGACAAGGTCTTTCACATCAACATTTCCAGAACGAATAAATTTCAAAAGACAGTTAATTGTGGAAACATTCAAAGAATTGACATGTTCCTCAGAAAGACCTTGACACTTGAGTAAATCAGCAACAGAAGCAAATCCTGTAGCCTTAGCTGCATGCACAAGCATTCCAATAGGAGCACAACCTTGTTTTTCATGCAAATACTGCAATTGCAGATATTTCTGCACTCTGGACACTTCCACTCCTCGGATTTAACAGCCTCTTCAACTTTTTCTCCATACCTGGCATGCTTATCAGCGTGCATGGAATTACTATAGATTTGAGTAGATTGATGAAGCCTTAAACCCCTGTTAATTTCTCAAACTCATCAGGACTCCACCGGCATACAAGGTTGAGGTGGAATGCAGCCATTTGAACACCCATTAAATGTAGTATGCGAGATGCTTCGGGTAATATTGGCTCTCCTTCTCGGCAAACTACATGATCTGATTTCACATGCTGTTTCTTACGATGCTTTTGTTCATTGTGACGTAGGCCTTCAAAGGAGCTCAACACAAGCCGTTTACCCAATCTCTCAAATAGTTATCTGTCAAGCAAGAAGCGGGCCACTGGAAACCTCGGGATAGGCTTCGAATTCCCAGTCAATTTTGCTGTCCATTGAAATCTTTGAAACCTCAAATTCCAGTACACAATATAACATCAAATCTGCCGTTTACCTGCTGCTCTCGAATTCCGAATTGGGTTCGGCGCTATGCATCCAAAAGCCAAACGACAGTGTAGCGTAGATGTAGATGGTAAATTTTCAAGGAAATGAGTCCAAAGGCCGAAGAGGAAGTCTACCCTGAATTGGGCTTCTCGGTGAATAGATGAAGGAATAGTTAATCGAACTGGCATCCCCTGCTTCCACATTTCACATATCCCGCAACCATTGCAGTCCAGGAAACTACATTTCTCTCAAATCTGTCTGAACCCGTTTTGCAACCTGAGCTTACGAAGACACCTAATGACCTAATGATAAGGATAGGCGATCGAATTGACAGGCAAAGGGTATAAGCTAGTCACTGATAATGAATTTTGATGGATATGACAGCTGTGTAAGATTGGCTGTGGATTAAGACAAATTCCTAATTTCGTAGCCCAGCGAGTACAAAATATGAATTATGCGCTACGAAATCACTTTAAAACTGACTTATGCGCTACGAAATTACCTAAAGGGCTTTGTAGCACATAATAACCTTTGAACAGAGTTGACACATGGAAATGAGACCGGGGATGAATGAGAATGACCGGTGATGAACGAGAATACATAGTTGACTCATAAGACTCAGACTCTAAGGCAAACAAAAACTCAAACTTAGACTAGCACCGACCTTTAGCATCAAACAAATGTAAGACATTTGGCATTGGAATTTTGTCAGTGATAACACCACCATTAGTGAACCTTACGTAATGAACATAGTGATTTTTATTTATTAACCATCATAATAGGTTTTTATTAATGACTATGCAACTTTACATTAATTAACCAAAATACATATATAAACTTAACTCTAATGGACATTTAGGCCATTATTACATTACTAGAGAGGGTCATGATGATAATTGTGTCTTTCTCTAGTGTTAGAGTCAATTTGATACAAGGGATTTTGGGCACTATAGAAAATATTATGTTTGACATAATAGTTATCGGTTATTTGGCTTTATGCAACTTACTAATATTATAATATAGAAATAACAATGTAAACTTTGAAACGGGAACTATAAACTCAAAACGGGAACTCTGGCCAAAAAACCCCAAAAAAACAACAAAAATAGTGCTAAAAACGAAAAGTGTTGATGCTGGAATAACACCTATTTTTTTCTTGGGTAAATTTTCAACATGTTTTAAAAATGGTGGTGAAAACCAATTTTTTGCACAAAAATTATCCAAAAAACACCCTCAAAACGAATAGTGTTGATTCTGGAAGAACACTTTTTTTTTTCGAATGTAAAATTTCAACATTTCGAAATAATGGCGTAAAATATTTTTTCATGACCCCAAAAAACATTAAATTTTAAAAAAATAATGAAAACATAAAATAAAATTAAAAATTAAAAATTAAAACAATGAAAAAACACAAAACAAAAAAAAAAGTTTAAAAATATAACAAAACATAAATTAAGATATATAATAAAAACAAAACACAAAATAAAAATATAAAACTTAAAAAAAATCAAATATAAAAAAAAAAAATATCGATCATAAAAATGTAAAAAAAAAAAAAAAAACTAATGGTAAAAATTAAAAAACTAAAAAAATTATAAATTATAAACAAATAAATAGTGAAAATAAAAAATAAAAAAATAAAAAACCATCAAAAAATTGGCAAAAGAAAAAAAAAAATACGGAAAAGAAACAAAAAAACATTTAAAAAAAACTAGATTTAAAAAAATTGAAAATTAACAAAAATAAAAAATAAAAAAGGTTAAAAAAAAATTATCTCACAAATCGAAAAAGAATTTGGAAAAAAAATAAATCTATATATATCTATATATATATACATATATATACATATATAATTAAGTAAGTAAAAACAGAGAAATTAAAAAAAAAACATTAGCAAAAACTGGGAAAAAAAAAGAAAAAGAAATTAAAAATAAACTAGTTTTAAAAAAAAAATAGAAAATTAACGAAAAGAAATTAAAAAACTAGTGTAATTAATATTAAAAAAAAAATAAAAATCAAATTATAAAAAAAAAAACCCAAAGAATGCATATTTTTTATTAAAAAAAAAAAATCTAATTATTTTTTATTAAACCTGCTATTTTTATTTTAAAAAAGGAAAAAAAAATTAAATTAAATTCAAATTTTATTTTAAACAATCTTTTTTTTAAACATTTTTTTTTAATTTTAAAATACAAATAATAAAAAAGATTTTAATTTTTTTTCAAAAAAAATTAAAATTTAATTATTTTTTTTTAACGGAATTTTTTTTAAACCTAACCTTTTTATTTACAAAAAAATTAAAATTAAAATTACTTTTTTTTAAACAAACTTTTTTTTTTTAATTAAAAAAATTATAATTTCTTTTAAACAATTTTTTTTTAAAATTTAAAAATAGAAATAGTTAACAAAAAATAAAAAATAAAATTAATTTTTTAATTTCCATATTTAATTAAAAAAATTATAATTTTTTTTAATTTTCATATTTAAAAAAAATATTAAAAAAAAAATTAAAATAAACATTATAATTATAATTTTTATTAAACAAACTTTTTTTTAATTAAAAAATTATAAATTTTTTTAATTTTCGTATTTAAAAAAACTATTAAAAAAAAATTTAGAATTTAATTTTTTTTAACGGAATTAATTATTTTTAATTAAAAAAAATTAAATTTATTTTGCCACCACCCCCCGGGCGCCCGTGGTGGCGCGGGCCGTGGGCAGAGGTGCCTGCCCGCAGGCCCTCCGCCCACGGCCGCGCCACCACGGGCGGCCGGGGAGCGGTGGCAAAATAAATTTAATTTTTTTTAATAAAAAATAATTAATTTCGTTAAAAAAAAATTTTAATTTTAATTTTTTTTTTTAATAATTTTTTTAAATACAAAAATTAAAAAAAATTATAATTTTTTTAATTAAAAAATAGTTTGTTTAATAAAAATTATAATTAAAATGTTTATTTTTATTTTTTTTAATAATTTTTTTAAATATGAAAATTAAAAAAAATTATAATTTTTTTAATTAAAAAAAAAGTTTGTTTAATAAAAATTATAATTATAATGTTTATTTAAAAATTATAATGTTTAAAAAAAATTATAATTTTTTTAATTAAAAAAAAAAAAGTTTGTTAAAAAGAAAATAATGACTTTTTTAATTAAAAAAAAAAGGTTTGTTTAAAAAAAAAAAAAAATTATTTTTATTTTTTTAAATAAAAATGTTAGTTTTAAAAAAAATAATTATTATTAACTTATAAAAAAATCAAAAAATAAAAAATATGCATTTTTTTGTGTTTTTTTTTTTTTTATAATTTTAATTTATTTATTTATTTATTTATTTTTTATTTTTTTTAATTTGAATTTAAAAAAAAAAAATCAAAAATAGGTATTTTTTTGATAAATTGTAAATGTTTTTTTTTTTTTTTTTTTTATTTATTTTTTCATTTGAAAAGACATATATTTTCCGCCATTTTAATATATTTTGGGGTTTTTTTTTTATAATTTGATTTTATTGTTGTTTTTTTAAATATTAATTTTACTAGTTTTTTCGTTTTTTCTTTAATTTTCTATTTTTTTTTAAACTAGTTTGTTTTTAATTTTTTAATTTTTTTCCCTAGTTTTGCTAATGTTTTTTCTTAATTTCTCTATTTTTACTTACTTATATATATATATATATATATATATATATATTTTATTTTTTATTTTTTCCAAATTCTTTTAGGGTTTATGAGATAATTTTTTTTAACATTTTTTATTTTTCTTTTTTTTTTATATTTGTTTTTTACAGACAATTATTTCATTTGGATTGAAAATTTAGTTAACAATGTATAAATATGTAGAATATCGAAAATGCAAAATATCGACATTCTTCTTTAAATATGCAAAACAATAAAAACCTCACTACAAAAATTAAAAAAAAATAAATAAAAACAAGATAATATGAAGAAGAAGACCACTTCCAAAATTATTAATTTTAAAAAATAATTATTTACACTCCATACAATAAAAAAATTTAAAGTCAAAAAATGGGTCTTTTAAAAAAAGGGTGCGATGCAGAATAACCACTTTTTTAAATCAGCATGAAAATCACTACCATTCACTACCATTCTAAAACTTAATGCACATGAAAAAAATTAAAGTTCCAAAAACCATGTTCTAAAAAAAACATGTGTATTCTGCATCACCACTTTTGAAAATCGGGTCATTTTTTTGCTATCTCTACGAAACGGGTAACAGTATCAGTTCCCATTTCAAAGTTTACATTGTTAAATGTAGTTAATCACAATGACATGGTAAAGATGTTATTAGAATGTGGCTCACTGTGGGTTTTTTCACTAAAATTTAAATTTGTGTGGTAAGCTAAAGTTTAATGTGACCATCTAACAAGTATTGTGCTTACCTGATACGTTACTTTTATTTTTTGGGGCATGCTTTCTAGGCCCTTGATGTTAGTGATCTCTCTAATCATGTGACCTTCTTTTCCCTCTTTTTTCAGAAGTTGATGTGACATTTGGGTGTGTGTCATCTATCCATCTTGATTTCTTCCCTCTGCTTCTATTTCTTTGTTGATTTTATTCTAACATCCTTGGACTAGTATTGGCATGAGGGAAGCATCCATCTGATCCTTTCTCTGTTGTTTCTTATTTCTTTTAACAAGGATATGTGATGGTTTCTCTCCACTACCTTGCAATGACATTATTTTTTTTTAATTATACTTGAATTTCACTGATAATAATTTGGATTTATATATTGCTTTTAACACCAAATTGACATCATGGTAAACATATGAATATCCCATTAATTATGACCTAAATATGGTTCAAAGAATCTCAGCATTAGCCTAAGCACGTGGCAAAATAATTTTTGAGGTGTGAAGTTCTATTAGAGGCACTATTTATTTGTTTGTTTTGGTTAGAAAAAGGGTTTGCTCTTGGTTTTATGTGACTTTCAATTTATCATTTGTAGCATGTTGATAAATGGGAAAGAATAATGTATAACATTTATCTTGCAGAAATTGACATTAAATGAAAGGATATAGATTTTAACCAAACTATAATTTGCTTTGTTAAAGGCAGAGGAACATCTTAAAAACATGCCTAAGAATACACCATATTCAGAGTTTAAACAGAAGTAATATATAGATTTTTATTTTGCAGATATATTATTTTTTCGACCCATGATATCACAACAAGAAAAATATTGATATTGTAGGAATTGTTTGAGGACCTCATTAAGGTCAAGTTTTCTAATGTCCTACATGATTGATTCCTTCTCATGACATGAAGGCTTTAAATATGAATTAATATGTTCATGAAACAAATTAGATTCAAATTTTATAGATATAAAAGATTAAAAAATGTCAATATCTTCGTTTGATTTTTACTTGACTCTGGTGTGGGTAGGTTACATGAAATGGGATTTGAAAAAGGATGGGGAGACAATGCAGAACATATTTTGGATATGATTCATTTATTGTTCGAGATCCTTTAGGCACTTGAGCCATCGACTTTAGAAATGTTTCTAGTAGGGATTTCTATGGTTTTTAATGTCGTGATTCTTTCACCTCATGGTTATTTTAGGCAAGGAAACATTTTAGCAATGCTATACAAGACACTGGTAGATAGGTAAACAATTTTTTTATAATTGCAATGTTCATTCCATGATCCCCTCTCTTTATTATTTGATTTTATTTTTAACATTTCTTTCGATTTTGGTTTGTCTTTCAACTATGAAATTGAAAATACTTGGTATCATGTCCATTTAAAAAAATCCAAAGCTTGAAGATGAGTTTAGTATTACACGATATTAATTGAAATCCTTTTAGTTGTTTTTATTTAAATCATGAGTATTAAAAAAGTTTACTTTCATGTTGTTATTTGAGCACAAGTTGTCTATATACTTGACCAAGTTCATGCGTTAGAGAATGAAATGTTGTTGCAAATAAAATCACAAGGATTAGACATCACACTTCAGATTATTTGTTTTAACAGGCTATCTACAACCTGATATTTTTAGCATGTAACTTAGTTGGCATGCTTATGCCTAAGTTTTCTCTAAAGGTTGAATACTAAGTTACTAAGGTGTTATTTTCTATGGTGACGTTTTACTTTTTTGTTTATACAGGTCATTTGGCCACACAGTGGCCACTATTGCCCAACTGAAGAAAACTTGTTCAAGTTTCTTTCTTTATGGGGGATAATGGCATTGACAATGTTGATGTTGAGGTATATGAAGCATAAATATTTTATAGTCTACTTTAGCTTATATTCAAATATTCATTGTCTTTCATTTCTTATACTCTGCATTGTATCTTCTTTCATTTTCAAGAGAGGAACTCAGTATTGATGATAAGAAGGAGGAATTGAAGAAAGAGGAAAAAAATTACACTGGAGAAACAAATGAAAAAAGAGAGATAAGAGAACCGGTCTAGTGATACCCTTAAAGCCAATATTATGCATAAGACACGCACATAAAGACTAATGGTCAAGTCTTCAAAGTTGGTGAATTCACTTGCAATGATCTGGGAAGACAGTGATAATGTTTTGAAGTGATAAAACATTATTACATGTGTAAATTGTAATCTAACCAATATTAGGTTGGAAACTCATTGTAATAATTGAAATTTTATATAATAAAATTTATATGAATTAAGAAAAGTCTTTTGGTAGAAATCACATAAGAGAATTTTTGGCTGACACATTTCGAACCAACGAGTGTGGTTCATCATTAGGACTAGATGAAGAGGCAGACCATGACAAAGGCTTAAATAGAGAGCAATGTAGCCATTTAATATAACCATTACATATTAATATTTTTAATAAATTAATAAACTAATATCATTATTTAAATATTATTTTTCAAAAACTAGCCATTTAATATATTCATTACCTATTAATATTTATTTTTAATATATTAAGAAAATAATATTATAATTTAAATATTATTGTTCAAATATAGCCATTACTTGAAATTATGTCTCTACATTGCTCTCTATTTAAGCCTTTGTCATGATCTGCCTCTTCATCTAGTCTTGATGATGAACCACACTTGATGGTTCGAAATGCATCGACCAAAAATTTTCATATGTGATTTCTACCGAAAGACTTTGCTTAATTCATTATGCATCACAATAGCTTGAATAAAAAAAAAATTATATGATTGAAATTATTTATATTTTCACTTGATATTATTTAGTATTGTAATTAACATATGTAACTTTGTGTTTTCATATTCGATGAACATGCACATTGTATGACATTTTTTTAATTTAGTTGAAAAATCATACTCATTAATTTATGTTGATTAATAATGAACACAAAATCAATCTAAAACTACTAAATTAGTAGTTTATATTGATTAATGATGAACAAAAATAAAATGAATATATGACTAAATTAGTTGTTTATAATGATTATTAATGAAATGAAAAGAAACTACTATATTAGTCGTTTATATAATGAATATGAAACTACCAAAAAATGATAAATGACTACTACAAATGATAAATTTGTGATTACAAATGACGACTACATTTTGCATATATACAATTATTAGTAGTTAATTTACAGTATCTTATAACATGATCAAAATTTAGTCATATTTCTTTGGTCATTAATCAGTTACAAACGATGACTAAATTTTGCATATATGTGACTATTAGTAGCTAATTTACAATATCTTATAACACGACTAATGTTTTGGTCATATTCCTTTGGTCATTAATTCGCTTTCTTGGATAATCATATAGTAATATATTTTTTTGTATATTTGGTCATTAAGTGCAGACATTAATGACCAAATTAATTACTAAATATACTACTAGATGATAAAATTGAGACAACCAATTAATGACTAAAATTTGTTCACGTTATAAGATACTGAAAATTAGCTACTATTGGTTACTGACTGAAAAATGGTCGTTTATATGCAAATTTTAGTCATTTTTTTACTAACTAATGATGGGGCCAGCCCACGTGGTCCCACGCTATCCCAACTTACGTGGACCTACAATGATAATTTGGCTCGGATGTAAGGTGATTGCAATTTGATTATGGTTGTTGATTGATAATCAATCCGCGGTACTTTATTTGTCTCTCCTTATAACACCTGCCCTCCTTGAAGTTGACAAACCCTAATTCACTTTTTACCGCCGGTTCGCGCCTCCCCTGTCATTCTTACCTTGTTACCTGTTCTCTGTGGTCTCGTTCCGGTTTTGGCTCCGCCTCTGGTTTCTCTGCCTGTGGTGAAACCCTGTTGAGCTTCCGCTGATCTTATGGTGAAACAATGCTATTTAACTCTGTCTAATCGTTACTGTGGGAGTCTGTGTATTCGCTTCAGGCCTTGTTGGTAAGTTACGGTTCCTCCACTGTGCATTCAGCTCGTTTTTATGACTGTGTGAACATTACTGGGTTTGCTCTTGTAAATACTGTCTGTTCTGGTCTTTTTAGCAAATTCGTGGTGAATGCTGGTAGTGAATGATATCTGGTCCGCTCAGTTGTCAAATGCACAGTTCGATGGTCTCTCAACTTGGTTCTTCTCCGGCGCTCGGCTCTGTAAAACAGGTATGATTTCGTTTCTTGCTATATTCCTTTGTCCTCCGTTTGTGCTGGAACTAATGTTCCGCAGCCCCTCTGTGGACAGGGTCAATGCTTTGGTTCTGCAGGCTTTTGGTTCTGGCTCACTACAGGTATGGTCTCTTCACCTCAACCATACACAGGGTTTTGATTTCTTTACAGCATCATGACATCGTTTTCTTGTGCAAGGGTATTGTCCGGTTACAAACCCTAACCCTCCACCTTATGTTGTGTTTGCAGGTGCGGCCGGTTCCCGTGGCTCCGCAAGGGTTACAGTCGATACCACCCGGGTAGCTCTGTCCTTGTTTCACTTTCTTGCAATGGCTCTTCGGTCTTAGTTGTATTTGCTTTCGCCTGTTGTATGTCTGTTGTATATCTGTCGAGTCTGAGCGTGTTGGGTTATCTCCAACCCGTAGCCGTAACTTGGAGGGTTTCTATGAGTCTTTTGTAACTCGGTTCGGGGAACCCTCGTTATACAGTTTATGTAACTTTTGTTATGTAGGAATGCAATGTAATACTCAGCGACATATAAACTTGTTTATAGTTGGTTCTGGTGGCTTACCCGGTTGCTGTTGTGGGTTGGTTTGTCCGTCTGTATTGGCTGGTTCCTTCCCGCCTTGTGCTCACTCTTGGTCTTGGCTAGTCAATGGACTCTTGGGTACTGTAAAACGCTGTGATTGTATTTTCCTGAAATGAAATGAATATATAGTAACATACATGTAAATTCTGTTACAGAGGACATAAATATTGGAACAGTTTGTTTTCTTGTGCACTGAATTAGATGAAGGAAAAAAAAATGTATGTATCTCTATTATTCTCATTCACATGCTCCGCTACTGAACCCCTCTGGGTTATCTTGTTTGTCTTTTTGTACAATAGTTTTAGGCCGTTAGATAACTGCTGGTAGTTATGCTATTACAGTTTGTCTAGCAGTTACTACAGGCATGCGTTTCTTGACTATTCATTTGTTTTCTTTGTCTCCTTTATACCAAGGGTTTGCTATTTACATCGCCTATTGACACTAATCTACTTTTAACATCTCTAACTAAGACCTGTTACAATAGTTAAAATAAAATAAACAGAAATTAAGATAACAGAAGTTAATGCTGTAGTTGACCATGAAAGAAATTAAACAAAAACATAAGAACTCTGACAGGCTTGCTGTCCATTTAATGAACTGTTTATCCTTCCCAATCTTCTTCAGAAACTGGGTTCGCCCTCTCTCGGTCTTCTCCCTGTCGACCGGATGCTCCTGCATCAGGCTGCCGGGGTAAAAGAGAGATCTCATGGCTCCGTTCCATGAGTTCCTCCACCGAGTAGCCAGCCTTCCGAATCTGTGTCTCGTCGAGCCAGGAGCTATCCTCCATTGGACAGTCCTTCCACTTGACGAGGTAACGCAGATACTCCTTCCTGCGCGTCTTCTTGGCTACTTGTGTGCTGAGGATTTCTTCGATTTCATGGGTCCGGACTGAAGGCAACTGTTTCTTCCAAAGACTGCTCTCGAACTGGGTGTCCCGTTGTGGCTGTACCATTCTATCATCTTCCGCCTGGGTATGATATGGGAACAGGTCTGCCACGTTGAATATGGGTGATATACCTATATCAGGTGGCAACTGAATTTCATATGCATTCGCTGAAAATTTGCGCAGAATTTTGCATGGGCCGATTTTCTTGAATTTCAGTTTGTTATACGTGCCCTTAGGAAACCGTTCCCAGCGCAAATGCGCAAGGACTTCGTCTCCAATCTCAAAATGTACCTCACGCCGCTTTATGTCTGCATGCTGCTTATATTTCTGCGTGCTGTCCTGTAATCTTAATTTAACTTTTTCATGCAATTCGCTCATTGCTTCGGCAAAATCTTCTCCGTCTGCACTTCTCCTTTCCAGCTGTCCCAAATCTCGTAATTCATGTACTCCTTGCGGATGCATACCATACAAGATTTGAAATGGGCTAAGACCGGTGCTCCGATTGGGCGAATCGTTATAGGCGAATTCTGTCTGGGCAAGAGCTCGATCCCATAATCGCGAGTTTTCTCCTGTCAAGCTTCGTAACAAGTTGCCCAAACTCCTGTTCACCACCTCTGTCTGTCCGTCAGTCTGCGGGTGATACGCAGAACTGAAATTTAACTATGTGCCCAGCTTTTTCCACAGGGTGCGCCAAAAATGCCCTGTAAATTTCACATCCCTGTCTGAAACTATAGTTTGAGGTAAGCCATGTAATCGAACTACTTCTGTAAAGAAGAGGTGTGCCACGTTTGTGGCGTCGCTAGTCTTCCGGCAAGGAATGAAATGAGCCATCTTTGAGAACCTATCCACCACCACCATCACTGAATCATATCCCCGCTGCGTTCTAGGCAATCCTAGGACAAAGTCAATGCTGACCGAATCCCACGGCCTGCTTGGAACAGGTAGGGGTGTGTACAACCCAGTGTTCTGGCTGTGTCCTTTCGCCAGTTGGCAGATTTTACACCTGGTTACATACCTCTGTACGTCCCGGCTCATTTTTGGCCAGTAATAAAAATGCCCGAGCTGCTCCAATGTTTTATCGATGCCAAAATGTCCCGCTAGTCCGCCACTGTGTTTCTCTCTCACTAAGTTTTCCCTCATCGAACAGTCTGGAACACATAGCTGTCCTCCTCGAAACAATAATCCTTCCTGTAAATTGAAATCTAGCCATGGGCTTGTATTCCTCAATACGGGATTCTGGCATGCTTCAAAAGCTTCTTTGAAATCCGCGTCCATCTGGTACAAATCCTTCAAGTACTCAAATCCCATCACCTGTATGCCACTTTCTTGTAAGAGCAGGGCTCTTCTGCTTAAAGCATCCGCCACTTTGTTGGATTGCCCACTTATGTGCTTCAACACAAAAGTGAAACTCTGCAGGTACTCCACCCACTTGGCATGTTTATGGTTCAGTTTGTGCTGCTGTGTTATATACTGTAACGCAGAATTATCAGAGAACAAGACGAACTCATTGCCTAGTAAGTAGTGCCTCCAATGCTTCAAGGCTTGAACCACTGCATAGAATTCTTTGTCATATGACGAATATTTCTGCCGACTTTCATTTAGTTTCTCACTAAAGAACGCCACTGGTCTATCCTCTTGACTGAGTACAGCGCCAATAGCTGTCCCGCTTGCATCACACTGAACCTGAAAAGGTTTGCTAAAATCGGGCAGTCTCAAGATTGGCCTCTCCGTTATTTTCCGCTTCAGAAGTTGGAAACTGTCTTCTGCCACCTTAGTCCAACAAAAAGGTTGGCTGGCCTTTTTGATGGTCTCTAGCATTGGTGCGCAGATTTCACTAAAATTCTTAATGAACTTTCGATAAAAACTGGCTAAACCGTGAAAGCTACGTACCTCGAATAAATTCTTAGGTGAAGGCCAACTTATGATCGCTGCAATCTTCTCTGGGTCCATCTTTAACTCATTCTCTGCCACTACAAATCCCAGATAAATTAACTCCTTCTGCAAGAAAGTGCATTTCTTCAAATTTATCAGCAGTTTGTTCTGCTGCAGCTTCTCGAATACCCTTCGAATATGCTGAAGGTGCTCTCTTTTCATCCTACTGAAAATTAAAATATCGTCCAGATAGACTATCATGAATTTTCCAATAAATTCCTTTAACATTTCGTTCATTAGTCTCATAAAAGTACTCGGAGCGTTACTCAACCCAAATGGCATGACCAGCCATTCGTACAGTCCTTCGTTGGTCTTGAAGGCTGTCTTCCATTCGTCTCCCTCTCTAATTCTGATCTGATGGTATCCACTTTTCAGATCTATTTTTGTAAAATATGCTGCCCCACTAAGACAGTCCATCATGTCATCCATTCTAGGCAAGGGGAACCTGTATCGAATGGTAATCTTGTTTATAGCCCGCGAATCTGTGCACATTCGCCATTCTCCACCTTTCTTAGGTGCAAGGACTGTAGGTACTGCACAGGGGCTTAAACTCTCTCTGATCAGTCCCTTATCTAACAACTCCTGCACTTGTTTGCGTACTTCTTCATTGTCCTTTGGACTCATTCTGTATGCTGCCTTGTTCGGCAAGCTTGCTCCTGGTATAAAATCAATGTGGTGGCTGATGCTCCTTTTGGGAGGCAACTTATCAGGTAGCTCATCAGCCGCAATGTCTTGAAATTCTTCTAACAGCTCTTGTACTTCTTTGGGCAATTCTGATTTCTCTAATTTCAGTAACACTGGCTTCATCCTCCTCACAACTGCAAAATTAATTTCATTTTCCTCAACCTGCTTTATAAACTGTTTTCCTCCCATCAATAGCGCCTTTGTTCCGCTTGATTCTGCTGAATCTTCCTCTTTGATGGGTACAAGTGTGTGTTTGACCCCATCCTTCGTAAACTTATAACAATTAGTTTTCCCATCGTGTGTCACCTTCCTGTCATACTGCCATGGTCTTCCGAGCAGTATGTGGCACACGTCCATTGGCATAATATCACAGACCACTGTATCATGGTACTTGCCAATGTGAAACTCTACCTCACATTGTTCATCAACCAACAGCTGGTGGCCTTTCTGCAGCCACGACACCTTGTAAGGTGTGGGATGCTTCAGCCGCTTTAACCCCAGTTTTTCCACCATCTCAGTGGCAACCAAGTTATCCATACTCCCGCTGTCTATTATCACCTTGCAGCATTTTCCATGCGATTTACAGACTGTCCGGAACAGTGCTTTCCGCTGTGTTGGTTCAGCCACTTCCTTGGTTGGTTTTAACAATACTTTGTTCAAAATCAAAGCTTCTCCTGTCTCCGCCATGTCTTCCACCTCCCGGGGTTGTGCTTCAGCTTCTTCAGGCTGTGCCATCAGCGTTCCCCTCTGACCGGCCTGTTCAACTTCTGGACACTCAAAGGATCTGTGCCCCCATTTATGGCACCTGTAGCACTGGACTCCAGTCCCTCTTCCGCGGCCATTCCCTCGTCCTCTCTGGTATGACCGACCTCCTCTGGTGCTATCTCCTTTTTCTGTTGTCCCTGAAGTTTTTGAACTGCTGCCTTCTTCGCTGTTCGCAGCACTCTTTCCTCTACCGTAGGACTGTCCCCGTCCTCTGCCATTTCCTCTCCCTCTTCTGCTGTTCTGTTTTCTGTTAATTTTTTCCTCAGCCTTTACAGCGCTCTGAAAGGCTTCTTCAATATTCCGGGGAGAAAGAATACTGATTTCATCTAATATCTCCATCCTCAATCCATTTACGTACCTTGCTGTCTTTTCTGGGTTATCATCAGTATAACCAGCACGTAAATTTACTCGGTAAAATTCTTCCGTGTACTCCTTGACAGTCATTCCCCTCTGCTTTAAACTCTGCACTCGCCGATATAATTCCACCTGGTAGTCTTTTGGCAGAAATCTGCCCTTCAATTTCGCTATCATCCTTGACCATTGTCGTATCGGCGACTTGTTCATTCTTTTTCTGTCCGCTTGGACACTGTCCCACCACAAGAGCGCGTGTCCCTTTAGCTTAGTGGCAGCGAACTTAACCCTTTTATCCTCACTGACTTCTTCGTTTTCAAAATATTTGTCCAGTTCGCTTATCCAGTCCAATAGGACTTCTGCGGACAGACTGCCATCATAATTAGAAATTTCTGTTTTGGGTTTGCTGCTGGCCAATAAAACTTGCCGCAACAGTTTCAATTCTGGAGCTTCCTCATCAGACCCGTCCGCAGCAGTTACCACTTCCTCCTCACTGGTATCTCCCAGTTCTGGGTCTCTTCGTCTACCCGCTTCCACTGCTTCCAAACGAGCTGTAAGAACTCTAATTTGTTCCCTCAATCCTTCATTTGCTCCCCTACGTGCACCTCTTCCACGTCCTCGTCTTGGCGCTTCCATCCTCTTCTATTTCAACAAAAAAACTGCTCTGATACCAATTGATGGGGCCAGCCCACGTGGTCCCACGCTATCCCAACTTACGTGGACCTACAATGATAATTTGGCTCGGATGTAAGGTGATTGCAATTTGATTATGGTTGTTGATTGATAATCAATCCGCGGTACTTTATTTGTCTCTCCTTATAACACCTACCCTCCTCGAAGTTGACAAACCCTAATTCACTTTTTACCGTCGGTTCGCGCCTCCCCTGTCATTCTTACCTTGTTACCTGTTCTCTGTGGTCTCGTTCCGGTTTTGGCTCCGCCTCTGGTTTCTCTACATGTGGTGAAACCCTGTTGAGCTTCCGCTGATCTTATGGTGAAACAATGTTGTTTAACTCTGTCTAATCGTTACTGTGGGAGTCTGTGTATTCGCTTCAGGCCTTGTTGGTAAGTTACGGTTCCTCCACTGCGCATTCAGCTCGTTTTTATGACTGTGTGAACATTACTGGGTTTGCTCTTGTAAATACTGTCTGTTCTGGTCTTTTTAGCAAATTCATGGTGAATGCTGGTAGTGAATGATATCTGGTCCGCTCAGTTGTCAAATGCACAGTTCGATGGTCTCTCAACTTGGTTCTTCTCCGGCGCTCAGCTCTGTAAAACAGGTATGATTTTGTTTCTTGCTATATTCCTTTGTCCTCCGTTTGTGCTGGAACTAATGTTCCGCAGCCCCTCTGTGGACAGGGTCAATGCTTCGGTTCTGCAGGCTTTTGGTTCCGGCTCACTACAGGTATGGTCTCTTCACCTCAACCATACACAGGGTTTTGATTTCTTTACAGCATCATGACATCGTTTTCTTGCGCAAGGGAATTGTCCGGTTACAAACCCTAACCCTCCACCTTATGTTGTGTTTGCAGGTGCGGCCGGCTCCCGTGGCTCCGCAAGGGTTACAGTCGATACCACCCGGGTAGCTCTGTCCTTGTTTCACTTTCTTGCAATGGCTCTTCGGTCTTAGTTGTATTTTCTTTCGCCTGTTGTATGTCTGTTGTATATCTGTCGAGTCTGAGCGTGTTGGGTTATCTCCAACCCATAGCCGTAACTTGGAGGGTTTCTATGAGTCTTTTGTAACTCGGTTCAGGGAACCCTCGTTATACAGTTTATGTAACTTTTGTTATGTAGGAATGCAATGTAATACTCAGCGACATATAAACTTGTTTATAGTTGGTTCTGGTGGCTTACCCGGTTGCTGTTGTGGGTTGGTTTGTCCATCTGTATTGGCTGGTTCCTTCCCGCCTTGTGCTCACTCTTGGTCTTGGCTAGTCAATGGACTCTTGGGTACTGTAAAACGCTGTGATTGTATTTGCCTGAAATGAAATGAATATATAGTAACATACATGTAAATTCTGTTACAGAGGACATAAATATTGGAACAGTTTGTTTTCTTGTGCACTAAATTAGATGAAGGAAAAAAAAAATGTATGTATCTCTATTATTCTCATTCACATGCTCCGCTACTGAACCCCTCTGGGTTATCTCGTTTGTCTTTTTGTACAATAGTTTTAGGCCGTTAGATAACTGCTGGTAGTTATGCTATTACAGTTTGTTTGGCAGTTACTACAGGCATGCGTTTCTTGACTATTCATTTGTTTTCTTTGTCTCCTTTATACCATAAGGGTTTGCTGTTTACATCGCCTATTGACACTAATCTACTTTTAGCATATCTAACTAAGACCTGTTACAATAGTTAAAATAAAATAAACAGAAATTAAGATAACAGAAGTTAATGCTGTAGTTGACCATGAAAGAAATTAAACAAAAACATAAGAACTCTGACAGGCTTGCTGTCCATTTAATGAACTGTTTATCCTTCCCAATCTTCTTCAGAAACTGGGTTCGCCCTCTCTCGGTCTTCTCCCTGTCGACCGGATGCTCCTGCATCAACTAATTAGCCATTTTGTACTAGTGACGGGAGATCAATGGAATAACTACACTTATTTCTTAGAAAA
Source organism: Pinus tabuliformis (assembly GCA_031772625.1). Lineage (NCBI taxonomy): Eukaryota > Viridiplantae > Streptophyta > Pinopsida > Pinales > Pinaceae > Pinus > Pinus tabuliformis. The sequence continues at coordinate 1,216,917,022 of CM062817.1, read as the reverse complement.
AGCTGGAATTCGTGACATTCTTGGTGCTCCACTAGTCGTAAAATTGTAGGGGATGAAAGAGGACATTACGAAATACCTAGTTAGTAGGTATCACGATGGAAAAATTTGGCTACGCCAACCACAATCCACCTAATAATTGGGCTACCTTACAAAGGAATCAAGGTATGAAATACAACTGATGTTAATAAGTGGCTCATGAAGTTTGTTGGGGGTTCTTCAGGTAAACATTTGTGAGATCTGGTATCAGTCAAGTCAAAGATTCCCTTGTCAAATGGATTTTCACAATTTTTTCCTTATGCCTCACCTTAGTCGGTCGAATCTTAGACATTAAACTCACAATGCTTGAAGCCATAAGTGAGATAGTGAATTATAGATAGGAATACAATTGGGTAGACCACATAGCTGACCTTGTCAAAGCCAACTACCAGGACTATCAAAATTTTTCTAAGTCCATTGACTTTCCCTCTTTGTTAAGTTGGATAGCTATGAAGCCTAGCCCACCCATTGGGGAGGAAGAATTAATTAAGAAGGATACACCCCTTATGAACAATTTTATAATTTTTTCCAATAGTTGGTTGGGGAAACCCTAGTCATTAAGTCCCATTGAGACTTTTAGAAATTGGCTCTTGAATATCAAGAACAATTCTAACAAATGGAGGGTCCCTCAACATTTCCATCGAGTTCTTCTCCCTTGCTCCTATGTCTAGTTAAGCCTAGATAATACCTATGTCTAGTATAAAAATCTCGCTGATGTTGACTCTTAGGAAATCACCTACAAACCATCTATTGACCAATTATTTGATGAACTGGTGTCAACATTCTAACACCAACTATGTCATTCCACCTATAGTTTTCAACCCATCCCATGAGATCATCACCCCTTTGTAGGATGTTGAAGTCAAAGAATGAGTTCAAGTTGCCTTATATTTACAACCATTTAAAGTTAACCTGTTAGTGCCCTTCCGTGAATCTTCACAGAAGTTCACCCATAAAGAATCTACTAGTCCTAAGCCCACCACATCCAAAACCAAGTCCTATTAGTGGTAGAAAGTTCTCAAATAAATCAAATTAGATGATCCTAAAAAGCAACAGCAACTAGACAAAGTCATAAAGCAACTGTAACTAGAAGAAAAAGTAACCAAGAAGAACTAGAAGGCTAAAAACCCTTCTATCAAGACTCAAATTCGGGATGCCCTAAAAGATGCCAAGAATGTTCTTTCTTATAGTATTCAGAACAAAATGGATGATGTTAATAAAAAAATTAAGAAAAATGCTAGCGCTACATCCCAACAATAGAAGCACAATGGCATCGAAGTCCATTCTCACAATCAGTCAGGCTAGAATCCCACTGTAACTGAGATTGATTTGAAAAATGATACTCATATACAATCCTTGACCCATGTCTTAGAAGAGAACCATTAGTTGGACCATGAGCAGTCTGATAAGGAACAATTTGAAGAAAAGCAGTTTGAAAAGAAAATAGTTGAGAAACATCAATATGAAAAAGAGCGGTCTAAGAAAATTCAATCGAAATAGGACCTGTTGAGGCAGAATCAACCAGAGCATACTCAATCAGAAAAAAACAAGTTGGAGCTAAACCATTCATATGAAGATTATTCTAAGTTAAATCCATCACACTAGTGCAAAATGGCTAATTAGTTACTAAAACAGCAAAAATTTTCATATAAACGACCATTTTTCAGTCAGTGACCAATAGTAGCTAATTTACCGTATCTTATAACGTGACCAAATTTTAGTCATTTTTAGCTTAGTCATTAATTGGTTGTCTCAATTCTATCACCTAGTAGTATATTTAGTCATCAATTTAGTCATTAATTGCCACAATTAATGACCATATATACAACAAAATATATTACTATATGATCATCCGAGAAAACTAATTAATAACCAAATAAATATGACCAAAATGTTGGCCATGTTATAAGATACTGTAAATTAGTTACTAATAGTCATATATATGCAAATTTCAGTCATCGTTTGGAATCAATTAATGACCAAAGAAATATTACTCAATTTTGGTCGTGTTATAAGTTACTATTAATTAACTACTAATGGTCATATATATGAAAAATTTAATTGTCATTTGTCACAAATTTATCATTTACAGTAATCGTTTAACTTTTTTTGGTAGTTTCTTATTCGTTATATAAATGATTAATTTAGTAGTTTATATTCATTTCATTTATTTTCATTAATAATCATTATAAACGACTAATTTAGTCGTATATTCATTTTATTTGTATTCATCATTAATCAATATAAACTAATAATTTATTAGTTTTAGATTGCTTTTATGTGTTCATTATTAATCAACATTAATTAATTAGTATGATTTTGTGACTAAATTAAAAAAAATGTCATACAATGTGCACGGGTTCATCAAATATGAAAATGAAAAGTTACATATGTTAATTATAATACTAAACAATATCACATGTAACTATAAATACTTTAAACCACATAAATTATATTATATGAAATGTCAAGTATTACAATATGAGTTTCCAACTTAATATTGGTTGGAGTACAATTTACAAATGAAATGTTATTTCATCACTACAAAACATTATCATTGTGTTGCCAAGGCATTGCAAGTGAATTAACCAACTCTTAAGACTTGACCATCAATCTTTATGTATGTGTCTTATGCGGGATATTGGCTTTAAGGGTATCACTAGACCAATTCTCTTCTCTCTCTTTTTTCATTTGTCACTCCAGCGTTATTGTTCTCCTCTTTCTTCAAATCCTACTACTTATCATCAATACTGAGTTCCTTTTTTGAAAAAAATAAGATACAATGCAGAGTGTAAGACATGAAATATTTTTAAAACTAGAATATAAACTAAAGTATATTATAAATGATTTCTATGACATATACCTCAGCATCGACAATGTTAAAGCAATTTTTCTCCATAAAAGCAAGAAACATGAAACATTTTCTTCAGTTGAGCAATAGTGACCACTATGTGGCCATATGACCTATATAAACAAATAAAATAAAATGGTGCATAGAAAAGAACACCTTAGTAAATTATTATTCAACCTTCAGGAAAATCTTAGGCACAATCATGCCAACTATGTTATATGTTAAAAAGCTCAAGCTATAAATAACTTGTGAAAATAAATCATATGAGGTGTGAGGCCTAATCCTCATCGTTTAATTTGTAACAACATTTCATTCTTTAACGTGTGATATTGGTCAAGTATATGAACAACATGTGCTCAAATAACAACACAAAAGTAAACTTTTCTAATAGTCATGAAATTATTTCAACACAAAATATTTAAAAGGATTTCAATCAATATCATGTAATACTAATTACACCTTCAAGCTTTGGTTGTTGCTTAAATGGACATGATACCAAGTATTTTCAATTTCATAGTTAAAATACAAAGCAAAATCAAAAGAAACGTTCAAAATACAATCAAATAATAAAGAGAGGATATCATGGAATGGCCATTACAATTATAAAAAAAATTGTTTACCTGTCCATTGATGTCTTTTCAAACATTCCTAAAACATTTGCTTGCCAAAATAACCATGAGGTGAAATAATCACAACATTGAAAACATCTATGGACAAGATATGCTCAAATCATTTTTAATTGTCACTTAAAAAATAATTGAAACAAGATATAACATTGATCTCAAACAACTTACAAAAAAAATCCTTAGTGGCACAAACTCTCCCAGTATCTGTATCAGAGATTAGAATAAGTATGTATACTCCTTTCAGGACTATCTTTTATATTCCACTTGTCTTTGGTAAACTTCAACAACATATTACACTCTTTAAATGGAAAACCAAATATATTTCAGCAAATAGAATAAAAAGTTAAGAGTGAAAGGCATATAGACACTAATACCATTGAACAGACAATGTGTTGCCAATAAGCAGATTGTTTTCAATAACTTAAAGGAGGACAAAATACCAACCTAAGTATTATTTAAGTGCCTTTTGAAGATTTCCATACTTCTTTCCCACAGACTCTTTTAACATGCATTTGAAAGATCGGGTAACAAAGTTACCTATAGCTCCAACCATTGAATTAAAATAAATAAATGTTATTTTCAACCTCTTGCTCTTGGGATTTTTGTTTTACATTGCCCCTATTTCTAAGTGTGTTGTCCCATGATCCAACCTACACAGGGAAAACAGATATATTCAGATGTTGACTATAGTGGAAATAAAATGTAAAACCCACTCAACATGATATGTACATGACATAGGTATAATGAACTAGTACAATAGAAACATGCTAAATTAGAAACAAGAGATGATAAAAACAAATAATGGAACATTGTTTCCTGCCACGGAATCTTATCTAGCCACAGTAGTTGGAAGGATTCCATGTATCAACATATGCTCCTCTTTGGTACATGCATTTCCTTATTCCATGAAATCTTGCATATCTACTTCCCTCTTACTGGAAATGACCCTCAATCCCAAAGCTCAAGGATAGTGAGAATCGAGCTTCTAGAGGCATGCATGCAAGTTTGTATTCACGTCAAACTAGTGAGCGTGGCAATGACATTGGGATTTGTCATTCTTGGCTAACATTGTTTTCTTGGAACACTGTTCTTGGTACCTGGGATTTCTCATTCTCATTCTTGTTAAATGTTTCTTGCATTAGTCATCATAGAAATCTTGATGTCATAAAGTCAAATAGAGATCAAAATTTAACCATAACTCCTATAGTCAAATATTAAGGTCCAATTTACATAATGCATTTTAAGGAATTTCCCACCACATCCCCAAATTAAATAAATATATTACCATGTTTCAATGGTAAATTTCCAATTTAAGATCCTAATATCATAAACTATAATCAATATGACCATCTTCACATCTTGCATCACAAAAATAATTCTCCTTATATAATGACCCAATTTTAAAATTAAAATCATAACCTTCAAAGTTGTCAATGACAACCATCACTCACTAGCCTCAAATGAGGGTATATATATTATGGCTTTAAATGACAACTATAATCTAATTGAAAGATACAATTTATGAAGCATGCATAAAAATTTGAAGATGTAGTCAATGTGAAGTATGTAATTTATACAACATATTTTAAAATTTAAAGATAAAAAATAAGTAAAACTAATACAAATTTAAATTTAAAAAGTTTACATAAGTACATTTTTTTTACCCAAAACCTTATACATTTATAAAATATCAAACATGAATTAATCACTTTAATATTTCAAACTTCATATAAAAACAATTCCTCACTAAGTCATTCACAATTACTTCCTATAAACCAACATACTAACCATAACTTAAACATTTGTATAATATCCTCTTCCATGAAAGGACCTTTATACATTAGATAGTGTACAATTCCAAATCTTGCCTTGATCTATTCACTTGTTGCTTTATGTAAAGAAATGAAGTACTTTGTAATAGTGTGGGAAGGATAATTTCAATGCTTGCTTGCCCCCCTTTCTTGTCCAATCAAGAAATTGAGACCATGTTGGTTGGAAGAATAATTAGGAAAAGGTCTTTAAATACGATTTGAGAGCTATCAAAGGCGTGGTTATCATGGTTCGAGTATGAATTTCTCAAAGGGTATATGTCGTGCATTTGTCATTAGGAAAGTGGTTAACTGAGAGCATCTCATTTCATTCTTCTCTATTGTCATATATGTCCCTCCATCTATCCATTTCTCCATCCCATATTCCATCCATCCAAACGAGACTTTATCTCTAATGTCCCAACAAGAATGGATCTCCCCAAGGCCATAGTAATCTGGCAATGAAATGAAATATCTATGAAAGGGAAAGCCCTGACCCCACTAACTCTCTGGGCTATTGGAACATTTTTCCCTCCAGCCCTCTATCCATCCATGTGTCATAGTTCAAATTTATTCAGGGCAATTCTAGGATCTTTGCTAAAGAAAGGTAAACCCTATAATTGGTACAAGAAAATTGCCAGGAATAAGAAAATCATTAATGGAAAACGCACAATATCCTATTCAACTTTCTGTGAAAATTATTTTTATCCACGGAATAAGAAACAATGTTTTTGAAAAAAATAACAAAATAGTGGATTATGAGTAAGTAAAGTAAATTAGTGAACAAATCAAAACGAAGATATGTGCAAAATTACGTGCAGAGGAGAAGTGTCAGAATCTGATTTTATGTTCTAATTGCATCCTTTTCTGTAATGGGATGCAGAAAATAGGCCATGTAATAGATGAATTGTTTCCACTTTGATATTGCAAAGTTCATATTTGTATAACAGGGAACCATAGTGAACATCTAGGGTGGGATAAATTATTCCCACATGAAAATATGAAAGATACAGTGTCTTTGATTGTGAAAGGCATGGCAAGAAACATAGTGAGATGAATAAGAAAATCATACGGTTAAGAATAAGAAAATCACTAGTTCAATTTCCATTATGAGCATTGATATAATCTAAAATCACTCAGGTGGTTGAGATGTTGAACTTTAAAGGGCACCAAACATGCAGATCCACTGAAAATCCAGCCCCACCACAGAGATTTGATCGTTGCTACCATTATAGAAATAGTGCCAAGCTGTAAAATAATGTCAATTATCAAGGAAGGATCTATGATCTATAACTGCTAGGGTTTACCACCAAAGCACCCAAAACCCCAAATTTACCACCTCTTCAATTTAATCATTTTTTTCCCTAGTAATCGATCTAATTCCAGTCCACATATATATACCATGCCAGAAAAACCTTCTCAATGAGAGATGAAATTTTGATGAGAAATTAAAAGTAGAGGAAGAACTTAAAAATAAAGCAAGAAAATTGAATTTTAAAAAAAGAGAAAAACAAGGAGAGTGAAATATACCTTCAAATCCCAACAATTTGAACTGTAGAAACAGAAGATTCGGGAAGGCGTGGAAAGATGGCCGAAGGATGGCTGGTAGAATTATGTAAATGGGAGATGCTTATTGATCTCACATGCATGTGTTGCAATCAATCCAACTTGAAGCCTTCCTTTGTTTCATATGATCCCTCTATTCATTGCTTTCCATAATAAAAATGTTGATTTCTAACCATAACATCTGACCTGTTATGACAATTTAGTGAAATATTTTAAAATAAATTCAAAGAATATTTATCAATTATATAGTCCACTAGGAGAAATCAGGTAAGTACTTTTTCAAAGGAAAATCCTTGCATCCAAATAAAGCTAAGAAGAGTAACTTGCATAAAGTTTAGCAAAACGATTTGGCTTATCCCATGACCAAAATAAAAAATTACATTTGGATTTGTTGAAAATGTTATGCTTCCTAGACCTGTTATTGAAAAGTGATTATTTCAAAGTTCATTTAGGAGGCAGTTTAGTCTGCATCAACAGCTCAGTACATGGCTTCCAAAATACTAAATAAAGGATACCTAATGTAAATATGAACACTAGTAAGAAGTTGTTGGAGGCACTGCCAATATTATAACCTCCATAACTGGTTGATCCATGATAGGAGCCAACCCCATAGAAAGACGATTGTAGGCTTTTGGATGGATATAAATGAGATTTAGAAAAATATGATGGGTTGTTTCCAACATCATAAGTTGATTGATATATGCCTTGGCTTCCCCAGTCATATACACACTAACTAGGTAATTTGTAAGATTGGATATTGGATATGTCTTGGCCTCCCATGTCATATACACCCTGACTAGGTAAATTATAAGATAAAAAACTAGCTATTAGAGCAGGACATTGTGACTTAGAAAAAATGGATGGGGCAGAAGCACTGGGATGGGTAGGTTTAGTGGGGAGCAACAAGGAAGAATTGGAAAGGGAAAAGGAATTAGGAGGGGTACTTTTAGGGAGCATCGATGAAGAATTGGGAAGGTAAAAGGCACTAGGAGGGGAAGGTTTAGGGAACACTGAACCAACAACACCACCAACACCACCACCATTATCATTGTTAAGACGAGCCCATTTAGTCTCAGTCCTAATGGCTTCTGTAGATATTTTCCTCTCTTCCATGTCTTTCTATAACTGAGCCACATGTTTTTCAAGATATTTAGTGGGTATCTATGATTCAAGTTTGTGCACTTTAATGCACTTTATTAAATTTTCCAGTGAATGAATTTCTTTTGAGGTTGTTGATCAATTCTACAATAATACATGGAAGCATTTAGAGAATATGTCTAATGAAAAGTTAATATTTTGATAGTTTATACCGACAAGGAAGCATGAACCACACCAATAAGAATGAGAATACCAATGAACCAACTTTATCTCTCTATGTTTTTTCTATTTCCTTTTATTATTTCCTTTGATGCTCAAAATATGCCTTCAACAAAGGCACAGGTGGAAATTTTTCTACAAGTCCAAATATAAAGACAAACAGTAAATCATCCATTTTCCTTTGACTGCGTAATTGTTCCACAACATCTGCAAGAAACAAGACTAAACATGTCATGCAGGACAAAAATCAACCAATTGAAAGCCCATTAAGTCTTGAAAACAACTTGTATAAAGAACAACTTTGTAAGAAAAAACAAAATAATTTAGAGCACAAGAGTCAACAAGTTAAGAAATCTTTCTGCTGAAGGCATATTAAGCATAATAATCATATATTTCTAAAGAATGAAATCATCATCCAACTAGTAAAAAAACCTTTCATATGAAGGCATAACAAGCATAATAATCATCTATCTGAAGGATGAAATCATCAGCCAAGCAGTACTTATACATAAAAATACACATCAACTTGTAAAAAATTGAACAAGGAAAAAAATCGTTGCAAGTAAGCTTAGCCTCGGGTTTGATAAGGAGTATATTAACATTCGTTTGATCTCAAGAATTAGATGCATAGTTCAAAAAAATATTTCTATGCATTTGGACAACTAATCTAAGAAAATTACAAGTAATCACCTATAAATGCACCTATTATTGACACATTCACATCAAAATTATTGCTCAACAAACAAGCCAATAAAAAAACTACTCATGGATCCTTGGCCATTTCCTAAAGAGGTAAGTAGAGAATACTTTCATAGGTCAGACAGAGAGCATATTTTGACATGAGGATACATCATACCTGATGTGAAATGGGGTCTATGGGAGAAAAAATATATACAGAAGTAAGCTTTTTATGGCTTTAGAGGGCCACACTAACTCAGGCTTGTAGTTTAGGACAATTGAAAGTCCACCAATAAAGCTTGTAGTTTAGGTAATCTAATAGATGAGCTCAAAAAAGGTGGGATTCTCAGTCAAATCCAATTGATCCCTCCAAATTTTTGTGCATATTCCACAAAAGAGAAAGGATTTTTTTCAATGAGTGGGCTCTCTAGTTATTGAAAAATTCTAGGCTCTTGTCTTTATTTATAGGTAGGTGGAATATAAATGAATGTCAATTGTCCTAATTCCAATAAATTATAGGTTTGGCATAATAGGTCAACATAGACAGCATAGGTTATTCTTTAAGCACTCACTCCAGACTTGGATTGAATATGTTTAATTTGAAGCCTAATAGTTTAAGCTAGTTGGAGGTAGTTTGGAGTAAAAAATAATAGTCTAAGTACTCATTGGTTCAAATAGGTAACTATTCTATAACTATATAAAGAAATATAATGATAAATAATTTTTCTCCTCTTACAATTTGTCTATTTGGATTGAGGACGATAGGCTTGACTCATGGGGGAATATTCGACTGGATAAAGGAAGCTCTGTCGAACATGCAATGGTCACTAGATGACATCGCAACTATGAGGCCACCCAATGCAGACCGATGGTATCCATGGAATTACCCAACCCAGAGGGATCGAAGGAGAAAAAATGATAAAGGCATAGAAGCCATCCTTGATATTAGACTTTTCTTCCTACATAAGAGATTTTATTGACATGGAGGAGTTGGTTGGCACAATATATTCTCCTTCTACACACTAATTGGATTCACATTTTCCCATCGAAAGAAAAAGGAAAGAAATGGAGATCGAATTGACTTAATCATATACTAAATAAAATAATGAAAAAAGTTTTTCATTAAAAAAAAATCTGGGGTCAATGGTCAAAAAAGCACTGGAAGTTTTAGGATCCATTTCATAGCCTCAACACTTGTTTCCTTCACTCGCAGATATGATTCCATGTTGGATCACAGGTGGAACCTAACAATCCATCATGTGATCCATGGATCCTACACATGGGGATGGTAGATTCACTAACACATATTTTCAATGAACCAAAAAATAAACGTAACCATTAGCCAATTCTGATACAAATTCATACTGCATATGTAGAAGAGTTTCTAGTATCCTTTGCCAGATTTATGATTGCGTTGCTAAAATATCTATGATTATCTTTGTAAATGTTTACACTGCAACCATTCTTTTAGTGGTACTCCACAACCCTTTTGCTCAGTCCCCTCAGGGTATCACTCTCACATTCACAAGTTATATCATGAGAACTTAACGAGAAAATATAAATAACGAGATATACAGATTAATTTATTTTGTTTTAAAATGGATTTCATCAAACAGGGGTCAAATGGATTTGGTCAGAGGCACCATTTTTTGTTCATGAGGGTCCACTTAGGTAACGTTCTCTCCCACAACGTGTGTATTTGAAACAAATAAATAATGGATATAAAGAATAATTATATTTATTCTAAAATGGATTCGATATAACATTGTCTTAAGAACCACATTTTTTACTATGGGGTCCACTTATATAATGGTTTCTTCAAGAGTGTGGATTTTAACCATAAGAGCCACCCAATTCACCTTTGCTTCTTCGCAAAAATGTATTGTAAGTTGTTCTTTCGGGAGTGTAAATATAAAATTATCAAATTTCAAGGTTGGCTTCTATGCCTTTATCTTTTATGCTTCTCGATCATCTTATGATCTTGAAAACTAGATATTTTAATTGTGCTGGTCAAAGTAACCATAGAAATAGTGACCACAGAAAAATTAACCCATCAATAGACCCTAGTAATGATAGAGTAAACCTTCATAGAGTAACCATCCCCCACTTTTATCCCCTCACATCTTGTCTCACACGTTATCCACCTTATTACCTCAAGAACAATGTATTATTCACTTTATATTGCATAGAATCCAACAAGCAATCCAACCACCACCCGTAACAGAACCTATGGGTGGAGTTTTGCATTATTATTACTACCTTACTGACTCCTCTCACTTGCAAAATGATTTTATTTGAGCCAACTTCCGCATGTCCAAACCATAAATAGTTTACCTTTGTTAGGCTAGGTGGATTATAATAAATGATTTTCATAGCATTTCACACACTAAATTTTATTTTGCAACACTTTTCACATTAAACTTTATTTTACCAGCTTTCCTCAAATTAGATATTAAAATTGATTTTCAAATAAACTAAAATGGATATACTTTTCACTAATAAAATTTAGTTTTAATTTGCTCCATGGTGTAGATTAGTTGATGATAGAATGGGTTGTTAAGGCATTTCTTATTATGTTATTGGTTTAAACTTTGATTATCTCAGTGCCACATGTGAGGCAATGTGGGTACACTTTGGGGTGAATTTGTTAGTGGATAGAATTGATTCCCTGTCACATAAGTACAAGCTCATTATAGTTGTCGATTTCGCCATATACATAAAATAACAATAACAATAATAATCTTGTTTTTTAATTTTATTGAATAAAATATTTATCAAAATTATGTGTTATTAAAATCACATGATTTTATTGGAGGTAGTTTAGGTTATGTAAATAAGGGAAACTAATTTTCTTGTAAGAATTTTCTAGATTGTGTCACCGATCAAATACTCTCAAAGAAAAAAAAAAGTCTTAACCCCACCCAGAATGCCTAAAAGGAAACTCTCAAGGAAGCCACCCAATGTCACCTTGTTGGCCTTCTCTCACTATTTACACTACACTAAAGGATATCCTTTTCAAGGGGGAAATCTTTCAATATCAAGCTACCACTAGGTCATTGAGTAATGAAGGTAAATTCCTTAACGAAGACTAGTGCTTTGACACTACTCACTCTCAAAGTAAAAGGCCAGGGATAAGTGTTTGAATAGTCAAATAAACCATGAATTATGAACAATTTTTGAATGATTTTAATTAGACAAATATGCTTATTCATGCAACAAAATTATACTTGAAAAACAAAAGATAAAACTTGCTCAATTAAACATATAACATGAGATTCTAGTGAAGCATATATACAATGGCACAACAAAAATAGAAACTGAATCATAAATTGCGTCCATACAAGTAAGGCATTAGATCATTCATTCATTGTATTCATGATCATTGGAGATTGAGAGTTCGTTATCATCATCAAGAGATCATTCCACAATTAAGAGATCATACACCAATAGTATTAACTATGTTTGGGATGACAAAGAGTTATGTGTTTGCGATGATAAATAAAGGAAATATTCAAACTTTTCATTGTTACTAAGGACAATGAAGACAACAAATTTGAATTTGGACCACTTACACATTTGTAACATTCAAATGTCATCCATTTATCATCAATTTATCACCATTTATAGTTGGGTAGTTTGTAACTATAGAATTGTGACCCAAACGATGTATTTGTAACATTCCAAAGTGTGTAATTACAACTAATGAACCATGAGAAATACCATTAGCATGTGAGCACATTAACCACTATGTATTTAGAACAAATTTCCATTAAGACTAGAGATCAATGTAAGTTTTAAAGCACCCCTAAACAATAAGAAATTCCATATGTCAACATCAAATATTTAAGAATTGTGTGCATTGTCTAAACTGTGTGCAGAGTGCACCAATAGTGGCACTATTGGACCTCGATCACTATCTTGTTATGTGTGTTAGGATGTATCATTTAAAATTAGAAAGTGATCATACATCTACAAAAAGGAAAGCAAGTAAATTATCAAGGAAATCTTAAAGATAGTGAATTGTTAGCCTTATGAACCAAGTCATTTCACGTTCCCATGCATTGATTTGTGTAGGGATGTGGTTAAAATGTAAAATGTGCTCAAAAAATATAAGAAATAAATGTATCAAGGACAAAATTTTACCATGATGCAAATTTGTAAACCCTTTTCACAATTATAATTAAAGAGCTTAAATATCAAGGTGTTTCATGCATTCATGTACTCATGTGAAGCTTCAAATTGTTTACTATGCCATAGATATGTTACTTAGATATGTCAAATCCAACATGAACAAGTAAGAATATGATATTGTGTCCTTATAAGTAAATCGTTAATCATTTTTAATTTATGTTAATAAATTTTTTTTTGTCACTTATTATCTAGTCATATATTTTAGACATAGACTAAATTATTCATTTAAGTTGGTCATTTTTAGTTGTGTCACTTAATATCTTGTCATATATTTTATCCCTAGACTAAATTAGTCATTTAAGTTAGTCACTTTTAGTTCCATCACTTAAAATTGGTCAAATTTAGTAGTAATTCACCTGAAATAATTGTGGTGACTAACGTTTTTAGTCACATAGTCACTAATCTCTCATTTTGTACTAGTGGTCAGACATTCACAACAATTCAGAGGCTAATTCAAAAGATGACTCATCCGAACTAACTCTTTATGATGAGACTATCAAAGAGCATCAGACAAAAAGTATTTCAACTCAGTGCATGCATGATAAAATTGTAACATCCTCCTCCCACATCTACCCAAGCAACCATCCATCTGAGATAAACATGAGATGGGAGGACATTATGATACGATTCAACCCCCTAAGTCACATTAAGGAAGTGGAACCAATGGAAACACACCATATATACATTCAACATCATCAAAAAAACCCTCAGAAGACAAGTCATCCACTCGGACAACATGTCCCTGGGTCCCAATATTGTTTTAGGTCTCTTGGGCCATAGCCACCCTCATGCTATGGGCAAGGGAGCGACCAACAACCTAATGTTTCTCTCATAGGCCTTCTTGCCAACAACTATGGACCAAAAGTGTTAGTAGTGTGCCAACAACCCTAGGATTTAAGCCACTTTTTCAGGCTCGGAGTTGAGGACACTGCCCAGAACTAATCCATCTCTTCAAATCAGTAAAGTAATAGGGAAATGAAATTACTAAATCAAATACTTGTTCTAGACCTTGATTGGATCCCTACTAAACATGACAAACATTTCATCAAACATATCATCGACATGTAATCTACAGGTGTAAATAACAGAATTAAGTGTAGGGATCTCATACTTATATGATAATCATTATGAACCATTGTTACCTCATGCCATTTGTTGCCTTATCATCTATTAGGCATAGGCACATTATCCATTCACATACAAGTAAAAAAATGTTGAGATCCATACATAGCCGTTGTCATAAAATTTTCATATAACTAGCATAATAGGAACATAAATAAAATAAACATACCAGCCATCAAATCCATAAATACATCAGTACCTTTACACATGGAAATCAAGGGAAAGGATTTCTCATTAATGAATGCAATGAACCAACTAGAGATGGGACTACCACGTTCCACCCAGCTGTTGAATGGTTGATCCAAATATCTCTTCATCCATTCACCCCCGTGCCATATTCCAAGCATGAATGTGGGATCTCATTGAACACATCAATCAAAACTCATCTAGGGCTTGCAGAGGCCATCGACCTCAACGCATCAAATAGTGATTCCACCTCATGGTTGGACATCACAAAACCATCATTATATTTGTCGCCATCCAAGCCTTCCAGGGCTCATGAGCATTTGTTCGAACCCAGCTTCCATGACTAGTAACTCAACCCAGAGCTTATACTGGGATCCATAGTGTTTGTCCAGCTAAGGCTCCAGGACTAGTAACTCAACCCATGGCTTATACAGGACTCCAGAGCTTTTGTCCAACCGAGGATCTAGGACTTGTAACTCAACCCTCTAAGGGCTCCAGAGCATTTTTCCAACCAAGGTTTCGGGACTAGTAACACCACCCAAGTTGTTACAAGGCTCCAGAGTGTTTGTCCAACCAAAGATCTAGGACTACTAACTCAACCCAAGTTGTTACAAGGCTCCAGATTGTTTTTCCAACCAATGCTCCAAGAACTAATAACTCAACCAGAGGAAAGGAAACATGCAAACCAACTAGAAACAAATAAAATAAACCCACAACACCATGGTTATCTAGAAAATGGAGAGGTTAGGCAAATCCACTGTCAATCTAGGGAATCCTCCATGCCAGTGACAAATCATGACCAAAAAACCACATGCATGTGTCATTCAGGCCAAAACTAGTGAAGAAATCATACATGAAACTTGGTACCTATAAGAAAATCCGATGTAGTTGCTGATCATGATGCCCTCTTGCACTTTCCTACTCTTCCTTTGCCTTCTGTCTCCAAAAATCCAAGTATGCCATACCCTCCAAGTGTTCTCCAAGAAAACTCTAAGTATCCAAGAGTATGAGAGAGAGAGAGAATAATGAAAGAGCTCCAAAACTGAACTGACCAAATCTTGCCCACTTATCCTCAGAAGCCTTTTTATTAATGAGGCCTCTATTTTCTTCATTTTCCATTTTGTTCCTTTATTTTCCTCCTCCAATGCAACATGTTCCCTTTCATCTTCCTTTTCTCGTAATTTCCATTATTTTCATAAATAAAATGTCAATAAGTGCCTCATGCCTTTCCAAAGCCTTAGCCATTTCCTTTGCCAATTTCCTTAGCCATAATAATTGAACCAACACCCATTAGGATGTTTCCCCCACCATTTAGCTTGGAATATGTGTCCCATCATTATGGCCTTATATATCTTTACATGAGCTTTTAACCAAGGTTGTTACAGAACCCCCCGCCCCCCTTGGGGGAACACCATCCTCGGTGTTCAATGACACCTATACCAACAAGACTATTGTAAACAAAACATACTTCCCATGGAGCTTTATAATACAACTCATTGCAATATTTACAATGAAAGACATGCTCAAAAGAAAAACATCATGACAACATACCGCAGAGTGGAGCTTTATAACACAACTCATTACGATATTTACAATGACCACATATACACTTACACATTTGCTTCAACAAAAAAATAACCATATTGTCTATGGAGCTTTATAAATCCATCTTGATATAGTATTTACAATAATGTACACACACACACACATACACACACACACACACACACACACACACACACACACATATATATATATATATATATATATATATATGTATATGCTCAACCAACAAATAAAAGGGTATGATGCCTGCATCCACAACAGGGGAATCCATAGGCTCACACCTCCAGCCTCAAGGTAATATCAGGATTCACCTCCTTCCCAAGAATTCCATCCCTTGGCAAGGATTCCTTGCATCGGAAGATACAAAAACTAAGGCCTATCCCTGCCTCAAAACCATCATATTGGTAATATAATGCTTATGGAAATCAGGACACTATTGGGCACCAGTGTCCCACAATGACCCTGCTCCTGAAGGCTTTGCCATCATATTGTTGCATGTTTCAATTCCTTTGTTGTTGTTTCTAATTCTTGCAGTCGATTTCAACCACTCAACCAAGCGTGTTCATGCATTCATGTTCCAAGCACATAACTTCCATTAGATTCAAAATAAATTGAAATGAATTCACATCATACCTCATTGGTAGCTCGTCAATAAGGTACATTTGCAATCATGTTCACTTTGTGTCACAACAATTCAAACTAGTATATTTGACCAAATCAACATGTATAAAAATATCTCATCAGGTTAGCTAAAAACATAACCATCATAGATCAAAATCATAAATCACATGAACCATCATAAACTAGAATAATAGATCACATATAATCATCATATACCATAATCATAGATCACATGTATAATAAAACTGAAATAATATATTGATACTTATCCTTCATTCAATCCTTACTTCTACCTTTGTTCTTATTTTGTCCGCACCCCAGATTGGTTGCCACAACCGACAAACACCCAGTGTCTTCTCCTCAACCATGTGCACATATACATAGTGTGCATCACACGCATACGACCACACACGACATACAAATCCATGCAATTCATGCACCTACACCTGACATACAACACATACACCTACACCTAGTGTATACAATACAATACATATGCCTACATCCAATCCATAACATAATACATATACTTACACCTAGTGTACAACACAACACAATACATCTATACCTGATATACAGTACCACACAATACATGCATGTACATAATTCACATACATAGTACCACATTCCCTCAACACAGCATGTATGAGATGCACACAATACCACACGTGCACTAGTACCATATGTACAACATGTATACAGTACCACCCGTACACCACACCACCTACACAACATCACATGTACATGGAGCCACCTGCACAACATGTACACAATGCCACATGTACACTACACCACTTGTACAATGTGTACACAATACCACATGTACACAGTACCACACACACGACATGTCAGCGACACCACATGTACATAATGCTACATGCACGACATGTACACAACACCTCATGCACAAAGTGTCACTTGTACAACATGTACACAACACTACATGCACACAGCACCACTTGTACAATCATGCACACCATACCATGTGTACATAACACCAAATGTACAGCATGCACACACCACCACATGTACATAGCACTGCATATCCAACATGTAGATAATATCATCTATAAACAACATGGCATATCCAACATGCATAGAGCACCATATGCACACAACACTACATATCCATCATGCACATAGCACAATATGTATATTGCACCGCATATCCAACATGTACATAGCACCATCAATACCCAACACTGAGTATGAAACATTCATACAACACTATCTGTACTAACACCCTTTACATAACATTGCATAAACAACATATACACACTATATATATATACACAACACTTCATGCACACAACATCATAAATGCAACATGTACAACATGTACGACATATGCACAACAATAATACTTCACATCTAAAATCATATTGTCTCTACCAAGTAACCTTGCTTCTAGTGTCTTATCCATGCTTATCCTAGCATGTCGCAGACCACCCTACTTTCATTTCGCTGATGCATACTTCCAAAATACCTATCATAACATAAACATAGGCATAATATAATCACATAATATCATCCAATAACCACATGATATTGACCTCAAATATTTGTCGTGGCTACTCTTCCACTTGATTCCTCATAGCGAGGAACCTCTTTATGGCATTCTCCTGCGTAGGCAATCATTCCTCCACAAGGAGCATTCCTGATGACCCTGTCAAATAGTGACATAGATACATGGATATATACATATATATACATAAACATTAGCATAAAAAAATCAAGATCCATGATGACCCTGTCTGATAACAATGTACATACATACATATATGCATATAATCATTGGCATAAAGCAATCATGATCACAACATAAATAATAGATATCAAGATCAAGGTTAAGAGAACTTTCTTTATTCATGGACAACATTGAGAACCACCATTCCCAACTTAGTCAATCCATCCAAAATCTTAGGTCCATTTACTTTACCTTTTATGATTACCTTTCTCATGATTATCCTTCTGTCATCCATTTACACCAATGGACCCAACTAGTCCAACTAGTTGCCATAGCCTTACCCTCCATCATGCTTACTCATGCAGATAGCTTCACCTAAATATTACATTACCTTTCGGGTACCATACAACTCTCCTCAGCTCCATCAACTTTCCTCTTTCCCAAAGAATTCCCAAGACTCAAAACATAAAAGGAAAGACAAGAAGCAAACAAGAGAAAACCATCAAATCCAATAGCAATATGACATCACAAGCAAACTAGCATGGTCATGTACTATACAATTCAAAACTACAAATCTTGCACAAGCAAATCACAAAAGACCAAAAGAATGAGACTAACAACAGACACCATGACTCAATCCCCATGATTCCCAAGGAAAGATCAACTTGAGCCTCTTCAAGATTTCATGGCAATTTTGTTTTCCATGCAATTCCTTGCATCATACTACCATAAACACATAACTATTAGTGCATAAATAAACACAAAAATACACCAGTTACCTTACTTTTGAGCCAATCATGTTTCCTTCTACTAACCACATCCATGACATCTCTCAAGGGTCTCCAATTCCCTTGACAAATACACTTGCAACTAAAGAATGGACAATATACCTATCAAGTACAACTTCATGACTATAGCACATATCCACATAATGTGAGAAAAAATCAAGGTTAAGAAGGCTTCATGTATGCAAAGCACTCATTCATTGGGAACTAGGGTTTCCAAACATGGCCAAAGGCATTCTTGTCTAATCCCTTTCTTTTATCTTTTACCGTGTTTCAATCGAGTGTTACTATGCACTATCACATCACCCAATTTTTAGTTATATAAACACATAAACTATTACCTTATCATGCTAACACCAAGCATGTTACCCTGCAACTTTTTACACATGTCAACCACATGTTCCAAATACAAATACAACCATATCTATAAGTTTGAAATCAACTTTTATGAATAATCATGTTATAATCCATAGTCAACTCATAGTCATTAGACATAATGCTACAACTGTCAACTACATTCAAGTACATATCAACTGTCTCAACACATATATGTTAGTAAAATCATCTTAAAACAAGATCATTCGAGCACATACTCATATTATGCAATTCATCAAATGTTCACCTAACTTGCAAACATACCATGTTAAATAAATCAACTATACGACATAAGCAAGCTCGTACCTTAATGTATCCCAGCGGAGGCTATATTGTTTGCACAATCAATCTAGATTAGCATGATATAACTTCACAACATATCAACTCAAACAAAAATAAGATCAAGATATCCATAATAGTCACTAACCAACATGTTCACATCATAAGCTCATAAGTATTTTCCATTCATGCATAACAATCACATATGTACAATCAGTCTAGATTAGTACGACACCATATCACAAATATGTTGGCTCATACCTGAATATCGCAACCATAACCATCAGCATAGTCTAATCCAATTTAACATGATGCATATAACATCAAGATATTAATGTTATAACCATAATCGTTAAGTTAACTAACATATAACAACAATCAATTAACATATAACATGCTCATCAACAACATATGAGCTAATCATCAAGCTAACTATCATATAACAACAACAAGTTAACCTATAGTATACTCATCAAAAACATATAACATGATCATCAAGTTAGATAACATAAAACTAAAATAGAAATGCATACAACCACAGGTTACTATCATCCTTGACAATCTGACACATGTGAATATAACTACACCAGTCAACTAACATCTATCATGAATGCAACCATAACATAAAAATACATGTACATAAACCTAATCTATATAAACCTAATGCACATAGAGATCCTTAACTTACATACATGCATTCCAAACATACCATACCTATATGATGATCTTCTCTCACCCCAAAGTCTAATGTTGCAACCTCATTATGATGATCTACATCTCCTACTCTATCTCAGCCAGCACCTTAGCATCATAACAACCAATAGCATCATGATGACCTAAATTTCATATAATGACTTCACAATGCATATTTGACCTACTATTCATGCATAACTATAACCAAGACCATACATGCGTAAAAACTGCATATATACATATAAAACATGAGTACAAAACCATAAACACACCATTATAGCTAGAGTCCAGTCATCAATGTATGACCATACCAACTACACAAACCATGACCTCATGCACGACAACAACAATCCACCTCACGTGCACTTGATAATATGTGATTACTAATGTGCATAACAATGCATAATCAACCATCCACATATGAAGACATACTCTAAAAAACACTTTCAACCTTCATATGGTGATATCACTACAACCATGATCAACACCATGCAAATGCAAAAATCACATGGACCACATGCATAAGGAAGACATATGCAACCAACATGAATGCATGACCAACACACAACCCAAGGAGAGGACAACTATGCTCTGATACCACTCTGTAACACCCTCCTCCCACATCTACCCAAGCAACCGGTCAACCAAGGTAAACATGCAATGAGAGGTCACTATGATATGATTTGACCTCCTAAGTCAGATTAAAGAAGTGGAACAGATGGAAACACACCATATAGAAACTAAAAATCATCAAAAAAAAACCTCAAAAGAAAATTTAGCCACTTAGAAAGCCTGTCCCTGGGTCCCACTATTGTTTTAGGTCACTTGGGCCATAGTCTCTCTCATTCTATGGGAAAGGAAGCGACGGGAAACCTAAAGTCACTCTCACAGGCCTGTCTGCCAGCCACTGTGGACCAAGAGTGTTAGTGTTGTGCCAGTGACCTCGGGATTTAAGCCACTTTTTCAGCCACATAGCCAAGGACACTACCCAAAACTAATCTATCTCTTCAAATCAGTAAAGTAACAAGGAAATGAAAGTGCTAAATAAAATACTTGTTCTAGACCTTGACCAGAACCCTATTAGCCATGACAGGCATTTCATCAAACATGTCATTGACATATAACCTACAGTTGTAAACAACATAATTAACTGTAGGGATCTCATACTTATCTGATAATCACTAAGAACCATTGTTCCCTCATGTCATTTTTTGCATTATCATCTATTAGGTCATAGGCACATTATCCATTCACATATAAGTAAAATCATGTTGAGAGCCATACATAGTTTTTGTCATAAAATGTGCATATAACCAGCATGATAGGAACATAAATGCAATAAACATATCAACCATCAAATCCATAAATAAATAAATACCTTTACACATGGAAATCAAGGGAAAGATTTCTCATTAATGAATGCTATGAACCAACCGGAGATGGGACTACCACGTTCCACCCAACCGTAGAATGGCTGAACCAATTCTCTCTTCAACCATTCACCCTCGTGCCATATTCCAAGCATGAATGTGGGATCTCATAGAACACATCAATCAAAACACATCTAGGGCTTCTAGAGGCCATCCACCTCAACCCATCAAACATTGATTCCAACTCATGGTCGGACATCACAAAACCATTATTAGATCAGTCTCCATCCAGGCCTTCTAAGGCTCCATAAGGTTTGTTCCAACCTATATTCCAGGACTAGTAACTCAACCCACAACTTATACTAGGCTCTAGAGTGTTTCTCCAACCAAGGCTCCAGGACTAGTAACTCAACCCATAACTTATACTAGGCTCCAGAGTGTTTCTCCAACCAAGGCTCCAAGACTAGTAACTCAACCCATAACTTATACAAAGCTCCGAAGTGTTTTTACAACCAATGCTCCAGGACTAGTAACTCAATCCACCAAGGGCTCTAGGAATTTGTCCAACCAAGGCTCCAGGACCAGTAACTCCACCCAAGCTGTTAAAGGGCTCCAAAGTGTTTGTCCAACCAAGGCTCTAGTACTAATAACTCAATCCAAGTCATTACAGGGCTCGAGAGTGTTTGTTCAGCCAAGGCTCCAGGGACTAATAACTCAACCCAAGTTAAGGAAACATGTGAACCAACTAGAAACAAAGCGAATAAACCCACAACACCATGGCCATCCAAAAAATGGAAAGTTTAGGAAAATCCACTGTCAATCTAGGAAATCATCCATGCTAGTGACATATCATGACCAAGAAATCACAAGCATGTGTCATGCATACCAAAACTAGTGAAGAAATCATACATGTAACTCAGTACCTATAAGAAAATCTGATGTAGCTGTTGATACTGATGCCCTCTTGCACTTTCCTACTCTTCCTTTGGCTTCTTTCTCCAAAAATCCAAGTATGCCACACCCTCCAAGAGTTCTCCAAGAAAACAATAGGTATTGAAGAGAATGAGGGAGAGAGAGAATAATGGAAGAGATCTAAGACTGGACTGACCAAGCCTTTCCCACTGATCCTCATAAACCCTTTTATTAATGAGGCCTTTATTTTCTTCAATTTCCATTATTTTCCTCCTCACATGCAACCTGTTTCCTTTAACCTTCCTTTTCTCCTAATTTCCATTATTTTCATAAATAAAATTCCAATAATTGCCTCATGCCTTTCCAAATCCTTATCCATTGCCTTTGCCAATTTCCTTAGCCATAATAATTGAACCAAAACCCATTAGGATGTTTCCCCCACCATTCATCTTAGAATACGTGTCCCATCAATGTGGCCTTATATAATTTTACATGAGTTTTTAACCAGGGCTATTACAGAACCCTCCCCCTTGGGGAACTCTGTCCTCGGTGTTCAGTGACACCTATACTAACAAGATTGTTGTAAACAAAACATACTACCCATGCAACTTTATAACATAGCTCATTGCAGTATTTACAATGAAAGACCTACTCAAAAGAAAAACATCATGACAACATACCGCATAGTGGAGCTTTATAACACATCTCATTATAGAATTTACAATGACCAGATATACAAATACACATTTGCGTCAACAAGAAAATAACCATAATTTCTATGGAGCTTTATAAATCCAACCCCATACAGTATTTACAATACTATACACATACACATATATATGCGTCTACTCAACCAAAAAATAAAAGGATATGATGCCTACATTCGCAACAAGGGAATCCAGAGGCTCACACCTCTTCCCTCAAGGTAATACTAGGATTCACCTCCTTCCAAGGAAGTCCAGAATCCACTGTAAAGTCAAATATGCATCCAATGTCCAGTGCCAAAATCCTCTCAATGAACAGTTACCGACTCATTTTTCTAGGGTGCACTCATAATGTGCACATGGTTCCATCTAGAAATGCTAATGACCAAAACAAATCCATCACCAGTCTTCCCTTCTCTACTACACAGTCCCTCAAGCAATCTGGTCAACCCTTCTGTGCAATCACTCACCTTCCAAGTTCTGCTTGCACCCCCATCCCAGGCAGCCCATCCCTTGGCAAGGCTTCCTCACATCGGAAGATACAAAAACCAAGGCATATCCCTGCCTCAAAACCATCATACTAGTTGTAGCATGCTCATGGAAATCAATGGACACTATTGGGCACTATTGTCCCACAATGGATCTTCTCATGAAGGCTTTACCAACATATTGTTGCATGTTTCAATTCCTTTGTGGTTCTTGCCAATTCTTGCACTCAATTTCAATCACTCAACCAAACATGTTCAATGCATTCTTATTCTAAGCAAATAATTTCCATTAGATTCAAAATAAATTGAAATAAATTCACATATACCTCATTGGTAGCTCATCAATACAGTACATTTGCAATCATGTTCGCGTCCTGTCACAATAAGTAAAACTAGCATATTTGACTGAATCAACATGTATAAAAATATCTCATCAGGTTAGCTCAAAACATAACCATTATAGATCAAAATCATAAATCACATGTAACCATCATAAACCATAATCATAGATCACATATAATCATCATATACCAGAATCATAGATCACATGTATAATAAACCTAAAATAATATATTAATACTTGTCCTTTAATTGATCCTTACTTTTTCCTTTGTTCTTATTTCGTATGCACAATGGATCGTTTTCCACACATAACAAACAACCAGTGCCTTCTCCTCAATTAGATTCACATATACATAGTGTGCATCACACAGGACATACAACTCCATGAAATACATGCTCCTACACCTGACATACAACACATACACCTACACACAGTGTATACAGTACAATAAATACACCTACATCCAGTGCATAACATAAAACATACACTTACACTTAGTGTAGAACACAACACAATACATCTATACCCGATGCACAACACTACACAATACATGCATGTACATAATTCAAATACATAGTACCACATTCCCTCAACACAACATGTATGATATGCACACAATACCACACGTGCACCAGTACCATATGTACAACATGTACACAGTACCACCTATACACCACACCAGCTGCACAATGTGTGCACAACATCACATGTACATGGTTCCACCTGCACAACATGTGCAAAACGCCACATGTACACTACACCATTTGTACAACATGTATAGAATACCACATGTAAACAGTACCACATGCACAACATGTAAGCGACACCACATGTACACATTTCCACATGCATGGCATGTACATAAAACCTCATGCACACAACACCACTTGTCCAATATGTACGCAACACTACATGCACATAGCACCACTTGTACAATCATGTACACCACACCATATATACATAGCACGACATGTACAACATGCACACAACATCATATGTACATAGCACTGCATATCCAACATGTACATAGCACCATCTATACCTAACACTCAGTATGCAACATTCATACAACACTATCTGTACTAAAACCCTGTACATAACATTGCATAAACAACATGTACACACACACTATATATACACAACACTACATGCACACAACATCATAGATGAAACATGTAAAACATGTATGACATATGCACAATAGTAATACCTCACATCCAAAATCACATTGTCTCTACCAAGGAACCTTGCTTCCAGTGTCTTATCCATGCTTATCCTAGCATGTTGCAGACCACCCTGCTTTCATTTCATTGATGCATCCTTCCACATTACCTGTCATAACATATATATAGGCATAATATAATCACATAATATTAACTCATAACCGCATGATGCTGACCTCAAATATTTGTTGTGACTACTCTTCCACTTGATTCCTCATAGCCAGGAACCTCTTCATGGCATTTTCCTAAGTAAATTATCATTCCTCCACAAGGAGCATTTCTGATGACCCTATCAAATAGTGACAGAGATACATGGATACATAAATACATATACATAAAAATTAGCATAAACAATCATGATCCATGATGACCTTGTCAGATAACAACGTACATACATACATATATGCATATAATAATTAGCATAACATAATCATGATCAAAAAATAAATACTAGATATCAAGATCAAGTTAAGAGAACTTCCTTTATTCATGTAAAACATTGAGAACCACTGTTCCCAACATAGTCAAGGCATCCAACATCTTATGTCCATTTACTTTACCTTTTTTGATTACCCTTCTCCTGACTATATTGGCATCATCCATTTACACCAATGGATCCAACCAGTCCAACTGGTTGGCATAGTCGTACCCTTCACTGTGCTTACTCATGCACAGAGCTTCATCTGAATCTTACATTACCTTTTGGGTACCATATAGCTCTCCTGAGCTCCATCAACTTTCCTCTTTCCCAAATAATTCCCAAGACCCAAAACATAAAAGGAAAGACAAGAAGCAAAGAAAAGAAAATCATGAAATCCAATAGCAATACAACATCACAAGCAAGCTAGCATGGTCATGTACTAGACAAAACAAAACGACAAATCTAGAACAAGAAAATCACAAAATACCAAAAGAATGAGACTAACAATAGACACCATGAATCAATCCCCATGGTTCCCAAGGAAAGATCAACGTGAGCATTCTTCAAGATTTCATGGCAATTTCGTTTTCAATGCAACTCATTGCATCATACTATCATAAACACATAATTGCTAGTGCATAAATAAACATAACAATACACCATTTACCTTACTTTTGTGTTAATCACATTGCTTGCAACTAACCACATCCATGCCATCTCTCAAGGGACTCTAATTCCCTTGATAGATCCACCTGCAACTAAAGACTGGCCAATATACCTGTCAAGTAGACGTTCATGACTATAGCACATATCCACATAATGTCAGAAAAAATCAAGTTTAAGAATACTTCTTGTATGTAAAGCACTCATTCGTTGGGAATTATGGTTTCCAAACATAGCCAAAGGAATTCTTGTCCAATCCCTTTCTTTTACCTTTTACTTTGTTCCAATCGGGTGTTACTATGCATTGTCACATCACCCAACTATTAGTTATGTAAACACATAAAATATTACAATATCATGCTAACACCAAGCATGTTACCCTGCAATTGTTTACACATATCAACCACATGTTCCAAATAACAAGACAATCATATCTATCAATTTGAAATCAAATTTTACAAATAATCATGTCATAACACATAGTCAACTCATAGTCATTAGACATAATGCCATAACTGTCAACTACATTCAAGTACGTATCAACTATCTCAACACATATATGTTAGTACAATCGTCCTAAAACAAGATAATTCAAACACATACTCATATTATGCAATTCATCAAATGTTCAACTAACTTGCAAACATACCATGTTAAATAAATCAACTAGGAAACATAATCAAATAGTCAAGCACCAAATATACGACATAAGAGAGCTTGTACCTTAATGTATCTCAGGGGAGGCTATCTTGTCTACACAATTAATCCAGATTAGCATGATATAACTTCACAACATATCAGCTCAAACACAAATAATATCAAGATATCCATAATAGTCATTAACCAACATGCTCACATCATACGCTCATAAGCATTTGTCTTTCATGCATAACAATCACATACATATGATCAATCTAGGTTAGTACGACCATATCACAAATATGTTGGCTCATACATGAATATCTAAACGATAACCATATGCAGAGTCCAATCCAATTTAACATGATACATATAACACCAAGGTAATAACATTATAACCCTAATCATCAAGTTAAATAACATATAACAAAAATCAATTAAGATATAATAGGATCATCAACAACATATGGTCTAATCATCAAGCTAACTATCATATAACAACAAAACGTTAACCTATAACATACTCATCAAAAACATAAAACATGATCATCAAGTTATCTAACATAAAACAAAAATAGCAATGCACACAACCACAGGTTACTGCCATGATTGAAAATCTGGCACGTGCATATAACTACATTGATCAACTAACATCTGTCATGAATGTAACGATAACATCAATATACATTTACATAAACTTAATGTATATAACCCTAGTCCATATAAATATCCTTAACTTACATACATGCATTCCAAACATACCATACTTGTATGATGATCTACTATTACCCCAAAGTCTAATGTTGCAACTTGATTATGTTGATATGCATCTCCTGCTCTATCTCAGCCAACACCTTAGCATCACAACAACCAATAGCATCATGATGACCTAAATTGCATACAATGACTTCACAAGGCATATTTGACATACTATTCATGCATAACTATAACCAAGACCATACATGCATAACAACTGCATACATACATATAACACATGAGTACAAAACCATATACACACCTTTCTTGCTAGAGTCCAGTCATCAATGTATGACCATACCAACTACACAAACCATGACCTCATGCACGACAACAACAACCACCTCACGTGCACTTGATACTATGTGATCACTAATGTGCATAACAATGCATAATCAACCATACACACATGAATACATACTCCATGACCACACTTTCAACCTTCACATTGCGACATCACTACAACCATGATCAACACAATGCAAATGCAACGAGAACATGGACTACATCCATAAGGAAGACATATGAAACCAACATAAATGCATGACCAACACACAGCCCAAGGAGAGCGCAACCACACTCGGATACCACTATGTAATGCCCTCCTCCCACATTTACCCAAGAAACTGGCCAATTAGGGTAAACATGTGATGAGAGGCCACTACGATATGATTTGACCTCCTAAGTCACATTAAGGAATTGGAACCAATGGAAACATACCATACAGACATTCAACATCATCAACAAAACCCTCAGAAGACAAGTCAACCACTCAGATAGCCTATCCTTGGGTCCCACTACTATTTTTAGGTCTCTTGGGCCATAGTCTCTCTCATGCTATGGGCAAGGGAATGAGCAACAACCTAAAGTTGCTCTTACAGGCATGTCTTCCAATAATTGTGGACCAAAAGAGTTAGTGTTGTGCCAACGACCGCTGGATTTAAGCCACATTTTGAGGCCCAAAGCCTGGGACACTACCTACAAATGATCCATCTCTTCAAATGAGTAAAGTAACAAGGAAATGAAAGTAATAAAGAAAATACTTTTTCCATACCTTAACCAGATCCCTAATAGCCATGACAGGCATTTCGTCAAACATATCATTAGCATGTAACCTACAAGTGTAAACAATAGAATTAAGTGTATGGATCTCATACCTATCTGAGAATCACTATGAACCAATTATCCCTCATGCCATCTTTTGCATTATCATCTATTAGGTCATAGGCACATTATCAATTCACATACAAGTAAAAACACGTTGATATCCATACATAGCTATTGTCATAAAATGTTCATATAACTAGCATAATAGGAACATAAATACAATAAACATATTAGCCATCAAATCCATAAATACATTAGTACATTTACACATGGAAATCAAGGGAAATTATTTCTCATTAATGAATGCAATGAACCAACAGGAGATGGGACTACCACATTCCACCCGACCATAGAATGGTTGAGCCAAATCTCTCTTCATCCATACCCCTGTGCCATATTCCAAGAATGAATGTGGGATCTCATAGAACATATCAATCAAAACTCATCCAGGGCTTCTAGAGGCCATCCACCTCGACCCAACAAACATTGATTCGACCTCATGGTTGTAAATCTCAAAACTATCATTAGATTAGTCCCCATCCAAGCCTTTTAGGGCTCCAGATCATTTGTTCCAACTCGGCTTCCAGGACTAGTAACTCAACCCACAACTTATATTAGGCTCTAGAGTGTTTGTCCAACCAAGGCTCGAGGACAAGTAACTCAACCCATAGCTTATACCAGGCTCAAGAGTGTTTGTCCAACAAAGGCTCCAGGACTAGTAACTCAACCCACCAAGGTCTCCAAAGTGCTTATCCAACCAAGGCTCCAGGACTAGTAACTATACCCAAGTTTTTACAGGGCTCCAGAATATTTGTCCAACCAAGGCTCCAGGACTAATAACTCAACCCAAGCCATTACAGGGCTCCAGAGTGGTTTTTGAACCAAGGTTACAGGAACTAATAACTCAACCCAAGCTAAGGAAACATGCAAACCAAACATAATCGAAGAAAATAAACTGACAACACAATGGTTATCCAGAAAATGGCAAGGCTAGGAAAATCCACTGTCAATCCAGGAAATACTCCATGTCAGTGACATATCATGAGCAAGAAACCACATGCACGTGTAATGCATGCAAAAACTAGTGAAGAAATCATACATGCAACCTGGTACTTGTAAGAAAATCTAATGTAGTTGTTGATCCCGATGCCCTCTTGCGCTTTCCTACTCTTCATTTGCCATTTTGCTCCCAAAGTCCAAGTATTCCACACCCTCCAAGAGTGCTCCAAGAAAACTCTAAGTATCCAAGAGTATTATAGAGAGAGAATAATGAAAGAGCTCCAAAACTGAACTGACCAAATCTTTCTCATTGATCCTAATAAGTCTTTTTATTAATTAGGCCTTTATTTTCTCCATTTAACATTATTTTCCTTTATTTTCCTCCTCACATGCAACCTGTGCCCTTTCACCTTCCTTTTCTCCTAATTTCCATTTCCAAAGCCTTAGCCATTGCCTTTTCCAATTTCCTTAGCCATAATAACCAAATCAACACCCATTAGGATGTTTCCCCCACCATTCAGTGTGGAATATGTGTCCCATCACCATGGTCTTATATCTTTTTACATGAGTTTTTAACCAGGGTTGTTACAGAAACCTCCCCCTTTGGGGAACACCGTCCTCAGTGTTCAATGAGCATCAAAAAAAAATTATGCCAACTGAGCACCTACATGATAAAATGACTGAGATATCTATTTCCAGCGCATCACTATTAGAAATCCACCAAGTACCAAAAAAGTTATGACTCCAAACATGACTGCAGAGCTTGCTACAAAAACCACTCTAGCAGCCAAGGAAAAGAAGAAGCAAGTCAATGTTACTACTAAATATGACGACATCAATATTTCTAATGATAAACAAATATTTCAAGTTATAGAGAAATTTGTTAAGGCTTCCAAGGAAAGACTGCGGAAAAGGAAGAAAGATACCAACACGCTCCAACAACAACAAGAACGAGATGGGGATATTTTGTTTTCATGGAAACACTAGGAAATCGAAAAATTATAGATTCCAACTCTAGCCAATATTGAGGATCATCTCAACTAAGAAAGTTGAGAGGCAAGAAGAGAGAAAAGTTGCAACTCAGTAGTTGTGTGTGTGAGAAAGATTTATGAATAGAATTTTTTTGTGTGTGAATTTTTTCTTTCCTCCTGTGTGTTTCCAACATCACTTACCTCACCATATTGTAGTTTCTTTTCCCCTTTCATCATGTCACCTACATCACATCAAAAATCAAGTGTGGTGGATTTTCACCTTCCTCGTAACCATGAGAGGAGGGATATTATTTTTAATTCCCGCATGATCTTCTAAAACTAGAAATGCCCATGGTATACCCCTGTGGTTTATGGTTTCAATAATATAAATCCATGGTTGAATAAGATTGATCGCTATGAAAATTAGAATTCCAATGGGTTTCTTGTTGGAAACAAATGTGATTTGGTTGCTAATAGAACTGTTTATTAAAATACGGCCAAGGCATTTATGGATGAGATTGGAATTCCATTTTTTTTGGATTTTGGAGTTGGAAAATCATGCATCCACATAATATTTGTGATGAATTTTATCTGGAGAGCTACATTAGTACACTAGGGGTTTATTTTTAAAATTTGAACAATGAAGTAGGATGGAAAGACTCACAAAATTCAATTTTCAGATACAGTAGGGAAAGAATTATTTATAACAATCGCAAGTAGCTATTTTATCAGTATAACTCCATACAATTGGTTATGTTACTACCTAGATCTAGGAACATGTGTGAGGATATATTATGGAAGTGTTCTGTTTCACCATTAATTTATGATTTTGTGAAAGCTTAAGGAAAGAGGTTGATACTTCAAGTTGAGTTCCATCATTAGCATTATTAAAAGAGTGACTTTCAACTTAGTCAATCATGTCTACTAATCTTATGACTGTTATGAACCAGCTCAAGAGAAGATAGAAAAGATAGATCAACGCCTTAGAATCTAGCCTCTTCGAGGGGGCAACCTCCTTTACATTACATAAATGAACAATTCTTGGATGATTCAGATGACAAAACCTCCTTTCTATATATAGGAGTCTAAGGAGTCACAATATAATCCAGCCAACCTAACAATAATAATATAAAGCCACAAAAATAACAATAGAGGGATTCTATGGGGCACAAAAATAACAATATGGGGGTAATAGGGGCACAACAATATAAATAAGGGGTATAACTACAATAGTAATGGGGTAATCACTAGTATTATAGGGACCCAACATGCCCCTCTCCTTCAAAAAAGTGTTGTCCTCAACGCTTGAGTAGTTCTGGATACTTCTGCATAAAATTCTCATCCTCACATGTGGAATCTTCAGCAGATAAGTTCTTCCACTTGATAAGATACTCTGAAATTGATCGATTTCGTAGCTGTCGAGTTCTTGTTTCTATGACTGCTTCCAGTTCCAATATAATTTTTCCTTCCTCGTCAAGTTCTGGCAATATTGCTTGAATTGGGAGCTTGTCGCCTATAACCTTCTTTAAACATGAAACATGGAAAACTGGATGCAATCGAGAAGTTCCAGGAAGCTCCAATTTGTATGCCATAGTACCAGTCTTTTGCAACACCTTGTATGGACCATAATACTTTGGTGATAATTTATTATCCTTCTTAGCTTGCTTTAGGGACATTTGCTTATATGGTTGTAGCCGTAGGAATACCCAATCACCTACATCAAAACTTCTTTCACTGTGATGTTGATCTGCCTATTGTTTCATTCTATTTTGTGCCAACACGAGGTTATCCTTTAAGAGTTGGAGGACTTGTTGTTGATGTTCCATGTGATGTTCCACTACCTGAACCTTGGAATTTTCTCTTAAATATGATGTGATGGATGGTGGTTGATACCCATAAAGTGTCATAAATGGGGTCATTTTTGTTGCTGTATGGAAGGAAGTGTTATACTACCATTCAGCCAGAGGCAACCATTTGACCCATTGTGTCTGTTTATCAGATACAAAGCAACGGAGATATCCTTCCAAAAAAAAATTTACTATCTCAGTTTGCCCATCAGATTGAGGATGACGATGAGCTATGAGCTAACTGAGTACCAAGATAAGAAAATAATTCTGTCCAAAAATTTCAGTGAAAATGGGATCTCTGTCACTTACAATAATCTTTGGGTTTCCATGTAGCTTTTGAACTGTTTCCATAAATGCAGTAGAAACTGCACTGGCTTTAAATGGATGTGATAATGCACAATAGTGTGCATACTTGGTAAGTCTGTCAACTACCACCATGATGACACTCTTTCCCTCAGACTTGGGTAAACCTGTGATAAAATCCATTGAAACCTCCTCCCAACGTTGGCTTGGAATGGATAAAGGTTGTAATAGACCTGGTGTCTTAAATGTTTCAACTTTATTTTGTTGGCAAACCAAACATTCCACCACAAACTTTTGAATATCTGATTTAAGGCCATCCCAAAAAAATTCCTTCTTAACCCTGTGGTAAGTTTTTAAAAATCCTGAGCTCCCTCCTAAGGGAGAAGTGTGCAATTCCATAAGAATATTTTGTTTTAGCTGGGAATTCTTACAGAGGTATAAGCGATCTTTGTACCATAACGAATCATTTTTCCAGCTAAATGTATCAGAAGTACTGGAATCTTGTTGTAGCTTTCGAATAAGTGCCCACACTTCTTCGTCATTCTTCCATTCCTTCCTTGCTTCGTTTATCCAATCTAGTTGGATAATAGAAATGACACACAATAATGCTTCCACATCCTCATCCTTTCTTGAGAGTGCATCTACCACCACATTTTTCTTCCCTTTTTTGTAGATGATTTCAAAGTCATAACCCAACATCTTTGTGACCCACTTTTGTTGCTCTTCAGAGGATAATCTTTGTTCTAAAAAGTATTTAAGGCTGTCATGCTCATTTTTTACCTTGAAGTGTCTTCCCATTAGGGAGGATCGCCATTTCTTAAGTGCATGGAGTATTGCCAACATTTCCTTCTCATAAATAGCTTTGCTTAAAAACTTTCCCTTGATTGGACGACTTTCAAAAGAAATGGGTCTTTCATCTTGCATTAGAATAGCACCAATTCCATTTCCTGAAGCATCACATTCCATAATAAAGGTTTCTTTGAAGTCCGGTGTAGCTAAGACCGGTGCTTGGCACATTGTCTCTTTAAGATGTTCAAAGGCCTTTGTTGCTTCCGGAGTCCATGAAAATGAATCTTTCTTCAATAATGTTGTTAGAGGTGCTGCTATTCTCCCATAATTCTTAACAAACTTGCGATAATACCCTGTCAACCCAAGAAATCCTCGCAGATGCTTTATGGATGTGGGGATTTTCCATTCCTTAATGGCTTTAATTTTGCTAGGGTCTACCTTAACCCCTTCATGAGATACAGTATGACCCAAATATTCCACCTCCTGGACTCCAAAGAAACATTTGGATATTTTTGCATATAATTGTTTCTCCTCCAATAGTTGTAGCACCTTATCAACGTGTTCAACATGATCCTTCCAAGACTTGCTGTAGATTAGTATATCATCAAAAAATACTAACACAAATTTTCTAAGGAATGGTTTGAAAATTGAATTCATCAAACCTTGAAATGTTGAAGGTGCATTGGTGAGGCCAAAAAGCATGACCAAAAATTCATAATGACCCTCATGAGTTCTAAATTTCGTTTTCGGAATGTCTTCAATCTTCATTCTGATTTGATGATATCCCAAACGAAGATCCAACTTGGTGAAGTAAATTGATCCATGCAATTCATCCAGTAATTCATCAACGACAGGAATGGGGAACTTATCTTTAATAGTGAGCTTGTTGAGCTCCCTATAATCTGGACACATGCACCATGATCCATCCTTCTTGTGCACCAATACTACTGGAGCTGAGAAAGAACTTTGACTCGGTTGAATTATACCAGCCTCTAGCATTTCTGCAACCATACGTTCAATTTCACTTTTTGGACATAGGGATATCTGTACGACCTGATGTTTGGAGGAACACTTCCTGGAATCAGATGAATAGCATGATCATGATCATGCATAGGTGGGAGACCTTTGGGAGTCTCAAATACCTTGGAATGATTGTTGAGGACTTTTTGGAGATCTGGAGAAATAGATGATTCCAATGTGGAAACATCTAGCGAACATAATTGTGCAATTACACCTCTTTGCTCCTTTTTTAGAAGCTTAGTCATGCAATTAGAGCTGATTATCTTTCCTGGTTTCCCTGCAATACCCCTTAATTCAACTTCCTTTCCTTCCGTAGAAAATTTGATGAAAATTTCTTGAAAATTAAAAGCTATTGTACCCAAGGATTGTAGCCATTGGACTCCTAGTACAACATCAGCACCTCCCATTAGAATGGAAAGCATTGGGCTAGTCAATACATATTCTCCCATGGATAGCTTGATATTATGGCACTTTCCAGAGCAATTTATTGTTCCTCCATTTGCAATCATCACTTGACACTCTAGTGCTGGATATAGGAAGCAATTCAATTCTTTTGCTACCCTACAATGAATAAAATTGTGGGTGCTTCCTGAATCAATCAACACTATTACCTTTTTCTTCTTGATTTGTCCTTCTATCTTGATGGTTTGAGGAGTGGTAATTCCCGCCAATGCATTACAAGATATGGTCGGATTTATTTTTTCTTCATCTAGGCTTTGTTCCTGGAGTATATCCTCTTCTTTTGACCTTTCTTGCTCCTTTTCTACTTCCTCTTCACAATCTATGTAGAATAATTTCTTCTCAGCACACTTATGACCTTTCATGTATTTGCTATCACAATTGTAACAAAGCCCTTTTGCTCTTTTTTCTTCCAATTGTTGTGGTGTCAACCTTGTAGGTTGTGGAAGACTAGGGGCAACAACGCTTCCGTCTTTATAGTTGTGAGTGGTATGCTTCCTAGTTGCCATAATTTTGCTTTCCATTTTTCTTGCTAACCTGAATGCCTTCTCTAATGAATCAGGTTCCCAAAGGCGAACATCATGTTGGATATTATCCTTTAAAGACCCTATGAACACATCAATCCTATGCTCCTCTGGAATATCTTTTACCCTTATGTTCAATTTTTGGAACTCCTCAATGTGCTCCATTATTGAACCCTTTTGTTTGAGACTTATCAATTGGCTAAAAAAAGTGTTGCTTTTTGTATCCTCATAATGTGCTATCAATTCTTCCACAAAAATTGCCCAAGTGATAAATTGTTTATGAGAACAAAGCCATTGATACCATACAAACTGATTTGGTTCCAAATATATAGCTGCCATACGTACCTTTTGTGCGTTTTGCACATTATTGAGATCGAAGAATTGCTCCATCTGTAATATCCATGTGGCAGGATCCTTGCCATCAAACTTCCTCATATCGATTTTTGGTATATGGTGATTCTTCGATCCAACATTAGCGTCTATGGAATCATGATTAACATTTCTTTTGTTCTCATCATGGGTTTCCTTTACTACCTTTTCACCATTAGTAAGTATTTCTTGTAGAAAATTTGTCAAATATATCTTCAAATCTGCCATGCCTGTCTTCAAATTTGTGTTTAAATCTATCTTCAAATTGTCCATATTAGCTTCCATGCCATTCATCTTAGCTTCCACGCCATTTATCTTAGCTTTTGTTAACTTTTGTGAGCGTGACATTTGTTGCACTTGTTCTTGTAATTTTGATATATCATGTAGCATTTCTTCCTCTTCTTCATGAGTCATGCTAGAGCTTTCAGGTTCCTTACTAGGTGTTTGCATTTTCTTTCCTCAGGGCATCAGTTACCGATAATAATGCTCTACTATGCCCTTTGAATTCCTTCAAAATAAATTTTCAAACCAAGCTTAAGCAAAAATTTAAAAAAATCTACACACATTTTTTCACTTTGTAGGAGCTCAATATTGCCTCTGATGTATCTCTGTACTTTCCAATCATCTATTTCTGAATTTGTGACCTGTAGTAGCTCTCTGCGTCCTCTTTCCAATGCCACCAGTCTGATCCAAATTGGATTCTCCAAAGAAGCGTTATGCACAATATCCCAGGATGACCTGATTATAGACCTTTCTAAAAGAGTGAAGTTGTATGAAGTGCCACGTGTACAATTTTTGATATTTGGTTCTGAAAAAGATATACAAGAAACTACAGTCTATCCTCTTACTGTACCTTCTTACAAAATTTCAATCTGATTCCCAGAGAGAAAGTTATGACGATTTTCCCCAGGTCACCTGTTTTGAATGTAATTCAGGAGTCTGCAAAAATACCAACTTCCTCAGATCATATCTCCACAAATATCACGCGAAAAGCTCTAAAATTTGGACCCAAGGTTCAGTGCGATTTCTTCTCAAATGGGTTTTTTTTACAACTTCTGAAACGTCACAGAAAAAAAGTTATAGCGAAAATTCCATGATGACCTATTTGGAACAGAGAAACCCTAGAATCCAAAGCTCTGATACCAAATGTTATGAACCAGCTCAAGAGAAGATAGAAAAGATAGATCAACGCCTTAGAATTCAGCCTCTTCGAGGGGGAAACCTCCTTTAAATTACATAAATGAACAATTCTTGGATGATTCAGATGACAAAACCTCCTTTCTATATATAGGAGTCTAAGGAGTCACAATATAATCCAGCCGACCTAACAATAATAATATAAAGCCACAAAAATAACAATAGAGGGATTCTATGGGGCACAGAAATAACAATATGGGGGTAATAGGGGCACAACAATATAAATAAGGGGTATAACTACAATAGTAATTGGGTAATCACTAGTATTATAGGGACCCAACAATGATTATTGAGGAATCTTAGTTAGAATTGGATATATGCGGAGAAACGGTTGAACTTATAAAGAATCCTAAATAGAAAGAGTGGTTTAATAATTTAAATAATAGATGGAAGGAATCATAGTGGTTAGATAGATCCTAGAGGAGAAGTCTCCAAGAAGTTCCATATTCTTAGGATAGTATGGTGATGTCCTATGGAAAAACAAATTTACAAAGTATAAAATACCTATTATGGAGAACTGAGAGGATTCATAGACATCAAAGTTTACAAGTAAAATTTCAATGGTTGATTCTCCCAAGGAAGTAGAAGGTGCAATATTAGAATATATTGGAGCATCTTATAATGCAAAAAAAATTTAGTATGATGTTCCTAATAGGAGGAATACAATGAACAAACATTTTCTTATGCTACAAAGGAAGGTCCTATTGTTTGATAGTGTACACTATCTAAAGGCATTTGGATCTGCAGATGTTCGGGTTGTAGTAGGATGGACAAGTGATTTTATTCCAACAGGTAAATTAATATCTTAAGTTGTCGTATTTGTCCCAAATTTTGGTACCAGCTTATGGGAAGATCTTTGGTCAATTCCAACGAATTCTAGTATTCCAAGTGATAAAGTTGGAGGACGTGTATAGGGTCCATATCCACCCATCCATCAATGGTTTGATTTTGTCTTGCAACATGTAAGGGCTACACCTTTTGAGCAAGATGTCTTTCCTAGGGCTTCATCATTGTTCCTACCAAATAATATGCTTGACAATATAGATAAGAATGACCCTCAAAGGGGATGATTCTCTAAGGTTCATGATGATTAATTTTTGTTTTCCTTGCTTAATTTCCAAGGAATATTGTTTCATTAAAATTGATAGATATGATTGTATGCCACTAGAAAATACCAAATAGCCCAAATCATTTAAGGTACGTAGAGCCCTTCTTGAGTTAGGAATAAGTGTTTTAAGTAGGAACAGGGAGGAGTTTGGGCCAATTTTTAATCATGGATCAAAGATTGTATATAGGGGTGTTGGGCATGGGATCCCCCAAGGGGAAGTTTTGGGCTTAGAGCCTAGATTTTGGTCAAAAATTGTAACTCCGATGTAAAGACTCTGCATTTGGTGGGTGTGGAGCGCGTAACTTGTAAAAGAGTCATAGGCTTGTCCACCCACAATTTTGTTAATGTAATGTCAGTTGTAAACATCTACCCATGGTCCGTGGACCATGGGATTGTATAAATAGAGAGAGGCTCTAAGTAGTTAAGAAATCACTCAATAATAATGATAAAGATGAAGACTTGAGTCATATCTAAAGTGTAAAGTCTAGTTTTGGGTCGTAGAGTAGGAGAAGGCTCTGTAGCTGAGTGTGCAGAGGCCTAGTAGTCCGCACTTGAGTGCGCAGGGCGAATTGAGTTTGTAATAGTTGGAGCATTAATAAAGAGAAGTTTCATATCTATTCTATGTATTTATTTCTTTTTTTATGCATCTATTACATTGAATATACATTGCACTTTTAATGCTTATGTGATGCACGAATATGTATGAATGTGTTGATGAAGTGAATACAAGATAGAATATCTATTTATGCGAAGTTAACTAACATCTGTAAGAAGATAAGTAAGATTCATGGTGTAGATTGGGGAAATAGTATAGTTCGTTGCCATAGCAGTGCGAAAGCATTTCAACCCCTAGTTAGGGCTACATGAAAGGTGATTATAACAGATCGTGAGGGTATTGAAGGTTAGAATAGTGTGCAAAGTAACCTGCGTGAAGATAAGCACAATTGGACTAAATCAACACCTCAAACATCTCAAGGGTGCGGAAACTTGGTTCTAGTATCCGCCCACACTACTTCAGGTCAGACTTTAATCCGCGTTCCACAGGCTGATGCCAAAAGGGCCAGTAGTGTAGGGATTTGTTTGGCTAAATAACTCTAAACCTCTTCAAGCCAATAAATGGTTCCGTTGCCGAGACCGGAATTTGCATAGAGATGTCTGATGTTGTATCACTGGAATCCAACTAAGAATGAAATTGAAGGCTGGTTGGACAAAAGAATCCATGAGTTCGCAGCACAAGAGAACAGGAACCCGCAACTGTCAAAAGAAGAGTGTTTGGACTACTACCTATACACGGAGATCCACAAAATCTTCTTTGCATCCTTCCCTACTGAGCTATGTGAGTGGATCACGAAGTTAGCAGATAGCCAAGGAAGGTGGAAACTTGACAGTCCTATTGTGTGGACCCCAGAGCCAGTGCGAAGGTTGGAAGCATTGGAGGATAAGATCACGCATGTCGTTGATCATTGGCTCGATTGTATTATAGGAGGATTCATTACTGAGTTTGTGGTTGACACCTCAGTTAGCTATAGCGAAGCAGAGTGACATTTTATCAAAGGACCGCAAGGTAAGTATGTAAAGCATTTGAGTACTTGGATTAAAATGCTATTGCTCGAAAAGAGGGTTTTGCAGTTACCTTGATGTTCAGGGCTACGTGAAGTGGAAAAGCTTACAGGAATGAAGGAAGTAAGGGACCAGAAACTAGCCCCTTGATTTCATCTCCGCGAGGGGACAAGGAAGAGCTCATGAAGGTCTCACCAGAAAGTGCGATCCATCTGATAAGGCAAAGAATTTCATGAATACCACCTCCACCTACACTGCCACTGACTTCACCACCATCACCTCCATCTTCACCCGTACCACCTCCACCACCACCGTGATTAAATATGGCAAGCACAGCGAAGTTCCCTCTGTTCAAAGGTTTGGGAAATGAGGATCTAGACCAGTTCGTAGTAAGGCTGTATGGGAAGTGCAAGGAGTTAGAGATGATAATATAAATAAAATGACACTGGTTAATGCCCTACAAGACCACACGCTGACCTGGTATATTAAGCACTACAATGATAATCCAAATGTGGGAATCGCGGATATCCAAGCAATGCTAAACAAAGAATTTAGTAGGTTAAATTCTGAAGCACAGTCGATCATTGGATTCAAAGAGATCATGATGCTCCCAGGTGAGACTCCTTGGGAGCTGGATCAGAGGCTGAAATGTATGATTCACGAAGCTAATATGAATCTGACAAATGGAAAACATCGCGAGTGGTTTGTAACTTCGCTACTGCCACATTTAAGAAGTGCGCTATCACAGCAGAAGATAACGACTCAGGTAGAGGACATAGAGATTTATATGAGGCTATACAAGACCCCAATGTAGGATCCTAACTTAGGAGTTCAACAGATCCATGTGCAGTTGAAGAATTTATGCCTTGAGATGTAGAGTCTGAAATAGGATAGGACAGCTTGATGAGAAGTGCGCGAAGAGGTATGGTGCGTAAAATGCAAGGGTCTGGGTCATGATAAGGACCACTACTTGGTTTTTGCAAATTACCTTGCAGGAGGAGGACCGATGCCCTTAAGACTAGAAGTGCAAGCAGGACCTAGCCCGGCACTTGCTTTGTGGTGCCTGATTTGTCAAATAGTATGAAAGCATGCCACGGAAAATTGTCACTTGTTACAAAAGTATACGCAAAATTTTCTACAGGTGTTCTACAAATTTTGTAGGTTAGTGGGACACGATAGTGCACTTATAGAAGCTGAGTTAATTATGGATAGAACTCCCACCTACAGAGTTTAGGCCAAAATGTAGCATTGACCAAAATGCAGGAATGGCACGAACAGGATTTCAGGGGCACGGATGACGTTGAGGCCAGAGGGGGGACTTGGAAGAGGTCGCAGACAGTTGATATGCTACAATTGCAGAGGGCCAGGACATTATGCTCATGATTGGACAAATCCAACGCACCCGTCGTGTTTTTATTGCAACTTATTTGATCATGAGACAAAAGATTTTCCTACACTAATAGCTAGGATACACGACAAAGGAGTGCTATTGCCTCCCCCAACTCAGAAGCTGCAGATGGTAAGGTATAAGTCGAACGAGGAAGATCCAAATGTTAACATTGTGCTCCAAAGTTGAATCATGATGGGAGATGACAAACGAAAACAACCAGAAGATAGTACTTGGGTTCACAAAGCTCCGGCGAAAGAAGTAGAGTTTGATTTGGAGCACACTCGAGAAACCTTCATAGAAGCCAAGAAGAGCTTCGTTGAGGCCTCCAATTCTAGAAGCAACGATAAATTAGAGTCGAAGATGGACCCATCTATGCTCACAACATTCCTAGAAACATGTATGAAGCTACTGCACGATAGTAAGGTGGTGAAAGGGTTACAGGAACTCATTAATAGATGCGCCAGGACCACACTAGGAGAACTGCGTGTAGTCAAAAATATCAGAAAACATAAGACAAGAATGGGAAGAGAAATGAGACTAACCGCGCAGATCAAAGAATATGAGATGGATCAAGTCATCTTGGATTTAGGATCGCATGTGAATGTTCTGTCGAAACAGAAATGGGAGCGAATGGGGTGACCTATGCTACAGTGGTCTCCAATTCAGCTAAGAATGGAGAACCAACAGAAAATAATACCCATGGGGCGATTGCAGGGAATAATCGTGGACATTGAGGGAGCAAGAACACTAGCAGACTTTGAAGTGATAGAGATTGTTGATGACAACAATCCCTACCCCTCGCTCTTAGGAATTGATTGGGTCACTGACATGAATGGGGTGATTAATCTAAAAAAGTGAAAAATGATTTTTGAAAAGAAATCACTACGCGTAATTATACCCCTAGACCTTGCTGAAGGATCGCGTTATACAAAGCCGGTGCATGACTATGAAAGTGATGATGATTTGGACTACATCTATAAGATAATAGCACAAAACAAAGACTGGGTGAATCTGACCGTAGATGGGCAGATTGCATGGGAGCATGAAAGCTCCTGTACTTCGGATTCAAATGAGGAAATGGAGTGATGGCGGAATCAGTTACATGAGGTAACTACATTGAATTGTAATATGATGACAAGGGTGCTACGCTATGTATCGACAAAAGTAAGAGACCTGCCTACTTATGATGGTGTAAGTGAGGTAGATAACATCTTGAATAAATTTGAAAGGGAGGTGTCAGAAAAGCAACGCTTCCAGGCCTTTGACTAGGTACTGCACGCTACACCCATGAGGTTGTGGGGTACGCACAAAGGGAGCTTTAACGGCTGGCGTGAATGTAGGAGAATGATGCACACGTGACTTGGGAAGCCTAGGGTACGATTGACAGACAAGTACAATGGACAGGGTGATCCGCACATGCATCTGGCCAGGTGGGTGCAAGCATGTGGAAAACAACCTACATGAATGCACATGAAATCTGTGCTGAAATGTATGATTAATAAGCATGTGTTGGGGGGACCGATGTGCAAATGGATCTTAATTTTGGGAAGACATTATGTAGAAAGAACAATCATGTAGAAGCGTTCAAGAAAGTATGCCACGTGCCAAACAAAGTATGCAACGCGCAGTGAAGTAATTGGGACCTGCGCGTACCTACAGTATTATGGGCTTATAGGACGACATGCCAGAAACTGACAGGACAGACACCTTTTAGCCTTGTCTATGGAGTGGAAGTTGTAATGCCTATGGAATACATCATGTTTAGTTTGCGCATAACAGCGCTCATAGGTATGACAGATCACGGAGCCCTAGAGGAAAGGCTTATGCAATTGGAGGAGCTCGAAGAAGAATGATTTTTGGCTGGATTTCACTAGTAGGTCCAAAAGCAATGCGAAAGGGCTTGGCACAATCGACATATTAAGTTGCACACCTTCAAGGTGAATGATTTGGTGTTGTTGTATGATAGTAATTTTGGTAAATTTCCAGGGAAGCTCAGAATGCATTGGCTAGGACCGTATGTTATTAAGGAGATCACAGATGGTCGTATGGTGTAGTTGGTAAAGTTAAGAGAACTCTTCCCAAGAAAATTCGATGGCAGTCATTTGAAGGTGTACACAGGGGGCTCAGCCATTTGACTAGCCAATAGAAGCAAAGTCTTAGTGCTCCAGGCAGCTGAAAGGAGGCATGGGACTATAAACTACTCTGCCCAGGAGCTACGCGATGTTAGGTCTGTTTGCTTTAATAGTGAAGTGTCACAGGGTCTGTGACATCATGAGGGTAGCTGCGCTGCCACACAGGTCGGCTGGAAAGTGACTGTTATAGTCACTATTCACGATGTGATGCTTGGTTTAAGACCAAATGCAGCAGGCAGCAGGAATTTAAGGAAACTTTATGGGCTAGATTCTTGAAAATCTACCACCAATCGAGCATTAATGGACCAAATGTGGGGGGAACAGTCAAATTCAAATTCAAAAGGCACTATAAATTACAAAGGGTTGTCCAACAAACAACACTTGCCAATTTTAGGACTAAGTTGTTGCATGCACAGACATTCATGAACCCAAATCTGTTCAATCTTCTAAAGGTGAATTCAATATTTGAGCATTTACTAGAGCTGTTAAGAGAATTGTGGAATAGCACTATGGCAGCACCTGAGGAAGCCATGGATAATAGAGTAATGACCGCTGAGGAAGCTGCACAGGCCATCATGTAAGTAGAAGTCCCAGAAATTGTTAGGATAGTTACAGAAATCCCTAAATCGCCACGCACGCCGAGACCTAATAAAGACAAGTAGGCTATGATACCAATGCGCGTATGCCCTAGAAACCTGTTAAGGAATAATCTTACCATGGAAGAAAAGGGGAAAGTTATTAATTTGGAGGCCAATGAGGAGGAAGAACTTGAATAAATCCTGGTAGAGGAGGAGGAGGATGTAGAAATGGAGGTTGACACCCAGGGTGTGGACCATCTTATTAGGTCTCCTGCATATGTTCCTCCGCAGAAGGGTAAAAAAAAGATGCCCAAATACATAGATGAGAGAAAAAGCTCTCTAGAGACTCCACTACTCCTTGATGACATTATTTTTGAAGGAACGCACCTGGGGTGAGTGCCTGTACTAAAATTTGAAGACTGGGATCTCGCGGACCATGAGAAGTT
This sequence comes from Pinus tabuliformis, assembly GCA_031772625.1. Classification (NCBI taxonomy): domain Eukaryota; kingdom Viridiplantae; phylum Streptophyta; class Pinopsida; order Pinales; family Pinaceae; genus Pinus; species Pinus tabuliformis. Next base: position 1,216,872,317 of record CM062817.1, on the reverse strand, counting down.
CCCACATTTGGCAACCGCGTAGCTAATGCACCAAAAGAAAGAAGTGTTGACTGGAGTCATAGAGTTGGAGCCACGTAAGTGGCTGAGAGGTGTAGAAAAGGCAAGATTTTTAAACCTGCTATGGGTGCCACATTACCATCACTCCCTAGTGACCATTTTTGTCATCAGGCAGCTACTCTGCTTGGTGCATGATGGGTGCTTGTGGCTGGAGGAGCCCATCCCCATCATAGACCACTTGATTCACAGAATTACCTGGTTCCCTTGCAAAGGGGAGGACCGAGCGAACATCTCGGAGGGTAAGAGTGATGATTTGGCCATCGTGGAGGCCATGAACAAAACGTTCAAGTTGGAGAAGAAGAAGAAAGGTTACGTGATTTCCAGCATCAAGAACCCTATGGTCAAAGTCGCGGCGTAGATATTGGCAAGGAAGGTTATGTGGGTGTCATGCAGATGAGGTGCCCGCGTCGATGGTTGCACTTGCAGCGCAATGTGTAGAAGGGTTCCAGTTCAACTGGGCTAACTACTTGTGCGGAGAGTTCCTTGAGAATTTCCATGAGGCACAGCAGCAGGGGAAGACTTTTCATTATGTGTGGCTATTGTTGTCCATAGTGTTGGTGGCATGGGAATTTCCCAAGGATAGCCAGTTCCCAATGATCGCACAGGACCTTCCTGAGGTAGTGAAGTATGCTTTGTTGTGGGCAACTAGAGATGTGTAGAGGATAAGGGACAATAAGATATTCTGGGTGTTCATGGAGATGAACATCAGAATGGGGATTAATCATAAGCCATGGTTATAACCCATAGTTTATAACAGTCTGCAGAGCTTCACGGAGTTCAGGGAAGATTTCCACCATGTGTACATCAGGGCGTGGAAGGACGCCGCAAAGACATGACGCAAGCTACCTTATCTAGCAATGGACGATGTCATCTTCGCAGTTCTTGAGTCATGGCACACTCCAACAAGCTCTACGGTGGAAATGAAGAAGTCTTCTACGCAGAGGAAAAGGATGAATAAAAAATTCGGATGGCGCAGCTAGCAGAAAAACGCAGGAATGAAGCAGTAACAACTCAAGCCAAGGCGGCGCGAGATGCTGCGAAGGAGGCATAAGAACAACAGAAGGCAGCTGAGGAAGAGCACAAGGGAGACAAGTCGCCTTCTCCCAACAGGAAATAGATACAAAGCAAGATGGCATGGACCCATAGACAATGTCCACATAACTAAAACGACAGTGCCCAAGAGAGCAGGTAGAGCCGCGGAAGAAGTCGAAAGCTTCCAAGACTTCTTTCAACCGATCACCCTCAATGAGGGGGATCTGCATGACATTGGGGAGATGGTGAGGGATGTCACCACAGAAGCCCTCCGCCAGTTTGTGGAGGAACACCAGATGGTGTTGGGGGCTCTTCGAGCACAGATACAAGAGTTGCAGGTGTGCACTCTACATGCTGGCACTATGTCAACCAACCTCGCAGTAGGCATGTCCATGGCTGAGGAAATGCTATGATCCCAAATTACCAACACTATAATTCTGCCAGAGGGAGCACTAGTTACAAAAAATGAGGTTGACGAGCCTATGGTTAGTGGGCTGAAGGGAATTGGGATAAATATGGCTACTCTCCCTTGGGAGACGCTCTATGTTTTGTAGGATGGAGTTATTATAGAACTGTGAGCTAGGGAGGGTCGCTCACTCCAGGTCATGAGCGAGGAGCACATCAACATTTAACAGTTGAGCCTGCAGCACGACAAGGTAGTGGTGCAGAACCAAAAACTAGTACAAGTGGTCAAGGAAGCATGCCAGATTTTCCTGGAGCTACCCATCCAAGCAGAAGAACCAATGGAGGTGCGCATCTGGAAACTAGTAGCAGGGGTGTGCGAGGCAAAGGAAAAGATGGCTAGGGTTTAGCTCAAATTGAACCTCTATATAGTCGAACTAAAATTGAAGGTGCAGCCTTCAAATCCACCAGAGGTTAAGGAACAGCACGCTAGCGCGATTACAACAGCAATAACGGAGGTCAACAATGTAGTGAAAGGCTGCATAAAGTTCTTCGAGGAGTCATTCGAGGTTCTCACTACTCTGTAGGAGGACCCAAACATACAACACCTAGAGACAGAGGTGCATGAGCTATAGTAGAAATACGATGAAGTAAAATGGACGACGCAGACGGTTTCCCTTATAGAGAGGCTCGCGAGGATGCAGCAGGCGAAAGCACTCAAGGAACAAATAGATTTTGCTCGACATAAGGAAGTTTTTTTGAAGGTGCACTTATAGCTATGGATTGATGAGGCGTACATCAGTAGTGCCTCCATTGAAGCAAAACTCGCACAGCTGCAGGCAACACAACAAAATATTCAGGGTAGCAGTTTAGCTGCAACGGTCTCTACACAACAAGTCGAGGAAGTATAGCAGGCAGCCACTCAGTGTGCTTCTGATCTTATATTGATTCAGGTAGAATTGGGAGGCCTTCGCACAAAGATCTCCACACTGATAGAGTGACTCGAGGGCGAGTCACAATGTTTGTGTTGGGGTCCGGTTGGGACCGGGATCTGTTGGAAATAATACTGAGAGGGGGGGGTGAATCAGTATTATCTAGCAATTTAATAAATCTTCCTTTTTGATCTTTGAATTATTTTAGCATGTCAGTACCATAAAATAATGAGCATGAAAAAACAGATAGTCACACCAAAGAACACAAGATGTAAGGTGGAAACCCAATGTGGGTGAAAACCACCTGCTGCAATATGTCTCTATCTTCTTTCAATATAGAAACTTCTTTTACAATGATTTTGTACTGGTACAGTCCTTTACCAGTACGCAGGCTGCAACCTGCAGAGAGCTACAACTCTCTCTCTCTCTCGTTTTCCAGTCTACTCCTGGAAGGGAGCTACAACCCCCTACTTCTTTTCATAAAGCATCAGATAATCAACAAGTACATAACAGATATAGATCACTACAGATATCAGATCAGCAACAACAAAACTAACCCAGAACACCTTATCAATAGAGAAATTCAATCAACAGAACATCTTAAAACAGAGACGCAGTTTTTCTTTCTGTGGCCTGCGACCAGACGTCGTTAACCTTCTGCTACTCTGCGTCCACACGCAGATATCCTTCTGCTCCGCTGCGTGCCCACACACTGTTCCTTTGACTGCTCTGCGTTCTGTTGCTTCAGGGACGCACCCAAAGATACTATCGCGCCGCGTCTTTCGCTACAGAGACGCACCTGAAAACACTATCGCGCCGCGTCCTTCTGCTTCAGAGACGCACCTGAACCTTGATCGCCCTGCGTCCCCACGCAGGTCTCTCTCTACTGTGCTGCGTCTTAGCGCACTTTCCCTTTACAGTACCTGCGTCCCGGCGCACTTTCCCTTCACTGAACCTGTGACCCTTTAGATATAAATGATATGAAGGCTTCAGGACAAACCCAAACAGTCAGATCTACAGATCTGATCATGCGCCATAGAGATCACAATCCATTAGAAGATTCGCCCTCTTAGATCTGGACTAGATCTCACCAAATAAGATATTCAACCCAAGACAATTGCTCAATCCAAATGAACTCCTTTGCTTTATATAGGCAAGCTCCTCCCCAAAACATGGAACAATACCACGAGCCGACACCATAGAAACATAAAACCATCGGCTAGATACCACACAAGAAACCCCCACATGCTTTTTCTCTGCCTTGAAATGTGTGCACTGGGTGGACGCACCCCCTGAACGGCTGGACAGCGTCGCTGGACGCGGACCCTGCATGGTGTACCTGCGGGTACGCACCTTCTGAACTGGTTTCCTGCGTCCTTCTTAATTTTCAACAAACTGAGAGCCTTGCCACTGGAGTTGCCATCAAGTACAACATCTGTAACATACAGTCATACCAGAAAACATAATGCCAACAATCTCCCCCTTTGGACTTGATGGCAACCTTACAAACTTCAGCTTCATTCTCCCCCTTTGACATCAAGGGCAAAGGGTATGCTCCCCCTAAGCTCATGCTCCTCCAGATCTGCAACAAAAAAAACCAGAGATCCACCATGAAAGAGATAGAGACATATTGCAGCTATTTCCAAGATCTCCTTCTCCATAATGCCAACAATGCATTATGTGCTCCCCCTGAGCCTGTACCACCAATAAGAAAATGTTCAACAATAAGATGATGCATCAACAACCCCCAGCTTTTGCCTGAGGTATTCAAACGTGTCCCTGGGCAATGGTTTGGTGAGAATATCAGCAACTTGTTCCTTGGAAGGAACATACTCCAACTTGACTTTCTGTTCAAGCACTTGTTCTCGGAGAAAATGGTACTTGATTGGTATGCGCTTGGTTTTTGAATGCATAACAGGGTTCTTTGAGATGCTGATTGCACTTGTATTATCACATAAGATGGGGATTGGTGGTGTACAAGTGATTTGAAAATCCTGCAAAGTCTGCATCATCCAAAGAAGTTGGGTGCAACAAGATGCAGCAGCAACATATTCCGCTTCATCTGTAGACAAGGCGATCGAACTCTGTTTCTTGCTGAACCAAGATACCAGTCTGGAACCCATAAAGAACGCACCACCACTTGTGCTTTTCCTGTCATCCACGCTTCCGGCCCAATCTGCATCTGTATAAGCATGAAGAGTAAGATTTGTATCTCTAGGATACCATAAGCCATAATTTTGAGTCCCTTGAAGATATTTGAAGATTCTCTTTACTGCCTGAAGATGAGTCTCCTTCGGATTTGCCTGAAATCTTCCAACTATTCCAACTGCATGCATGATGTCCGGTCCGGTACCTGTCAAATATAGTAAACTTCCAATCATAGATCTGTAGGTTGGTTGATGTACTGCTGCAGATTCATCATTTGCACTGAGACTACATCCTGTGACCATGGGTGTACATACTGGTTTTGCATCTTCCATGCCATATTTCTTCAAAATCTGTTTGAGATACTTGGTTTGAGATAAAAAGATTCCTCCTTCCTTTTGTTGGATTTGCAAACCAAGGAAATATGTCAGTTCTCCTAGCAAGGACATTTCAAATTCTTTCTGCATGACCGAGGCAAAACTTTGACTCATAGCTTCTTCATTGCTGCCAAAAATAATGTCATCTACATACACAACAAGTATTAGCAATTTGTCATTTTCAACTTTTATATACAGATTGCTATCTGCTGAACCTTTTGAAAAACCTTGTTGATGAAGATATTTGTCCAACCGGTAGTACAAGTCTCCATCAAATGCTTTACAACACACGCCGAACTGGAACACCACCAGGAAGGACCGAAATATCTCTGATAATCAAGTACATGCAGTCTAGGCATGGGCGCAGCCATCCAAAAAGACATGCGAAAAGGTCTGTTGGAATGGACGCAGCCACCCAGCTAAAGAGACCATAATAATGATAAGATATGGTCGCAACCATCCATGACGACTCAGGTATGGGCGCAGCCATCCATCAATGAGTCATGTAATGATCATCCACAAAATCGCAACCTGGACCATAACAGACAGGGATCCAGGGTCTTGCGCTCCGTCCCGATCCGAACAAAGTACAAGTTCAAGCATGTGAATATATGGGTTGAAGTCGAACATGCATGAACAACGTCTGATTACCAGTCAATGATGAAAACTGTTAACAGACGCAAGAGGTACCACCAATAATGACAATGGCCCTCAAGGTACTATAGGTACAATCCACGGCATGTGAATCAATGAGCTGGTGTCGAACACCCACGGAATCATTCGATCGGAGGCCAATGATGTAAACCTCGCGTCGAACACGAAGAACCTGCCATTGAGGCATGCAGGCTCTAAGGCACCTGAAGGGAGTCTCTAAGTCACCTTCCCGGATAATGAGCTGAAGTCGACAGGAAGTGACCTTGATCGAAGGTGGGCCATAATGTTTCCCACATCATCGACGCGAGACAGAGGAAAAATGATTTGTGTGAGATAGCAGATGAGGTTGTATTATTGCAGAGGTCAACTTCTCTTGAACATATCGACGGCACTGTAGCGGGTTTGGCAGTATTTGACATCAAATGAGCAAAGGGTATAGTGATGATGGCGATGGGTAGATGAGAGGTCGAATAGGATAACCCAAACCCACGGAGGCCAGTGAAAAACAAGATGAGATGGTCCCACCCAGACACGAAGCAGAAGAGTGCCATGTTCAAGAGCGACATACTGCCGACACGACTATGATTACAGTTCCATTTTCCCCACCATTTCTGGCAGGTACCCCAGTTATTTTTGGATGACAAGCTTGACGGGGATAGCATATGCTTGAAGAGTGTCATTTTGACAATGTCCGATGTCATCAAGTGTTTAACGAGCCTGACAAAGGAAAAACTCGGCGTCTTTTCTTGTTTAGAGAGCCTGAAAAGACAGCATAAAAGAAGACTCCAGGGGGGTCCTTTTTCGTACAGTTGTGTCTCTCGAGCCCGAAAAAGTATAAAACAATGCTCGAAAGAACTGCCTGACCATTACGATCGAGGAGTACTTTTCGTAAATAGTGTTCTTGACTCGAAAAAATAAAAAAGCGGTCGAAAACACGTCGTTTTAGAGCCGATAACGAGTGCGAAACGACAAACACCCGGCAATCTTTTTAGTTTAAACGGTCGAAAAAAGAGTTTTAAAGGCAACTGCCTCTCATTCCTTTTAACAAGTCAAGGGGAAACTCGACAATCTTTTCATCTTTAAACGGTCAGAAAAGAGCTGAAAGCAGACCTCCATTTTTATTCTCTTTAATGAGTCAAAAAGGGAAAAAATACTCGGCAATCTTTTCACATTTTACGAGTCAGAAAAGAGCTTAAAGGTGACTCGTCCTAGAGGAACGAGTGGTATAAAAGGTAGCAACTGGTTCTGGAAATGGTGGAACTGCTCAAAACATGTAATGGTCAAGAGGCTAGCTAATAAAACCACTCATCGCTGCGGTTCCTAGGAAAGGAAAAACAACCAAGTGAGAGCATATGATCAGCCAAAGAGATGGTAGTAGTGGAATGAAAACAACCAAGGCTCATCTTGCAGAATTCAGCAGATAAAAATGGCAATCACGAGATGTAAATCGGGTATGGGTTCATTTTTACACAAGCTTGAACCATGGAGAACTCTGCTTGGATTCGGTTTCATGTTTACACAAGCTTGAAACGAAAAACTATGCTTGTTATAAGTTCGCATGCCCCCAGCATAATGACGCAAATCGAGGTACATGCCCCCCAAGCTTCATTGCATTCAACACAGTGGATGGAATGAAGGTTCACTTTCAAGATCTTGGAAAGACTTGACTTGTATTTTACGAGATCTTAATCAAAAGACTCGAGTTGGAAAGGGAGTTGTTTCATTTTTTAATGAGGTTGACACAGTAAAAGAATTATCCTCATAACCCTTGTTTCATTTTTTAACGAGCTTGACACAAGATCAGGAACTATGCTCCGCTCCTTGTTTCGTTTTTTAACGAGGTCGACACAAGATCAGAACTATCCTCGGGACTAAGCCTAGTTTCATGTTTTAAGGAGCTTGACACCGGAAAGGAACTATGCTCCAACCAGACCTAATTTCATTTTTTAGGGAGCTTGACATAGGAAAGTGAACTATGCTCCGCCCGAATGTCATCATAATGAACAGGAAGTCGGGGCTTCCAAGAGTGGCGCTCCCGGTGGGAGGTCAATATCTCGGAAGTCAGGACCCAATGCCCCTAGGACACTATGCATGATGGCGACATTGCTGGATATAGGCACGGGGGAGGTGGCCACGTAGTTAATCTGGGGTGAGACAGATGCAACAGGTGGATGAAAACAAGGAGGGAAGGACAATTGTGCCAGAGGGGCTTGTGGACGAACGAACGATAATTGATCGATCGTCACTATTCTTCCATCGTGTGGAAAGCAAACCACACGGAAAAGTGAAGAAACAAGGGCTCCCATGGCATACACATAGTCACGACCAAGGAGAAGACTGAAGTCTAAAGAACCTTGGGTAACCGAGACGTCTATATAGACGGTCTTGCCTCCCAAAGTAATAGGAAACTATGGAAGGATCCCTAATGGTTGACTCGTTCCTCCGTCAAAGGCAGTGAGATTCGGTGCGACAGGTACAAGTGATGGGGAACCCAAAGCCTGCCAAGTAGTAACGGGCATAAGACTAACCGATGCGCCTTCATCCAACACAGTGCCAGGTAGCGCCATATGGGAGGCATAGGCGGTGACGCAGAAAGGCACATGGGATGGAAGGGGAGGGGTAGTCAAACAACTCCAATCGAAGGAAATGACCGAACTACTTGGTGGGGGAACCATATGGGTGCCCCCTGCTCGGAAGGAACCGAATCGGGATTCTCCGGAGAGGTTGGGACGGGCAAACCATTATCAAGCTCAGGAGAATTCGATGAGACGAGAAGAACATGGGAATTTTGCTCTTCCGAAACAGGGTGGTCGACAGGAGGTGGACTCCAGTCAACACTCTTTCCGACCAATGGTTGGTCTGGAACAGGCTGGACACAGCCAGGTTCGGGAAGAGGGGCCTGGACAAGAGAAAAATGTGAACCAATCTCATTGTCGGGAGGCGAATGATCTGCAGCTGCAGAAAGACGTTGATATCCAACGGGGAGTTGGGGTGAAGGAGCTGGGAGACTTTCCAAAACAGTGGAGGCTTTATCCATGAGTGGACAAAGGTGAAGGGGATGATTGCCTTCACAAAGTCTACAGGGAATTCGAATCTTCCCTTTTCCCTTGCCATTCCCAACTGATGAGGTAGCGTCGCCGTGAGACTCAGTGGACGATGAGGGGTGGGCCGGATCACGAGACCATACTTCTAAGATCCTGGGAATGCCAGGACAATCACGAAGAAGATGGTCCTCCTTGCATAATCGACAAGGAAACTTAACCTTCCGCGGAGGAGCAGAAGGTGACCCGACTTCAGGTGTACTGGAGTGGATAGCTGGACTTGAGAGGGGGACTGTGTGTGTAGGCTCTCCCTTAGGGGACTTCTTCTTCTTGGTCCTCCTCTTCTTCTTCTTAGCCACCTGGTTACTCACATCGAGAATTTCACCAGGCGAAGTACAAGAGGACGACGTAGAAGTAGGCATCGAAGGGGAGAGATCCACCTTAGGATCAACATGATGTTGTTCAGGTGGAGGGACTGATGGACTAACAGCCGATACGGTAGGGACCAAAGATGTTGAAAACAACCACACAGGCAACCCGACAGTTAACCCTGGTAGGGACAACGTCGCCATATACGGAGCACCAACATTCCCAAGAGGAGGGAATTGTCCCGGATTCCCATCAGAGGGGGAACCTGGGTTAGTGAATCCCGGAAAAGGTGCCATAGCAAACGAAAACGAAACCTACTCAAGCTAACGCACACAAGATCTAACCAGGTGATGTTATCGTGGCCGAATAAACTTTTAAAACACAGGAACCAAACTTGACCTTTTCATGTTTCAAGAGTCGAGAAAAGGACGAAAAGATGACTCCAGTCTCCTTCGAATGTTTGATGAGCACGAAGTGACAAGACGCTCACAGGCACCTTTTCATTTAGGGAGTCCGAAAAGGATCAAAAGTGATTGCTCTGGAGACTCTAGGTATAGGGTTTACCAGGCGACCCGTAAAATTGCTTATACACCTTAACAATCGTATGAGAGCCAAGGACTTTCCGTACTGCAGTCAATCTTCCCGAATGCTGTGTTCGGTGTGTTACGGTTCACAAGGCGGTAGACTCGGCTTCCTATGGATAAAGGATAAAAGCCTAGTGGGGTCTCCCTATATACGCGACGGTACGTGGGAGCACAGTCTGTGTTAGACCACTATCGAGTCACAGAAGGAGGAATCACCCAACCATAATGTGAAACAACAGTGACTATGTTTAAAGACGCCGGAACACGTCTCTAACCTAGACCTCTAGATATTTGCATTTAGTTCCAATGCGTTTTTAGATTTATTCAGTTTATTTTATGGTTGATCTTGAATTAAGTTTCGATTTCAAGTCCTACCGTGTGTTCTCTCACAATTACTTAGATGCAAACTACATGCCAAAGAATACCATTCCGTTCGATGAATTCTAGCTATGAGAAGGTGAAGAGTTTTCGATCAAACAAAATGAACGCAAGCAATCAAACAATCTAATGCAGCTAAAAGCGAGGAAAGGAAACTTTTTCTTTTGAAAATGCAAATCAATGAAACATTCTTTTCCTTTTCAATTTTTAAAAGCAAAGCCACTAGTTTGATTTTCTTTCAGTGACACAAAGCATCTAAAATAATTTGGAGGAACCAGAACACCAAGCAAAATGCAATTGCCTAATGAAAGCACACAAAGTTCCCAAAACACTCAACAAAGATTCCCAAATCAAAAGGAAAACTAAGTTCTGCATGAGCTATGTGATCTAAGCTCGGCAAGTCAAGCAAGGATTGCAAGCAAGGAGAATGTGAAAACACTCGGAAACACAACCCAAAGCACTTCAACAATCACTGAACAAGTGCACAAACGAATCTGAAGTTGGCTGATCAAACAAGCAAACAAGATCCCTACGGAAGGCTTGACACACACACGGCCACTAGATACCCTAGGGCTAGAGTGCAAAATCAACAGAAAAGGGCAAACACCCGAAGGATGAGAGTTACAACCAGTCAATTAGAGACTCAAAACCATTCAGCAATCGAAAAAGTGATGGTGTAAACACAAACCAAGCAGCGAAAGCAAAAGGGAAGGTGTTCGCAAAACCAAAAACTAAGCAAAAACGGAACCCTATGGATCCAGACTCCGCAATCAAGGAGTTCAGAGTTCAGACAGTGAAAAGCAAGTGACAAAGCAGGTGGAGAGAAGAAGGGATAGTGAAAGTAAGAGGTTCAGGAGGCTAATTTGGTCAAAAATGATCTTTACAAGACCAGCGCGGGTAGCCTTCAGCAACTCGGCGCTGACAGGAGGAGGCTTGTAGCAACTTTGCGACGTCAGCGTGGAAGGACAAGGATAAAGCGCGCTGTCTCAGGAAAACGAGGTCAGCGCGGAAAGAAACCACACAGACGCGATGACACAGATCACAAAGAAGCGGGGACGCGATGCCAGCGCGGAAGGACACGAATAAAGCGTGCTGTCTCTAAAAACGAGGTCAGCGCGACTGTTAGACGTAAAGGCGCGATGAAAAGGATACCAAAGGAATAGGGGCGCGATGTCAGCGCGACTGTTCTGAATTAAAACACACTGAGGATAAAAAACAAGCAAAGCCAAAGCAAAACTTCCCAAACCAAAAGCAAAAGCCTTCTAACAATCAAGACACTTCCCAGATGTACCCAGAAAGTTTATAAGCAGAGAGACAATCCCAGAATCTCGGAAAAAGAGACCAATCAAAGTCAAACACAAAAGTGGACTCAAGAGACAAAAAGGTTGATCCCCAGTGGAGTCGCCAAATTGTTGGAGAGGTAAATCCCCTCTACGGATAGAGGCGATCCCTACTAGCCCAGCAAAGGTCTAGCAACAATCAAACAACGCTGCTATGCATGTTCCTAATTACAATTAAACAAGAGGTAAAGAGCACCTACTTGGATTCCCGCGCTGTCGTTTGACGAAGAGATGTTGCCTTCGCTCCTTCGCTTTGGCTGGTCACAATCCTCCGCGATCCCCGCGAATAGATACCTGCACACACGAAGAGGAAACAAACACAAGCGTGAAATCTAGTAAAAGTAACCATACATCAGTCAGAAAAGATGTAATTCACATTTAACCATTGCAAGTACAAATGAGAATGGAACAATAATAGCAGTCATCTATTATTAATCAGAATAGAGAAGAGTACAACCAAATGTTCTGACGTCGGTAACCTTCTCAGGAGGGGCCAGTCAGCATGTATCTCAAGCATTCACCTTTGAGGATGATTCTCCCAAGACAAACAACTCTCTCTCACACACAAGCAACACAAAACAACCTTCCCTAAGCAATCAATCACTTCCACACCTAGCACACCAAATACCTATAGTAGCAGCAATCTGAGCACTATAAGCTCTATACAATCCAAGCTATGTCTAACTAGCTGCTCATGGTAATGGTGGAAGTATATGTAGGAGAAGGAGCCTCCTAAAAGGGTGGAAGGATGAGCTTATCTTCAAGGGAAGGTTGTTGCAAAGGGTCGAACAGACATGCCATAGAAGGGAGTCGACATTCACAAAGCTAACAACCAAGCCTGGAATGATCTGGAAGGCTGGCTGTTTGAACAAATTCGCCCAAACTGAATCAACGCGGATTATGAGGCAACTGACGCGATGTCGCCGCATCTACATAACTGGGACAGTCATGTCAGCGCGGAAGAACACGGGAAAGGCGCGCTGGCGACCAGCGCGGGAAAGTGATGTCCTTCCGAGCTGGCAGCGCACAGAATACACTATGGAGCGCCAGTCATCGCGGGTATTTCGCAAACAGACGCGCTGATGAATAGAACTTTAGAAAAATGGGTTTTTGGGCCAGTTTAGAAGGCATGAACTTAGTGATTGGCACAGCAGGGTGACTGACAAGAAGGCAGTGACAAATTACTGTGTAACACTTCCCAACATCTTGTCAAGGTTTGGTTAATAAAAATTCTTCTACAACACTGCCACTATTTTCTTTACTCTAAAATTTCCAGTGACCCAACTGTAATGTGCCTCCTAAATAATCTTGGCATGCTCTCTTGAAGGAACAAAAAAGTGTCCCAAGTGACGTAATAGTGCACCATGGAGGTAAAAATCAAGAACTTTCTTGCCTTCTAGGAGCATCTGGTATGTGTTGTCTAATTCTTGTTCACTCTTGTAATGATGCAGCCACCCCAAAGTCTCGTGTCCACAAGAGTCAAGCATAGTGGTCAATGCCATGACCAACGATCAGATGAGATAGTGTGTAACATTATTGGTGCTTCCATTCTTATTCTTAATTTTCAAATGGAACTGTTACAGGTATGTGGACCATTTCTAATGGAAATTGTTCTACAAATTTCCTTATGTCTGTATGAACTATAGGCATCGGTGGTCTGCGTGGATGATCATTTCCTTCCTCAGAACATAATGCTTCCATTGTCATTAGGCCTGCACAATGGAATAAATCTCTTTTTCATAGGTAAGATACTTTCAAAATGTGTCTAAAAGTGTCTCACTATGGTATGCCACTGGATGCCCCTACTGAGTAAGAAATGCACCAATAGCATAGTTCGGGGCATCTGTCTCAATCTGAGATGGTTTTTACAAGTCTGGCAATGTGGGAACCGATCCATAGCAGAGGAAATGCTTCAACTCAACAAACACCTTCTGTTGGGATTCAGACCAAAAGAAATTTTATTTCACTCCAACCTTGGTGACTTGACTCAAAGGCCAAGTGATATGAGAGAACCCCAACACAAACCTGCGGTAGAAATCGGCAAGAACCAAAAAGTTGTGGAACTCTATTAGAGTGGCTGGGGTTGGCCAATCCCGAATAACTTGTATCTTGGTTGGGTCCAAATGGACACCCCTGTCATCAATGATGTACCCCAGATATTGAACCTAGATCATACCAAAAGTTCATTTCTCCAAATTGGCACACAATTTGTGTTGTGTTGCAGCATTTTTTGGTTTTGATAAGATAGAATATTTGAAAAAATGTTAAGATAGGATATGGACATAATAATAGTGAATAGAATGTTCAAAAAAAAAAAATATTGATGATGATGTCCATATCAAACAAAATGTTAGGTTAGATGCTCTAAAAATCAAGGCAAAAATAAAATGTTAGGTTAGAAAGAAAAGAAAACAAATAAACTCTGAATGTGAGCAAGTCTAAATGCCACTACCATTTTTTCTACAAAATAATGGTTGTGTACATCTTGTCATAAATGCCACAACCCATGACAGTCAAACTATTTAATCTTGACTGCTTCATACTTTAAATTTGATGTTATAGTTAGAGAATAAAAATCTGGCCAAACTATTTAATCTTGGCAGATCAGTAGTTAGGTAGAGAATAATAAGGTGCTCATCAGTTTAATCTGAGCCCTTGGATGTTATAAGGTTAGAATTAGATAGTTTTCTTTTGTAAATTAAAAAGAAAGGAAAAGGGCTTGCTAGCTTAAACACACCCATTAAGTGAAGAAAAAATGATAAGCAAAGGGTAAGTAGAGAAAGGTTGCAGAAGTATGCTAATCATTGGACAAAATGTACATTTGTCATGTTTTACTATATGTTTCTATGTCCATGAGGTAATTACACAAAGCAAATGAAGGTCTACAAGATCAATTAATTAACATCCCTCATCCCCATTTATCCCTATATTTACTAATTTCCCCCTTTCCACCTTCATACAGTTCATATTCACTCAATTTCCATAAAAACCCCTTTTCCTAAGCTTAAAATCCTTTTTGCCTACGAAAAGTGAAAAACCCATGCTAAAACCCCTTTTACCCATAAACCCACAAAAAGTTGTTTAGCCTAAGTATTGATAGATATATATGTGAAAACAAATAACTTATTAAAAAGCATTATACTTAGTCTTTTTCCCCTTTCTGCTCATGTTTTATATTAACACTAACTTATAGTATTAAACCCCTAAAATTTCCCTTTCCTGTATATATTAATTCCCTTTAATAAAATACCCCGAAACCATTACTTTTATTATAAAAACTATATATTTAATAAAACATCGCATCAGCGGATCACAAGATTTTAAATGTGCATCCACTCTCCCTGCATTGCGATATGTAATGCACGATAGGCCCAGACGCAACGCAAATATATAACATAATTTATTGCCATTTTGCATCCGCCTCCATCGCAAGTCCCAGCTGTAACATATACCCTCCGCATTGCGATATGTGATGTGTGATGGACCCGATGCAATATATATCATAACTCAATGTCATTTCACATCCACCTCCATCGCAAGTCCCAGCTAAAGTATTATCCTCTGCCGTTGCGATCTCTGATACGCGATGGGAACCCGGACCTGACGGCATTTATCCACTATTTTTTCAAATCTGCTATACCATGTTTTGCGAAGGATTTCTTTGTTAAATAATTTTTATGATTTAAACAAAGAACCCCACTAATCTCAATTTTAACCCATAAGTAAAGTCATTGCCACCATAATTAAACCCTGGGCCCCTCCATTTCTCTTTCCTTTTCCCTTCACGCTACTCTTTCGCTTCACCATCTTTGATCAAATCCATTCAAATCCACGACCCTCAGTGATTTTGGGTTGGCTCTCTGTCCAAGCATTACTCGCTTGAAAAGCAGTATTCCACTGACTTCCCTTTGTTATGTGTCAGGCTCACATTGTTTCAGGTAACCCCTCCCAAAACCACCCGTGCCTCATAATGTGGTGCGAAGAAAACAAAAACCACCTCCCGCATAAAGACAAAATGACCACTATTCACTTTGCCCCATATTTAAGAAAGAAAGATGTTTTCTTGTTTAAACGTGAAAATCAACATTTTGCCTTTGTTTCACCTGTTTTCACAATAAACCTTCCATAAGCCTCTGCGACCAATTAAGCCATGGTTTTACCTTCCGATACCCTTTGGACTCCTTCCAATATCCTTTCGAACTCAATAAATCCATTGATGTCCTCCTCTGTCACCTATGTTTTCTTAGCAATTTATGTGTTTTGTAGGTAAAATCTTCTATTCCAGGCTTACAAAGAAAGAAGCCTGCATATAGTTTGAAGACAAATCTAAAGGTATTTACTGTTGAAAAATACAGTAAAAGCCTTGAAATACACAGTAAAGGTAAAAAGGAACATAGTAAAGGTTACTCAGCAGGGTCAAAGGATATTCACAGAGTTTAAAGAGTATCAAATGAAAGATCAATTGAAGGAATAAACCAGCGTAAAGGATACAAACAATCAAGTAGCTCAAAGGGGAAAAATATCAAACAACAAACCTAGCACAACCTAAATAAAAGGGACAACAAGAAGCAGTTCAACAACTGCCCCTATTTTCTTGTATGAAGATCTTTCCTTTCCTAGAATAAACCTTAATCAGTTTTAGGATATTTCCTTAGTTTCATTATTGTATAAATACCTCTCTTCTCGAGTTGTTATGGGTTCATAATTGAAGGTTCATTATTCACTGCTTGTAAAGTCTTGACTGTTCATGCTACTTTGAACCTGGTTGCACCTTTGAAGGGAGATTTTGTAGACACTTGATGTACTCAGACTTTCTGGAACCTTAATACAAAGTAGAGGATTCTGAATTTGGTTTTAAATAGTTTGTATTATCCTGTAAGTTTTTCCAGTTACGAATCATTATGTTTTTCTTCATATGCTTATGACTTATAGAGATATCTAGGTAGGAATAATTATGTCTCAATTTATTCCTATAAGCTCCTGAAGTGATCATCTATTAAGAGAATGGATTAATGAACTGTCCATTTAGCTAATCCCCTCTAATCAATAAATCATCAACATCTTGTGTAAGCTTAAGTATACTGCCTTGAATATTTGGAACGTAGTTCAGAAGGTTTTCATACTTATGATTGTTTTGTTTTACAGTCTAGAAACTGTGATAATCATATTATTTTATGTCTTCTTCTCACCACTATTTTTTATCTATATCACTGTGTAAATATTTATAGCAACCCTTTGCTGTGATATTAATATAACCCAAAGGATTAAGTATTTCAATTCTATATCTGTCTTCATTCATTGGTCTTCCAAAACTAAAACCAAAAACCCCAAAATAATTATTTTAGATGCTCTGGCATTGGTAGCTGACCTACTACTATCTCAGAGGAACAACATCAGACTGGCGCCATTGCTGGGGATTCGAATTTCATTTAAGTTTCCCTTGGGACAATGATATTCATTCATTCTTTTCCTTTAAAGGTGATTAAAGGTTTAGAAAGGTCAAAATCATTCACCTAGGCAACTCCACACTCCCAAGCTGGCACCTTTTAAACATACCAGATCTCGTTCAGAAGCTGACATAGTTAGTCCTCTGTCAGATCCTGAAAGGCTTCTAAAAAAATCCAGTTCTAAAAGGGGACACCAACCATCTTCTTCTTCCTCTTCAGTCCTAAGGTCTAAAGAATTAGAATCATTTGACCCTTATAGTAATATCCCATCTGATCCTGATTAATCCCATTTATCACCTAGGGTTGTTGAACTTCTAAATAGAGGAGTTGATTTTAAGTCAGCCTACCTTATTCATTCATTAGAGTCTCATCCAATACCCAAACTACCACCAAGATCACCTAAAACTGAATCTAATTTGGGTGTTCTACTAGAATATAAACCCACAGATTTCATATCCCCTACCACCTATCATTTTCCTTCCATTTTTGACCGACCCGAAGCTTCTTCTTCTGAAAAAATTGAGGAGACCTTCTCTATATATTCCAATCCCCTCTTTGAAACAAAAGAAGGTATTCCTTTACAGGTCCCAAAGTTAGTCCTTAAGACTCCTTTGAAGTCTTTCAGGAGATCTCCTCCTCCTTCACCTCCAACTAGTTCATCAACTCCTAAATCACCATCTTCTTTCTCTACTTCTTCTTCATCCTCTACATCCACACAAACACCTCATACTCCACCTAGAAAACCTCATACACCTCAAGCACTTCACACACCACCTGATGTCATGGCTTTCCAACCTATTGTATAAGCTAGATATGCTGCCTTAGTCTTACCTAATAACCTTGATGCATTCCTAGCAGGATACTTAAAATACCTTCCCAAGTACATTGGAGAAACTAGTCCCTCAGCTGAAGACCATCTTCAAGCTTTCCTATACTTTGTAGACAACATGAATATTGAACAAGAAAACGTTTATATGAGATTGTTTGTACAGTCACTTGAAGGAAATGTGAGGATTTGGTTTAGGCAGTTACAAGAAGCTTCCATTAGAAATTGGAAAGAGATTACAACCATATTTAAAAATCAATGGGGTGTGAAAAGGATCCTCTTTACTTCCTCATAGAATTTGAAGAGCTTAAAAGGAACTTTGGTGAACCAATATCAGATTTTATCAAAAGATTCAATAAAATCTATCACAAAATTCCTGTTGATTGTAAGCCCCCTTTAGCAGTAGCTAACTCTAGATTTTCTAAAGCTTTTGATGATGACTTTATTGTTATGCTACGAGAGAGAACTTCAATAACTCTTGAAGATATGCAAACAAACGCTATAGAATTAGAAGCAAATAGGGTAGCATCAATTTCTTTAAAACTTAAGGAAGAAAAGGCCCAAAGAAAACCCAAATATATTCAAGAAGCCTCTAGTTCCTCTAAGACTAAATCAGAAGACTCAAAAATAGATGAAATAACATCTCTTCTTAGAAACCTATCAAATAGGATTTCAAATATTGAGACTCAACCTAGGACAATACAACAAACAATTACTAGACCTCAAAACCAAAATCAAGGTCAGTATAAAAGAAATCCACCACTACAAATTCCTTAGAGACCTAGCAATGGTCATGCTAGGATTCCAAAGAAACTCTCCTAGCTTGTAGCTCGGAGATGCCTAGTAACATATAAATTCAACTTATTGTTTCAATGGATGAATGGAAGGAATGATGCTTGTTCAAGCTAGATAACCACTTCTACTTTGTTTCACTCCAGACATGTGTGAACACCCCCAGGCTACAAGGATTTAGACCACCAATTGCTCAGAGTTTAGGGATAAGGTGAATATGGAGAATATTGACCACACCAGAAGATGCACAAGACCATGTGATGGCCGGCTGCAACCAGTAAAGAAGCCTACGAATCTAATCTACTAATGCATAGACAGGATGACAACTCTCTTGCATTAGACAGAAAGAAACTTGGAACACCTATTCGATGATGCATACAAGATTTTAACACAGAGATAGGATGACAACTATTCTAATGCTAAACATCAAGAGCTCAAGAATATAGCATATCAGGCACAGCTTGGAACAAAAGAAAATGAAAATTGAGCAGGTAACGATGAAAGAAGCTTATATTAGCTGAAAATGAGGATGAGACAATGCAAGTGTCAAAATATTTACAGTCTCTAGAAGTTGAACCTTATATCAAAATGCCAACCATCAACCTTGATTACATCTTTCTTCTGGGTATTTATAGATTTACATTACAGGGCACTTGGGCCATTTAGGTATGGAGGGGTCATAATTGACCACCAAATGCACTTAACTACCTGATGGAGTCTCTGACTATGATTTTTTCTGTAGTGGATGAATTCGATCTACTCAGGTGTTGTGTTGTCCTCTTAGGTAGTTAGAGTGCATGTACCAGTGAATTTCCATAACTGATAAATGCAGTTACAGGGTCGTGCTCTGTACCTTTCCTCCTTGGCCATACTGTCTGTTTAAACATGGTCGTTGAGGCTTTACTGCGACTGGTACTGACAAGCGGGTCACCTTCCTCCTTCAGGCCAATGGAGTGGTCAAAGGACGTGGAGTGTATGGGTAAATGGACGAGTTGGATGAAGGGGAAGGTTGGTCGTCGGATCAAAGGAATGGACGGCGAAGATGCCTCGGTGGAGAATATCGGACGAGGTGGGAGCAGGGAGAATGAGGGCCATTGGATCTTAGGCGGACAGATCAAATGGTGATCGGGCGATGAAGTTGCGCATGAGTTTAACGGGTGGGCTAATGGTTTAGGCGGTAAACGGTATTGATCGCACCGCATTCAAACATAAAGCGATAAAAGGACAAGACTGAGCGCTTCCACTCAGTGCTCAACACGTAGCGACGGATGAGAGAGAAAAACTTCTCTCATCATGAGCTAACATTCGATTACATCGTGGGCATGATAAGTGCGAAGGACATCAGATCTCTTCAGAGGTGATCAGACAGTGGGGATTTGTGGAGCAGGTCACCTTTATCGAGCGTGACGGGAGTCATCGGATCTACAGGAGGAAATCAATGGCGGGGAAATGATGAATGGTTTTAGCGAGTGCACAAGGGCATATGGAAGGATTTTATGAGGGTTTGGGCTTTTGGCACTTGGGGCTAAAGCCAAAGGGGTTAATTTGTCAGGTTTTATGAGAAAAAGAGAGGAATGGAGGTGGTGGAGAGGAAGCGGGATGGAAGAAAAGGAGGGATGACCAATTGTGAGCCTTCTTTTGGGCACAAGCCAATAGCCCATGCCTTCATCTGACCTTAGAAAACTAGCATTACATAGCAGAGCTAACACTGGCTCCTTCTAGGGATGAGATCCTCCCTGTGAGGTCTTGAGAACCATAGACAACTACCTTCTACATAAAAACAAGATCAAAAACATTGCCTAGTATTCCATTGGGCATGGAGTCTAATTAAGTCTACCCTAAAACTTGTAATAATAACATATTTACAACGTTGAGGCCTAAAAGGCCTTAAACAACATAAATCCTCCAAAACTACCCATTTACTGGCCCATCAAAATTGTCTCTCCTTCTCTTGGTCAATATCTATGTCAGCTAATTCATCAAAGATTTGCAAAATCGGGTTGATTTGATCATCTACCTAAAAACGTTTAGGGAATTTGACCTTATCAGGTAGAGATGGTTTATATTTCACCCCCTATCTATATGCTCTCATCCTTGGATGTTCTTCATGGAAGCTTTTGTACACCTGTTGAATAACAAGGGTTGTTGTGTACTCGGTTGTGTCCTTTGTGGCCTGAACAATTAATGTAAATGGTGGCTGGATGTATTCTTGTGTGTGAGACACAAAGACTTCACCAGATTCTATAGCTTGCTTAGAACCAACCCCATCCAAGGAGGTGTCCCAAATCTGTGCACCTTCTTCCTCTGTGATATGGCAAACTACCCTTTCAATCTGTGTGGAGGCCACCTGGGTAGGCTTCGGAATATCAAGACTGAGATTATCAATATCGACCTTGGGTATTGAGTTGTGGCTGGCCTCAGTGCCTAGGGGCAAATTATGAGAGATTGTCTCTCGAACAGATAGAGAAACATAAGATGATGGGGAATTGACCTTATCCCTTTTGATTACTGGGCTAAGGATAACAACAGGTTGGTTAATTTTCAGATTTGCATAGTCATTAGAAGCTTGGCTGGCTTTGGGCTCAAGCTCTTCAAGGATAGATTTCCTGAAGGACTCATTCTTCGCCGGTCCAATCAGAGGCATGTGTATTCTTGGTATCTGAATTTCTGATTGAAAATTTAAAGAAGAAAGGGAACTTTCAAGGCCTCTTACCTCTATGGCTAGAACTTTGAGGATGATGGGACCTACTGCGGGTTGCTTCTACTTATAAGCGTGTTGTTCTACAGGGACAACAAAATTATGAGCAGGGCCTTTAGGTAATGACTTCTCATAGGCAGCTTTGGTTAAGAAAGGGGCATTACCCTTGTCTTCTATACCATGGACCTCGTCCTCTTCTTCAAATTTCTCTTCTTCCATGACTATATTCTGAAGAAGGGTCTTCACCCTCTGGTCTTTGTTTGCATCCTTCCTTCTTTGTGAAATCTGCAACTACTCCTTTTCTCCTTTATATGGATTTGTATTTGGAAGAGTAAAGGTATTAAGAGCTTGTACTTCCATTGAATGCTTCTCAACCCTTAATTTGGAAACTTTGGAGGCTAATAACTCTATCAGCCTAGCCATTTTATCGATCTTAAGATCTGAGGATGATGAGAGCTCACCCCTCTGTCTTCTCCTATCAGCATTAGCTTTGAGCCTTTCTGCATCCATGATGTTTGATTCTACTTCCAGGGCTGCATTTTTCATATTAGCCAAAGAAGCACATCTTCTCTCCCTCAATAGTAAACAGAAACGAGAATCGAAGGCATTGGCATAAGTGAGCTTAGTAGAGGTGGGGGTGGGTTTCACTTCAGCTGGTATTCTACTGTACATGCAGTTAAATCTCTTATTGAAATCAGATAGCAGCTCACCATTTTCCCTCTGCAAGTTCCTGAATTCAGTATGATAGTAGAGCAGATCTTTATTATCCCCCCAATGCTTTAGGAACACATCAGCTAAGACATCAATCTCTACTATAGACATAGGGGTTAATTCTCTGAACCATTTTCTGGCCTCCCCATCTAGGCTTTGGAAAAAAACCCTCATCCACACATCATCTTCATTAATATCTAGATTATTAGCATATCTATAAAATGACTCAAGGTGCTCTTCAGCTGTCAGTCCCACCGTACCAGTGAACTTAGGCATGTATTTCTGATATTCTCCTATAGGCATGGCATTCGAAGGAACAGGCAAGACCAGGGGTCCATACCTAGCAACTATGATTCTTTCCATTCTAGTGGGTGCTTGTGGGCCTGCCATGATTAGGGTAGATGGAGGGGTACTGGTCGTTTGGATGATAGAAGGCTGAGAACTGAATGACAGGATAGAATGGTATTGATGGACTAAAAGGGAGGCTTTCTTTGGACTGGGATCCAAAGGGGAAACTTATGCAACAAGGAGCTTTATGAATCTCTAAGGGTATTTATTCACTGACACTGCTAGGATCTATATCTTCAAAATGAACATGCTCAGTTACAAGCCTCTCTTGCAGAGATATATAAGATTGTTTTGGGTTACCTGATCCTGATGCTCCTTTCTGTGATGTATTTCTTTGCTTGACAACCTTCTCAGGGTCAGGCACTGGGTCAGCTGGTGATTTCTGAGGATTTCTCTGAGTTGCCTCACAAACTGAGCCAAAACTGTGATGTGGAGTCGCCAAAAGGTTCTTCCTCCAGTAGAGTTTCCAGATAGATGATTACAACTAAAAATGTGTCCAGACTTTGTCTATCATCAAAGCTAGGTCTATGTCGTTCTCCCAGGGAAGCTGAGTTTCAATCTCCTCTCCCCAGAAATGGCGCCAATTATGTTAGGATTCCAAGAAACTCTCTTAGGTTGTAGCTTGGAGATGCCTAGTAACATATAAATTCAACTTATTGTTGCAATGGATGAACATAAGTAATGATTCTTGTTTAAGCCAGATAACCAATTCTTCTTTGTTTCACTCCAAACATGCGTGAACACCCCCAAGCTACAAGGCTTTATACCACCAACTGCTCACATTTTAGGGATAAAGTGAATATGGAGAAAACTGACCACACCAACAGATGCATAAGACCATGTGATGGCCAACTGCAACCAGTAAAGAAGCCTGTGAATATAATCTACTAATGCACAGACAGGATGATATCTCTCTTGTATTAGACAGAAAGAAACCTTGAACACCTATTTGATGACGCATACAAGATTTTAACACAGAGATAGGATGAAAACTATTCTAATGCTAAACATCAAGAGCTCCAGAATACAGCATATCAGGCACAGCTTGGAACAGAAGAAAATGAAAAGTGAGCAGTTAATAGCAAAAGAAGCTTGTATTAGCTGAAAATGAACACAAGATGTTGCCAGTGTCAAAATATTTATAGTCTCCAGAAGTTGAACCTTACATCAAAATGCCAACCATCAACCTTGATTACATCTTTCTTTTAGGTATTTATATATTTACATTACTGGGCACTCGGGCCATTTAGGTATGGAGGGGTCATAATTGACCACCAACTACATTTAACTACCTGATGGAGTCTCTGACTATGTTTTTTTTCTACAACGAATGAATCTGATCTACTTAGGTGGTGTGTTGTCCTCTTAGGCAGATGGAGTGCACATACCATTGAATTTCCATAACTGATAAATGCAGTTATAGGGTCATGCTCTGTACTTTTCCTCCTTCGCCATACTATCTATTTAAACATGGTTGTTGAGGCTTTACTGCGACTGGTATTGACAGGTTGGTCACCTTCCTCATTCGGGCCAACGGAATGGCCAAAGGACATGGAGTGTATGGGTAAATGGACGAGTTGGATGAGGGGGAAGGTTGGTCATTGGATCGAAGGAATGGACGGTGGAGATGGCTCAGCGGAGAATATCGGATGCGGTGGGAGCATGGCGAATGAGGGCCGTTGGATCTTGGGCAGACAGATTGAATGGTGATTGGGTGATGAAGTTGTGTGGGAGTTTAATGGGCGAGCGAATGGGTTAGGCAGTAAATGGTATTGATCGCACCACCTTTGGACATAAAGCAGTAAAAGGACAAGACCGAGCAATTCCACTCAACACTTGACACGTAGCGGCAGATGAGAGAGAAAAACCGGTGTCATCACGTGCTAACGTTCAATTACATCGTGGGTGCTATAAGTGCGAAGGTCGTCAGATCTCTTTGGAGGTGATCAGATGGTGGGGATTTGTGGAGCAGTTCACCTTTATTGGGTGTGACGAGAGCCATCAGTTTTGTGGGAGGAAATCAATGGTGGGGAAATGATGAACGACTTTAGTGAGCACGAGAGGGCGTATGGAAGGGTTTTATGAGTGTTTGGGCTTTTGGTGCTTGGGGCTAAAGCTAAAGGGGTTAATTTGTCGGGTTTTATCAGAAAAAGAGAGGAATGGAGGTGGCGGAGAGAAAGTTGGATGGAAGAAAAGGAGGGATGACCAATTGTGAGCCTTCTTTTGGGCACAGGTCAACAGACCATGCTTTCCTCTCACCTTAGAAAACTAGCATTACATAGCAGAGCTAATAGGTCAACAACTTTCGACTCCTCTATTGATAGATGATCAACAACTTGATGATAATACTATGACAATTATTGAAGATATTAATAGTATGGATTCTTCTTCAAATCAAACAGCCATCATTCCTCTCTCATAACAAAATCAGGTTCAAGAAGATTAGGAAGCTTCACAAGTCTGTAAATATCATGCTTTCTCTGAATTTTTAATTGCAGAATTAAACAAGAGATATGATCTTAGGTCTAGGCCTGGTCCTGGGAGACCTCCAAAGGAAACTCCAATAATTGAACCACGTACCAAAACTTTTGAAGCTCAAACAACTCTTATTCAGCCCTTAGATCAGTTAATTGATACTACCTAAACTGGTAAAAACATTTTGGCTACATTTAATGTTGAAAAATAATTAGAGAGGGTTAAGATCCCAATTCCACTGTCAGAACTTTCTAAAAACCCTAATTACAAAAGCCAAGTCACAAAATGGATACAAAATACTTTGGTTGATGCTGAAGGTGATGTCATAAGTCTGCAAGATGAAAAACCAGCAGTAGTTTTTGGCCCTAGTTCAGACATGATAGATGAGATAGTGCCTCCTTTCTATGAAACTCTTAAAACAAATGATTCCATGTTGTATAATTGTATGCTTGATTCAGGAGCATCACACAACCTTATGCCAAAATCTATCATGGACCATTTGAAACTAGACATAACTAAATCCTACTATGATCTGTACACCTTTGATTCTAAAAGGGTGCTCTGTTTAGGATTGATCAAGGATCTAGTAGTTACCCTTGCCCAAATTCTAGTGAAAAGTGTAGTACTTGATATTGTTGTCACAGATATCCCTCCCAAATTTGGAATGATCCTTTCTAGGTCTTGTTGTGCCAAATTAGGGGGAACTCTACAGATGGATATGTCATATGCTACTATTCCTGTTTATGGAGGAGAGAAATTAAGATTATATAGAGAGGTAAGATTTGTACATACTGTTTGTAAGGCTAACCAGCCAAGAAACCATCCACTTTATGCAATAGATCAAGACTTTGGTTGTTTTCAACTCACCTCAAACCAACATAAAACTCAAGTCAAAATTGAAGAGGTAGTTGAAAGGCTTGAACCAAACCAAACTGATATTTGGAAACTCTTCTTTGATGGCTCTTGCACGAAATATGGGGTAGGAGCTGGAGCAGTTTTAATTTCACCTGAAAAAGAAAATATAACCCAATCATGTAAATTAGACTTTGAAGTTACAAATAATGTGGTTGAATATGAAGCTTTCCTTTTAGGATTGCAATTAGCCAAAAGCTTAAAGTTCAAAAATTAAGTGTCTTTACTGATTTAGAACTTATTGTTAAGCAAGTAAGAAATGCTTGCCAAACCAAGCACCCTAGACTTAGGTCCTACCAAAATGAAGTATGGGATTCAGTTGAAAACTTCTTTGATGCTTTTAATTTGACTCATATTCCCAGATATCAGAATATTCATGTAGATGCCTTAGCTGTCTCTGCTAGCTCTATTAAAAATCCTAATCATATTGATGTAATCTATCATATACAAGTCAAATATAGGCCATCTATCCCAGATAATCTGAAACATTGGCAAATATTCGAAGATGATGAACATTTGAAATCATTTATGCAAGTAATAGATGATTTTTCATTTCTACAAATTGATGAAGATAGAACTGAAATAAATGAAAATGCAGATGGAAATGATACTTCAGACCTTAAAACCCAAATTTCTAATCATGACATTATTCAATTATCTAACAATTTTATTCCAAAAGGACTTATTCCTTTAGAAAAATTGTTTGATCAAATTGATGTCCTCCGAAACCCTCAGTCAATTTCTTCAGAAGATGACATAGAAGAGATTAACATCGGAATTGATGAAGATATCAAAAACATCAAATTATGTGCATATCTAGACCATGAGATCAATTCTCAATATCTTAAGTTACTGCAAAATTATAAGGATGTTTTTGCTTGGACTTATGCTGATCTAAAGACCTATGATACTTCATTAATACAACATAAGATCCTTTGAAGCCAGAATCAAAACATTATCAACAAAATATTAGAAGGATAAATCCAACCCTTTTGCCAACTATAGAAAGGGAGATTAAGAAAATGATAGATGCTCAAATCATCCTCCCTCTTAGATATTCTAATTGGGTTGCAAATCTAGTTCCCGTTAGAAAGAAAAATGGAGAAATAAGACTCTGTGTGGATTTTAGAAATTTGAACAAAGCATCATTAAAAGATAATTATCCTTTGCCCAAAATGGATCAGTGACTTCAAATGGTTTCAAGAGCACAAATAATTTCTATGCTTGATGGTTTTTCAGGTTACAATCAGGTGAATGTTGATACAGCAGACAGAGAGAAGACAACCTTTACTACACCCTGGGGTACATTCATGTACGCTAGGATGCCATTTGGCTTAACCAATGCTGGAGCAACATTTCAAAGAGCTATGGACATAGCTTTTATGGGTCAGATAAATAAATTTGTGTTTATTTATCTTGATGACATAACTATTTTCTCTAAATCTGATCAGAAACGTCTAAAGCGCTTGAAGAAGGTTTTTGACAGGTGTAGAAAATTTGGAATATCATTGAACCCTAAGAAGTCCTTGTTTGCTATCAAAGAAGGAAAACTATTGCGCCATATAATTTCAAAGGAGGGAGTAGTAATTGACCCCAAACGAGTATCTGCCATTGAAACATTGACCTTACCTAGAAACAAGAAGGAGATTCAAGCTTTTCTAGGCAAGATTAATTTTCTGAGGTTTATTCCAAATTATGTAGAGATTGTAAAAGATATAATTGACATGCTCCAAAAGGACCATGAAATAAAATGGACTCCCTCTTCTAGGCATGCCTTTGAACAAATAGAAAGGGCTATCTCTAAAGCTCCCACCTTAGCCAGCCTTGATTATACTAAGCCATTTAGTATTTTCTCTTTTGCCTCTGAAACAACCCTTGCTACTATTCTATTACAGAAAAATGAAGATTCCCATGACCAACCCATAGCCTTTTTCAGCAAGGTTATGAGAGATGTTGAGCTTAAGTATGACATCATTGAGAAGCAAGCCTATGCCCTCATTCAAGCCCTGAAATCATTCAGAATGTATGTGTTACATTCACCTATTACTGCTTATGTCCCTAATAGTGCTATCAAAATTGTCCTAACCCAACCAAACACTGATGGGAAAAGAGGTAGATGGATCACTCAAATTTTGGAGTTCGATCTAACTATCAAGACTACCAAGCTAGTAAAAGGTCAAGGATTAGCCAAGCTTCTAGCTGAATCCAACTGCAAAGTACTTGGAATCAATTTTGTTTTAGAAATACAAGGGAAGAACCCACAAGAACCTTCTGTCCTTGCAGAAGGGGAGAATCCACAAGAACCTTCCCTTCATCCTAAAGGGGAGAATCCGCAAGAACCTTTATCTTCAGAGTAGATCATTCCTATACACATTGATGAAAAATTATTGTTGTCAAATTGGTATCAAGATATTGTAAATTTCTTGATCCATTTTGAGTGTCTAACATCATTCTCCAAAACCCAGTGTAAAACCCTTAAGTTAAAATCAATCAAGTACTGCATTATAAATGCAATTTTATATTGGAAAGATCCATTGAATATTTTTTTATTATGTTTAATAGAATCAGAAACTGAAGGAATCATTGATCAGTTTTATACAAGATTTTGTGGGGGACATTATGCTTGGAGAGAAACAGCATACAAGATTTTGAGGGGAGGATTTTATTAGCCCACATTGTTCTTACAAGTAGGGGCAAAGGTCAAAAGTTGTGTTCATTTTCAAATGTTTGATGGTAAACAAAAATTAGCAGCTCTTCCACTTGTTCCATCAATAGTTTCAACACCTTTTTCTCAATGGGGATTAGATTTTGTTTGAGAGATTCACCCCACTTCAAGTAATCAACATAGATGGATCCTCACTGCAATAGATTACTTTATTAAATGGTTGGAAGAAATTCTAGTTAGAAATGCTACTGATTCAGTAGTAATTAAGTTTATTGAGGAAAATATCTTATCTAGATTTGGTTTCCCAACTCAAATTGTCATTGATAATGAAATAGCTTTTTCTAGTGTTAAAGTGATTGACTTTTACCAGAAATATCAGATTCTGTTACATCATTCAACTCCATACTACCCTCAAGGTAATGGCCTTGCAGAGTCATCAAACAAAAGTTTGGT
The DNA here is from genome assembly GCA_031772625.1 of Pinus tabuliformis. Taxonomy (NCBI): domain Eukaryota; kingdom Viridiplantae; phylum Streptophyta; class Pinopsida; order Pinales; family Pinaceae; genus Pinus; species Pinus tabuliformis. The sequence continues at coordinate 1,216,843,679 of CM062817.1, read as the reverse complement.
AAAGGTAATAAAAAAGACTCTAGGTGATCATAAGAAGAGTTGGGATTCACATTTGATTTATGCAGTATGGGCAAACAGAATTACTCCAAAGTGATCAACTGGCAAATCTCCATTTTAGTTAGTTTATGGGAAAGATGCAATTTTCCCTACCAATTTGGCCTTCCCTATTTTAAATTCCTGCAAGATTCAACAGATGAACCTGATGATTTTTCAAGAAGGATAAATCAGATTATTGAACTTAATGAAAAAAAAGATGAAGTTCAATACAAATTGAATAAATATCAGAATAAGATGAAGACCCTGTTTGACAAAAGAGCTAGGGAGAGGGACTTTAAGGAAGGTGATATAGTTCTAAGATGGGATGCCAGGAGAGAAGAGAAAGGAAAGCATGGAAAATTTGACAATCTATGTTTGGACCTTTAGCAATTTCTAAACTGAAGGGTAACAACACTTTTGTGTTGTAGAATCTTGAGGGGATATATTCCACTTATCTTGTAAATGGAAGGTTTCTCAAACATTACATTCAGTACTAAGAAGTTGAAATAGTTTTCATTGTAAATACTTCAGTTTTCTTTTACCTTTCAAGATGTCAGTATGATTTTCTTTATAGCAAGGACTCCATAGCTCGAGGAGAAGGCACATGGATCTGCAGGTTCTCTGCATTCTACAGGAGAAATCAGTCCCCAGTTGGAGCCAATGTTGTAGAATTTTTTGGTTTTGATAAGATAGAATATTTGAAAAAATGTTAAGATAGGATATGGACATAATAATAGTGAATAGAATGTTTAAAAAAAAAATATTGATGATGATGTCCATATCAAATAAAATGTTAGGTTAGATGCTCTAAAAATCAAGGCAAAAAGAAAATGTTAGGTTAGAAAGAAAAGAAAAAAAATAAACTCTGAAAGTGAGCAAGTCTAAATGCAACTACTATTTTTTCTGCAAAATAATGGTTGTGTGCAGCTTGTCATAAATGCAACAACCCATGACAGTGAAATTGTTTAATCTTGACTGCTGCATGCTTTAAATTTGATATTATAGTTAGAGAATAAAGATTTGGACAAACAATTTAATCTTGACAGATCAGTAGTTAGGTATAGAATAATAAGGTGCTCATCAGTTTAATCTGAGCCCTTGGATGTTATAAGGTTAGAATTAGATAGTTTTCTTTTGTAAAATAAAAAGAAAGGAAAAGGGTTTGCTAGCTTAAATGCACCCATTAAGTGAAGAAAAAAATGATAGGATAAGAAAAGGGTAAGTAGAGAAAGGTTGCAGAAGTATGATAATTCATTGGACAAAATGTACATTTATCATGTTTTACTATATGTTTCTATGTCCATGAGGCAATCACACAAAGCAAATGAAGGTCTACAAGATCAACTAATTAACTTCCCTCATCCCCATTCATCCCTATATTTTCTAATTTCCCCCTTTCCACCTTCATACAATTCATATTCACTCAGTTTCCATAAAAACCCCTTTTCCTAAGGTTAAAATCCTTTTTGCCTAGGAAAAGTGAAAAACCCATGCTAAAACCCCTTTTACCCAAAAACCCACAAAAAGTTGTTTAGCCTAAAAATATATATATATATATATATATATATATATATATATATGTGAAAGAAAATAACTTAGTAAAAAGCATTATACTTAGTTCTTTTCCCCTGTCCACTCATGTTTTATATTAACACTAACTTATAGAGTTAAACCCCTAAAATTTCCCTTTCCCGTATATATTAATTCCCTTTAATTAAATACCCCAAAACCATTAGTTTTATTATAAAAGCTATATATTTACTAAAACATCGCATCTGCGGAACACAAGCTTTTAAATGTGCATTCACTCTCCTTGCATTGCGATATGCGAAGCACGATGGGCCCGGACCTGACGCAAATATATATCATAATTTATTGCCATTTCGCATCCGCCTCCATCGCAAGTCCCAGCTGTAACATATACCCTCTGCATTGCGATATGCGATGTGAGATGAACCCAACACAATATATATCATAACTCAACACCATTTCGCATTCACCTCCATCGCAAGTCCTAGCTAAAGTATTACCCTCCGCCATTGCAATCTCCGATACGCGATGGGAACCCAAACCCGACAGCATTTATCCGCCCAAGTTCATATTTTTTCAAATCCGCCATACCATGTTTTGTGAAGGATTTCTTTTTTAAATTGTTTTTATGATTTAAACAAAGAACCCCGATAATCTCAATTTTAACCCATAAGTAAAGTCATTACCACCATAATTAACCGTTGGGCCCCTCCATTGCTCTTTCCTTTTCCCTCCACGCTTCTCTTTCACTTCACCACCATTTGATCAAATCCATTCAAATCCATGACCCTCAGTGATTTCGGGTTGGCTCTCTATCCGAGCATTACCCGCCCAAAAAGTAGTATTCCACTGAATTACCTTTGCTACGTGTTAGGCTCACATTATTTCGAGTGACCCCTCCCAAAACCACCCATGCCTCATAAAGCGGAGCAAAGAAAACCAAAACCACGTCTTGCATAATGACAAAATGACCATTGTTCACTTTGCCCAATATTTCAAAAAGAAAGTTGTTTTTTCGTTTAAATGCGAAAATCACCATTTTGCCTTTGTTTCGCCTGTTTTCACAGTAAACCCTCCATAAGCCTTTGTGAACAATTAAGCCATGATTTTACCTTCCAATACCCTCTAGACTCCTTCCAATATCCTTTCAAACTCAATAAAGCCATTGATGTCCTCCTCTGTCACCTATGTCTTCTTAACACTTTCTATGTTTTGCAGGTAAAAGCTTTTGTTCCAGGCTTACAAAGAGATAAGCCTGCATACAGTTTGAAGACAAATCTAAAGGGATTTACTGTTGAAAAATATAGTAAAAACCTTTAAATACATAGTAAAGGTTACTCATCAGGGTCAAAGGATATTCACAGAGTTTAAAAAGTATCAGATTAAAGATCAAATGAAGGAATAAACCAACGTAAAGGATACAAATAATCAAGTAGCTTAAAGGGGAAAAATATCATACAACAAAGCCAGCACAACCTGAATAAAAGGGACAGCAAGAAGCAGTTCAACAGCTGCCCCTATCTTCTTGTATGAAGATCTTTCCTTTCCTAGAATAAATCTTAATCAGTTTTAGGATATTTCCTTAGTTTCATTATTGTATAAATAATTCTCTTCTCGAGTTGTTATGGATTCGAAGTTGAAGGTTCATTATTCATTTCTTGTAAAGTCTTGACTGTTCATGCTACTTTGAACCTGGTTGCACCTTTGAAGGGAGCTTTTGTAGACACTTGATGTACTCAGTCTTTCTGGAACCTTAATACAAAGAAGAGGATCCTAATTTTGGTTTTACACAGTTTGTGTTATCCTGTATGTTTTTCCAGTTATCAATCATTATGTTTTTCTTCATATTCTTATGACTTATAGAGAAATCTAGGTAGGAATAATTGTGTCTCAATTTATTCTTATAAGCTCCTGAAGTGATCATCTATTAAGAGAATGGATTAATGAACTGTCTGTTTAGTTAATCCCCTCTAATCAATAAATCATCAGCATCTTGTGTAAGCTTAAGTATACTGCCTTGAATCTTTGGAACATAGTTCAAAAGGTTTTCATACTTATGATTGTTCTACTTTATAGTCTGGAAACTGTGATAATCATATTATTTTCCATCTTCTTCTCACCACTATTTTTTATCTATATCACTGTGTAAAGATTTATACCATCACTTTGTTGAGATATTAATATAACCCAAAGGATTAAGTATTTCAATTCTACATCTGTTTTCATTCACTAGTCTTCCAAAACTAAAACCAAAAACCCCAAAACAATTATTTTAGTTGCTCTAGAATTGGTAGCTAACCTACTACTATCTCAGAGGAACAACATGTTGTTGCAACGTTTGGAGGACCTATCAAATATGGTGGCAGTGCTCTTCCCAAATTTGGATGAAGATAAGGATGTCGTCCAAATACACTACCACGAATGAGTTGGTGAAGGGCCATAACATGGCACCCATTAGTCTCATGAAGGTTGCAAGGGCATTCATCAACCTAAAAGGCATGACCAGCCTTTCAAAAAAGCCCTACTTGGATTTGAAGGAATTCTTCCACACATCAGAGAGTTCAATTGGTACCTGGTGATAACCAGACTTCAAGTCAATCTTGCCAAAATATTTGGCCCCTTTGAGCTGGTCCAGAAGGTCATTAATCTGTGGGATTGGATACCTATTTTGTAAAGTGATCTTATTCATCACCTGATAGTCAATACAGAGTCTCCAAGTCTTGTCCTTCTTGTGTACCAACACGATCGAGCTACCACAGGGTGATGAACTTGGCCTGATGTGCCCTTTCTGCAATAGCTCCTAAATCTTCCTCTTGATTTCATCATTCTCAATAACAAATCATTGATAGTTCATCCTATTGGGTAGCAGTTTGCTTGAGGTCATATCGATGGAGTGCTTGACCTAACAATGTAGGGGTACCCCTGTGGGTCAGGTGAATATGTCCTTGTACTCCTCCATGTCCTTGTCCTTCTGTTGCTATCATGCGGAGGAGCCCTGTGTGGAGGCCATCGATGTGGCCACAATCTTCTTCTTTCCCTAAGCAAAAATCATAAGGAAAACAAATTTTCCAATCTGGGAAATGATCCTAGTGCTTTGCTTCGCAGAGATCAAAGAGATGGTAGTAGGCGGTGCTACCTCCGATATCCTATATAACTTATTTCCTGAAGAAATAATAATAGTGTGAGGCCTAGACTCATACACAACATGACATATCAACAAATATGGTTTGCCTAACAACACATCACAAACTTCAAGAGGAGAAACATCACACAGTACCTCATCTATGAAGGTCTTGATGCTATGGGGAAGGCAACACTATTGGCTGATGCGGAGATCTCGTCCTTGGTGAAGCCACCCGATGGTGTATGGATGCGGGTGTGGTGTGGTTAGTAGGACCAACCGCTTCACGACCTCTACTAAAATGATATTCTTTTGGCTTATGCTATCGACAATGAACTGCAACATAGAACCTTTCACCCACATCTGTGAGTGAAAGAGTCGCTCCCCCTCCTCTAGATTTTCAGCCTCAATCTCTTGGGTCTTAGTGGTGCCAATGGTGGCACTAGGCTCCATGTAAATAATCTTCTTCCATTTTTCATTCTCCTTGTCAAGTTATGGCTAAGAGTCATAACATGCATTTGATTTTTAATCCTTTAGCTTGGCCATGAGTGACTTCTTGGCTCAACACTCACTTTTGTTGTGAGTGGGTCTCTTATGGAACTCACACCATTTCCCTATGTCCTTCTTTATCTTCGTGGTGTTTTTCTTTGCTTGCAGCTTCGGTTGTTGTTCTAGGTCACCCTGCCTTAGGTTTCCCTTTGTTATTCGGTTTGGGGGAAATTTCTCTTTCTTCAGAGTCATAGATCCAAAGTATTAATTCTTCTATTTAATTTTTTGCTTGATCTTTACAATGGATCGATAGTTGGCACCAAGCGAGGATATGTCTAAGAACTCCATCTCATCCTGCATGTACTTGGGTAGATAGCCATGCTACTTGAGTACCAAATGCCACTCAGAATCCTTGATACCCAACTTCGTGCAAAGGTTATTAAAAATATTTGTGAACTCTCGCTCATCTTGGTCCCTTTCCTACCACAACATGGTCAAATTTATGTATTTATCTTCATATCTTCCAACATGGTAATATTGTTCCTTGATGGCATCTCCGAAAGAATTCCAAGTGGGTGTGACTGAAAATAATGAGGTTCCCTCTTGTCCTTTTGTTTATAGTAGGTTTTCCACCAGTCCTTGACATGAGGGGTGGCTTTGAGAAGTGCAAAAGTAATATTTTCCTAGTTAGAAAAGTCATGAACTGAAAAAATATCTTTCCAATAGATTTAACCACCTATCTATGACATCTGCATCTATCTAGCCTTTAAATATGGGAATGTAAAAGTTGACTTGTACCTTAAAGGGAATGACACCTCCAGAGTGGTTGTTGGATGAAAATGTGTCACTTGTGAGTAGTCATCGAAGGATTTGGGCAAAGTTATCCATCATCGTGTTCCTCTGTCACTTGAGGGATTCTTCAATCAATATTTTCAAAGGATCTCTTGCTCCCTCATCTTTATTTTCTTCCACAATGGGAGGGTCGTCAGGGTTTACAGGGTTGTTCTTGAAAAGGTTCCACTAGCTCAAGCCCTAATTTCCTATACCTTGGCCTCATTGGGAACATGCAAAGAAAAATAGAGAAAGATAAGACCACTCTAAGACCAATGATCTAGACTTATAGAGGAATGCAAAAGAATATAAATACAAACATAAACACAAAGATGCAGAAAAATAAAACTTCATTTCATTAACATCAAAGAAATGAAGTATGCTTACATACAGAATGGAAATAAACTAGCTCAGGCGATGGTAGCTTATCCCTAAGAAGAGATATGAAGACTACATGCCTCTAAACTATGTTGCAATGAGGCTTAAGGGCTTTTTTTATTATTGAAAAACAAGGGAAAACCATAAACAATCAAAACCCTAAAAAACCAAAACCATAACCCCAATAAATGGACCGCCAAGAGTCTGTGGGTCCTGTTGGGGTTAGTTGGGTAGCCAACTTCCTAGGTTCAAAACTTGGTCATATGATCTTTGTTTGGTGCATGCGATACCTCATTGGAAAGATATCTTCGAGTACTATAGGATTTACGAAAAGCCACTACTTATGGTTATGGGCTTGCTATGGACCTCAAAAAACGTTGTTTAGGGGGTCAAAATAACTCCAGAAGTTTAGGACCCAAAAAAATGCTAAAAATAGTAAATTTTGCAATAATCAAGGAAATGGATGAAACCAACTAAAGGTCTAGGTGGAATAGGCAATTTGCCACCAATATCCACCTAGATAAAAAACAATAGGAAAAATGGTCGTCAAAAAAAGGGGGAAAGCAACTTGGCCCTCCAACAGAAATGTTGTATCCAGGGGGTAGCACGGAGAAGGAGAAGGAACATGTGAGGATTCCAAAGAAACCTTACAGTGTTTGTCTAAGCGAGATGAGAGAGGATGGGGAGAGGGGCCCACATGGAAGCAAGTGCAAGAGCTAGTGAAAAGGACATTTGTATGGGAAGGAGAATGTGGACACGATAACACCTCCTTATTATTTGCCATCAATAGGAGAGGTGGAGCAAGGGATGTTAGATCTTGCAAGGGAAATGATTTTGATGTAACAGTGACCAATAATGGGGGGTTGGGACCAGAATTGCTACGCTTTTGTAAGGATCTTTTGAAAAATCTATCAACTCCTCCTCCATGCTAAGTAGGAAATAGACATAAAAAATTAAGCGAAATTGAGATGGGACGAAAGGGAAGCATAGATGAAGCCTTGGGAAGGAGGCCCAAGGATGTGGAAAAGCTAGCTAAACCCTAAGCATGTAAGATTTGTGATATGTGTCCCTCAAATCCCCAATGGTAAGCTTTATGGCATGGGACCATATATATAATAGTTCAAACATTTTATAGAGAGTTGACTTTCAAACATTTTAAAGGAAGTCAATTTGAAATTTTTTAAATGTAATTGAACCTACTTATATTTATATTTTATTTCTTTCTATTATTTTTTAATATAAAATTATTAAATGTGATAATACCTTCTTATGCTAATCTAAAAAACACCTCTCGCATAACAAATATTTATTAAATAAGTTGTGAATAATGTTATCTCGTCAAAAGATATAAAAATTACTTTCAAAATTGTTAATAGAAATATTCAATTTGAAGATAGCTATTAATAAAAAATAAAAATAAAATTAATGAACTGTTAGAATTTAGGGATGTTTAAGTGAAATCTATTGATCATATATCTTATATATTTATATATTTGTTAAATTTACTAAATAAATTTAACAAAAACATTTAATTAATCTTCTAAAATAAAAACTTAATATCAATTACATGGATACATCTGTTGATTTTGGAATAAGACATTTAGAATTTTAATTTAATTATCAATCATCATTAAATGGATGCTAGGGATTTAACCTTTACATAATCTACTAAATATTATTGGTAGTAGTCATAAATTAAAGGCTAAGATTTATTCTAAAAGAAGTTATATCATTTTTGCACTTTAATTAAATTGATTTATTTGAAAAAAATGTTTGCATCGAGAAGTTCTCTCTAGCCTAGTATGGTAGAGATGTTGTAATGTAATGTGATCCGTAAACTACTATGGATATTCCACTAGATAGTTTTTCACAACAAATCTAATAATATTATATTAAAAAATATGAGATTCTACACTATTACAGTTTTAGTAAACTTTAATATTTGTAGATTTAACTGTAATTAGTGCATGCTTGCAGATGGAAATCATGCAGAAAAATAGAGAACAAAAAAATAAGCTTACACACACACTTAAGACACGAAATATGCTCTGGGAAACCCTTTCGGGAGAAAACCCAGCTGGAAGCTGAGGTGACTTCGTTCTCTTTCTCTATTTGGAAAAATGGATGCAGGTACAAAGAAGTAAGGCTTGTGGCCCATGGGCTACTACAGTGCAAAAATCCCCCCTATGTTCTCTACCTCCTATCCCTATTGGATATCTTTTCTTAGTTATGGAATAAAATTCTCTTGAAAGAATGGAAAATTTATATTCCTCCTAGTGGCTCAGTTATAACAAAACCTGATAGCCTACTAGTGGTAAATATTGACTACATCAACTCTTAACTAGAGTTACAATATAGAATCTTCTAAAGTCTTTTACATCATAAAAATTTGGTTAGTCCTTTTTCCATGAATAATGGGCGCTGACACGACATCCTCCCGAATTACAGGTGTGAAAACATGAAGGTCAACTTCTGAGTGGCATAACTTTTGCATACGAACTTTGATTGACACGCTTCCTGTGTCATTGGAAAGATTTGTGTGTAGAACAACATGAAATGGCATGTCGCTAAAGAGGAAAAATTTTACCCCTAAAAAACGTCATTTGATGCTTCAAAACTCTCCCGGAAGGTTTCAGACCCCATTTTTGCCAAACTAGGTCCCATCGGTAAAAATGGTCCCATGAGCTTATTCCTCCAATTTTTCCACTCTGAATGCATCAAGAATCATGGATGACAAACAATATAATGATCCAATCCAGATCATAATGTTAACATTTTGACTAAGTCAAATTACATAAAACTAAAAGAATAATTAAATAAAAGGTTTAATGTAATGTAATATAAGCATTTTAACTCTGTCAAAATCATATAAAAAAGTAAAAATAAAAATAAAAATAACCCTTCCTGATGGGGGTGCACATTCAAGAAACACATGAGGGAGAAGGATGGATAGGAGATTTGACACAAGCCCCAACCATCTTAAATAATGGCTCAGCCCGTGTTGAGCTTAAGAGGGCAGGCCGCACCAAGTTGCAGAGGAAAATATGAACTCTCATAAAGAAGGCAATTGTCTACTTAAACTATCGTTAGAAGGAAGTTATTTCTTTATGTTGGTTATTTATGGGAGTGAGGTGCAGATGGGGTTGGGAAGTTGTGTGTGCATAGGAAAGCTCCATGTGCATGCATGATCGACCAAGTGGATTTGAGGGTGTATGTTGCGATGGTGATGGGGGCTTGGTTGCTTCGACCAATTTCTAGGTTTGTGTGAGGGTAGTTTGGGACTTGGGCAATAGCAGTGACTTTAGGGGTCTTGTGGCCATCATCCCTCATCCCTTCCTTCAAACATTTCTCATTGGTTTTGAAGGGAATCAAGATGGTTTTTTGTTTCGCTGGGTAGTGCTTATGTCTAGTGTTTTGGCTTACTTATAAGGTGGTGCTTGTCATTATTTTGTTGAACATTTCCTTTTGTTCGTTTATAGTGGTAATTCAGTTTTGGTTTCTTATGTCCGACATCTGGTGTAGTGGCATGAGTGGTGTGGGAATTATATAACAATGAGTGGAATCTTGGTATGGTTGGAGTGGGAGAGTAGTGTGTGTAGATAGTTGTTCCTGGAAGTGGGGGGGTTGAGGAACTTCAACCGGGAAGGTGAGACCTTCTTACTTTTTGAGTGCTAGTCTGAGGCTGAAGTTGGCTTGAGGGTGTCAACTGGTCATGGGGTATTGTGGGTCTTATAGCAGCACCATGCAAAGGTAGAGGGGAAGGGCCCAACATGGAGCCGACCACTGTGGGAAATAAGAGGGTTGGGCCATGAGAGGGGAGGAACGCAATGAGAAGGTTGGCATGATGGATGAGGAGGTCACCCAAGAGTGAGTCCAATCATCGAGAAGTGTTGAGAAACCCCCAATGATGCAGTCCATTTCCGAACAACTGCGCAACATCTAAGCCAGCCTGGACATCCTTCGGGAGTAGCGTTATGAAGACCAAAATGAGGTAATTTCTTATATTAATTATTTGTAGTTTTCTAAAGGAGAAATCTCAGATCTTCTAACTTTTGTTCATTGTAGCCAACACAGGTCTAATGAGCACTTGGATGAAATAGAGTCTAAACTAGCTCATATTTATTTAAGGTTCATGAGGGGCATGGTCCGTCTGCCGCCCCTAGAAATGCACAAATGTAGAACCCTCCAAATGTAATCTTGATGGTTGTTGGAAGTTTTTTTGTTCTGGCGGTTTTCTTGGTGTTATTGTCTACTAGCCTGTTTCCTTTTTATAGAACTTATCTTTTGTTTTCAAGGTATTGTACAACTCTCTTGGCCAAAAAATATGGCCGATGTGAGGCCGGGAGAGCTAAGAAATTCATGATCAAATGCTGTCCATTTTTTAGAAATTAATATAAAAAGTTTGACTGAAAACAAAAAATAATAATAACAACCCTATAAAAATAAAATAAAAATAAAAATAGCCAATGGTATTGACCCATGGTATTCATGTGGAATATAGCTTATTTAAAGGGAGAAACTAAACCAACCTAGATCCATCTTCACTCTAGATGTACCAAGAGCCAAGAGGGATCAAATCTCTCGATATGAAAAACTCTTTTAGAGTAAAAAGAGATTTTATCCCTCTCGGCGCTCGGCAGATCTAGAGTTAAGATGGATTTAGGCTAGTATATGAACAAGTATCATATGAAAATGGTTATATTTTTTAGGCATATGGTATTGATAAACCATGGTATTGTAACAAAACATATATACATTTTAAGAATCTCTATCATTAATTGGAGGTGAATCTCCATGGTTATGAATCTTGTAACATGTTTTTGCAAATTTATGTGTTTAACTCATACATTATTCTTTTTTTTTTAATTTATAATAATTATAATAAATTAAAATAAAGTTATAATTTAATTAAATTTTATGCTTTTTAATCTTGGAATTATAAAGTAAGTGTTTTGATGTTTTTCATGGATTGGTGTATATCCACTATTAATAGTCATTTAATTTATATAGCTACACTCGTATGATATTGAAATTATTAAAATAGTAATTTCTCGAGGTAGCTCATTTCACATAACATAACATTTATAAGATTTTATCTCACAAATTAAAATACTTATATATATATATATATAGTCCTCAACTCGGCATAGTTGGGAGGTAGGAATGGAATCCTCCCCACGGAGATCCCCACAAGTGACATGATGGATGTTTACAACATTGATAGAATATGTATGTTCCTAATATGGAATATACAACATTGTGTGTAGGCATAGTCTAACTTGAAGAAATGGTCAATTTTTCCCAAAGTCTCATAGAGATTTTTAAGAATCATAAGTTTAAATTGTTAAATTTGAGTGTCTTCATTAAATCCATTTATACATTTAAAAATGCATTTTAAATAACAAGAAATTACAATCTTACTTAAAATCATATTTAATAAAAAAAAAAATATATCAATTAATTAAATTATTCCTTAAATTAATATTATATTACTCACTAATATCTCTTAACCCATTTCACATTTCACCTTACATAACATTTATGATACTATATCTCATTAATTTAAAAACCTTATTTTTAAAATTAATAACATCAATTCAGCGCAATATGCATAATCTGATGTAACTAAGTATTACCTAATTTAGTATCTTCTTAGTGCTCCATTGACTAGTAAACCGTAAATTGAATGGTGGAATCCAATGAGACAATGTAGGGTAGACTCCACCGAACTGTGTACACGCTCTCTCATATCACCGAACATTGATAGGAGACTCCACCAAACTATGTTAGGAATCATATGGTCATCATATCCCTTATGATTCTCATGTCGCCATCTCCTTGAGGGGCAAGTTTGGTTGTTTTCATTATTTTTTTTATGATAGGCTTTAGACTTTTGAGTAGCTTTTCTAACTAATCAATTAATTCAACATTTTTAAAATGGTATTTTATTTGAACAATTTTATTGATTTTTTTTGAAATGTTTAATTTTATTGGAACAGAAAATAGAAAATAGATATAACAAGTGTTATAACGTGTTATATAGTAGTTAGTAATTTTTATTTAGTTTAGATGTAATTAAAGTAAAGTAAAAATTAAGAATTCAAATTTATAGTTGTTAGTATTTTTTATTTAGTTTAAACATAATTAAATTAAAATAAATATTAAAAATTCAAATTTGTAATAAAATTTAGAATCTAGTCAATTTAGATTTTTATTAGTTAGTAAATTGAGGTATTTAGTTAAATCCAATTCTATCCAACCATAATAATAATGTCTTATTGTAGTGATAATATTTTTGTTGAGAAAAGCATATAGAAACTTTTACATTTTCCCTTTAAAGTATATATAAATATATTTTAAAAAGTAGTTGTTCTTGTCACATATATCTATAAAAATATAGTTTATGAATATATAATATTTTATGAAAAATTATAAAATATAAAGAATTTTATAATAATGAAATTTATATATATATATATATATATATATATCTATATATATACTTTAATTTCATTATTATCAAATTATTTATATATCTATATATATATATATATATATATATAAGAGATTAAAAAACATATTGTTATTATTTAAAAAGTTGTATGTTGTTTTTAAGAAAAATTATAGGAGATAGTATATAGCAATTCAAATTGTTTAATATTTTGTATAATTATATATTTGTTATATTCAATGTATATTCTAAAATTTAGTGATACAATTTAGTTATTCAATTTGATTGTTTAGATATTTGATAGATTTAATAATCTACTTGGAGCATGTTTTTAGTTAATTATATTTTTTCAATTTCTAGTTTTCTTGATATGTGATGTAGTTGCAATTGTTTTATTCAGGTAGGCTTTGGAGTAGCTTTTCTAACGAATCAATTAATTCAACATTTTTAAAATTGCATTTTATTTGAATAATTTCATTGTGTTCTTTTGAAATGTGTAATTTTATTGGACAAGAAAATGGATATAAAAAGTGCTATATAGTAGCTAGTACATGTTAGTTAGTTTAAACATAATTAAAGTAAAGTAAAAATTAAGAAGTCAAATTTGTGATAAGATTTAGAATTTAGTCAATTTAAGTTTTTACTAATTGATAATTTGAGGTATTTTGTTAATCCAATTCTATCCAACCACAATAATAATGTCTTATTTTAGTGATAATGTTTTTGTTGCGAAAGGCATCTAGAAGCTTTTACATTTTCATATATTATATATATATATATATATATATATATATTAAAGGGTAATAGTTCTTGCGAGATATATCTATAAAAATATAATTTATGAATGTGTGATATTTTATGAAATTTTATAATAAGAAAAATACACATATTATTATAGAAATTTAAAGTTATATATATATGATTAAAAATATTTATTGCTATTATTCAAAAAGTTGTGTGTTGTTTTTACGTAAAATTATATGACATAATATATAGCAATTAAAATCGTTTAATCTTTTGTATAGTTATATATTTGATATATTTAATGTATATTCTAGAATTTAATGATACAATTTAGTTATCTAATTTGATTGTTTAGATATTTGATAGATTTAATAATTTACTCATTGAGAGCATGTTTTTAGTTAATTATATTTTTCAATTTCTAGTTTTCTTGATGTGATGTAGTTGCAATTGTTTTATTATATTAAGTTAGCTAAATTCTATTTATTTAACTTTAACATTTTCTTTTGGTTTTTAAGTATGTTTTTTTTGTTTTTCTGTCATGCTTCTAACTAAGAATAGTGTGTTGTTGTCAATGACTAAGTTTTATTTTGAGCTTTGGCTAGATTACTTTAATGATTATTAAAATAAAATAAGTGAGATGTTGCAAATGTATACTTGCATATGGTGTTTTCCATTAGTTTTTTTTGTTAGTTGTTTGAGTCAAGCATCATACCTGAGAGTGTTTTGTTAATTAATTAATTTTCATCGAGTCAACATTAAAAATTTACCATAAATATTGAGAGGGCATACAAATAAATCCATCTCAAAAATATAATATATATATATATATATATATATATATATATATATATATATATATATATATATATATATATATATATATATATATCTTGTAATGTTGAGATCAAGTTTAATTAAAGTATGGTAAATGCTACTATAAGAGAAGTTTTTTTTTGTAAAAATTTCTTGTATTATTATTTGGATCGAAGGAGATTACATGAATTTTTGCTACTGAGAGCATTGAAGACACTAAAAGTGACATTGATACCAAAGAACCTCGTTATAGAAACCAAAATGTCAGTCATTCTAGACTTATATGACCTAGAAAATAGGGAGACACTGTAATTGTTCATCTTCCTATCTTCCCCCTATACAAAACTTGTTAACTAGACCAGCTAAGAAAGTACTAGAAATTATAACAAATAGTAAACAGCATAGATACCATAGATACATAGATAGTAAAATAGAAATATAAGAAAACTAGTCAAGGATGATGACTGTAGATCGTGGAGAGCAGAGTTAGTAGAAACGAAATTGAGAGGGACTGCATTCATAACTACTTCCTCTTTTTCATGGCCTTTTGATTTAGTTTTAGAATCTAAAACAGTATATATTTCCACCTAGTTCATCCTTACCACTATATCATCCAAGTTGTAGCTTATGTCTCTTATAACGCGCTTTATTTCTTCTTGTCCTACAAAGAGTTTGTAGTTATCGATTTGTTTGTCCCTAATGACCATGTTTAACGAAGTCTCCAACTGGAGGGTGATGGAGTGTAGAAAGTGAAGGCGTCTCTTCCTAAATTTTCTACGGTCTAGAACCCATTTGAGACAAGCTCTATTAATATCAAAGTTAAAAAAGCACTATCGTTCACCAAATTATTTAATTTCAAGCTTCAAAATTTCCTTCCTGACTTCTAGTTGAGCAACCTAGAAAAACTTGGCAATAGACTCCCATCCAAAGAGTCATTGATGCTTGAATGAGGAAGGGCCTGCAATGCCTCCTCGACAAGCTAGTTGTCATTGCCTAGGTGCCATGAGTTCCCTGCATAACACAAATACTATGACTACGAATGACCACATAAAATGTTGGCATAAAATATAGTGTAGGAAGGAAGAGTGGATGTGAATGCTAACATAATTGAAAACAGGAAAGGATAGGTTGATGTTAAAGAACTGTATGGTAGTATAATTATTAAGGGAGACCCAAAATCTCATATGAGTTTTTTAAATGGAGAATCGATGATGTACCCCAAGACACACAAGTAGGTGAAATGCCTTGAAACATTCATGAAGACTGTAGCCTAAAAATATAACCAGGACCTAAAGAATAGAGAGTATTTTAAGGTACTGAGAGCCCTTAGAGACTATTTCAAAACCAAATTGAAAAGGTACCTGAATACCAAATCCGATAGACAAGAACTGACCAGTTGAAAGAGACATCAATTGGATCAGAGCCTTGCAAGGAAGTCAGGGAAAGAATGATGACCAACTCAAAAATTGTGCTTGGACCCCTGTTATGCAAAAATAGAATGATGAACATGGGATATTACACCTGCCTAGAGACCCAAGATGCAAATTTGAGTGACAGTGACAAGATACATAGAGATTGTATAGAGAGGGGGGAGACAACTAGATGTGTAAAAAACCTTGAGATAGTGCCATTACCTAGTGGTGAAACCACCGTCCCGAAGCTGACCCAGAATCTAGAAAACAACAAGGACCACGTTCATTTATAGACAAACTTCCTGAGTTTTTCCACCCCGTGAACTTCATGGGTTCTTTATACGATGTCTTCTTCATGGAATGCTGAAGAAGGAGAGTGAATAAAGGAGTATTTATGCCACAAGTCGATGGTCAAGTGTCTCTGAAGGGTCCAAGACTACATAGTTCAATGTAAGAACGCATCATGAAGTCATAAATGGAGCAAATTCGCCTCTCGAGGAGATTCCAAGTGATATTCAATCCACCATAAGAGGAGGATACCATTTCCATAGAGACAAAGGGTATGAAATAATGTGATGATCCCAGAGTGCTTGAGGATGTAATGCTCAGGGGGTGTGCATTTAATAGACTGAAATGAGCAAGGAGAAAAATTATACCTGCAATCCATCCTAGCCATGCAGTAGCCATCCAAATTATCTTAGAGGGCCCATACCACTTAATGTAAGCCGTCAAAGGTCATGTCAAAAGGAGGAAACTCATGGTAAGAGAAAGCATGAACATTTAATATGAGTGTCGTATTATGTGTCTGCCAGAGAGATGATACTTTGTTACCAAAGAGTTTGCATCGACTATCACCCCCATCGAGGAGCTACTATAAGAGACACTCATCAAACAAATTTTATAGAGCTTATATCAATAAATAAATATCATCGATGGAAGAGCTAAGACTATTCTACCATGGGGTTGGCTATGACTTAAAAACTTAAGGATCCATCAGCACATTTGAATCTCATAAAGAGCGGATTGTACACATGTAAAATTAAAATTGATTTGATTTGATTTAAAGGTACAATGCAGTAAATCCTCTTGTCATCATTACAAAATAAGAAGTGAAACATTTTAACTAAAAGGATTTCAAATAAATGAATTTAAATATGATTTAAAAATATTAAATTTTTGTTGATAAAGTTAAACTTTGGATAATCCTTGATTGGGGTGACGGAGTGGGTAAACAATAACAATGGCATTGTCAGAAGCGAGGAGGTGCGAGGATTGCTCACTGCAGCTCGCATGATCATAGTGAAGAATGTGGAGAGGTCTTGTATACTAAGAGGGATGTCAGATGGGAGAAGTAGTCTGAGGAATGTTGGGAAGAGGAGAGGTGGTAAGGATGACAACGCAAGGAGGATGGGATGGCAAGTAGGTGTGACAGAGTATGAAAGCGGGGGTAAGGGACGAAGGATGGATAGATTGCAAGGGAGAAGGCGAAGGAGAGCGACGTGCAAGCCAGACATGCATTCACCAAACAAGAAGACTAACCGCGGGTATGTTTATTGTCTCTTCTCTGTAATTTGGAAAGGAAATTTCAGTAGGATGGGAGGTGAAAGGAATTGGGGTAAGGGGGGGAGGGAGAGACCTTGTGTAGCGGTTATGATGTGCAAACAGAGATATAGTAGTGAGAGGGAGTGGCTCGGTAGCTCTGCTTCGAGGCTGGAAAGGATGGAGGGCTTAGCAGATAATAGGGAGGGG
This sequence comes from Pinus tabuliformis, assembly GCA_031772625.1. NCBI lineage: Eukaryota > Viridiplantae > Streptophyta > Pinopsida > Pinales > Pinaceae > Pinus > Pinus tabuliformis. The sequence goes on along the minus strand of CM062817.1, from coordinate 1,216,826,122 downwards.
TGCATTGGGCTCAGGGCTAAGGATAGAAAGGCTAGAGAGGATTGTATTAGGGTGGCAGGGAGGTCTGAGAGCCAGGAAAAGATCTTCAGGCAGAAATTTGGGGTAGGTAAGGCAAGATCGGGTAGCAGGGAGGAGCGAGCTTATGAGGGGAAGTCGGGCAGGAAGCCAAGAAAGAACGGGGTGACCTTCAAAGGGGGTAATGTCGCGAAGAGAGGGAGTGGTGTCAGCCAGCTAGGTAGGAAGGGAGAGAAGATTCTTAGTTGGGAGCTCCCTGTGTCCATTATCCTGGGGCTGTTTAGAGAGGGGGTCAGGCTGAGGGAACCCAAGGAGGGAGGTCATGAACAAGGAGGAGAGACAGCAAACAGGGGTCTGAAAGAGAAGTAGGACAGAGAGAACAGGGAGAAGGGGAGGACCATCCCTAGCTCACTGGAGTACTTGGGAGCAGAGGAATGTAGGCATAGGAGAGATAGCACAGGTAGACAGAATCCCTGTGAAACAATTGGAATTCGGATGGGTATTGGTTGTTTTATCCTGACTCTGAACTGTGTCCATTGTGAACAGGTAGTAGAGAATGGTGATATGGCACGGGCTGCCAGAGGACGTGGTCGTACAGGTCGGGGAAATAGCGTTCCTTGTTCTCAGGATATGGGCACCTCCGAAAAAAGTATGGGTAGACGACCCATGGATGAGACTGTGAAGGAGGCAGCCAGGGCTTATAAGAAAGGCACAGATGAAGGGATAAGGAAAATTATTGAGGAAATGGAGGAAAGGATTATGGAAGAGGACTCGGAGGAAGAAACGGAGGAGTGGAGAGACCTCATTCCTGACCTTGGAAATACTAGAGGAAGACTTTCTCAATTTAAACAAACCTTACATTTATATTGGCTCATGAAGAGGCTGGTTGGCAAGGTGATGGAACAAGTGTTTGATAATCATAGACATGCCAGATTATAAATGAGACCTGCAAACCATACAGTTCCAGCTATGCAAGCAGGATATCAGACTAGACCGAATTCAGAGACACATACCATGCATCATTGAAATGACACCAACGAATGGAGATTCAGCTAAGGACCTAGCAAACGTTGAGTCAGAACAGGAAGAGCCCAAGGAATAGATTGAGCTCATGGACCTCAGGTTACTATTTTTTTTAGCGGCTAGTTTTCTTTTATATGCATGCTATGGGACCTAAGATCAAAGACTGGTTTTTAAATAGTTCTGTATATATTGCTTGGGTAGAAAGACTATTAATTTTCCAATTTTGGATGGCTTATAACATGCATAGGTGGCCAACAGACTTGGTTTCCCATTGGGCAAGTTGAGGCCACCTATTGACAGTATGTGAATTCAGTTTTCTTTTATATAAATAGAAAAGGAGGACCTACCTAAGCTTACAAAAAAAAAAAAAAAACTTTGAATAAGCCATAAATTTTTTTAGTCAAAGAGAAAATAATAGCTAGTCAATACAAAACTCAATGCATTATAAACTGCTTGTTTCAGGTATAATAGTGGTTCAGTAATTTCTGAATTCAAGCTTATGTGATCCATGTTACATTAAGAAGAGTCTTTTCAGTAGAAATCACATAAGAGAAAATTTTGTCGACACGTTTCGAACCAACTAGTGTAGTTCATCATCAAGACTAGATGAAGATGTAGATCATGGTACATGCTTAAATAGAGGGTGATGTAGACAGCAAAAGATCATATAACGACTAGTTTATGAAAATTAATATTTTAATAATGATTAATAAGATCAAATAGTATTCCTATAATGGCTAATATAATGGCTAATCAAAGGATTTTACATCAAGTGTTTTAGTAAACAATTTAGTTCCCGGTTGTGTGGATTCAAGTCTTTAAAGACATGTTGTTGTTGATTCATTTGTGGCATTTAGTTGTATATGGTGTAATAGTTGATTTTCTCCAAAAATTCTCATTCTAATTAAAAAAAACTTCCTTCTAAAAATAAAATTTGGACCTAATAACTATTACCCTCATAAATTTTTATTTTTGTTCTCATGAAAAAAAATTCATTCTTCATTAATCAAATGAGAAATTACATATGCCTTTATAGACCACAAAAACAAAGAGAAGAAGGTAAATCATTGGATCAAACCAACACTAGACCAAAGAAGCAGAGAGGATATCAATAAGAACCAACATTGGTAGCACTAAAAAAATACAGACAAGGCCAAGGCAGAGAAGAAAAAAGATAGACCAGACTAAGAAACAAAGGCATCCCCAAAAGAAACAAAACAGAGGATCAAAAACCAAATGAGCAAGCTTCTTGTAAAATTCCATCAATTCGGAGCTCAAAAAACATAAAACTAGGATAGAGAGTGATCCATCTCTTAGATAGAATGTTAGCGACCAATTTTTTTATCTCTTTACACATTCATGAAGGAGATATAAGAGAAGGAGGAATACAGATCCTTGATGTTGACCATCCAATGGTGAAGTGAAGGAACCTACAGGGAGTTATGACCCTGTAACCAATCTATGACCACCTTAGAGTCTCCAACGACCCTAAAGGAATCAATGGAAAGGCACATAGCATTATGGAGAATTCCCCATAGTTGCACCATCTCAACCCGATTGTTAGTACCTCTGTCACCATTCCAAAAGAAATGATATTCCCTACTAAGGCAGAGATAGATAAGAGCTACACATACACATGAACCATCAGTGGAGGCCCCATTGAAGAATCCAAAAGGAAAATGATCACCTAAATTCTTGAATAGAACAGAGTGTTGTGGAGGTGAGGGGAACCACGGACTAGTTTCTAGGAAATGGCCAACAATTTTAACATTGGTAGATTAGAAATCATAGAAAACATTCTAAAAAATAGAGGTGTTTCTAGAACTCGAGATACCCAAAAAAAACATATAAGCACAAAGCATGGAATGGCCTCTGTTCCAATTTCTAGTACATTAGGCAATCCAAGATGGAAGACCAAATCCTATCAACCCTTATTTTTAGTAAAACTGCCACTTGGTCCCAGATACACTTGGCATGTGGGCATCCTAGAAACAAATGTGGGATATCCTCAAAAGCAGAGCAGCAAAAATGGCATCGACCTGGCCTATTATAAGCCATTTTCATCACATTATCCCAAGTCAGAATGCAATTGAAAAGATCCAACCAAGAAAAGCATTTGATCTTCAAGGGAGCTTCCCATCTCCACATAGCCACAGTCCACACGTTGTTAGGGAAGCAACAAGGGGAACCAGAGACGTATGGATAAATTTCTTTAGCAGCAAAATTGCCACCAATGCCATGTCCACCCCATAAAAGAGAATCTGACCTCTCAAACAACACAGTCCCTTCCTCGATAAGTTTCATCCTATAGGACTCCCATTCGACTTCAAAAGAAACGTTGAGACCCAAATCCCACGAATGAGGCCAAGTAGCGAAGGGAATTTGATTAGGAAACTGATGCTTAAGATAACCAAGATGGCAGGTACCGAAACAGTGAAGGGAAATGATGATTTGTGGGGATAGAGTATAATCACCAAGCAGGCCTTTAATAGCATCCAGTCCAATAAGGAACTTGTCACCGTTATCCACAAGCCACCTAAGGTTTCCACAAAAACAAGATATAGCAACCATCAAGTTGCTCCAAATATATTATTTCTTCCGCTTGAATGGGGCTCCCACAACAACCCATTCTTCCAAACTTTGTTGTCGGAGATATTTATTGAGGATAATCTGACTCCAAATACCTTGCTCTTTAAAAACCCTCCAAAAATACAAAGTGAAAAGAGCCAAATTGAAACATTTCATATCTCTCATACCCACCCTCATAAATCTATAGATAAATAATTAAAAATTTTAAATATAATAAATTTTATAGTTTATAATTTTAATTAATTTTTATATTTAATTTTAAAAAATCAAATTAAAACAAAAAGAGAGTGTACATAAAGAAATAAATTTGCACAATTATCCCTTTATTTATATAGTAATTTAAGATTTCTAAATATAATAAATTATGCTTTAATGTTAATAAATTTAAAATGAAAAAATATATAATAATAAAATAAATTGGAAAAAATATTTTGAAGAATATGTCTTTTTTCTTTTCTTTTTAATAAAATTACAATAATATATGTTGCATTCATATATATTTTTTATTTTTTTAAAGCAACCATGGTTCATGGGAATAATCCACACGATCCACCAAAGGTAACCTAATATATGAGGCCTAACGTGACTAGCATAAGGAGATTTGACTCTTGACCTCCCAATAGGGAGGGTACTTAGCAACAAGGGCTCGACCAATTGAGCTATCCCTTGGGGCTTTTTACTCTTCACATTTTGTTCATCATATTTTTCCATTATTTTATATGAAATTTCATGATTCCTTTGGCTTCTTTTTGAAAGATACATTATGGTCTATTTTATTATAGATTTTTGTATTTTAATCTATGTTGTTAAAGTTTATAAAAGTGCAGTCTCTCTAAAAATGCACATATGATTTTTTTTTAATGAGAATTTATGTTTTTAATTATTAAATATATTTGAATTATATATAATAATTCAATTAATATATAAAACATTTTATTAGTTTTTTTTATATTAGTTTTTTTTATTAATTGATTTGTTTGTTTATAATTTTTAGTTTATCATTAACTAATACAACATATAGTGTTTAACTTTAAAAAATAAATATTTATTTTTCAATATAATTAAAAACTTTAATTTTCAAACATTTACACAAGATAATGCCATGTGGATAGCTGCCTCATATATTTGGTGCCATAATTTATGGATATGGCTGCTATATTTATGGATTAGTTTTAGATATTTCTTTAATGATTTTTTCTCCTTAAGCTTTAAAGGAAGTAAATAACATGTTTAGCATCACTTACTTCCCACCATAATTTAAAGAAGTCTTTGCATAAATAATAGATAGGGATAAGATGTAAATAAATATATTTACGGAGATTTACTTCTCACCATTATTTATGTTTTCCTCAACACTTATCTAGGAGGAAAATCGTGAATGTGTAGACTTACTAGTGATTACTACTCACAAAAATTTATGAAGTCCATGTGTCTAACCAAACAATTCATTTATCCACTTGCTTATATCTTTGTGCTTGTGGGAGTGACCCAAATATTGAAAATTTAATTCCTCTATTAAACACTATTAATTTAGTTAATGTTGACCAATCTAAATTATAATTTTTTATACAAGTTTTTTCCATAATATAATTTTTAACTTGAATAACAGCCGCAGTGATCCAACTCTTAAAAAAATTCCAATTAATGAAAAATAAAAACGGTAATTCTTAAAATTTTATATGTTTCTTTTTCATAAACAAAGAAATAAAATAAAATAAAATCTATTAAACTTATAATTTGTGAGATAACCCACCTCTGGCTAATTATGAATAAAAATATAGATTATAATTACTGAAATTTCTTCTTATAAACATAGTTATATATTTTGGAACCTATAAATAAAATAAAACGAAATACGCACAGTTTGTGTAGAAGAATTGACATAATTTTTTTTTAGTTTGCAGAGCTTTTCCAACGGAACTGAACAGCGGTACATCCAAAAAAAACCTAATGGAGATGAACGCACACATATTCATGTATTTTGGAGAGATGTTGAAATTCATGTATTTTGAAGATTCGTGAGTGGGTGGTACACCGAGAAAGAAAAAGAGAACTCTACGGCTGCACAGAAATGGACTGATTCTTGGTTCGAATGCCAGCTGATTTTAGCTGGATTCTGGATACTGTAATGATGAGTTTTTGGATAAAGTAGAGTTAAATGATGAGGTCATTTTTATTTGAATAGTAGATTTTCGGAATATTTTGGAATATGAGTTTTTAGAAAGTATAGTTGAATGATGAGGTCATTCTTATCTGAATTGTGGATTTGGGAATATTTTGGAATATGACAAATAAAAATAAGAATGATGTTAAACAATTAACTTTATTGTTAAACAATTGACTTTATTTCTTTTCTACTTTATTTTTGTTTGTCAAAATTTTGAAATATTCTTAAACTCTACAATTCAATTAAATTCAATTGAATAATGATACTTCCACCTCATTTTCATTTGTCAGGTCTCAAAATATTCCTAAAATCTACGATTCAGTTAAATTCAACTCAATAATGATACTTTCCTTTTGCTTTTCAACTACCCAAATAACATGACTGTTGGGTCTCTACTGAAAATCACGTAAAAATTGTCCGAGTCCTACAAACTAGTTGACTGTAAAAATACTTGGTTAGATAACAATCTATTTAGGGGTAACTCCAACCAAATTAGTCTTTCATGTTCCACTAAAATTGAAAGACAACAGATATTCCTGTTGAGAAACCCATGTTTAGAGAATTCAAGATATTTGATAGAGCATATTAGGTGAAGTTTTTCTGCTAGAAATTTGGTAATGACGGGAATTTTTTATTATATATATATATATGGGGGGAAGTTTTATGTATAAAGAAAAGATGATGTTTAATGTTAAATTTAGTCATATTTTCAGAAGTTTATTACAACTCTTGATCAATTAAAGTTCTAACTCTTTATGTGCCAAAATTCCAAACAATTGAAACCGTCAGTAATAAAAAAGAGAACTGAAAAGTTTTGATAATATCTCTGACAGACTATCTGGTTGTCCAGAAAGCAAATATTAACCCAGTATTGAGCAATCTGACTGAGCATCCATACCGAAACAATTTAATGACAGATCCATCCAAGACTGATCCCCTGATAAGAAAAGAGAAAGCAAGTCCACTGTAAGAGATACTGATACAAGAAACAGCTTACAAGAATTGCAGTAGTCAAACCAGTAATAACTGAGTCATTTATGCATCATAAAGAGACTTCGATTGTAGTTGGAGCTGCATCGCACAAGTAGCCTGGAAGAGAGAAAACTACAGCAGAGGTGACCTGACATGACAATTAGTTCACCCTGACTGGAAGAAGAGACTGTGTCAAGGTTGATAACAACAGACCTGTTGATCGGATATTTGTTTGATTTACAAGTTGTCAGAATTCTGAATATGGACCTAGAATCCTCAACAGTTGGCCTCGAGAAAGTATTCACAGAAGCAGCACATATGACAAGTAGAATATTGTGAGGTGATCTTCACAGAAGCAGCAGATGAGCAGATGACTAGAAGAATATTGTAAGAGCAAAGAAATAATTGCACTCTGACGCATAAAGCTGGTTGAGAAATCCACAAAATCAATAACGCAAATAATATTTCTCCGGTCCAAATTATTATATTCTTGAAGGTTACAAAATCTATGATAATTGGTGAAGTGGATGTTCATTCAGCCCATTATTTTTTTTTAATAGTTTATTAAAACTAATATTGCAGTTGAGGAATGTTGTAGTTGTGTAAATGTTTGTAAATGTTTACATTTATGAATATCTTAAAAATCATAACTCATTTTATAATTAAAATATTTTATAAATATTGTTTATGAGGTTTTGAATAGATGGCCATTTGGTATTCTGTTGAGACACTCATTGTCCCAATTGAAGTGATATATTAGATATGATGAAGATGTACTCATGCCAAACTTCAAAAAAAGAAACCATTTAATTTTATAACATTTCTTTTAGTTCAATAAAAAAAATGTTATAATTACTTTTGAGATATATCTAAACTCTCTATACTCATTACTGAAAATGTTTCATATAAATTAAATCAAAGTTTTAATAAATTAAAAATGAGTGTACTTTTATACAGATGTCAAATTTATATAATATAAATAATATTATTAAAAACCAACATAGACTCATTTTAAGTAAAGATCTATGAAGTAAAGGGCGGAATCAAACCCTTGGAAACTTTTTCTCAAGTTTTGTACTCAAAAAGAAGTTTGCATCTTTAGAGATTTGATCCCTTTCAACCCTTGGTAAATCCAGAATGATCTACTTTGGTATTTAAAACATAGATATATAAATAACAAAAAATATTTTAGTGTGAATAATAAATTAAATATTTAAATGTCCATGTTAAATAACTTAATTTTATATCAATTTCATATAGAGAAAAAATAAGTAATTTAATTTTAAAATTTTCTTATATTTTCACTTTCCCTTCTGAGGGAGGTGTAATTTATTCAATTTTTAACATTTAAAAAAATATTTATTAAAAAAAATTAATGTAAGTTGTAAATTAAATATATCAATGTGCTTGAAGTTTAATATGAGTTAATAACAAAAACAATTCATTGTATATATATGCATATGTATTGAAAACATTTTATTAATGCTCAAAACTAGCATAGATGTATCTTAACTTGAGATTTGCATTCAAAAATAAATTTGCATTTTGAGAAATTTAATCCCTTAGCCTTTGGTAGATCAAAAATTAAAATAAATCTACCCTGATTATAGATTATTATTTACTTGTAAGCTAACTCATTATTATTATTTTAAAAAAAAATTATAGTCTAAAACAATTATTATAATGTGCTTTTTAGATTTGGATCCATTCATCATATTTCATAAATTGAAACATAAACTTTTAGCTAAAAAATAGTTTTAATTTTTACTCCAAAATCAAAAATACTATTTCAAGTTAGATCATCATGCTAAATCATCCCAAAAAAAAACAAAAAAAAAAAACCAAAAAAAATAATTTCTCCTTGTAATCGTGGTGAAGACTACCTCCACTAAAATTATATGCCTTTTATTAATATCTGACCTTAATTGAACAATACTAATTACAATTGAATATCCTTTTTACACAATATATTTTATAAAATTTTATATAAATTATAAAAATTTTACTTAATTTTATAAATAAAAAGTATTTATGATGATGATGATGGTTAATGTATGAGACCAAACATTGGGACCTAAAGAAACAAATTATTTATTTTGATTTAAGAATTTATTCCTATGTTCCAAAAGCTTGGAGAGAAGGGAGAGAAGCCTCCGAGCTCACTATAATTTTGACATTGTAAAAGGCTAGGAAGGTCAGTATTGTAACAAAGATTGTGAAACTGAGATCTAATGTGGTTGTAGGTGGGGCACCCTAAGAGGATGTGATTTTCATCCTCAATGTTCCTATTCTAACATATATGGCAGATCCTTTCCATCCATGGCGTTTTAGGAATTGCCCAACGAAATGTTTCACTATGCAGCTCATGAGAATTCGTTCTAATCTTAGTACCCATTCTCTTAATAGATTAAAAAGAAAAATACTCACTTTTGAAAATGCAAATGGGTAGGAATGATAATTTTATATATCAATTCGCTTGATAGGTGAAAAAGGAAAACACTTGCTTTCAAAAATGCAAATGTTTAAGAAATTAGGAATGCATAGTCATAAAGAACCTCACTACCATGACGCAAAAGGCATTTAAGACCGGATAACAGTAAGGACACACATTTTAGAGATTATTGGAAATAAATGTAGAATGACTATGCGATGAGTTAAGCTTTTTGAAATGATTGAATTCATGAAAGAAAGTAGAATGATGTTGTATAATTAATGACTTTTGTAATAACCTTCAAAGCCAAGGAGAGAAAGGGAGTGTTACAACTTGAAAGGGGAAAAGAGGAAATAGTGAGTGTATTGTAAAACTCAATGATAAGTATGAGTAAAACAATGAAGTCATAATGAGCATATGATTACCTTATTAAGATGTATGTTGATTACTATTTCGTTCATCTAATTTCTCTCTTTGAAACCTTCTGAGTAATTTTTTATGTTCTTTTCCACCCAAATTGAAATCAATCTTATCAAGTTTCTTTAAAAAATTTCTATGCGTGACATGCATTAATCAATATGTACCTTTAATTTAAACCTTATATAGATAATCAAATATATTAATCTTTTTGTAAAACTCAAATAATATGCCTTGCATACTTTTTAGGATGAGCTAGTGTCAGGCCAGGCAGTAACTCCATTAGGCAGAAAAACTGATTCATGTTATTCCATTAGGTAGGTCTTTGTTATATACAATAGGGAGTGACTGTTCAATTCATCTCCTGATGACTGTTCACATTCCTAATTTAATTATTTACATAAATTCACCCAATCATGAAGATTAGGTGTCAACATTGCCCCCCTTAATCTGAAGGGATGTTGGTGAGTCCAAGCATCATTCTGAATCGTTCAAGCCTTTCCCTTCCAAGCGCTTTGGTGAAGATGTCTGCAATTTGCTCATTTGTGGAACAATGACAGAGATGGATTGTTTTCGCCTCAACATGATGTCGAATCAGATGATATTTAGTATTGATGTGCTCTGTTCGATCATGGAACTTTGGGTTCTTGGCCAACTTTATTGTAGAGGTGTTGTCAATCATGAGTGGAGTTGATTGTACTTGTTTTACTTGCAAATCTTCAAGAATTTTCCTGAGCCACACAATTTCTTTTGTTGCTTCAGCTGCTGCCACGTATTCTGCTTCTGTTGTGGAATCTGCTCGAACTGATTGTTTGCGTGATCTCCCGGAGACAGCTCCTGATCCAAGACTCATAGCATATCCTGAAGTAGATACCCCAGTTTCTTTGTCTCCATCAAAGTGTGAATCAGAGTATCCGATCAAGCTGAAGTCATCCACGTGTGTGTACTTGATTCCAAAGTCTTGAGTTCCCTTCAAGTACTTTAGAACTCTTTTTGCAACAAACCAATGTCCCTCACAAGGCTTTTGCATAAACCTGGAGAGGATTCCAACAAATGAAATGTCTAGTCTAGTAGTAGTTAGGTAGTTGAGACTTCCTACAAGCTGTCTATACTTTGTTGCATCCTCAAATTCCTTTCCTTCAATAGATGTGAGCTTTAAGTTTTGTTCCATTGGAGTAGTAAGAGGATTGCACTTTGTCATGCCAAACCTGTTCAACAAATCTCTAATGTATTTCTTTTGAGAAAGAAATATGGACTTTGGATGTTGAGTTATTTCAATGCCAAGATAGTAATGAAAATAGCCCAAATCAGTCATTTCAAAACTTTTCCCCAATTCCTTCTTTATGGATGCTATGTAGCTTTCATTGTTCCCTGTCATTAAAAGATCATCTACATATACCACAAGATATACAACTATTTTTCCAACTTTCTTGACAAATAAAGTTGCATCATCAAGATCAAAATGATTGAAATTGAGTTTCAGAAGATGCTCAGTTAGTTTTTCATACCAGGCTCGCGGTGCTTGTTTGAGGCCATACAAGGACTTCACAAGTTTGCATACTTTATGTTCATGTCCTTTCACAGCAAATCCTTCAGGATGGGACATAAAACATTCTCATTTAGATCTCCATTCAAGAAAGCAGTTTTTACATCCATTTGATGGACTTTCTAACTGTTCTGAGCTGCTAGTGCAAAGAGTGTCCAGATCGTGGCCCATTTTTCTGTGGGGGAAAAAGTATCCTCATAATCGACCCCTTCCTTCTATGCAAAACCTTTTGCCAGAAGCCCAGCTTTGTGCTTGTCAAGTGAGCCATCAGCTTTATACTTGTTCTTATAGACCCACTTGCAGCCAATTGGTTTGGTTCCAAATGGAGGATCAACCAGCTTCCAAGTGTCGTTCTTTATGAGGGCATCATACTCCTTTTGCATCGCTTCTTTCCATTCATGATGAGAAGCAGCTTATTTGAAGGAAGTTGGTTCAAAATCTGTAGACAAGTTCAATTCACAATCATAGGAAACATCCATATCAATAGGTGAATTAGAGTCATCTACATCACCTCCATTTTGTCGGTTTGAATTTCTGGTTCCTGTTTTTCCAATTTCATCAGGATGAACACTTTCAAGTGTCTTCGTCAGCCACTTTGGGGGACCTTTCTGAGATGGTCCAGTCTGATTTGTTGATTGAGTTGGGACTGAATCAAGATTGAGTCTCCCAATTCTATCAATTACATCACTTAAAGCATCATCCGTTGTTGGAGTTTCATGCGGGGGAGAGTGTTCTTCAGAAGAAGATTCCACATGTTGATCTAGTATAGGAATCCCCCCTTCAAGATGTGGAATCTGATTATCAAATTATTGAAATGATTTTGTTTTTGCGAATCTATCCAAGCGATCAAGTTGTCGCTCAACAACATTGTCAGTTTTGGATGATTCAAGAAAAATTACATCTCTAGATACAACAAACTTTTATTTACTTCATCATAGAGGCGGTATGCTTTGGAGGTGTTTGAATACCCTAGGAAGATACACTTACGACTTCTAGCACCAAGTTTGTTTCTATGTACCTTTGGTATCAAAGCATAACACGTGGAACCAAAGACCCTGAGATGTTTTACCAAAGGAATATGTCCATACCACAATTCATAAGGAGTCTTGTTTCTTATAGCATTAGATGGACATCTATTCTTTATATATGTAGCACATAGAACAACATCAGCCCAAAACATTATCTTTACATTTTTGAAGAAAAGCATGGATCATACCATATTCAAGATTTTTCTATTCATTCTTTCAGCTACACCATTCTGTTGGGGATTATAAGGCACAGTTGTTTGATGTTTGATCCCATGTTGGCGAAGATAGTTTTCAAATTCATTTGATGTGTATTATTTTCCATTATCAGTGCGAATAGACCCAATATGAGATTGTGCATCATTTTCAATCCATTTATGAAAATTCTTGAATGTTTGAAAAGCATCAGATTTGTTCTTCAATAAATAAACCCAGCACATTCTGGTGTAGTCATCAATAAACGTCATGATATATTTATTTCAATTTGTAGAAGAAACCGACATTAGACCACATAAATGTGAATGAATGAGTTCAAGTTTCCTATGTGCTCTTGAATGTGAATCATGAAAACACTATTTTCTATGCTTTCCTAGAATGCAAGCATCACATTGCTTAAGTTTTCTAGGAATTGTAGGCAAACCAGAAACACCATTTTTCTTCAATAAGTGGAGACTATCATAGTTCAAATGTCCAAATCTAGCATGCCATAATAAACTTGATGGAAGTGTACCTTCTTCATGATGAGAATTGTATGAGAAATGTTGTGCATGAGCAGATGTTCCTTGCAGTTTGAGAAGCCTTTCTTCTTCTATTCCCCTCACGACAAGTGAGTGGTCAGATGCTTTTCTTACCTCAAGCTTGCCATCAAACATATGAATGGAGTGACCTTGCTGGCGGATGTGGACCAAGGACAGCAAGTTTCTCTTGAGCTGTGGGAGATATAGAACATGATCAAGAAGAAAGTTTGGAAGACCAGGCAGTTTAAGCTTTATTGTGCCAAGCCCTGATGGCTTGATTTTTGATTGATCTGCAAAGTATACTTCTCCATCAACATTGTCAATAAAATCTTCAAAAAAATCTTTTCTATGAGTCATGTGACAGGTTTCTCTTGAATCAAGCAACCAATCATTTTTCCAGGAAGCAAGTGAAGCATTAAACAAATCTTCATTTACTCCAATGTTACATTGTGCCTCAACATAGTGAGTGGATTCAGATGCTTTACCTTTGTTTGTATCATCATTTTTACCTTTCTGTTGATCTCTTTTCTGCTCAATTTTGTCCCATGGTAGCTTTCATGTAGAGGCATCATGTGATCCATTTATTTTGTAGTGAATGCAGTGCAAATCTACCTTTTCTCCTTGAGAATGTTTGCCCCCTGCCTCTGAAATATCTTCCTCTTCCTCTTGTAGAATCTTGAGTAGGATGCTTTTCTTTATGAGCAAGGCACACAGTCTCTTCAGAAGATTCAGGGGTTGTCTTCTTTCCAAAAGCTTTCTCTCTTTCAGAATACTTTTTCACAAGAGAGTCGAAGGTTATATCTTTGAGATTTCCATTTGCTTGCAATGACTTAAGATAATTGGAGTAAGTAGGATAAAGTGCCTTGACAAAAGAAATAAGAGGAATATCCAACTCAACCTTAGTGGAATTGATATCATGCATTATAGACTGTAATTCAGATGCAAGAGCAAGATGATCATTATTTTGCAGTTCAAGAGTGAAGAGTTTAATCATGAGTTGAACAACTTCAAGTGCAGAATGTGAGTCATAGAGTTCTTTCAGCTTTTGTAAGGCTTCAAAGGCAGTTGAATATGATGAAATATGGCGACTCGCCTCTTCATTTACAGATGTTGTGATTAATGCATAGGCTTTGTTGTTCTTGTTTTCCCAAATGACGAGCTCTTTGTCTGAGGTAGGTTGTACTGGGTCATTGTCTCCTTCTCTGACACACACTCCTTTCCACAACTCATAGAAGATGAGGGTGTGTTTTATCATCCGGGACCATTCAGGATAGTTCCCCTTGCCAGTGAGAACTATTCCTACCATGGATATGATTGAATGCATTCTGTAAAAAAAAACTTTTGCTGATAGAAAAGAATACTTCTGCCAATATACAATAAAAATGTACTCAAAAGGGCATTCTCAAAGGGTATTATTGTCCATTAAAACTTCTAACATAAGGTTTTCATGTACGCATTGAATCACTGCCATCACAACTTCAATACACAAAGATAAAATGACTTTCAAAATGTACACGGCTACCAATAAAAACATTCAATGCATACACAATATACGGCCTCTTTTAAAAGGGCTCAACGCATCATGGACGTTCTGCCTCCACCAAATATTCTACTACAAATTTGTTGTCATCGCTCAAATGTATGCTTTCAACTATTTGAAAGGATATTACTATGACCATCGTTTAATTATTTGAAAGGATATACTATGACCAACGTTCAAATATTACAACAGTCAGACCAGCGTTTAAATATTGCAACAGCAACGTTTAAATATTACAACAGTCAGAAATAAGTCCGCTTGTTGTTCATGTAACCCATGCATCCATGTGTATGCTAGCGGCCAAGGGATGTCTGCATTCGGGTGTTGCTGTGATCGAACTCGCGACGAGTGTTGTGGTTTCTATACTTTTCACCACTCCGCTACAGAGCACTAACCAAGGGATGTCTGCATGCGGCAAGGGAAGGACGAGGCTCCTCAAACTGCCTTCCTCTAGTGATGGTCTCCAGTTATGGTGGTAGTCTCCTCTGACTGGAACAAAACTCTCTGCGGTCCTCCTCCAGATTCAATCACTCATGTTTACAACCTTCAATTGACAATCCATAAAAAATCAACGTAGAGGGAAATCCAGTGCCAAAAATGACTGTGCAAACTAGAGACTAATGGTGCGATGATGGCATGATTTGCAACTTAATGGTGCGCTAGCAATGATGGTGCATTTTATGGAGACAATTCTGACTGATTTCTCGTCCCAAAGTGAAGAAATGAGCATATGAGCAGAGTGGCACACGAAAAACATGCAAAGATCCTCTCAAAATGTCACTTAGATGAAATGGGCACAGGAAAACCATCATAGCAGATTGAGAGCCTTGATAAAGAAATATGAAGAAACACACATTAGAAAAATATGAAACGCATGTCTGGATGGAAACCACTGAAACGCACCAGCGAAAAGACTAACCAATGCAGGTTGGAAAATAACGCACATTGACAGACAGGCGGGGGCGTAACAGAGTAAGGGCGGCTAGATTTCAATAGACAGCGTTCAATGGAATGAATAGCGTTGAAGGGTATACACAACGTTCAATGTCAGGCAGCGTTCAAATGGATGGTCAGTGGTCAGACAACGTTTAGGCCTGTATGGAGCAGAGCGCAGGTAATATAAATAGAATATGGCAGAACGCAGGTAGTATTAGACAACACTCAGTCACTGAATTATATGGAGAGCAGAGGAGCAGACAAGGGAGTTACAAGGCACAATAGCTAAAAAAGGAGCTGGCTCTGATACCATGTCAGGCCAGGTAGTAACTCCATTAGGCAGAAAAACTAATTCATGTTATTCCATTAGGTAGGTCCTTGTTATATACAATAGGAAGTGACTATTCAGTTCATCTCCCGATGACTGTTCACATTCCTAATTTAATTATTTATGTAAATTCACCCAATCATGAAGATTAGGTGTCAACAACTACCATCACACTCGTTCTAATAAATTGTTTTCCTCAAACTTCTATTAGCCATCTTATATTTAAAATAAATAAAAAATCATCACATATAAACATTATCAAAATTTCTTACAAAATTACATAACAATGCACATGACAACATATTACACAATAATGTCGCACGCGTGCATGTGTGTATATATATATATATATAAACACCGATGGATTGTGCATATACATATGCACTAATGTAGTAATAATGTTGGCTCATAAATAGAAAAATAAAAGTATCTTCAAACTTTTATATTCACACAATTCTTTATAAATTAAAAGATGCACCAGTTCCATTTTACTATTTAACGCACACGACTAAATCCATGAAGAAATTTAAGATAATATTTTTTGTTTGTCAATTAAATTTTTACATTAACAATGCTAGTTGATAGATTATAAATATAGATGTGCGTTTACTATAATGTGTCCACCGACAACTGCAATTTCTTTTTTGAAAACACTCATAGTGACATAACTATTTTGGATCCAATACAATTTGTGGTCCAATTGCAACACATGCTAAATTTCCCATTTACAATTGAAAACACTATAAAACCTATAAAAAATCACTATAAAAACTCAATATTGAAGGTAATTGTGAAACCATTCTATTTTCTTGAGAATGCACTAAAAATGTTTTTGAATAAAATATAGGAAATATTGCAATGATCACAGTAATGAAGCGGCATACCTAAATTTTTTTCTCCTCCAATTTGTATGTGACCCATGGTGATCCCTCTCAAATTTGATTATTGTGTGTCTTTTGGAACATCTATGTACCAAAATTAACTCTATTACAAGGTTGTTATTCCCTACAAAGAACCAACAAGAAAATGTTAGCAAGAAAAACACATTAAAAAAAGAAACAAAGAAGATGAACAATGGAGGTTGGGAAGAAAGAATTTTCTTCATTGCTTGATGAAAAGAGTTAAAAAATCATCCTAAAGACACTAAAGAGAGTTGATAGGGTAATGGAACCTATGACTTTCCTAAAAAAGGTCCATTTTCACTCTCCTCAAAAGAATAATCTCTCCTCAAATAAGTCCTATGGGAGCTCTCAAGTGGTCAACTCTACGAATACAAAGCAATGTTAGTTTGTTGTACAATTTGTTAATTTTAGGGCTAGATTATTCTCTGTTGTAGATAATTGCCTTTTTAAACTTTTTCAATAATTTACACTTTACATTCACCCCATAACATCATATCATCATTAGCAATTATGTAGAGAGAAAAATAACATCAATATTGTAGCAAAATTGTAAGGAGCAATATAAAAAAGCATACACAATAGAGACACTTGGATTTAGGTCAAAGACTAGGGCAAAACTCCACAAGGGGGAAAACCTAACCAAATTCTTCTTCTTATATATTCATTAAATGTTTAGTTGAGATACAAAGTACAATGGGACATAAGTCTTTCAACATCAAACACATAAGGCCTCCTAGGGCCAACCTTGGATCATACTAGATCCTCATAAGAAGGTAGCAAACATATTTGTCAAGGAGGCATTCACAATCCCTCCTAATCATTGTCACAAGTAGTAAATAATCCATATGGGCATGTATCATTATTATTTCATTGTCAACAGCTCAAATGTCACTGTCATATATCATATTGTCATACATCACTTATATGCCATACATAATTGTCAAGAGAAATCCGCCATACAACACATTGCTATCATGAGAGAATATCATTTTCATAAGAGAACATCACATCATTATTATAAGAAAAGGAAATCACTATCTTAACTTGCTTTAATAAGCATAGGTAACACTGCCCAAACATCGACAGTTTTTTCCCAATCATCACTATCAAGAGAGCCAATAACACAACCATTCATAAATATCATATAAACAAATGAAATTACCCAGCATTATTGTCTTCATTGTCAAATATCATTGCTATATCACTGTTATACATGACTTCCATATCGCTTTTACACATGACTACCATATCATTGTTGTACATAACTATCATATCACTATTAAACATGATTGTTGTATCATTGCTAAACATGATCGTTCAAACATCACTAGCATATGTGTAAGTAACATTGTCCAAACATCATAGTCACAAGGACTAGAATCTCTATCCAATGATCACTTTCACAAGAACTGGCAATTAGGGCACATGAACCTTTGTCATAAGACTCCTCAAGAAGGATGAATTTATTTTTTAAAAAGCCACATACATATAGGCTTTGAAATCCACATAAACAATTTTATGTCCCTAGAAAAACACTCACAATTTTGAACATGCCTTTTAGGTCATAGTTTTGTGTCTCTTTTCTAAGGAAACTTGGCCCTCATTAGGACACCATAACAACCTCATGAAAGCTCCAAATCATAGCCTCAAAAATACCTCATTTCTTGCACTAACTTTTTTGGAATACATGACTTCACTCTAGTTACATGGTATTTCGGTCCTCCAAAATAAGTATTGCAACCCTCCAAATAAGGCACCACGGAGGCTCTTCTCTATCTCCAAGTTCACAGAATATTTCAACCTTCAAAATAGAATATCCTTCCTCAAAAAAATGAACATAAGTTTCTCCAAACTCGGCTAGAAGTAAAGGGAATTAGTCCTTCAAAATGAGCACAAAACTTCCCTCCAAACTTGAATAGAAATCATCCTTCTTATACTAGATGATTGCACCTACCAAATGCTTGCCATGCGAGCTGCCTCAGGAAGTATATGAGCTACCTCAGAAGTATGTGAGTTGCCTCAGAAGTATGTGATCTCTTTCTTGCCAAATAGAGGAGTGAATTACCTTTTTATACATTTATTAATACATGTGAAGGGTCATGGCTATTTGGGGCATGCTGACTTGAATATTTCATGAGGCCAAATTGTAAATGGAGGGAAATCTAAAATTAAAATTTATTAATAAACAACTTGATATTAAAGTCGACTTAATTGATTTTCCATTAGTGGTTTGAGTCACATTATTGAATTAGAGAAACACAAAGTCAATTTTAACACATTAATAATAATAATTTTCCTTATCCAATTTAAATTCTCTTTGCAGAAAGATGGTTTGTTTTGGGGTACTTGGGTTTCTCATGGGGAAATTCATCCCATATTTGCCCCAAATTTTAACACAATTGGATAGCATAACTTTTCTTGGGATTTTCTCTTGTTTTGGTCCCAAATTCAATGATATTTATAGTCCAATCCCATTCCTTTCTTCCCCTTGGCTCATTAATGAGATTTGGTCTTTGAGTGAGCTAGTGGGAGACAAGGGGAGTCATTTGGAGACTCCTTAATTCCACTTCAATGGTGTAGTGGCTTGAGACTAAGAAACCTAACCTTGTCGTTTCACCCAGTGGTTTCCAATTTAATTTGATTTTTCCCACAGACTATTAATATGCCACTTTTATGGATATGCAGAGCTATCAAAGAAACAATTGCAGTGATCCATGCAAAATTGTTGAGTTAACTTTGCATGGTTTTATTTTTTAAATGGAAACATTAGGAACCATTGATTTTTATTAATTTTTTACGTTTTCCAACAATCATTAGTTAATTCACACACACCATTCTTCAACTTTGAGCACCCTGACTAGTGTAATTAAGCAAAAAAAAAAATCTAGAAATAACAATTGTGCCCAAATGTGTGAGATTAGGAGAAATCATATAGCTGAAATACATCATAATTTTATGTTTAAGGACGAGCCTTGTTGACTTCTTGTGAGAAATATCCTTGTTTGGAGAGAGAGTAGGAGGTCTTGATAAAAAAAAAAATAGAATATACATACAAGGTGGTCATGTCCCATGCTCATGATCATGAATTTGACAAAAATGGTTACATTTGTACACAAGAAGAATCTTGTCAAGAATGCTAAGAACATAATTTCTATTCGTGAAGTAGATGATTGTTTCACCCTAAGTGGCATATTTTATGGAAGTTGGTAAAGCTAATACATGTGATCCCATGTAATAGACACGGTGAGTGATAATTACATTGTTGATAGAGGTGTCATCCTAATAAATGAGTAATTGACCAAAATAAGAAACTGCAGTTGTCACAAAGTACAACATTTCCTGATGTGAAGTAATGTTGATGTCAAATGTCAAGATTGTCAATGAAATAAATGGGAACTGATGACTCCCATTATTTAATTTGAGGATCACAGTGGATGGGAATGAGAACCAAGGTACTAATTTTTTCCTAGAAAATGAGAGATAACATTATCAAGAAGGAAGACATGACCATATAGAAAAGAGGTTTTCTGGGAAATTCAATTGAGGTTTAACAAATACAGAACTAGGGAATGATGACAAATGAATGATGAGTGAGGTTGATATAATTTTATGTAGAAAGTAAATTTTCCAATATTGGAGTACAATATTGTTGATGGATATGTTAATCCTTCAATATCCTTTCCAATTATTAGTTGGCTAAAGTAAGAACTTTGGGAACTTTATCAGGGTTTATAGCCTTCCTAGTTATAGTACAAATTCAAATTACTTGAACATTTCAATCACTATATGGTTGTACATTTATCAACTACAAATGCATGTGACACAACTGAAAATCAAAATAAGTTTAAAATATACACACAAAAAAAAACTTCAAACACAGTTCTTGTATAATAAATGATCAAACATTCATTACATTCATCACATTCAAATGCAAAGAACTCAACTTGAATTTGAATGTCAAAGAAAATCATTGACTTTGTTTAAAGTAAAATTTATTGACAGTAAAGACACAATGTATAATACAAAAGGTACAACAATAAGAAAGCAAAGAAAAGAAACAATAAAAAGAGAACAGGGGATGGTAAGAATGGAAAAATATCCTTCATTGAGCATACTTGAATAATGCTTTTTAGATATAGTAGAATCAAACTCTACATATTAAACAATATGTAAATAAAACTTCTTAACAAATGACTATGTTTAATGGTTTTCATAAGTCAAATATAAGAAACAGTGAACATTAAATCAATCTTGGTCTTGTTGCAGTTGGCTTAGTAAGAAACTTTCAAACACTAGAATGCTACTACATAGAATGTCGATATATCAGTACTCATAAAAATACACCATTTTTTAAATTATCAATGACCAAATTAAATAATACCTTTCTCAGCAAGTAAGACTTCAAACCTCCATCAATGTTATGATTTAAAAGAATCCCTATTGGCAAGAGCTTATGAGATTCAAATACCTAAACAATATAGCAAGTTCCGCAAAATGAAGAAATTAGACTATATCATACCATACTTTGCGTGAAAATTGAGATTTCATTTTCCTTCATTGAGTAGATATTTGTACTTCAAAATCTTCCATGAAAATTAAGTAAATGTCCCTTTATTTTCTTTAAACTTAATTTGATTAACTAATCAAAGGCTCAACTAGAAAGGGGGAAAACAAATATATGTTTGGCTCCTAAAAGATAGTGATTATCAGATGACAGAAAAGGGGGAGGACCCACATCCATTTTAATCATAATATCTCATATATCATCAACATAAGTAAAAACACAAGATATTTCTACATGATGTGCACATAAGCATGCATTGTTTAGAAACAATCATGAAAACTACTTTACCAAAATTGCATATATATATATATATATATATATATATATATATATATATATATATATATATATATATATATATATATATATCTAGAATGTCCAAAAAGTGCATAAATGTCCATATGCTAATCACTAAAGTTTCGACATACTATAATAAAAAATATGCAATAATCCAAAAATGAACTCTACAAGTCAACCCATCAAAATCTATATGAAAAAGCAAGTTATGATATGCTTCATTAAAAAAATTTCTCCATTGAAATCATTAATTACTGGGTGCCCTCGTATTCTTATTTTTTTTACTCTCTGGTAGAAGTAGCTTGAAACTCAAAATAGGGATTTGGGTGCTTAGCCTTAGAAATAGATTTTTTAGAATCTAGACTAACATGGTTCACATGCAATGGTTCATAATCAATAAGCTTGGAGGAAGAAAGTGTAGCATCAAAGATATCATGAGATTTTACAGTATCAAGAGTGGCATGCTTAGTAGTAGAGTGGGGATTGATTTCATCATATGGTAAATATGATGCATGAATGATAGAAGGGTGTGAATGAGTAGGTGGATGGTGGACTATGCTATTGGGAATAGGTCACCAACCATTATCTTGAGTATCAAGAGGGTTTGGAATAGAGTTCTAACCAAAAAATGTTATTCCAAGTATTATTACCATGTTCAGGAACAAGAATTTCATGAATGTTAGCATGAGGACTCAAACAAGGAGATAAACTACTCTAGTAAATAGGGGGATAACAAGCAACCTTGGGAGAACCGAGGTATAAATTTCTCGTAGTGGCTAACTGATGAAACTCTTAAAAACCATCATTAAATTGAATAGAAAAATTAATCTTTTTGTTCCTCCCATTATCCCATATACTAGGTGGTCTATTCCCCTTCCTGTGCCCCTGCGTTTCCTTCTAGAATTAGAACTCATTTCTACAAAAAAACCAAAACATTAACAATAACCAAACAAATAAGGAAAGTTGATACATAATCTCATTTCCCTTTCAAACTGCTACAACAAACATGCATTTAATACAAAGATCAATGAACTCTTCTGAAAATAGGAAAAGGGGTCAGTAAGGTGATATGAGGGTTTTAATTTGGATTGATGAACAAAAAGGTGAAATGGAACAAAAAAATGTGAAACCCATATGAATTCATTTGGAATTTTCCCTTTATTAATTGCAATAATTCCATTCATACATTTTTTGAAAATGTCTTTATTTTTCATGCGAGTTCGTACATTGCTCTGTTGTATTCAAAATTGATAAAAAATTTAAATGATAAAACTTGCATAGTAATAATATTTCAAATATGGTTGTGAAAGGCATTAAACATGTCTTCGTTCAGGTAATGGTTTTTACATAAAATATTAGAGTTTCAACAGTTGGAGGTGGATAGGCAGGGAAATAGGAAGGAAGCTCTGGTAATTTATAATGAAAGAGCACATGGGGGTATCTATTGCAATTGACACAAAGACTTCAAACTCAGAAAAACCCATGCAAATTAAATTAAAATTGAATCAGGGTTAGGGTATCTTTGTTAGGGAATCCATAATTTTTATTTGTGCATGCAGGTTTAAATTTTAAGCAGATACTGTGAATAAAAATTGAAAAATATCTACATGTAGAATTAAAATAAGTGTTTTGGAAAGCACCAAGGTAATATTTAAGAGGGCTCTATATAATTAGAGTATATCTTTAAAGTTTCTTTGCAGAAAATTTACCGTAATCATTATAAATAGAATTCAATTGGTCAAACAATATTAAGATTTATCAGGAGATCAATTATCAATGTTTTTCAATTCCTTCCCATTTTATTGGATTATTCACAAATAAACAGAGCCTCACGAGAAAATGTGAAGGTGATAATCTAGATGAACAAGGTGATTATGTCGAGTGGAAACAAAGAATTACCAACCAAAGTAAAAAACACAATCTTATATCTAGCTAACCATAATCAACTTACCTATAATGCCCAAATAAGTTGATACATAACTTGAAGGAATTTCCAACCAATGTCCAGTGAGCTAACAGACTAACTCCTTTGTGATCTCTCAGTTTTCCACAAAGACTAGAATAGTAATAGTGATAAAAAAAATTGAAATAAACCCCAAATTATTTGGGACGAGTTATTAAATTTCGAAATAAGAAAAACCATAATCAAGGAGAGCCATTGATTTATTAATAAATCCATTTCCATCCATTGATCTATCTTATGGACTAGGCCATTAACTTCTCAGGCCATATTTTACTCTTTCCAAGACTAAGAATTTAAGGTTGAGAGTGGCGCCAATCCACCTTAGGTTGAATGTCTATCAAAAATCATGAAAACTGGAAGTGAATCAAATGTAAGGTAGACTAAAGGGAGAGAGAATTCAACATGAGAAGCTAGGGTTTTTCATGGACTCTGCCTGACAAACCTATAAACCCTGTAGATTGAGAGGCAACAGAGGAAAAATGACAAGGAGTACCGTTGAAAGTAGCCATGAGTGGCATGGCAGGTGGGGAGAGATCCCCTCATACCGAAACATTGCTGCAGGGGAGTCAAGCCAACATGGAGCAACCAAAGGTCACGGAAACCATGGAAAAGGGATGCAGGTTTTGGGAGCCAAATGGCAAGTAGGTTTGGGAGGAAAATGCCTACCTAGGGAAACCAAGAAAACCCTATTTGTTATACCAAACAATAAACTAGAGGAATATAGAATATATATGAAGGACCATGCCCTAATATGTAAGTTTATTGGGGCTTGGCCAACAGAGGGGGATTGATCAAATGGATCCAACAATGGTGGCAACCAAAGGGGCACATAGACCTCAAGCTAGGGACGAAAGGGTTCTTCTCTGTAATCTTTTCCAACCTCGAAGACAAGGAGAAAGTTTTCGAAGATGGGCCATATTTTTTCAACAATGTTGACATGTTTATGTGACATTGGGAGGAATGATATAACCCCGACCAAGAAAAGATTCTGGCAGCACCCATCTGGGTATGACTTTTTGGTTTACCAATGAAATTCTCGGACCCTGAAATCTTAGAAGGAATAGGAAACTCGATTGGTACATTCGTTGAAGTAGAAGACTCGACAAGAAAAGGTAGGTAAACCTCTTATGCAAGAATCTATGTGTACATGAATATCACTGAGCTACTAATAGACTTCATAAATTTGGAATACCATGATGAGATATGGCAAAAACCCTTGACTATGAACGTATACCCTTTAGATGTCAGCAATGTCATGAATATGGCCACCTTTATCGAGCTTGCCCACTAAATAACCATGAAAGCCATTAGACTGAGAATAAGGCAGGAGACTCGACGTAAGAGAAGATGGGGATGGATTTCAGGAGGTGAAAAAGAGGAAAAGAAATAAAAAACCAACAGGTAACCAAAGAGAAAATCAAAATGAGAAAGAGTATCACACCCATAACAAATTCACAACCCTTCAGGAGGACGAAATTGGGGAGACAACCCTGGAAAATATCAAGGAGATGGAAAACATGCAAACGAAGGAGCCAGAAGGAAACAAGCTAAAGACCGAGGAGATAGAAGAAAATCTAAGAGAGGAAAGTACCATGCAAATTATAGATAAAAGAAAAATGGAGATTAATAAGGAGAAAGAATATCTCAGTGCAGAAGAGAAAGTGATGAAAATTTTACTACAAGCATGGAGACACCTGATGAAGTTTCATTCCAGAAGATCAAAAGCAACTCTACAAAAAAACTTTCTAGAAATATAAGGCTAAACAAGGATTTGCTATCATAACACAACCAAAGCACCTAGGGTCTCAAGGCAGACAAGGGAAAGAATCAAGAACTCTAGGAAAAGGGGGGAAGAAATGGGGTATAATAATAATGACAGAATCCATCCATATGGTTGGGGAACTACTAGTCACCTCAGGGAGAGTAGTGCCATTATCAGAGGTCTTTCAACAACCCCAAAAATTGTTGAAATGATTATCACAACATGGAACATAAGAGGCCTCAATAGCAGAGGCAAACAAAGATACCTTAAAGAGAGACTGAAGAAAGATAGACCAAGCATAATGATAATATAGGAAACTAAAATCATTGAAAGAAAAATGAAAGGAACTATGGAAAATTTCATACCCTAGTACCAAGTTATAGCCAAAGATGAAAATGGTAGTGTAGGAGGGTTGGTGATTATATGAAACTCGGGAGAAATATGGTTCAAAGACTGGGTTAGCCTCCCATGAATCCTCTTAGGTAGATTTAGATTTATTGGATCGAAAGACTGGGTGATGCTTACAGGATTCTATGGACCTCATATTTTGGGGGAAAGAAGGGCTTTCCTTCAAAACTTGGCAAAAATAAGGAACATATACCCAAAAGACCTTTCAGTAGTGGGAGGAAATTTTAACATGATAACCTCCCTGACAGAGAAAAAGGGAGGTATGAGAAGAATGGATACAGACATGGAAATATTTGGTGATACCATTGCAAAACTATGCCTAGTAGATATCCCAACAATCAACGGGGTTCACACCTAGAACAATAGAAGAGGAGGGAGCCATCAAATTTCTTCTAGATTGGATAGATTTCTAATATCAGAACATGTTATAAGCAAAGATATATTCATATAAGCCTAGATCCTCTGAGGGATGGGATCAAACCATTGGTTGATAAGACTGGAGGTGGACCTAAAAGCGAGCCCAAAAAATCAACCTTTCTAGTTTGAAGCCTTTTGGTTAAGAGACCCATACCTCATCAAAAAAATCGAGGAATTTTGGACTTAGAGTGAGCAGAAAGGGAGGAGCTACATCCATACATTTCAACTAAAGCTTAAGGAACTCAAGAAGAAACTGAAGAAATGGAATAAAGAAGAATTTGGGCATATCATGAAGGACCATAACTAGATCAACAAGTGAATGACAGAGGTGAAAAAAAAATCATACAGGAAGGGAGATAAAAAGAGCTAGCTATAGAAGAGGGACAACTAATAAGTCAACTGGAAGAAAGGAGAAAACAGGAAGAGATCTTATGGAAACAAAAATCGAGGGTGAACTAGCTAAGGGAAGGGGAGCACAACACCCAATTTTTTCACAAGGCCATGGTTCAACATCGTCAGCACAACATAATATTCTCCCTGAAAGATGAGGAGGGGAACCACAAAATCCAACACGGGGAAATGGAGGAGATGCTGTTAAACCACTTCAAAGATCTCTTATCAGAACCACAAGGAGATAGAATGGGAGAATGTAAAAGAATATCTCAACATATACCTCACAGGGTCACTACTCATGAAGAGGTGGAATAAATTGTCAAGGGTATGAAGAAAAACAAGGCTGCCAGACTGGATGGATTCACAACAGAATTCTACCAAGCCACATGGAATTTCATGGGACGAGAAATTCTTGAAGTCATAGAGGAATCTCGATGAAATCAAAAGGTATGCCCGAGTCTGAACTCCACTTTTATTAATCTCATTCCTAAAACATTGAAATCAGAATATCCCCAGGGATTTCACCCCATTTCCCTATGTAATGTCATATATAAAATCATAGCCACCCTTATTGTTAAACGACTAAAACCCCTCTTATCAAATATCATATTTCCAGAACAAACGAGATTTGTTGAAGGAAAGAAAATCTTGGATGGGTTGGTAACTTCTCAAGAAGTCATCCACTCTCTCAAGGAAAAAAATCTCGCAGGAATGATGATTAAACTGGACCTCTCCAAGGCATATGATCGGTTAAGCTGGGTGTATTTGAGTAGCATCCTTAAAGCCTATGGATTTAACCAAATATGGATAAATTGGATCAGTGCTATGATATCCACCCCTGTTATCTGTATTCTATTGAATGGGACCCCTACCCAAACATTTAACCCAACCCAGGGTCTGAGACAAGGAGACCCATTGTGTCCCTTTTTGTTCATTATTATTGCTGAAGGGCTGGGAAGATTTATCAAAAATGAAGCACATGAGCTTAGGATTAGAGGCTTGAGGATATGGGGTAATGATTTAGCCATCAACCACCAACAATTCGCTGGCGACATCATGCTCTTTTGTCAAGTATCACTTAGGGAAGCCTATAGAATAAAAGAGATTATGAATATCTTCATGGAGGCCTCAGGGACCCAGATAAATAATGAAAAATCTTATATTTTATGTTTCAACACCCAATGAAATGTCAAGACCTACCTAGCTAGGATCTTGGGGTTTAGTACTGAAAACCTCGCCACTAAATACTTGGGCATGCCTCCATCGGAAAATTCCCTAAAAATTTCATGCTAGTAGTAGATCCTACAAAATTTGCAAGGAAGGTTAGGTAGATGGGCTTTTAGATTCCTCAACCTGGCAAGTAGAACTGTCCTTCTAAAATCAGTGCTTCAATCGATTCCCATATACCAACTCTTAAGTATGGCTACCCCTAAGGAGACGTGCTCCAAAATGGTCGATATTTTCAAGAAATTCCTATGGGGAGCGGCACAACAGGTTAAGAAATGGGCTCTAATATCCTAGCAGTGGATGGTTAAAAACAATGGAAATAGGTCTTGGCCTTAGATACCCCTACACTTTAAACCATGTAATGGGCGCAAAATTATGGTGGAGATGGTTAGGAGGAGGAAGGGATCTATGGAAAAAAATATGGAAAAGAAAATATAATATGCTCGAGAGGACAGAGGACATACTGTGGTACAAAGACCCCCCCAAAGGATCAGTAGTAAGGAACTTGGAAACCCAAAATAGGGACCTCATAAACTAGCATGCTTTCTAGGAAATTCGCAATGGAAAAACAACAAGATTTTGGCAGGACTCTTGGCAACAAAGAGAACGACTAGTAAATAGGCAAGATCTCAGAGACATATATAGATTCACCAGTGATAGCAACATCCAACATGTAGATCAATTCTAGAAAGAGGAAAAGGGAACAAGGAACTAGAGGAGATGGAAGAAGAAGGAAGATTGGGACTAGGCTATAGAGACAGACCAATTAGAGTTTGAAAGATAAATGAGATCAAGACAAGTAACAATCGTAAATGACTCGGACATTTTGATATGGGGAAATACCATGAAAGGTACCTTTACCAGCAAAGAAGCGTATGACCTGAAAGAAGAACAAGCTCAAAATGGGCAAGGAATTCTCTGGGAAAAAATCTGGAAGGGAGGGTGGTGGCTAAAGGTAGCTCATTTCCTATGGCTGGTATGCAAAGGATGGATCTAAAACTAGGATCAAATTCAGAAAAGGGGAATCCATGGCTTGTCCCTGTAATGATTATGCGATCACAACAGAAAGGATACAGAGCACATGATCAACACTTGCCCATTTTTGGAACAGAAATAGGGTCAGATGCAAGGAGTCTCGAAAGGATGGACTGAGACCACTATAACATAAAGGAGACAATCCTCTTATGGTGTAACAACATATTCTCAAGCCTAATACTAAACCGAGCATGGGGATTGGCCTTAGGATTAAACTTATGGGCCATATGGAAAGAAAGGAATCGTAGAGTATTAAAAAATAAAACACTACCTCAAGAACAGGTGTGGGAAGGAATAGTTCGAAACATTAGAGAAACTATATTAGCAGAACAATGGAACCTTGAAGATTGGCAAGTCCCTCCCCAAGAAGCTCAAATCCTATGAAATCTTAATCTAACAATGGAAATGTTGTCCCTAACTGCTTGGAGAAAAAATAGGCTTGGTGTAGTATCCCCGCTCACTTCACTACCTCAGAAGAAGGATTCATAAAACTTAACTTTGATGGGGCATCAAAGGGGAACCCAGGAGTAGCAAGCCTTGGTGGCCTCTGCCAAGATAACCAAGCCAACACGTGGCCCATATATATTGACTCATGTGGGATAGCAAGCAACAATGAGGCAGAATTTGCTACAGCAGGACAAGGAATTCGAATAGCTATCAGAATGGGATACTGAAACATAGTGGTGGAAAGAGACTCAAGTCTGGTCATAAGCACTCTGGAAAAACTAAACAATAGCACCATATGGGATAATCTAAGACAAATTTGAGGACATCTCGTCTTATCCAAGAGATAGGAGAATTAATCAAAACGTTTGACTATATAATGTTTGACATGTAGGAAGAGAAAGGATAAGGTGGCAAACATTCTGGAAAACTGGGGATGCAATGAGCAAAATGGTTAGTTGGAAAAATTATGGCCGGTAAAACCTAGGGATGAGAGGTTTGAAGCCCTAGCAGAAATACTGGATCAGGATTACAGGAAAAGCAAGGAAAATGGGACTCCAGACATCCAAAACCCTAGTCTGGATGTGTGCCGAAGGATGGCAGAGCCTTCGAGTAGTGATGAAGAATAAAGGAAAGGTGTGTCCCACCACCCCCCACACCTCAAGGTGATGGGTGTAGTGACCCTTCGCATGAGTACATGTAAGGGTGGTGGGAAAGGTGGCAGGGACGACAGGGATGAGGTAAGAGGCATAGTAATTAAGGAAAGACACATGAGGAAGAATTGTAATATGGTTTATGGAGTAAGGAGTTGGAGCAATAGAGCAGGAAGGCGACGACATCAAAGATAACAACCTTGGAGCAGAAACAGGTATGTATCGTGCCCCTGTGCCTCCCTTGGAATGTCGACATGGTTTGATTCTTGCTGGGAGGAATGGGAGTCACCTAGGAAGGTAAATCCAGGGGAAATGTTGGGGAAATTGGTGGTGGAAATGCATGTATTAGTTTGGCTTTGCATCTTAGTTTTGAGGTTGTCAGGAACTGATCTGGATAGTGGTCATGAGGCCCTTTCAATGGGTAGCATTGAGACTCCCAACTTCGTATGGTGTGGATTAAGAGAGGTTGGGTTTTGGGGATGGGTAGGTAGCTGCTTAGCAGTAGAAGCTAAGGGTAGCAAAGAGCAACTAACTTGTTGGGCTGGTGGGTGGATCAGCGGATGCAGCCTCGGCAAGACATGGGGAACTATGAGTAGTATCTACGGAGAGAAACCTGTTAGGATCCCTAGGGGGGATGAAGGGTATGAAAAGGGCAGAGGAATGGCATTGGCTTAGTGGGCAAAGGAGAATGGGATGGAATACCACAACAGAACACTAGTCGGGCTGATGTTAGGGATATTTGCATGGCTTTGGCAGGGGCATGTCAACCTTACAAGGTATCCAAGGTATCAGAGAGGGAGGAGTGAAAAGCTTGAAGGGATATGGAGACCGGCCACGTCGCATGACTGGCCCATCGCCACCCTGCTCCCTGTTATGTGCATAACTGGGTTAAGATAAAGAATGGAGAGAATTTTGGCATTGAAAATTCCAAGCAAGACAGTAAAATGCTTCAAAGCCTGAGGATAACACCTCTTTCTTGTGAACAGGTATCAAACAGTGCAGAGATGGCTCGGCCAACAAGAGGAAGGAGTCATGGAAGATGAGGTTAGGAGCCTACAAAGGCTAAAGACTTGATCACATTAGAACCCCGCAGAGGAAGGAAGTCAATCGAGCATCTCATTAGCCAAGCCGTCGCAGAATACCGGAAGGGAATGGACGAAGGAATTCAAAATTTGTTAGAAGAATGGAAGGAAGAAATCAAGTAGAGCAGTGAGACAGAGGAGGAGATAGAGAATTGGAGGACATCAATCCTGGACCCTAGGAATACCAAAGGAAGGATAACCCAATTCAATTAGACTTTATACCTCTTTTGGCTTATGAAAATTCAGTTGGGGAAGGCCATGGAATAGATCTCGGTGGGGATGGCTCTCTCTCCAAAACATGCCAAACTACAAATAGGATATGTAGAAAATCTAGTTCCAACTCCACAAGAAGGACATATGATTAGACATAATTCAAAGGCATATCCCATGCATCATCGAATTGACTGAGATGCCTGGAGAAACTATCAAGGATCTGACACTAGTGGAATCAACATTGGAAGAGTAGTAGGGATAGGCAATTTACCTGGTTTCTTTTTGGTTTTTATATGTGGTTAGCACTTACTTTACATTATTCATTCTTATGGATAGATATACATGTAGAGTCTTGTCATGAAATAGAGACATACTTAGCTTGGTTAGAAAGATTGAAACTTTATTGTTTTTGGATGGCCTAGAATGAGGATAGCAGGCTAAGAGACTTGGTTTCCCAGTGGGCAAGTTGAGGCCACCTAGCCAACCTATGTGGTGTAAATTTGTCAATTATAAATAAAAAATGAAGTGTCCTACCAAGATTAACAAAAAAACAATGTAAGTTAGACACATTAAAATTAAAATTACATGGTCAACCAACAATCACCACGTGGAGAAATACACAAGAGAGAAAACCATATACCATATCTAAAATTAACCAAAAACAAATCCAAAGAACATTATCATGTGTATAAACCTAAGTTGGTGTTGCAAGGAGGATTATGGCATATCAAAAATACATCTTATATGTCACATAACTTCCAAATTTAACATAATAAGCATAACCTTCACAAGACTTGAATTGTTGCTTGCAGATTTCTGTGGTTAGGGTTTGAAGAGTGTTGATTCGAAAAATCTGCTGGTGCTATTTTTAGTCAATGTTTCAAGTCTCAAATAGAACTCATCATCAGGACATCATAGTCAAGAGAAGGAACCAAGACATAGATCAATGAGTAAACAAATAGTGAAGTAAAAAAGTAAAGTAAATTAAAAAGAAAGGAAATGTCGAAAACTAAAAAAGAGGAAAGGTAATAAAATTAAAGAAATTAGAAAGGAGAAAAACAGACATAAGAGAGTCATAATAAATAAAAAAAGGACTAAAAGCAAATTAAATGGAATAAATAAGAAATTAACAAATATAAAAATATAAAAACAAAAAACCAAGGAACAAAAAATAAAGATAAGTAAAATACAATAATAATATGAAATCAAAGTAAAAGAAATCAAAGCCACAATAACACCAAATTAATTATAAAATAATAAAAGAGACAATCAACAATAATAAGTAAATTGAAAATAAGAATAAAAAAAAGACAAACAAGAAAATGTAAAATAAATAATAAAATAGAAAAAGAGACAAACAAGAAAATGTAAAATAAATAATAAGATAGAATCAAATAAATAAACAAAAACAACAATAAAATTAAAATAAAAAAAAATAAATAAATAAATAAGTAAAAACAAAAAGAAGAAAAATAGAAGAATAAAATAAATAAGGAGAAAAGGAAAAATAATAAATAAACAAAAAGGGGGAAGGGAACATAGGAGATTAAGTAAAGAAAAAGGATCGATAAAGGGAGAAAAGGGGCGGGGGAGAAGATGTGGGAGAGTAAAGGATTCCAACTGTGAAAGACCTCATTACCCCCATCCGTGTTTAGGATGTTGGTATGCTTAATTATTTGTAGAGCTTCTCTAAACTTGTGCTTGAAATAGTGTTCTTCTCTCGTGATGAATTTTGTATCCTCAAGGCATAAATGGTGTTTGGTTTTGGAATAATGTTCAAAGGGTAGATTAGTGAATCATTGCTTTCTTTATGTCAACCCCGTGTTTTTTCAGTCTTATTTTGAATGAATGACTAGTCTCCCCAATGTAGCACTTACCACAAGAGTAGTTAAATTTGTAAATTCCTTTGAACTGAAATTGGTCAATTTTATCTTTAAGAGATGTCATGTTTTGATCAAGGGTTTCCAAGGGTTTGAAATATGTAACAATGCCATCCAAATTCCAACACATAAATATGTATCATACCTTTGAGCCTACTAGGATATTTTATAACCATGGTCCATAGTTTATGTCATAACATAAAATATATGTATCATGTCGTCAAAGCATTTCATTAGCATTCATATTGTATTGTCATGATTCCCTAGATCTTACATCATAAGTAATGATCAATGTCACAATTGCTTTTGTGATCATTTTTCCTTCTTCTTTCTTAAATAAACATATGCTCAAATTATTCACATTCATACATTTCACTTTACATCATTCATCAACATTAAAATAAAATAAAATATGTGTACATGCAATGATATTTCGTGAAATATATATTTCTTATGGTGTCCTCCTCCCTTTGGCCACTAAACGAACATATTTCAATGTCATGTTAAGTATGATGAGGTGATGATGGAGGCACAATTTTGTAGCCTAATACAAAATTCAATAATTTTTTTAAAATTGGTGTCAACATGTGGAAACTATAGAACCAACCCAGGAAACCCCTCTCACTAAAGATAGAAAACACACTCACCTATCCATTTGAAATATACATGAAACAAAAGTTTTAAGGGAATTTATTTTTTAAACCAACATAGAGTCTTCAGTTAACATATTGATGGAATATTGATAGCTCAATATTAATATCATGCTTTTATAATTCAATAAGATAATGGTTACTTAGTTGTAGCATTATTGTCCTCATCTTATGTGTGAACTGCAACTAAGCCTTATTGTATTTATTGTTCTATACAAATACTCATAATGATGTATATCTAACCATTCAAGTAAAACTTTCAATAGGATCTTACAATAGTGGCAAAATAAATAAAAGTGAATGAACAAGAAAATAAAAATAAACAAAAAAGAAAACAACACAAAAGAAAACATAAAAATAAGAGGAGAAAATGTTTGATATGAGACCCATTTGTAGGATATGAAAGTAGTGGATCATCTTCATATTTCTAACAAGTATGAGTTGTTTCTAATTAATGCAGCGATCTCATAGGGACCAATCCATCATTTCTGAAATTTAACATGCTTTCCTTTATCTGCATGTGAAAAATCCCACAACAACACTTTCTGACCAACTTCAAAAGTTGTAGCTTTAGCCTTTTTGTCATGATATTTTTTAACAATTCCTTACATTTTTTAGATTCTATTCAAAGTTGAATTTTGTTGTTCATCTAGTGCTAATAAAGTATGATATATGTTAATTAAACCATATTCTTTAAGTACTTCGACTTGAAAAGATAAGTGAAATGAAGTTGATTGTAATTCAATAGGCAGAATGGCTTCCTAGACATCTACCAACTGGAAAGGAGCTACACCATTGCTGACTTTAATAGTAATTCTCTCTACCAAAGGGCATAAGGAAGCAACATATGCCATTGTCTTGGATTATCAATAGTGATAATTTTTAAGGATTCTGATTAATTTTTTTGTATAGATTCTCCTAATTTGTTTCTTTAAGGATAATATGATGAAGAAAAATATGCTTGACACCAAATTTACTACAGAAAGGAGAAAATTTATTGGAAACAAAAGTAGATTCATTTTCAGATACAATATGAATAGGCATAAAAAATCTAGGAAGCAAAGTTTCTTTGAAGAATTTGATGACTTAACCTTCAGTTGCTTTCTTTTAGATGAATTGTATCGGACCATTAATTGAAGTAATATGAGGATGGAGGATTGATTGGTCTAATGAAATCTATCCCCCATTTAATGAAAAGGAAATTTGAAATGATAAGTTTTAGAGGCATAATTGAATATTGAAGCCTTCATGTTGGAATTAGTTACAATATTTTACAAATTTAAAAGAGTCATGAAAAATATGGGGCTAAAAATATTAGATCCTAAAATTTTTATAAGTACTATCCTTAGCAACAAAATGGTGTCCTATGTGATCATATTGTTGTGATGAACCATGTAATGATTTAGAATTTGATTAGAAGATTTACTATCCACAAGCCTTTAGGATATTTTCTAAATAAAAGCTTCCCTACAAATACATATTTTGAAGCAACCAACCTTATTTTCCTTCTCTGTGTTTTTTCTAAGTTTTCTGGCTGCTTTTGATGAATTATATTAAAAAAAAATTGTCATGATACCAAGGGTGTTGATACAATTCACATTATTCACCATGGATAAATAATAATTTAGAAAAATATTCATTTTGTAATTCAACCTCCTAGTTATTGCTGAATTTGAGGCCAAATGCAAATGTTGATCTCTCCCTTTGATTGTATTAGTAGTTGTTATCACTAAATCATGTTCTTGATTTTTCATCAACCAATGGGCTAACTGAGCATCAAATTTCGAGACAAATTTTTTTTTACAGTTGGTAATGGAATTTTGACTTCAATGTGCTTTTCAATATTAGATGTCTAAATTTTTCAGTGGAATTTACTAAGGAATAAGCTTGCTTTTCTATTACAGAATACTTCATTGCTTCATCTAAGAGATTATGACTCATAAATGTTATGGTTGGTTCTATCCCTTCATGATTTTTTCACGTTAAAATATAAGAAATTGTTTCTTTTGTAGCATTGGTGTAAATAATGAGTTCCTAAGTAAAATCAAGTGTACAAAATCTAATGAAATAACATCTTTTATTTGTAGAAAATCCTTTTGGGCAGATGAATTTCAATTGAAAATTTGATCATTTGTTACCGTGTGATGCCATTGGTTTGACAATCTTTGCAAAATTGGGTATGAATCTTCTTACACAATTAATATTTCCTATGAAGGATTAGATGTCTTTGTTTGGTGTACGAGGGGAAATTTCCTAGATGGATGTTAATATTTCATGATCTACATTGATCCCAAAAGTGGAGACGATGTTTCCACTTAGTAATTTACCATATTTAATACTAAAATTTGACTTTGCAGGATTTAAGGATATCCCAGATTTTCTATAGCATATGAATACTCTTCTTAAGTGATCAAAATGATCACCTCATTATCTTGAATATAATGTTAAATCATCTAAACAGACTTGGATAATAACCCCAATCAACATTGTATTCATAGATCTTTGAAATGTTGCTCCAACATTGATTATCCCAAATGGCATGTGATTAAAAGAAAAGGTTCCCCATTTAGTAGTAAAGGTCATTTTATGTCAATCATTTTTCTTTAGATAAATTTGATTATAGTCTAAAAAAACATCTAATAAAAACATCATACTAGATCCAGCTATCTATTATAAAATCAACTCCATATTGGGAAGTGGAAAATTTTCCTTTATTCTAGCTTTATTCAGGAAAAGAAAATCAACACAAAGATAAATTTTCCATTTTTTTTCTAAAAGGAACTAAATTTGCTACCCACTTAGGGTATTTAATTGGATAAATAATAAGAGAAGAAAGTAACTTATCCAATTCAGTGCTTATGGTTGCTTCAAGGGTTGGATTAATTGGCCTCTTTCTTTATCTTACAAGTAAATAATCCTTTCTAATAACTATTGCATGGATAATTATAGAAGGATCAAAACCTTTGAGATCAATGTAAGGCCAAGAAAAAATATCTAAAAAATAAAGAAACATTTCTACAATTTTTTTAATTTCATCAACAAAATAATGTTCTGAAACATTAACATTTTAGGATTTTTTCAATTCTGATATTAACTTTCATAGTTTCATTGGTTGTTTTACCTGAAGTTTTATTAGATATTTTGGTTTTCATTGCATTTCTAGATGAAAATGTATCTTCCAAAGGGACAAGACCCTTGGGGTATTTATTCTATCCTCTATTAATAATATAAGAATATTCTTTGGTTTCATTAATGAGAAAATCAAGAATAGTCTGATCATCTTCAAATATTTTCTAGGACTCTTCATTGTCAAGTAGGTGTGGCCTATACAGAGATACTATAGGGAAATCAAGCTATTTGAAATATCAAATATTTGGAGCCTTGCAGCATACATGGCTAGGCCATCAGTAATAGAATTCATGCTTAGGCTAATGCCTATGATATTAAAGCTATTAAAATTTGAAATAATTTCCAAAAAAAGACTTGTTTAATGCCTCATAAGCTTGTTTGATGGGGTATAAACTTTGTCAATCATATTTACAATTAATTTTGAATCTCCAAATACATAAATTTTGATATCCAAGATTGAGAGAATTGTGTATACCAAGTAGAAGAGGTTCAAACTTTGTGGCTTTGTTGGTACATAAAAAATTTAATTGATAAGAAAATGGATGCATTTTTCCAGAATGATTTTTTGGAACAATGTATGCACCATTTCCTTCTTGAGAATATGATCCATCGAAGAACATGTTCAAGATTAGATCAGAATATAAGGGAGCACACAAAGTATTTTTTTTCTCAACTTCTCCTTTATTAAAAATAAAATAAATTCATAATCATCTTCTACATATTTAATTGAATATTGAAGAAATTTTTCAATGTAAAAGACAATCCTTTCCTTTTGGTATACAATGATATTCTTGGGGCCTCTTGGAATAATGATATGGGTGTCATCCATTGAATAATATCATGTCGTTAGAGATTGACAATCCCTACCTATAGAATAATTGAATAATTATTGACAACCTTATATATGACCTGAATATTACAAGTAGTATGAATCTTGGGATGGGAACACATGACCAATGTGACATCAATTACTGACAACCTTATATATGACCTGAATATTACAAGTAGTATGAATCTTGGGATGGGAACACATGACCAATGTGACATCCTTTACAGCCCCAGTAGAAGTTTTTTCTTTTTTTTATTAAATGCAAGCATATTTTTGTACACGTCATTTGTTTAAGAAAGTCCAAGCTCTTCAATTATTGTTTTCGACATGGAGTTAATGGGAAGGGGACATAATTTCCTTTCAAATGATATCATTCTGTTATTCATGTCTTGCATTAATTGCGAGACAACAGTCATTTCAGCGTTCTTATTTGATTCACTTAAAGAAATTCTCGTTCTTAAATTTGTAACGTTGAATTTTGATTATTAACTTCTTTCTCCTTAAGCCTATTTTTGTAGGCAGTAGGTATAATGCTATAGAAATGAATCATTGTAGTAGGATTATGATGTCTTATTAATTCGGGAATTCAATTATACATTTTGGCGAATATGATTTTGAAAGCTTTAATAGTCTCACCAGTCTAATATACCATTATATTATATTATTTATCCAATCAGTTGGGATTTTTTTGTTTCCCATGTGTGTATTTGAACCAACAGTAGAGTTATGTCCAAGTAGAGAAAGATTTGCGGGTAAATAAAAAAAAGTCAGAGGCTAAAACCATAGGATCTTAGTATACCCGACTTGCAGGTGGTTGGTTATGCTCTTGGTGTTATAGTGGCAGCAATGAGGTTTGATCCTGGGTCTCCCGTGGATTAAACTTGATAGTTACCGATTCACCATGTGGTTAAAAAAAAAAAAAAAGTCAGAGGCAGCCTTCCCTTCTAGTGTATTTACAAACAACCACATACATGCATCGTTTGCATTAGCCCCTATATTTTTACAAGCTTTGGAAAAATAATCTAAGTGTTCTTCCATGGTACAGGTTCCATTTCCTAAAACTTCTGATAAATAGTCTTTAAATTTGGGAAAAATAGCTCTGTTCAAGCCTTAGAAGGTACATTCTAAGGAGTTGCATTCAAATCCTCTTCGAATTCGAACAAACCATACTTTTTAATGACTCAGATAAGATTAATGGTTGAGATAGTAGGTCTATATTGATTGTAGATCCTACCCAAAGGCAGTGCAACCATATTGACTGGAAGTATATTAAACAAGGGTATCTAATGGATGAATGTGGTACTATTTTTAGAAAAATATATTTTAAGAGTATTTTTCAGATTTTTCAAAAAACAATTCTACCCTTTGCAGTATGATAGAGGATCGTATTCAAGGGATTTTCCTCTAAGTCTTCACAATTGGCGAGGAGTTTCAAATCGTTGATGAAAATTTTGAGATCAACAAAGGGATGTATGCATTTACTTGGTGGAAATTTAATTAGGTTGAATTCAGGCTATTCATTCTCTAAATTTTTCATCAACAATTTCAATATCTCATGAAATAGTGGCCAATTTCTTCCCTAGTTTTGGTAGCATCTAACATAAGATTAAATAAACCAATAGAGATAGTACTTTAATTGTTAAAATTAGTAAAAGGATTTAGTCGAAAAATATTCGGTACAGTCATTTATTACAAGTAAAAGAAATATGTAATCAACTTGATCTAAGAAAGATAATATCATATAGATACCTCAAGAGTAAAACTGAAAAAGTGTATAACTGGCCTTGATTAAAGCTTTATGTTGTTGTTTCTTTAGCCAATAAGAGTAATGATAAAATAATATCTTCATGTTGACTACTCAGTTGAAATGGTTCAACCCTAGTAAAAACCTCCAGAATAGATTAGGTAGAAGACATACAACACCAATTACAAAAAACAACAAAGCAAACAAAGAAGACAAAACAAGGAACCAAACTAAACCAAGAAACTAAAATCAAAGAAATACACAAAAAAGGGTGATCACTTTATGCCCCATTATGGTTGCCAAATAGGATGCTGATGAAAATTTTAATAATTCAATATCCTTGTTGTCAAGGTTAATCCTCTCTGCAGACAAAGACGATCCCTCTAGACCAATGAGTGGGTGTAGCAACTGAAGTGACAATCAACTAGACATCTTCCTAAGTTACATTTAAAAATAAGAATGAAAGAGATGACCTACCTCGTTCTGATGCTATTCCGATCTCCTTTGTTGAGGACCCTGAACCACTTGTGTCACGGACTTGTTCCTACTTCTCTCAGTATTTATGTACCTACAAAAATGGTCAAGACACAACAAGGCATGCCAAAATTAATAGAAAGTCCAATAGAATCCTACTTAACTAATCAAGGAATGTCAAGCTAAATGATACATGAACATATGCATTTTGGGAAGATGAACCAATAGTTGTGTGTTAATAGAAAATAAAGGGAAGCTTACAACCAAAGCCTTGATGTTGATAGGCTCTCCTCGAGTGGTAATCCAAGTCCAAGCCAAGAAATCCCCAAGCACACCTTCTCTAAGTCAAATAAATAGCCTCTAGGCACAATCTTAGCATAAGGGTGCAAATGGACATAGACCAACCATTTGGGAATGGGAGAGGATGAATTTATAGGCTAGGAAAGGGAGTTAGGACCTCTCCCAAGATAAGATTAGGCCCTCATCTCAAGGAGGTAGCTCATAGGGATAAGACCAAGAGGCCAAGTTGGGAGGATTTGACCTCATCTATGCCAAACAACCTCCAACTCGTCGCTCTAGAAGCTTCTAGATCATGAACCTTCTCATCCTAGGTTGTAGCTCAGAGATGCCTGGTAACATATAATATTCAATATTGTTCTCAGAACTATTGGAATGGATGAATATTTGGATCAAACCAGATAACCGTTTCAACTCTATTTTCACTCCAAACATGCATGAACACCCTCAGCTTGACAAGGCTTTAGACCACTAATGCTCAATAGTTTACAGATTCAACGGATAGATGGAGAATACTGACTCTATCGGCAGATGCATACATAAACATATATGAATGGATAACTACAAGAAGTAAATGAGGCTTGCAAATCTAATTTATCAACGCAGAGATAAGATGACAGTTATCTGGCATTGGACACAGAAGAAAACATGAATAATCTATTCAATTGCAAATCCAATTTATCAATGCATAGATAAAATGACTAAGATGATAGAGTCATTAGCCTCTGAAATATTCAAATTAAAGGTTGAGCAGCACTATGGGAAAGGAAGAGTTCCTAACACCTTTGCTCCTCCAAATCCAAATCCATATAGAAGAGCAAATGAGCAGTTGCAGATTTTGCAAAGAAGCAAAGATGCCAATGAAGACCAAAGGGTGAAGACACCTTTCCAAAATGTAGTCATGGAAGAAGAGTAGTTTGATGAAGGTGATGAGATCCATTGTATGGAAGACAAAGGCAGTGTCCCTTTTTTGACCTTAGCTGCCTATGAAAGGTCATTATTCAATGACCAGATTAGCCAAGAGTGGGATGGTGAAGCTGTTCTACAAACTAAAGATCAACACAGATATAATCTGAGGTCAAAGATGAATAATGCCAAGGAAACCCATGTTCAAAGAGATGTTGTCCTTGTAGTACAGTAAGCTAATAAGCAGAAGCGACCAGCATTTGATCCTATCACCCTCAAAGCTCCAGCCCATGAGGTAAGAGGCCTTAATAAGTCTCCTCCTTTCAATTTTCAATTAGAAATTCAGAAGCTAAGAATACCTATACCTCTGATTGAACTAGTGAAGAATAAGTCCTTCAATAAATTATCCTTGAGGCCCTTGAGCCTAAAGCCATCCAAGCCTCCATCGATTATGTAAATGTGCAATATGACAAACCAGCTATTATTCTCAGCCCAATGATTGAAAATTGTGAAGACAGCTCCCCATCATTCTATGTTTCTCTGACTATGCATGATAAAATCCTTCACAATTGCCTTCTGGACACTCGAGCTAGCCATAATCTAACGCCAAAGGCCATCATGGATAAGCTGGGTCTTGACATTACCAAGACTTATCATGACCTTTTTTCTTTTGACTCTAAAAAAGTGAAATGCCTGGGATTAATCAAGGACCTAGCCATCAATTTGTCTCAGCTGCCCATGAAGAGCATGATGATAGATATTGTGGTAGCAGATGTACCCCCCAAGTTTGGCATGTTACTTTCTAGAGGTTGGATCAAGATATTAGGGGGAACATTACAAAATGATCTGTCCTATGCTACTGTCTGAGTTTTTGGAGGTGAGAGTAAGAGATTATACAGAGATGCTCAGTTGGATTATATCATGAGTGATGAGAATAACCCCACTAATCATCGCATCTATGCTGTCGACACTGATTTTAGAGCTTGTTTTCTTCAGATTGAAGAATCTCAGTTGGCCTCCATGCAGCTTAAGAAACCAGTTTTCCAGATCACAGAGGAAGAAGGCCCACAAATTTGGGACATGTTATTTGATGGAGCTTGCTCTAAAGAAGCTGTAGGGGTAGGTGTAGTCCTTGTGTCCCCCACACAAGAATGCATTCATTTATCTTTCATATTAACTTTGTAGGTTAACAAAACTTTCCAAGAAAAGCATCCAAGGCTGAAAGCATATAAAGATGAGGTAAAATACAGACCATCACTGCCTGACAATGTCAAATACTGGAAAGTTTTTGAAAATGATCATTAAATTAATAGGCTTTTACAAGTCTTTGATGAATTTGCTGAAATGCACATTGACCAAGAAAAAGAACCTCTGATAGAGAGGTAAAATGGGACAATTTTTAGTTTAGTGACTGGGTTCTCAAATGGGATGCGTTGAAGGAAAAGAAGGGAAACCATGGTGAATTTGATGCCTTATGGACAGGTCCGTTTGTCATCGCTCAAGTTTAGATGAGCAACATTTTCATTCTACACATTTTAGAGGGGGAAGATGTTTTTGATGGCTCAGTCAATTGGCAGTTCTTCAAACTTTATTTCATTTAAGGCTTTAAAGCCTTGGTATTGTAAATAGTTTTTCAATTTTTATTTTGTTGCAAAATAGATTCCATGCCTAATGGAACACTAGGAGGAAGATTTGATCTTGTTTTTATAGGAAAGGCATTGTTCTATGATTCTTGAAACCTCACAGGGAGGATTTCATCCCCAGAAGGAGCCAGTGTTAGCCTTGTTGGCATTTGGCCTAAAAATGGATCCAAAACACTCCCGAAGTCTTCAAAATTTGCTAAGGATCATTCAAAGATCAAAACAATCACATGCCAAGAGCCCTCAGAATGGCAGAAAAGCACTATCAGGAGGCAGAAAACCAGAAAAAACAGTGAAAAAACCAAGTATCGAAGGCATAAACAATGTAATGCATAGCAGTTGTCCAATCTGGCCAATCAACAGTCCAGATCTGATTGGCAGGTCGCAATTGGCAGGGACATACGCCATGTTATATGGAAAGACCTCTGGCTTGGGCTATATGCGATTGTGATCTGATTGCATCGCTATGTCACATCGGAGAAACATTAAGGGACAGGGCCTATGCACATGTGTGTGTGTGACCCGATGAACCAGAACCGACGTAATTCTAAATATTATTTCATAATATTTGAGGTTCGCGGAAAAACCATTTTCAATGCATTATTCGTCGTTTTGACGTATTTATAAAATATAAAGGGAGCCTTGGAGCAGCGCCGATGCGATAACACCCGGACCTGCAAGGCTTTAGGAATGAAGATATATAATAGTTTTAGGTCTCCCAAAGCTATTTTCTAATGTATTTCCAGTGATCTTTATGTATTTAAAAATATAAATGGAAGATTGTAAGAGGCCACTAGCGACTTGCAATCGCGACCCAGAGGGTGGACTTGATAGAGGAATAGGCCATGTTTAAGGACTTTTTAAGTCCGAAATGAACAGAGCTGGGTGGGAATTTACAGTATTGCATCATTTCTCTGTTTATTATAGAAAAGGGGCCGTTGTAGGGATTTCATAGGCCCGATAGCCCTTCCATCACAGAGCAGAGGCCGGGAAACAGTTGCCAGGAGATAGAGGCTGGAAAGCGATCATGGAGCATCACAACACGATGGGTATCGAATGCTTCATTGTCAGCAACCCAAAATGGAAACATCATGGGAATCGACAGCGCAGCTCAGCCAAAAACAACAGAATTGATTATGGGGCATCTCTGGCACAAGAGAACTCCCAAACAGCGCAACAAACTAACAGAATGCAATTACTCTACTGTCAGAAGAATAAACCTCCGAGCCCACGCTTGCTTAGTCAGGGCATCAAACAATTAAAGGACACAGAGGATAGATTAAGACACTCCGAGCCTTTTGAGAGCTTAGGAGCGTTGTAAAAGGCCTATAAATGGTTGAAATTTAAATGTATGAAGGGTTCAACTTCTGGAGAATGTTGATACTCTGTCCCTTGCAACGTCTCATCTTCATTCCAATAATACAAGCTTCTTTTGTTGTTACATGTTCAATATCCATTTCTCTTCTGTTCTAAGCTTGCACTTGGATAGTCTATTCATGATTTCTTCTGTGTCTAATGCCAGATAACTGTCAACTTATCTCTACATTGATAAATTGGATTTGAAATTGAATAGGTTATTCATGTTTTCTTCTATGTCTAATGCCAGATAACTATCATCTTATCTCTACGTTGATAAATTATATTTGCAAGCCTCATTTACTTCCTGTAGCTAGCCATTCATATATGTTTATGTATGCCTCTGCCAGTACAATCAGTATTC
The DNA here is from genome assembly GCA_031772625.1 of Pinus tabuliformis. Lineage (NCBI taxonomy): Eukaryota > Viridiplantae > Streptophyta > Pinopsida > Pinales > Pinaceae > Pinus > Pinus tabuliformis. The sequence continues at coordinate 1,216,781,767 of CM062817.1, read as the reverse complement.
TCTATCTATCTATTGAATCTATAAACTATTGGGCATTAGTGGTCTAAAGCCTTGTCAAGATGAGGGTGTTCATGCATGTCTGGAGTGAAAACAGAGTTGAAACGGTTATCTAGCTTGATCCAAACCTTCATCCATTCCAATAGTTCCGAGAACAATATTGAAGATTATATGTTACCAGGCATTTCCGAGCTACAAACTAGGAGAGTTTCCTGGAGTGATAACAATGGGTATGCAAGGGAACAGAGCGATGCTATCACTGGTCAAGTACAATGCAACATGCGAACATCATTTTTTTAAGCCTCATAAGAGCGATGATTCTCAATTTAGGGCTTTTAGAGCTATTTCTTTAGGGAAAGCTCAAGGCATTTTCCAATCAATGCCTTAGGAGGGATCTGAGCTGCATACATGAATGAGTACACTGCATAATGGTCATGTTTTGGGCACTTTAGGGTATGTCACAGGGAAGTGCAGGAGGTGTGACAAAATACTATGTAAGAGATGCCCCCTAAAGCATGAAGGTAGAATAAGGAGTGATGGCTGAGATGCTTTACGAGATTTTGCAAGGATGAGGACACACATTGTAAAGAGACCTACAAATCAAGGACGCATATACATATACATATCTAAGATTAGAACATGAATCTATGGCATGGACGCATCCATCTGGATGATGAATACTATATGAAAATATCCATGGTATGGGTGCATCCATCCAAATGAGAAGGATCATCTTTGAATGTAAAGTCCCACAGTATGGTCACATCCATCTGTATAGCAGAAACATGTGTACAATCATGAATAACATATAACTCCATTAAGCCTAAGTCATATCATACAAAACTCAGGGTCATGCGCTCCATCCCGACACAATCAAAGTATGGAACCTAACATGTGAATAAATGTGTTGAAGTCAAACATGCTAGAAAACCACTTGATTATTGGCCAATGATGTGGACCGTTAACAGGTACGAGAGAAACTGCCAATAATGACAATGGATCTCAAGGTACAACAATATAATCCATGAATGTGATAGTGAAGCTAAAGTTGAACACTCATGAAATCACCTGATTGAAATCCAATGATGAAGAACTGTCATCAGATGAGAAGAACTTTCCATTAGGGCATGAATCTCTAAGGTACTGAAAGGGAGTTTCTAAGTCATCTTCCTAGATAATGAGTTGAAGTCGAAAGGAAGTGACCCGTCAAAGGAGGGAAACAATGAGTCCACCATCATCGACATGAAACAAGGAATAAAGTGGAATGAAATGAATGAGATCCAAGACCGTAACAATGGGTCAAACAATGTATAAGTAAATAACTGTAGATTGGACTTCTCTTGAACACTAGTGACACAAATCCAAAAGGTGGCAACATCTAACTCAACATATGAAAAAATGGAATAGTCAAATGAGAGGCAAAAATGGATCGCCCAAACTTGGGAAGACAAGTGACTGAGTGAGGCTATCCCAAACCCGACACGAGAGCAGAAGAGTGTCATGTTCAAGAGAGACATGCTGCCTATACAAAGGATATTTCATCTTCATTTTTCCCCCGCTATTTCTAGCGAGTACTCCAATTATTTTTATCACAAGCTTGAAGGGGATAGCATATGTTCATCATGTAAGTTCATTCTCCAAATGAATCCATCCTAGCAAGTTTTATGAGTCTTAGGAAGGAGAAAATTGGTCTCATCATGGTGATGAGTCTTTCATCATAAATTTTTAACAAGTTCGATGTAAGAATAACTCAATATCTTTTTCACAATTAGAGAGTTTGAAAAAGAGACAAAAAATAAAACTCCATCACTTCCCTTTTCGTAATTTGTCTCTTGAATCCAAGAAGCTAGAAAACAATATCTGAGAGAACATCTTGACCATGTCGATCAAGGTGTACCTTTTTTGTAAATAGTCAATCTCAGCCTAAAAAAGGTGTAAATGTATACTAAGGTGACGTCGATTCATTTACTTTAATGAGTTCAAAATGACAAGTACTCGGCAATCTTTTCAATTTTTTGAGAGTCAGAAAAGAGCTCAAAGATGACTCCAGGGGGGTTCCTTTTTCATTTATTTAATGAGTCCGAAAAAGAGATAAAACAAAACTCACAAGAATCAGTCAATAATGATCATTGTTCACCTGAAGGTACCTGTAATTGCACAAAGAAACGCACCCATCACTGATATTGAGAAATAATAATAAAATATTATTAAAATATTGACAAAAATGACTTGCAAAACTTATAAATAGCCAAAAGTAATTTTATTTTTTACCATTTTACCATAGTAAGCTCTGAAAGTGAATTTGTGCCCTAATTTTCTCGATTTTCAAGTGACCATTATGGGAGATCCAGAGTGCCATTTCACGAACCGTCTGTAATAGGTAAGAGGCTCATCTTTGCTCTGGGATTTTATCGCCTTTTTATGCATTTTTAATGATAATTTATTGTTATAAGGGAGGATTTTCAATTTTTTAGGGTATCAGTGATCAACATGAGTATGGTCATTGGACCTATGATGATCGCACTCGAGCCAAAAGGCTTGTGCAATGATACTGCTCTCTTTGTAAAAACAGGCGCGATGGCACCAAGGTGGAATTTTTGGAAAAAAACGCTTCTTTTCAAGAAAAAATCTTTGATTTTAATCCATCGCAAAAGCATTAATTGGTTTTAAATGATGTTTTTCAAGAGATCGTGGTTCTGGAATGGAAAGAAAGAGGTCATGAGGCCGAATACCACCAAGCAGCTCAGGATCCTAAATGCATCAATGGTCTAAGGAACTACAAGTTGCTAAAATTATTCAGGACCACAGGGTTAACAGACCAAATGGAATTGCTTCCCTATTTTATCAGTCTTTGGGATGGAGATCAAGAGATCTTCATCACAAAAGGCCAGGAACTAGAACTTGAGGAGGTAGATATCTACTTCATCATAGGATTATCCCGAAGAGGAGAAGTAATCCAACTCTTTGGATCTTGCCCAGGGGGTAAGGGTACTTGAACTCTAATCTGGAAGCACTATTCAGGTGTCGAAATGACCAATGGAGGGAAGGTGAAGAAAACTACAATCACCAACAACCTTCCCTTGAGAACAATCATGTTCACTATGGTGTGTGTATCCGAAACACAAGCCTTGCATGAGGCTTTGAAATTCCAGTTCCAGTATGCTATTACGTTTTTGACCCCCACCGTATTTAACTGGTGTGGAGGCCATTTAGCAAATATGAAAAGATGGCTAACCAAGGGGAAGCATGGACACCTGAAGTAATTCGGGTTCGGTTTGATACTAGTGACCTTCGTTTTAGAGTGAGCGTCCTTATTCTGGTATCAATGGGTAGAGGTACCAAATTCTGCCCCCTAAGATCCGAGACTAGTGAGATGGAGTCAACTCATTCCTTGAGGAGGAATGGGTCAACATATGCATTACCCACCATAATTTTTTTCTTGGCTAGAATGCCAACTACTTGTGGTAGACGAATATGCTTATGCTAGTATGGATTTCAAGTGGGATCCATATCTACCTCTGCCACCAAGACAATAGTGGACCGATGCAAGTAAAAACTTGTTTTTTGGATTTGTTCAAGTTTTATGATTTTTTGTAAAAGTGTAAAATGAGACTCAACTTGTGATAAATGTGCAAATGTGGGACTAGAGAGACCACCTGGCATGTCACCAATAACATGGCGAGTTTCTCATCAGATAGTGGGCGTAGAGTATGAAGAAGGGACAGACCCCTTAGCTGAAATGGAGTGCGGCATGGAGGTGATAACTCAAGGAGTCCCAAAGTATGCCACTATTGATGAGGTGCCACTACATTGGTAGAGACATAGAGCAGGAGTATCTGTGAGACTGCATAAGCTGTTAGGCCGAGTGATCAGAGCGGTCTCGTGCTATCATGAGCACCATGCAGGCTGATAGCCTTTCTAGCTCTTTCACACTCTATTTTTTTTATATCCTGAAGTAAACACTCTAACAGATGTTATATATATATATCTATATATATATATATATCTATATATATATATATATATATATATATATATATATATATATATATATATATATATATATATATAGATATGCATGTTTTATTTTCTACTTATGGGTCCATAATATGTTCAGTTTTATAAATGATGCAAATGCCTATGAAGAACAAAATTTTCTAATGCATCTATTAATGTATTTAAATTACGTGGAATATGTTGATATGTGATGAAATCAAAATTTCTCTCCAGTAGTCTAACACACAGATACTTATGCAATATTTGTGGATTTCTCACTAAGTAATGATTGTTTAACTGTAACACAACGAGTTGTGAATCCAACTTGACAACTAAATCCCTAATGACAAGAGAAATGGCCTTTTACAAGAGTTCAATGACCGCACTGTATTCAATAATATTGTTAGTTGTTCAACCAAGGCATATACCTTGTAGGTTAATCAGCTTGTCATTAGGGGCATAGAGCACCCATGCTGCAGAAGATATGTTCTATGTTCTACAACAAGCACCATCAGCAAAACCAACCTAATGGCTTGACGACATCTGAAAACTAAGTAGAACAGAGGGTAAGAAGAAAAAACACATGTCTGCAAAGCAAACAAACACACACAAAACTCAAAACGCACACTAATGAATTAACACACTAATGTACAAAAGTTATTCCACAAATTCCATGCATAATACCTCTTCATATTTAACCCATTATGGGGCTGTGACAATGCATTTCCCTCGTAATCACATAGCTCATAGGCAACTTTTTGTAAGACACACTTGACGATGTAGGGTCCATGTAACATGCGTTCGAACTTTCCTACTCCCAATTTATTGTTGGCTTGATAAAAAAGAAGGACCAAGTCACCTTCAGCAAAAGTGTGTGGAGAAATAGTTTGGTCAAAATGAGCTTTGACACGTTTCTTTAGAGCTTCGATGACCATTGAAGTAATGCAACGAGTCTCGTCAAGCCTCTCAAGATATAGTAACCATTCCTCTTCAGGCGAGGTATTGGGAAGGAGTTCGATAGCTAATTTGAGAGAAGGGATTTTGCATTCGATTGGAAGAGTTTCCTCTAAACCATTGATCTAAAATCACCCATAGATGACCTCAGAGAAATAATGAAGGCATTATAGACTCATGTGCTGGGGTGTGCCTATGTTATTTTATGCAACGGATTGACAAGATTGTGAAATACAAAGACACTAAAACAGTAAGAGAACATAATATGAAAACACATAAACACAACAAATTTAATAAGGAGTTCACCCAATCCTCCTGGGCTATGTCTCCTGGTCCAACCTTCAGTGGTGGCCTTTCTATTGTGTCTTAAGGTAGAGTTTTTACAATAAGGAGCTCAATTTGAGTCTCACTTAACAGATGATGATCAGTAGGATTGTACTTGGATTCCCCAAGTCTCTAGAGTACACAGACTCCCCTTACTGAATCTTGACCTCAACTGATCTCAGTGTTATGAGTCCAATTTGGTACTCAATACTTGATAGGTATACACAGAGGAGTTACATGAACCTCTCAGTCCTTCTCTGGAGTTCACAGACTCTCGGACTCTCTCTGTCTCTATCTGCTCAATGTTGCCCTTGCTCTATAGGTCAGCTCGCCTATTCTGTTCTCTGCAATTCACTTCTTTCTTGCCTCTCAGCTTTCTGCCTCTCTTTCTCTGCATGCCTTTATTCTTTGTCTGTTCGTGGCTTAAAGCCAATCTTCTCCCTAATTTTTCGTTTCCGCTTCCCAACTTTCTGGATCTCCTGCCTCTGCCCGCTAGAATTCCCCTGCTCTGCGTCATCATCACTGTGTAACGCTTCACAAAGAGGTGGCCACTTGTTTCCTCACGAACTGAGTGTCAGTTCTCTTTGAACGGTCGTTATTTCCATTGCTCCAAGATTGCCCATGAAACTGATTCCTCTGCCAACTCATCGGTCATGCCGAACCTCAAATCTTATATGACTCAGCCTATTTCCCCGTTGAATCCAGTCATCCATCGGATCATTTCTCTGCCATTGATCTGGAGCCTCCAGATCCTATGGTCTCCATCCATATCGAGCAGGTAAGTAGCGTGACCTTTACTGGCGCGATGTGAACAATTTTCTCTCCCATCCGCTAGACGCGTGTCACCCAGTGTATGGCATCAGGCAGGACTCGGTCAAACCCGCTTACCACTTGAAGCCCTTCCAATATCTTGTTGGTTTTAGCACGAGACCCACCTTCTGATGGAATTGGCAATTTCTGTACGGTTTTATGCTTTTCCTCGTGACCGAGGGCTCGGGCTTTCATTCACCGAGGGGGACGCCCTGCAATACACGATTAGCACTAATCGCGTATCAGAAACTGCTTCTGTTTTCGGATTCGACCTCCCGTTTGTCAATTTGTGCCATTGCGCGGTCACCATGGGCCAACAGTCTACATGCTTTGACCGAGGGTCCTCATTGTTCCGTGCTGACCACAAATTGCCATTGTTTAGAGGTTGTTTCTGATAAGCTTGATATACATAAGATTTTGAAGCTTGACATAATTTGGAATAGTCATGAAAACTTAGAGAATGTTTAAGGATCCAATTCGAATCACGGCCTTCCCACTGAAAAAGCTTTTGGACCACCAAAAGTTGGTTTTCAAGCATCGACTAAGTGAAGGTATAGTTGTCTCACTTGTCCAATCTCTATCCATTTTGCACTACTTGGCTTTGAACCCTTGAGTCCAATCCTGAGATACTCAATATCTCCCCTACACATCATCCTTACCTTTCTGTCTAGAACTGTGTCTTCTTGTAATGCATTGAGATATTCAGGTAACAGATCATTAACAAAAGGCAATTGACTCTACTCTTCGGATCTTCAATTAATGAAGGTTCAAATAGTCTCAAGTTGTCTGCATTAAAGACTGAGTAGATGAGCATGTAAGGTGATAAATCAAGGCAGAAACCATTTTCACCAATTTTCTCAACTATCTTGAAAGGTCCATACCTTATTGGCTTTAGCTTTTTACCTTCACCTTGCATTCTGTCTTTGCTGATATATAGCCAGACATGATCACCAACTTAGAAACTATGCTCCATCTTATGCTTGTCATGCCTTGCCTTGTATTTGGCTTGGCTCTTTTCTAGCTGTTCCTGTACTGCCTGGTGAATCTCTTGGATTTGTTCAATGAACTTGGTTGCTTGTCCACATCACTGTGTCCATCAACTGCTATGTCTTTACCAAAGACAAAATCCAAGGGAGACCTTGGTGTGAAACCAAAACAGGTCTCAAAAGGAGATCTCTGTGTAGAAGAATGTTTTGCTCGGTTGTAAGCATGTTGCACATAACAAAAATTTTCATCCCAAAGTTTGGGATGCTTGCTACAATAGCCTCTGAGCAACTGGATCATTGTCTTGTTGACCACTTCTGTCTGGCCATCTGTCTGTGGATGAAAGGTTGTGCTTTTCTTCAGTTTGGTGTCCATTGGTTCCCACAGACTCAACCAAAACTTCCCAACAAATCAGATGTCTCGATCAGATATAATGGAAGTGGGTAATCCAAAATGAACCCTTACATGCCGAAATAACAACTTTGCAATTTGTTCAGCTATAATCTATTTATTACAAGGTATCAAAATACACATTTTGCTGAACCTATCCACAACAACATATAAATAGTCATGAAAACACTTTCCCAAGGATGAGAAGGAACTGGTAGTGGAGTGTACAAGCCTAGTTTTCTATTGCTAGGCTTGCTTTTAGCACACATGATACACGCTCTTACATATCTAGAAACTGTCTCATTCATTTTTGGCCAATAACAAAATCTTTGCAGCTATGCAACCATTTTACTTACCCCAAAGTGACTTGATATTAGATAAGTGTGTGATTCTCAAATTACCTTTACTCTTTTAGCTTATGGAATGCATAGTTTCCCACAATGATACAAGAGTTGGTCCTTAATGTGATAATCCAATTCTTCTACTCATTTGCCATGACTTAAAGTTGCATATACATCTTTAAAATCTACATCTTGAGCATATTGTTCAATATAGCTCTCATGCAGTACTAAGTTATGCTTAAGTACAGTAGATGTGTTTATAATTGGTCTGGATAACATATCTGCAACTTTATTGTGTATGCCCTTTTTATATCTAATGACTAAATGAAACTGTTGTAGAAAACCCATCCATCTATAATGTCTTGATTGCTGCAACTTAGTTTGGGAGTGTAGATATTGAAGTGGTTGATGATTAGTATGTATAACTGTCTCTTTGCCCATTAAATAATGTTTCCACTTTTTCACACTCTGTACTAATGCATATAATTCTTTATCATATGTGGGATAGTTAACTACTACATAATTAAATGTCTCAGAATGATAACATATGGGTTTACCGTGTTGTATCAACACTGCTCCCATGGCATAGTCACTGGCATCCATTTGGATCTCAAATGGTCTTTGAAGATCGGGCAGTGCTAGTGCTGGTGCCGTACTAATATTTTATTTCAAGGTGTCGAAGGCTTTCTGCTATTTTCCTCCCCATTGAAACACCTTGTTCAATCATGTTAAAGCATGTAAGGGAGCTGCAATTAAGGAAAAGTTAGAAATGAACTTTCTCCAATATTGTGCTGCTCCTAAGAAGCTTCTAACTTCTATAGCAGATTTGGGTTTAGGCTAGTTTACAATGACTACCACCTTAGAGGGATCTATCTTCAATTCATCACCCCCTACTATATGTCCCAAATAATTCAAAGATGTTTTGCCAAATTCGCATTTTGAGAGTTTAACATAAAGTTTTTCTCTTTTCAAAACATCTAGTGTCTTCTTAACATGCTTTAAATGTTCTCCCACATTTTGCTAAATATAAGAATGTCATCCAGATATAAAATAAAAAAATCATCAAGAAAGGGTCTGAGTACATCATTCATTATTCTCATTGAAGTAGCAGGAGCATTAGTTAAGCCAAAAGGCATAACCAGCCACTCATATAATCCCTGCTTTGTTTTGAAAGTAGTCTTCCATGCATCTTGTTCTGCAACTCTAACCTGATGATATCCACTATGCAAGTCTAACTTGGAAAAATAAATAGCTTCCTTTAATTGATCTAATAGATCATCTATGCGAGGAAGGGGATAAGGATTTTTTATCGTTATCTTATTCAGTGCTCGGTAATCAATGGAAATTCTCCATGAGCCATCTTTCTTTTTCACCAAAACGATTGGAGACCCACATGGTGATGTGCTAGGTCTAATGAACCCCTTCTCGAGCAACTCCTGCACCTGCTTCTTGATTTCTGCATTCTCTAAAGTGGACAACTTGTACATTCCGATGTTAGGAAAGGGAGCATCTTGCTACAAATTAATATCATGCACTATTTCCTTTTTGGGTGGTAGACCTTTAGGTTATTGAAACAAGATATCATATTCTGAAACATTTTCTAAATTAGCTTGTTGTTTACAATCACAACCCTCAAATACATTGGTTTTATCAGGTTTCTTTTCCTTTACAACCATCATTAAAAATTGCTTGCATGAATTTACAATTCGTTTCATTTGCCCTGAGTTTATGAGAGTATAATTATTCTTGAGCTTATGAGCTCTTACAATATATTCAATTCCATCTTTAACAAGGAGATACTTGTTCTCGGCTCTATAGAAAATAGCTTTTCTATCATACAAGTAGGGACTTCCCAAAACAATTCCACATATATCCAAAGGAACTATATCTAACTCAACCTCATCTACAAATGCTGACCCAAAAGAAAACTTAAGTTTACATTGTCTAGTCACTTGTAGTTGTGCTTTATCACTTAACCAACCTAATGGGTATGGTTTCTTGTGAGGTGTAGTCAGTAATCCCAACTTCTTTACAATTTCTTTAGAAATTAAATTTACTTGTGAGCCACTATCAAACACTCGAATATGGAAAAACTCATGTCTTTTTCTTTCATTTTCTTCATTATTAGTAGATTGTGTAGAATTACTAGTATATGCTTCAGAATTTTTACCTTTTATACCTGTGGCTACAATGGTTGTTTCATCTCCTGAGTCTGACCCCAAATATTTTTGAATAGTTGTAACAGTCTTCTTCTTCTTGCCCTCGAACTTCTTAGGTCTCAGCTCCGAATGTAGGATCCAACAATGCTCATCATCATTCCCATCCTTCTTACAGTGAGTGCATGAAAACTTGCTCTTCTGTGCAGTGTTGGCCTTCCTCTCTTTCCATTTTTGTTTTCTTTTATCCTTATTCTTGCCTGCAATGGGCTTGGATGATCCTCCAACTTCTAGGTTCCCATTCTTTCCTCTAGCCTCTAGATGCGTAGCTTGAACATATACCTCATCTATACTAGTGGGATTAAACATGAGGATAGTGTGCCTCATGTAGTTGTGTAGGCCACCTATGTACTTCAACAGAGTCTCAAGTGAGTCTAATGAAATTCCTAGAATCAAAGCTCTTTTCCTAAATTCTTCTGTGTAACCTTGTACATTTTTCCCTTTCAATTGGTGAAGAGTCTACCAGCTCATCATGGCTTGCTGCATGTAAGCTAGTGGATAGAACTTTTTTTTGATTGCAGAAACAAATTCACTCCAGACAGAAAGAATCTTACCATGTTTCTTCATGTGAGCTTGTGTCATGCCTTCCCACCATACCAAGGTAGTGCCTCTGAGGCATAGGCTGGCCAGTTGAATCTTACTCTTGTTTGAGTTGATACTTTACACTCTGCAATAAACATCAATTTATCTAATCCAATTATCTAGCTTCTCTGCATTCAACTCTCCATCATATATTGGTAAATCAAATTTAACATCTAATTTAATAAAATATGCGTTCTTTTTATGTTCATGGCTATTAGGAGGTGTGAGAAAATTTTCTTCTTTCCCTTTGCCTTTTGAGTGGTCATGGAGGAGAGACTCTTATTCTCCCTTATCTTGTTTGGAGCATGATGAATCTTCATCTTTATGTTTCCTAAAGTCCCTATACATTTCTTCTACCATGGACCTCATGGCTAGGAAACTATCTATAAATTGGGGGTCTGGTCCCAAGGGACTTTCTTCTGACATTTTCTTCTGAGGATAGACTCTTCCAAATTCTGGGTTAGTTTCAACCAAGTCTCCTTCTCCTAGTTTAAGCTTTGATCTAGTTAGCATTCAACAACAAAATCCAACACAAGCTTGTCTAACCTTAATGACCTAGCACTCTGATACCACTTGATCTGAAATCACCCGTAGATGACCTCAGAGAAATAATTAATGTATTACAAACTCAAGTGTTGGGGTGTGCCTATGTTATTTTATGCAATGGAGCGATAAGATTGTGAAATACACAGACATTGAAACAGTAAGAGAACATAGTAAGCAAACACATAAACACAACAAATTTAATAAGGAGTTCATCCAATCCTCCTAGGCTACGTCTCATGGTCCAGCCTTCAATGGTGGCCTTTCTATTGTGTCTTAAAGCAGAGTTTTTACAATAAGGAGCTCAATTTGAGTCTCATTTAACAAGTGATGATCAACAGGATTGTACATGGATTCCCCAAGTCTCTAGAGTACACAGACTCCCCTTACTGAATCTCGACCTCAACTGATTTGAGTGGTATGAGTCCAATTTGGTACTCAATACCTGATAGGTATACACAGATGAGTTGCTTGAACCTCTCAAGCCTTCTCTAGAGTTCACAAACTCTCGGACTCTCTCTGTCTCTGTCTGCTCGATGCTACCCTTGCTCTACAGGTCAGCTCGCCTTCTCTGTTCTCTGAAATTCACTTCTTTCTTGCCTCTCAGCTTTCTACTTCTCTTTCTCTGCATGCCTTTACTCTTTGTCTATTCGTGGCTTAAAGCCAATCTACTCCTTGACTATTCGTTTCCACTTCCTGGCTTTCTGGATCTCCTGCCTCTGCCCGCTAGAATTCCCCTGCTCTGCATCATCATCACTGTGTAATGCTTCATAGAGAGGTGGCCACTTGTTTCCTCATGAACTGAGTGTCAGTTCTCTTTGAATGGTCGTTATTTCCGTTGCTCCAAGATTTCCCATGAAACTAATTCCTCTGCCAACTCATCGGTCATGCCAGTCCTCAAATCTTATATGACTCAGCCTATTTCCCCATCGAATCCGATCATCCATCGGATCATTTCTTTGTCGTTGATCTGGAGCCTCCAGATCCTATGGCCTCCGTCCATATCGGGCGGGTAAGTAGCGTGACCTTTACCCATGCGATGTGAGAAATTTTCTCTCTCATCCACTGGACACGTGTCACCTAGTGTATGGCATCGGGCAGGACTCAGTCGAACCCACTGACTGCTTGAAGCCCTTTCGATATCCTGCCGGTTTTAGCATGGGGTCCGCTTTTTAACAGAATTGGTGATTTCTGTACAGTTTTATGCTTTTCCTCGTGACCGAGCACTTGGGGCTTTCCTTCACTGAGGGGGATGCCCTGCGATATGCAATTAACGCTAATCGCGTATCAAAAACTACCTCTATTTTCGGATTTGACCTCCCGTTTGTTAATTTGTGCCAGTGCGTGGTCACCATGGGCCAACGGTCTACGTGCTTTAATCGAGGGTCCTCGTTGTTCCGTGCTGACCACAAATTGCCATCGTTTAGAGGTTATTTCTGATAAGCTCGATATCCATAAGATTTTGAAGCTTGACATAATTTGGAATAGTCATGAAAACTTAGAGAATGTTTAAGGATCCAATTCGGATCAACCATACACCAGTTGGAATGGAGTGAATCTACTGGTCATCTTAGTGGAAGTTTTGTAAGCCCAGAGAGCTGAGAATAGCATCAAATTCCAATCCTTCTTGTGCTTCCCATCGGTACTTTGAAGCATAGTAATCAAAACTTTATTAACTGCTTCGACTTATCCATTGGCCTGTGGATAATAAGGAGTTGAGCTATCATGACGAAGGCCTAACTGAGCAGTCAGTTCTGCCATCATAACTGAAGAAAATGTGATCCATGGTCATTTATAATGGCTTGAGGAACACCAAAACGTGCTATGACATGGTTAAAGAGGAACTGAGTAGCAGTGATACTTCCAAGATTGTATGTAGGCATCGCCTCGACCCATTTGGTAAAATAGTTGATGGCGACGATTATATAACCATTCCCCCCATCCGAGCAAGGGTTACATGTCATGAAATTAATTCCCCATTTAGCGAATGGGCCAATGGTAACTACTGGATGTAAGGGTGTTGGCAGGGCATGTTTCTTGTGGTTAAAAATATGCCATTCATGGCATTTATGAACAACTAGAATACAACCTTTAAAGATAGAAGACTAGAAATAACTGGCGCGGAGGATGGTGGCATAGCCTAACTTGTGACCACCACAAGCACCACAGTGGCAATCATTCAAGACCCATTTGACCTCTTCTACTGCGAGACACCTACAAAGAGCAGAGTCCATACCGACCTGATACAATGTATCACTAAAGATCCGATAGGGTTGGGACTAATGTCAAATGAGGCGTCGGTCAAATCGAGACAACTCATATCAGAAAGTTTGGGTTTGAAGATAAATGATAATATCTCTATACCATGGGTCGAGAGTGTTAATCAGAAATAGAGTTTTGTCAGGAATTTGCTCAGTGAAATTAGTAGAAGTGCTTGCAGATGGAAGGGCACATATCAACTTAGAAAAATGAGAAATTTCTTCAATTTGGCAGCAATAAAATCCAAATCAAACTCCTGTAGGATAACGATGCATTTGGATAATTTTCCCCCGAGTAACTGACGAGTCAATAGATAGGTCAGGGAGGTGTAATCGAAAATCACTATGGTTTTCCATAAAAAGATATAATGTCGAAATCTTTGAACAACATGAACTGCTGCCAAGGCAAGCTTCTTTACATGGCCATATCGAGACTTAGTATCGAGAAGATTTCGACTTAAATAATTGTGTTGATAATTAGGGGGATGTAGTAAAGGAGCACTGATAAGTGTGTCTTTCAAATCATCGAAGGATTTTTGGGAAACTTTGTTAGGCCAGGAGGTAACTCCTCAAATGAAAATTGTTTATTCATTTAGATTGATCATAGTTATATACATGAGGGAGTGACTCTTAGGTTTCATCACACGATGACTCTTCCTTTTCCATTATCTATTATTTACACTATTGTTACAGGTCTATTTTGGCACATCACTCTTGATGATCAGATCAGTGTAAACAGGGTCTATCAACCCTAATTCAGTTGCTACATGCCCTAGACATGCCACTTCATTGAGTGCTTTCATCCATGAGAGTTTCCTAACTTCAAAACCTGCTTAAATGCTTCCTTGGGTCACCAGCGCACCCTTGGTTAGGGGTAAGTGCTCTGTAGAGCAGGTAGTCCCATTCAAGGCTATGTTGCAGAGCACCTAAGCCCACTCAAGCCTATGTTAGGCGAGAATCCTCGAAATGTTTATTGGATCATGAGGATATTCCTCCTTTCTCGAGCCTTCTAGAAGGAACCCAGCTCCTATCCTATCAAGATGAGCTCGACTTAGGATAGCCTTGGATCATCTAGTCCTCTATCCTCTCATCCCTTTGAACATGGAAAATAATCATCCAATTATGCAAAACCATTCAATGCCATATTAATTACAAAACAACTTGCATTCATCTATAAATTGGCCTCCCATCATAGAGCCAAGGGAGCTTGGATATTATAGAGAAATATTGTTGGATTAGATACTTGAAATCATTGTCAAGTAATGTTATGTTGCTCGATTGATGTTGCTATTGGTGTGATGAGGGCTTCGACTAAGCTAGATGAGTGACACAAGATCGAACCACATTGGGTGTAAATTCTCCTTCTATCCATTAATAAAGTTGTTTGTTCCTTTTCCAATACTTTTGTCTATATCTATGATGAATGTATGTTCAAATGTTGTCGATTCCATTTGTTTACAATAAATATATCATATGCTTTGATTGTTGTCATCTTCTATTTATGTTGGCAGGTACCAATTGAGCAAATTCAGTTTGAGTGGGAGAAACTCAAAGGAGATCAAAGGAAGCGAAGTATCACAAGTAGGTTCTTTTATCTTATCTTTTTATTGTAGGAAAAGGTTAAACATCTTTACTTCAGTTTTTCTAAGTGTAACTACCCACATAGGGAAGATATACTTATCCGTAGTTGTAAATTCTGTCTAACAAATTAGTGACCATACTGGGGAATGACCATCATTCCTGGTAGTTATCCCTTATCTTAGTAGCACCAGTAGACTTTGCTTGAGTTCATTTACCTATATTCAGTCATTGCGAAGCTTGTTTGGTCAAAATGTGTGCTTATTTGTGTGTTGATAGTACTCTCTGGCATCAACGCACTATTGTTCTTGACACAGTGCACTGCAGAGTAGCCTTAGCCTAAAGACAATGCTCTACAATGCATTGTCTCCCACTCAGGGCTGCGATGGTCCCTGTCAAGCAAAAAACCCATATTTTTGCTTAATTTTTTCCAAACTGTTTCACATCTTGTTCGTTGAATGGTCAATGTTTCTCTGTCCCTGAAGTCCAAATTAGAATTTCTTTTCCATTCCCACTTTGGCTTTGTTTGTTCAATGTTTCCTTATGTTTTCTTTATCATTGTCAAATCAATCCCAAAGTTAGCTTACATTAATTAGGCTTTACTTTTCTAAAAAATAAATTGTCGTAAAGTCTTCATTTCTTGTGAAAAGAATTGATTGATCTTTGTGCATTTAGTTTCTTTATGTTCATCTAAACATTAAATGAATGAAAAGAAAAACATGCATAATGCATTTAGAAGTTTATGTGTGCTTGTAGGAATGGTATAGGGAAAGCTACATTAGAAGTGCTCTATGCTCTTTGTTTAAAGATTTTGATTGCTCTATCCCTTTTAGTTACGGCTTTCATTATTTAAATCAAATGAAAAGAATTTTTTCCATCTTAGTTTCATTCTAGGAGTTTCAGAAACATCACACGGTGAACCTGAAAGGCAAACTTTTAAACAAGGTCAACTAAAATTTATCTCAATTAACCTAATGGAGCATTGTAACTTAACACATAACATTTAGATGTGTAGGCTAGAGACGTGTTCCAGCGTCGTTAAAAATAGCAACTGCCGCTAACAGTTTGTGATATATTCCGAGTGTGATACTTCATTCCACATACGTAAGTATATCATAACTCATCCATGTACTTTTAGGTATATCAGGTGATGTTATAGTATGAAAAGTATAAGGGAATTCTCCCACTATGCAGTTTCGCATTAGACAGTGCCAACACAGATTGGGCCTCCATGTACTTTCAGGTATATTTGGGAGGACTACATTAGGTTGCTATCCATCCATAGGCAACTGAGTCGGCCACCTTGTATACTGTGATACACCAAAAAAAACATTCGGGGAGATTATCTGCATGTATGTTAAGTCCTTGGCTCCTCTAAGGTGGTATATTGCAGTTCACAGTTACTTGGTAATACTTTTGCCCAGATTACCCTCTTTTTGTTTATTTCTTCTTATAATAAAATAATTAGCAATCATGGAAGAAAATAAACCTTTACCCTATCGTTCGCGTAGGACAACGAGTAGATCGCCTTTACTGCCTGAAGCTACACCTAGTCGGTGAAAGCGGTCTCATTTAACTGAGTCCAGTATATCACAAACTTCTAGTTCTTCATCTAATTTACCAAAGTCACCTATACCGGTACGTACTCGATTCCAGTTACTCCTACTATTACTGGTTTATCTACTACTGAAGTAGAACCTTTACAATTACCTGAGGACACCGAAAGTGAACTTAGTGAAATGGCAACTGAAGTTGTCCAACAAGAAGTTGACCCTCAACCCAAAGTTGTTCAACAAGAAGTTACTTCTGAACCATAATTTTTTGAAGAAATTCATCATGAACCCGTTGTTCTTTTACCAGAACACTTGGATCCCAAAGATGAACAACCAGAAGTTGTTCTCGTACCAGAAGATGATCAACTAGTTTATCCTAAAACATTTGTAACTGTTGAGACTTCTCCTTTACCACAGAGTCAAACACTATAAATTTATTATGGACCTGACGGTGAAATCCTTCCACCCGGTTTGATTGCTATTAAAGAGGAATTTGAATAAGAAACTTCACATAGAACTCCAACACGTTTTGGACCAGGGCTTTATATTTATCCTTATTTTCCTCAGTTAACTTATGCTGCTCCTCTTGATCTTCTTTACTTTCAAACCCCTATAGATTCATTAGGACATTTATTGGGTCATTTGACTATGGCTGAAACAACATCCCAAACTGTATCATCTGTTACAACTGTGACAACATCTACTGTCACTACTTCTTCGATGTTTACCACAACACTTGAGTCACATCTATATGGTGGTCCATCCGTCCCACTGGGTTACCAATCATTATCTGGAACTCACTCCAGTGTTTTTTCTAGTCCATGGTCTTCACCCTTGTCGTCCACAAGAATTTTACCTAGTTCTTCACTTATGAATACTGAACAGTTTGATCCATCAAGTCAATATCAAGCTGGTCCATCTGGTTACCATCTAATGTATCCACTTAACACTAGATTACCTCCATATGGAGAACAATATGCCAAATATTCTTATTCTCCGTACTCTGGAGGGCCACCATATGGCAGTATACCATCATCTTTAGGTCCAACTTATTCTGGAATGATTGTTTGTTAATGGCAGCCTACAATGCATGTTCAACCAAGGCTTGTGTATCCATCACAACCAATACAACCTGTTTCATCCATACCTACTATGCCTGTCATTACAACTTTACCATAGTCGCAAGCTCAGTTGATTGTATCTCAACCTTTGAAAGCTGATCCTTCAACCTCTTACCTAACCTTAGTCCAATTTACCATTAACTATGATGACTCATACTTATACTGGTCCAATTTATCCACAATCACCTATGACGTTAAAAGCTTTTGACAGTCGCACTTATACACCTTGTGGAATTTTAAGTAACCTGCAAATAGAATTGGGGGAAAAGTTGTAACTGTTGAAGTTGAGGTCATTGACAGACCCCTTGACTGCAATATTTTACTAGGAATACAATGGGTTTATGTTATGGTTGTTGTGGTTTCGACATACTTTCGTATGATCGCTTTCCCTCATAAAGTCGAAATCACAGTAATTGATCAAATTGCATTCTTTGCCTCTAGTTCATAGGCAACTAGAAGCATTTTGTTAGTTAATAGACCTCTACTATCTCTTCAGAACATTGGAGTAGGTCTCTTCAAAGATTCTTCCCTAATGGGCACCTTTTCACTACCATCACCGTCAAAAATGGCGAAAGTTGCAAAATTTGAGACCTGTAACATGATATCTTCCACTTCATATGACTCATGGAAGATTTCCAATAATTCTGAAGTTGATATGCATAATGAAACCATGCCACTATGCCCAATTGATCTCACATAGCAATCAATCTTTCTGGCTTGTGTAGAAAATCCAAATCCATCATCACCGATTGTATGGGTTGATCATTCCTTAGAATATGGTGCTTTCTATGATCCTTTTTCACATACATTTTCTACTGGTGAAGGAATCATCCAATCAATGATGATAGAAGAAGAACCATGGGTAGATTATTATCATCGATCCCATCTTCCAGATGACATAGAAGACATTCCAAATGAAATAAATCGCCCTTCAATCATTGATTTCCTTTCTGATTCTATATTTATAGACACAATCGATTCCAAATGAAACTTATCGAATATCAAAGAAACCATTTCTATCGATATTTTGACCAAACCTGGAATTGTAGAAAACATCCATGTTGGCAAATCTTGTTCTCCATCGAAACTTGAAACTTACTACGCTCTTTTTTGTCAATTACTCGATATATTTGCTTGGTCATATGAGGAAATGCCAGGTATTGATTCTAGTATAGTTGAACATGAGATTAAAAAGTATCCTGATGTCAAGCTAGTACGACAGTGCCTCTGTCTTGTTCATCCAAAGAAGGCTACTGCCATAAACGGAGAAGTTGAAAAACTTTTGCAGACTAGTTTCATCTACCCTGCTCCTCTTACCTATTGGATTTCAAATATTGTTCCTATCATGAAGAAACAAGGAACAATACGAGTGTGTGTTTATTATAGGGATGTTAATCATGCTTGTCCAAAAGACAACTATCCCACTCCATTTATCGACAAGATAATTAATGAATGTGCCAGATGTGAAATATTTTCATTTATGGATGGCTTTTCCAGCTATAATCAAATCAATATCCACCTAGAAGACTAATCTAAAACTACCTTTATTTGTCCCTAGGGCACATTCGCATGTAGGAAACTCCCTTTTGGTTTGAAGGACATTGGGGAAACTTTTTAGAGGGCAATGAATTATGCCTTCCACGACATCAAACACATCATTCAACCCTATCTAGATGACTTACCTGCTCATTCATAGAAACGGGTTGATCACCTGCAACATTTGAGAGCCATCTTTTTATGGTGCCGACACTACAAAATTTGACTCAATCCACATAAATGTGTGTTTTGTGTTGGTTTTGGTTGTTTTCTTGGTTTCGTAGTGTCTAAAGAAGGAATTTGACTCGATCCCTTGAAGGTTAAGGCAATTCTTGATCTACCTCCACCTTCCAATTTACTTCAGTTACAGAGACTCCAAGGGAAGGCTAACTTTCTAAGGAGATTCATTCCCAACTATGTCGAAATGGCTAAAGGATTTACTCGTCTTTTGAAAAAGGGAATTCCCTTCCATTGGGACCAGGTTGTGAAAGCTTCCTTTGATGCTCTCAAAGATACCCTAATCTAAGCGTCATTAATGTATTCCCCTAATTATCAGAATGACCATTTCATGTATCTCGCCGTTGTAGATACAACCATTTCTATGGTTTTAGTCCAAGAAGAAGATGGGATTGAACATTCGATCTATTATTTGATTTGTAATCTCAATGATACAGAAGTTAAGTATTCTTATGTGGAGAAGCTAGCTTTGGTTTTTGTTCAAGTTGTATAGAGATTTTACCATTATATCCTACTCCGAAAGACCACTGTCATTTCAGTTTGCAATCCTATCACATACATCTTGTCACGTCAATTACTGGGGGGGGGGGGTATTCAAAATGGATTGTCATTTTGCAGCAATTTGATTTGGAATTCATCAAATCCAAGTCAAAGAAATCTATAGGTTTTTTCGAGCTTCTTTGCGACCTTCCCTCTACCGCCATCAACTCAACAATAGAACCATCAATTCTGGATGAGTCTCTATCTCTGATCTTGTAATATGACCCTTTGTATGGAGATATATTGATCTATCTCGAAACCCAAATTTTCTGGTATGATACCTCTCGCTTGCAACAACGACGTATTCGATATCAAGCCAAATATTATCTAATCATTGGCGACACCCTTTACCGTCGTGGTATTAATACGATTTTTTGTAGGTGCCTCACACATGAGGAAGCTGAGAAGGTTCTAAATGATTTCCATTCTGGTGCTTGTGGTGGACATTTATCTAGTTATTCTACCGCACAGAAAATTCTTCGTGTTGGTTACTTCTGGCCTACCATATTTAACGATTGCATTACTGTTGTCAGAGGTTGTCATGCATGCTAGATTTTTTACCGTAAAACTCAATTACCACCTACACCACGGCATCCTTTCATCATTGTTGGACCATTTGCAAAATGGGGCATTGATTTCATGACATGTAACACTCACTCGACCGAGGGGCATGGGTATATTATTTTCATCATTGACTATTTTATGAAATTGGCCGAGGCGATGCCTACATTAAACAAAAGGGGTGAGATAACTACACTTTTTTGCTTCAACCATGTGGTTGCATGGTTTGGTATACCACAAGCCATACTTACAGATCATGGTTTGCATTTTTGCAATCACACGATGACTGAATTAAATGCCAAGTTAGGACTCTCACATGATATTTCTAGTCCTTATTATCCACAGGCTAGTGGACAAGTTGAAGCCATCAACAAAGTCCTTGAGAAAATTCTTCAATGAATGATAGGAGTTCACAAATGAAACTGGCGTTTGATCTTGTACTTAGCTTTGTGGGCTTACCAAACCTCAATAAGAAACGCAACTGGATTCACACCTTTTCAATTGGTGTATGGTCTTGAGGTAATGTTTCCAATACAATGTGAGATCTCATCACTAAAACTCGCAATTGACTTGTTACCTGACACTTCTGATGAGGAAGCATGTTTCTTAGAACTCATCCATCTAGATGAAACACATTGTGAAGCCGCATTGGCCAATGAAGCACATAAGAAATGAGTTAAGGTGCAATATGACTACAATGTCAAGCCTTGTATATTCTCAGAAGGAGACCTGGTCTTGCTTTATGATCAAGAAGTCGATAAATTAAGAAAATGAAAATTTGAACCACTATGGATGGGCCCCTACATTGTCAAGCGTGTTTTGGCAAAAGGCACTTACGAGTTGGTTGATTATGATGGAATTCCATTGTTACAGATATTATCGGGAAATCTAGTGTCCACTTAGAGCTGCTAGTCCCACTAAAACTGGTAGCTATCTTAGAAACAAACAAACTAAAACTACTGTCACTTTCCTTTATGAGAAGTAGATAAGAGGGGAAGAAAGGACACCAACCCCAGTCTTGCACTTAGTTCCTTGCTTGGTTCCTCTCCCTTCTGACAGATCCTTGCCGCTTTTTCCTTTGTCTACCCAGCTTCAAAGAGCACCTGTGGAATCAAAGCAGCATAATACTATCGAAGAATAGAGATCTACAATCATAAACAATATAGGACCAGATATATATTGACCACACAAATGCATATATCATCTAACATACAAGAATGTGGAGGAAAACTTGAATAGCTTTATTAATATCAAGAATAGCAAAGAGGATTGTAACCAATTGTTTTGACCCAGTGTCATCCTCCTAGCATGAAATCCCTTCTTCACCTCATGAAAAGCTTAGATCACCCAACACTATGATGTTCCACCAAGAAACCAACAGCACTTCCTTACAAGATACAAAATTCCAGCCTCTGGATCTCTGGGATGAGGGATCCATATATAGATGATTGTAGGGGGGTGAGTCAGCTTCTGGGATTTTGATTAGTGTCCTCTCTCTAATAGTTCTTGATTCCACTTGGAGATTGATGATCTCTTACTCATCCCTGGGCGAATTCAGAGAGACAAGTGTCACAGGAGAAGTTTCTGGAAGATTCCATGACGATCCACCTTACAAACTGTCTCTGCCATTTGTCTACTCTTTCCCATCGCACCCTACAAAAGGGCTTTCCAATATGCATCGCACCCTTTACATTGAGTAGGTGAGATGCATCGCACCCTCTGCACTGGGCAGTCTGTATGGTCCAACTTTGACCAGTTTTGAGCAGTTTTCTGTGGAGAACTTCTGGGAGATGATGTAATCGGCTGACCTTGTTCCTTTAGGGTGTGAAGCAACACTTTTAGGGACTTAGGAGCCCTTGGTTTATGGACATGTATGATTGGCATTGTAGTGCCAAAAAATGTCTATAACAGTTGCCCCCTAAAGCATGAGGTCATTAATCTTTTGATGTCGGGTGAAATGCTTTATCATGAGGATCCAAAGTTTTTTCGAGCTGGAAGGCGACCTGTAATAAGATACAATACAATAAATTATCTTCATAATATTTTTCATGATCTAGCTGAGGTGGGCATTCCCATGCTCAGCTTTATAAATTCATTTTCATGTACATAAGACAGACAACCGTCTGTGTGGCAGACAGATGATTCTGATAGAGCCATCATCCTTTGATTCGGATGATCATCTGTGCAGCAATGATGTACATTTGATGTCTTTATTTTACTTAATATATCTCAGCCCAGATGGATGAAACTAGATCCGGGGTCTTCAAACTCATCCAATCTTCACTTGGAGTACAAGTCGATCCATGTGAAAGATGTTCTGGAGTCAAACATGGAAATACATCACCAAATTACTAGCCAATGATGTAAGCTGTTAACAAGCGCAAGAGGAATCACCGATAATGATGATGACCCTCAAGGTACTACAGTACAATTCATGTGGTGTGAAAAGGGACTTGACGTCGAACACAACAAAAAATATTTCGGTCGAAGGGCATTGATGTAAACCTGTCGTCGGAAATGAGAAACTTGCCATTGAGGCATGCAAGCTTCAAAGTACTGAAAGGGTTGTTCCTAAGTTGACTCCTTGGATAATGAGCTGATGTCGACAAGAAGCGACCCATCCTAGGAGGGCCTTAATGAATCCCACATCTACGACATGGAATGGAGTAAATGATTTCGGAGATGAAAACTATCTAATGATACAGGGCTCAGGGTGGCGGTCATGAAAGAATGGAGCATGAATGTATTGCAGCGGATGAGACACAGGTGAACTCTTTGAGCGACTTCTCTTGAACATATCGGCGACACTGACATGGATTGGTAGCGTTAACCCAAAATATGGATGGTGTGATGGACCAATGGTGATATGACCGGTGAATGGAATAACCCAACCCGACTCGGATGTGGAGTGAAACTGTCATGTTCAAAAGCGACTTGCTACCAATAAATTTTCTTCAAGTTTTCTTCCCAATTTTTCCCCAGTCATTTCTGACCAGTACCTCTTTATTTTTGTCAAGCTTGAGGAGGATAATATATGCTTGTTCTATAATTTTCCCTTCAGGCAAACCCGTCACTATGTTTTAACGAGTCTAGCGACAGTGAAACTCGTTCTTGTCTATATGGACAAGTTTGTCGCTATTTGGTTTTAACGAGCTTAATGACAAAGATAACTCTGTCCTTTTCAATTTTAGAGAGTCTGAAAGGGACGTAAAGGAATCTCCAATAATCCTTTTTCATCATATAATCCCTTAAGTTCAAAAAAGTATAAAATAATACAAAAGGGATAAATTTTTCGGTAATTTTAATGGCCCAAACAAAACAAGCGCTCGATCTTTTTGTGTAATAATCCCTCAGGTCCAAAAAGATTAAAATATAGAGGAGGGATAGCACTCTCGGTAGCTTTAACGAGTTGGAGAGGCCAATTGCTCAGCAATATTTTCATATTTTACGAGTCAGATGAAAAGAGCTTAAAGGAGACTCGTTTTTTGAGGAATGAGTGATAATTTTAGGTAGCAGCTGATTCCAGGTAAGGTTTGGAATTTTCCAATCATGGCAGTGTCACAAGGATGGCTAATAGGATCACTCTTTGCAGCTGTTCCTCAAAAGGGGTAAACAATCAAATGTAGGCGAATGATCGGCTAAAATAAAGTGGAGGTGGCGATAAGAACACGACCAGGGCTCAAAAGTTGATGATAGTGCATTCACAATGGTTATTTACCGGGGATTGGTTCATTTTTTAATGAGCTTAAACTCTGGGGGAAACATTTACTCATTGCTTAGGTTTAATTTTTAACGAGCTTGAACTCCACATAAAAACTGCTTGTGCAAGTCGTATAATAAGGATGTCTCATTGATAGGTTCAATTTTTAGGGAGCTTGCACCATTCGAAACTTTGCTCCAAATCCTTTCATTATGCAAGCTAAGAACGACCAATCCTACGAGTTTAAAGGGTTGAGAATCTATAAACTAAGAAAATAAATGGTCGCTCTTTACTTTCAAGAAAAAAGGTTTGCATGCCCCCAGGCATAGCGAAGTAGAGCTTCCAGGTTACCATATGAAATCTCTTTCATTTGCAAGATTGCTCCATCTGAGTTGCAAACAAAACACTTCCTTGGTGATTTCTACCAAAATAGACAAAGGTGAGTGGCACGGTTGCCTCCACTCACATAACTTTGACGAGGGAATTTTATTCCAGTCTAATCCCATTTTCCTAAATGGAGGGTGTGTCATACTAGTCATATATCCTCCGCAGAAACCTACCCTATACCCAAGGTTTTCCTGCTGAAACAGACCAAGGTGCATGCCCCCTGGGTTTCAGTCATGTCCTCCCGAATTACTCACGCTCTTCAAGTGGACAGACTGGAGATTGATGAGACATTCCTTGCATGAAAAGACCATTTAGGGATGGCATTTGACTATTAGCTATGTGTGAGCCGGGGAACGAAAGCTAGTCTACGAGCTGGACCACTTGGCCTTCATGCGGAAAACACATTACTCTAAAGAGTGAGGAGACAATGGCTCCTATGCTATAAATATAGTCACGCCCAAGGAGTAGATTATAATCTAGAGGTACTTGGACTACCATTACATTCATATAAATGGTTTTCCTTCTCAACGTTATGGGTACATTGGGAAGGATCCCTAACGGTAGACTGGTTCCTTTGTCGAAGCTTGTCAGATTTCTCATCTCAGGCAAAAGTGATGGCGAACCAAGCGCTTTCCAAGAAGTTGAGGAAAGGATACTCACAGAAGCCCCTTCATCTATGATGGTACCAACCATGATCATTTTGTAAGCTTGTACAATGATTCAGAATGGTACATAGCCGGTAAACGGGGTCTGCCTAGTAGATTCCAATCGAAGGAAACGACTAGGCTGCTTGGAGGTGGGAGCGAATAGACGACCGGATATGACTCTAAAGAATGTCCTTCTTGTGGTAAAGGAATGGGTAAATTGCCCCCATGTTCATCGGAGTCTGTGTTTACGAAAAGAATTTGAACGGTGTCATTCTCATTCTCTTCGATGATTGTATCATCTGAATATGGACCTTCCGAAGACAAGACCAGGTCGACTGCCACCTCAACCTTTTGACTTTTTTCTGTTATGGATTCATATGCTTCGACTGACCGCAATGACATGTCGGTCAGATTTTCAACTAGTGATGGACTCGACAAGAGTTTCTTGTATCCAGGAGGAAATTGTAGCGGTGAAGCAGGATGGTTATCCAAGACTCTTTTAGCTTCATCTAGGAAGGGACAATGGTGGATGACGTGATCACATTCACACAGTTTACAAGGAAATTTACATTTCCTTTTCTGTCCAAATGCTTCGCTTTCACTAGTTGATGGTGTAATTTCAACATGATCTTTAGAGGTTGATGACACTGGATTGTGAAATCAAGGAGACCACTGCCTTAAGATCCGAGGGATGCAAGGACAATCTTGATGATAGTGGTCTCCTTTGCAAATGACACATGGAGATTTAGGCTTGGATGGTGCAGTGTGTGGATTTTCACTAGATGATGCCCGGTTACCCCTTTTCGCCTTTGGCTCCTTCTTCTTCTTCTCTTTCTTCTCCTTCCCCTTCTTCTCCTTCTTAGTTACTTGATTTTTGGCTTTACCAGCTTCATCAAGCGAAGAGGAAGGAGGAGAGGGAGAATCAGACGAAGTAGAAGGTTGTGGGGTAACTTTATTATCATCTAGTTTTTGACTCAATTGTTCAAGAATCATGGTGTTCTAAACGACGAAGGTTGAGAAGAGCCATATTGGCAAGCCAATCATTAATCCTGGAAGTGACAATGTGGCCATATGAGGTGCACCAACATCTCCCGAAGAGGAGAAAGGACTAGGATTTCCTCCAAGGGGAAATCTTTGGTTGGTGGACTCCATTTTTCTCAACCTAAGACCAACGCGAGAATGGTGATATTATTCTGATTAAAATAAATTTTAGACGCTTTGGCACAACTTGTTTTTTCAATTTTTAAGAGTCAAGAAAAAACAAAAGATGACTCTAGTTGCCTTTGATTTTTAATGAGCTTGAAGTGACAAGTGCTCAGATGGACCTTTTCCTTTAAGGAGTATGAAAAGGAATGAAAGAGACTACTCTGGAAATCTAGATAGAGGGATTACCAAACCAATCGCAAAACTACAGAATACTTTTTACGGTATGGAAGTCAATCTTCCCGAATGCTGTGTTCAATGCATTGCGATCGATAGGGTGGCAGACACAGCTTCCTATGGATAAAGGATACAGCCTATTGTGGTCTCCCAATATATACTCGATGGTATGTGGGAGCACAAGTCCGTACTGGCACTTGTCATCTCAAAGAGGAGGAATCACCCAACCAACAGTGAAAGCGACAGTTACCAGGCTTTACGACGCTAGAATACGTCTCTAGCCTAGAATTCTAGATGTTGTGCATTAGGTTCCAAAGCGTTTTTATGTTCATTAAATTTATTTTACAGTTTATCTTTCTTAAGAAATTTTCCTTTCAGGTTCACTGCATGATGTAGATATACAATTCCTAAAATGCAATCTAAGATGATAAACAATCATTTAATCTTCTTTCTGAAATGAAAATCCTAGCTACTAAAGAAAGAGAGATGATATTCTTTCAACATAGAGCAGAGAGCACACACTAGATGCACTGTCATAAATCAAACCAACAAGCAGTCTAAATGCAAATGCACATGCACGTATTTGTTTTCAGCTTTCTTAATGTGTGAATGACAAGAAGAATGCTAAGTAGAAATCTGAATTATCTTTTCAAAGTGACAATACTAACAAATTTCTCTTCAAAAATGAAAGGAAG
Source organism: Pinus tabuliformis (assembly GCA_031772625.1). NCBI lineage: Eukaryota > Viridiplantae > Streptophyta > Pinopsida > Pinales > Pinaceae > Pinus > Pinus tabuliformis. The sequence continues at coordinate 1,216,754,437 of CM062817.1, read as the reverse complement.
ATAATGACGACACTTTACTATTTTGAATTGAAAACTGCTTTTGACACTTGAAAAACTACTAATTCAAATCAAATACAAGAGTAACTGTATAATCAACCATTAAGAACAATAGAATTCTTTTCTTTTACTGAAAACGACACTTGCGACACTTCCAAATCAAAAGACGACAATTCAATTATGCTACTTTTTGTAAATGAGAACTGTAAATGGCGCACAATACATAAAAACATTCACAATTCCTTGTACTATGGAGGAAGAATCATGCAAAGGAATGGAGTTTCCACAGTGTTATACTAATCACAGATAGAAAAGCTCCTGAATAAAGTTGAAGAGAGTGAACACAAAACCAAAATCTGAGAGCAGAAGAGGTCTTGTCTAATCAGCGCACCTGCAACACAGGGAAAGTGCGATGCAGTGCACCTACTACACATGGGAGGTGTGATGCATCCAGATTCCCAAGAGGAGAAAGTGCAATGGTCCAGGGATGAGACTTCATCTTGGTTCCGGGTCACAGTTTGCAGCTCAGTTCAGGGATTTAGGCTGAGCAAGTGATGTTCAGTAAATATAAATCACAAGGGTTGATCTAATGAGGTTACTAGAGCCACCACTAGGGCAATTAGAATGTTTGCAAATCGATTGTTCAGTTTATAAACAAAACCCAGAGATAGACTGAAGCAGCATTGATCTACTTTGCACTTACATAGCAAATGCAGTTCAAAGGCTAGCTGGCTTGACTTCAAGCTCCGTCTGTAAGTTTATAAAACAAACAAATATAGACAAGCAAACAATCTATTCGCTCCCTAGTGGAGTCGCCATTTTTTTATTGGGAAATCTAGTGTCCACTTAGAGCTGCTAGTCCCACTAAAACTGGTAGCTATCTTAGAAACAAACAAACTAAAACTACTTTCACTTTCCTTTATGAGAAGTAGATAAGAGGGGAACAAAGGACACCAACCTCAGTCTTGCACTTAGTTCCTTGCTTGGTTCCTCTACCTTCTAATAGATCCTTGCCACTTTTTCCTTCGTCTACCCAGCTTCAAGGAGCACCTGTGGAATCAAAGCAGCATAATACTATCGAAGAATAGAGATATACAATCATAAATAATATAGGACCAGATATATATTGACCACACAAATGCATATATCATCAAACATACAAGATTATGGAGGAAAAATTGAATAGCTTTATTAATATCAAGAATAGCAAAGAGGATTACAAACGATTGTTTTGACCCAGCATCATCCTCCCAGCATGAAAGCCCTTCTTCACCTCATGAAAAGCTTAGATCACCCAACACTATGATGTTCCACCAAGAAACCAACAACACTTCCTTACAAGATACAAAATTCCAACCTCTGGATCTCTGGGATGAGGGATCCATATATAGATGATTGCAGAGGAGTGAGTCAGCTTCTGGGATTTTGATTAGTGTCCTCTCTCTGATAGTGCTTGATTCCACTTGTAGATTGATGATCTCTTACTCATCCCTGGGTGAATTCAGAGAGGTAAGTGTCACAAGAGAAGTTTCTGGAAGGTTCCATGACGATCCACCTTGCAAAATGTCTCTGCCATTTGTGTACTCTCGCCCATTGCACCCTATAGAAGGGCTTTCCAGTATGCATCGCACCCTTTACACTAAGTAGGTGAGATGCATTGCACCCTCTGCACTAGGCAGTCTGTATGGTCCAGCTTTGACCAGTTCTAAGCAGTTTTCTGTGGAGAACTTCTAGGAGATGATGTAATCAGCTGACCTTGTTCCTTTAGGGTGTGAAGCAACACTTTTAGGGACTTAAGAGCCCTTGGTTTATGGACATGTATGATTGGGGTTGCAGTGCCCAAAAATGTCTATAACAACAACCTCGAAACGGGTTGTATCTTAAATGTTACTATGCTTGATTGTGCGTAGCAAAAACATTGTATATATGCTTTGATTATGTGTGTGTGTCAGAGTGTGACTTTTAGAGTTTCTATGTGGTTAGTAATCCGCTTTGCATTTGTTTAAGTTGTCATAATCTTTGGAACCATTTGTTGGTTATGCCAATGGTGCTAGTTGTAGTACGCAGAACCTATCCTCTGCAGCATGGGCCATATTCACTCCAAGTGGCGAGTTAGTGAGTTTTCAAGGGATTTGTATCGGTTGTTCTATGAACAATATCATTGAGTATAGCACACTGATCAAACTCCTCTTTGATGCCATTTCACTTGGAATTCACCGAATCATCATTAGGCTAGACTCATAACTTGTCGTACTACAACTTACGAATGTTTATACTGTCTGAAATCCAACTATTCATTGTATATTCCTTAGAGTTCGTCTCTTGGAAAGAAATTTTGATTACATTCAATATCAACACATTTCTAGGAACTTTAACACATTGACTGATTCTTTAGTGAATTACATGTTAAACAGACATTTACGACATATGTAAAGAGTAAATTTTCAATTCACATCAACATTTGAATAGGATTACACATAACCATACAAAAACATTGAAAGTAAAGTAGATAGATGTTCAAAGTTTTTAAAAACAATTGTTTCCAAGACATGTTGGTCATCTGACCTCAAAACCTCAAAATGCATACATTAAATCATCCTAAGTAGATCTAATGATGATCATGATAACAAGTCACTTCCTAAGCTATCATGCATAATAGCCTCATCCAACAGCTAGGTACACTAATAGTATGGTGTTGTAGTATCATCAGTAACTCCTAGATCCGAACATCCAGTATGCCAAGGGTTAACCCCTCTATATGATGTTGCAACTCTGTCAATGTCTCGATCATATCTAAATCCTAGAGAACTGTTCTTCTGAAATATCTCCCCGCTAGTTCACCCGCCTCTTCTTGATGATCCATTGGTCGAATAGTGCCAACATCTGTATACATGAGAAAATTTTTAGTTTAGTCTTGGAAACATCAAAAAACACAAAAACATGTAAAAACTAAAAAAGTCAAAAATACATGGTCAAAACAATTTACCTATAGCACCCCATTGAGTACCCAATGGTAATCTCAATTCTGGATCTCCACAAAAATCCATCCCTGCATATGGATGCTCCTCTATGACAATATGTTGTTGACGGAGCCAACTAAAGAATGCGGTAGAAAATGAGATTGATGACTGATCAACATGACTTGCCATCATCTATACCCATCTTTGCATCCATGGATCTCTAGGATCAGCTAAACTCAGTGTCACATGTTGAGGTTGCATCAGGTCATCATCTACTCGTGCAGACCCATCCAGGTATTGTTCAATCAGGGGTCAATGACTGGTTGCTACTGTAGTGTGTAACTTGTACCGAGGTTGGACATCCTCGGATCATGTTGGATTCCTAGGTTGCTCTATTCATTCATAGTGTTGGTCCTTCGTGTGTTCATCATGAGTGCTTCAACATCATTTTTTGTGACTTCAAACTTCGAAAATCTTGAAATCATGCATTTTCCATTTTTTTGGATGACTGAGATACCCACGATCCCTGACCCATCATGTGTTCATGATTTTTCAAGACTCATGGCCCACAACCTGGCTGTACATGGACCATTCAGCATGCTAGTACTGCTGCTACTGAGGTTGGAGCTGGCAATGCAAGATAACACTCCAATGTCTTTTCCACGAGTCAGTTGCCAAACATGAGTTTTGCAAAGGCCAATGGTTCATTCTCCCTATTAAGGGGAGTGACATTATGTTTCGTATACCTCTCGGATAACACTTGGATTTGGTTGCATCTTCCCTTGTATGGAAGCCACATGTGAGACCAGTCTGTAGCAAAATAGCCATCTAGCTTGCTGGACCAATCTCTACTAAGTATCAGGCCATATGCTTTGAGTATGTCCACAACAACTATGTTGACGCATTGATGAACTCGACTGTCATGAGATAATCGGATGATCACATCTCAAAGTTCACCAATGGAGATGGTACTGATGTTCTGTCAAGTTGGATGATTCTCGCTGCTATTTCATTCCATCGTGCATTGATCTTCTTAGCAATGGAGAGCAGCATGACGTTGGCAACTGCGCAAAAATCAACCAAATAGTTGTGAACATTGTAGTTGAAAACTTTGAATGAAAGTAGGAATGAGGGGAAACCTAAGTTTTCTTCTTCCATCCAGAGTGTATTGAGCATGGTAGATAGTGATCCAGGAGGTTTTCTTGCTCCCTTGCTGGTGGATGTCGTGTTGTCTATTGTTGTTTGTCCCAATGCGCCTAGCAGGATATCTTGCTGAATTTGGACTTTGGCTAACTCAAACAAACTAATGTTCACTCTAGTTTTCTTCATGTCATCGACTATGTTGTAATCCAAAGGTGGTAGACTCACCAAAGTGTCTGGGGTGGAACAGATGTTCGTGTTGTCTAGCAGAGTGTTCTGCAACTTTGTGCTCACGGATGTATTCTTATCCGTCGTTGTATTCCCAGAAATTTTTTATATTTGTTGCTTGGAGGTAGTCAGTGGATCTGCCTTCTTTATCAACTGTCTCACTTTCTCTTGCATTTCCCCAAGTGTTGGGGGGGGGCCTTTACTTCTAAAGTTGTAACGATCATTTTGTTTTTAGGGCTGCTTCTCAGTGTTCGTCTTCGAGATTACTTGTGAGCACTGATATACGCTCACCACGTGCCCAAAACTTGGTGCTTCATCAGGTGCAACCTCTTAATTATCATATGGATCTTCCAATTTCTCCTATATGTTGCCACCTGCATCAAGTGTATGACTACAGACAGAGGTAACAACTTGCTTCCAATCTGAACAAGAGTTATTAGGATAAAACTCTTCATGGAAGGAACAAAAATTAGGATCAGCACATTGATCGAGTTGGAACACAGGCTTATGCACAAATCTAGAACTGAACCGGTTGTTGCTTGATGAGCCAGCTGATGAAATGCTTGCTTGTCTCTGTCTCAGCAGATGACTACTCACAAATGTGTCCATCTTTCGTTGCTTGAGTTTGGAAATTTCGGTGGTCAAGTTCTTGACAAGGTGAGTGAGGGTCTCAATATCCTTGATGACTCCAATGGCGCGCAAGTCCTTTCCAACAATAATAGAATCTTCACAACTTTCTAAAAGTGTTGGCTCTGCAGCTCGCTTGACAAACTATGCAATGGTGGTTGGCAGTGCAGACGTGTAATAATTGACAGTGATGGAGTCATGAGGTTTGGTGTTTGATACAAACTTGTTCAAAATATGCATAAACCTATGATTGAAGTCTTTCACTTTCTCTTTTCCCTCCATATTGAGGCTCCCCAATTCTTTGAGTAGCATGGTTGGGTTCTTGTCATCAACAAACTTTCAAGGAACATATGTTTGAAAGAAACCTAGTTCTATATGGAGTTGGGTGGAAGGCTATGATACCAAGAAGTTGCGCGGATGTCCAAGGTAAATGGAAACAATCTACATGCTACGTCATCATAACGTACCTCAAGGGTTGAAGTTGTAGGTAGAAGTTGTCTAAGTGGTCTTCTACCTTCACCACACTGTCAGGATTAAACTTGATGTTCATTCTCTCTGCTCGCTTCAACATCTTGTGCAAAACAGCGGGGAGAGCCAATGGCCACTAAATCATCCATTCAATATTTGGGTCAGCCATTTCTTTGTTTTCTTCGTCCTCTTCATCTTCTTCCTCTCCTTCGAAATTTGATGGTTCCAGATATGAGTATGTCAGTTCGTCTCCGCCTCCACCTCCTTCATTGCCTTCCCCTCTGCCTCCTATACCAGAGTTCGATCCCAAGACCATAAGAGTGCCTTGTTCATCTTCAAAGAAGATTGGAGGTTCCTCTCCATCTTCAATAGATTCTTCCAAACCTTCAAGAGTAGCGAGGACTACTTCTTCCACTGATGATACAATAACTCCTGTGGGAGTGGCTTTTGGCTTCTTAGATGTATGTGGAAGATGTTGTATGCTTGGGATAAGTCCGAATACTTTTGAAAATTGGCAAGTGATGGGACTGATGGAATGAAGGTGTTGATATGAAATCTCATGTTCAATTCTGGGACGTTAGGAGTAACCAACTGTAGAGTCATGAGAGAGGGGTTGCAAGTTACTACCTTGACCATATGGTTGATGAGTGAGTGTGAGAGGAATTTCAACCATGTACAACTAGCAGCCCTCCTTCTAGCGCCAAAAATGTTGACAGTGCTGGTCCCACGAACATTCAGGGGATCACCCCAGTATGAAGTCTCAACTAGACCTCACACCATTTGGTGTGGGATTCCCATATGGTATGATGTCCTAGTTGCCATTGTCTTAAAGATTTGCCTCAACTATTGCTTGTCAGCGCAGGTGAGTGGTTCACTTTGTCTTCAAGAAGTGAGGTTCACATGCCTGGTGAGTGTAAGTGTACTTGTGTCAATGGTTCTTTCACTATGAGGGGAAGAAGGTGAAGATGAGTTCCAGGTTGAAAGGGATCAGTCCTAACTCAGCTAGGAACACACAACACAAAAGGACATACATAGCTTCCGGTGGAGCAGTCCACTTAGATGCAGAAGTCACAACATAAAAGGTAAGATAACACGTACAACACTCATGGAACAATCCAAATGAGTGCAACGGTTGTTATAGCAAGGTTCATGTGAAAGGTCTCTCTAATGTCCGGCAAAGCACTCGACATAGACGGGACAACATTAACAACATATACAACACATTTTCGTTAATAGATTATGCATTACAACAAATGAATCAGTTCATATGTAGAACACAGGTTAAAGCAACATGCGTTACAAGTGTTAAAGATCATCCTTACAACAAATACAATACATGTGTGAAAACATGCTAGCCTGTTAATAGGCTTCTAAATTAATCGAAAGTTCCAAGACACATCATTACACCATACATCACTAACCCCATCAGCGGGGAGTTGAAGCCACTACTTACTCCTCAAAGAAAATATTACAGACTCTTGTTGTTATGTAAGAGGATCTAAGGTGAAAATTCCTTTACATGTACAAATGAGGGGGTATTTATAGCCAAGGGTGAAACTGAACCTTGTGGTTGTTTGAGTACCCTCATGACCATTTGACTTCCATGTATCTTTGACTTACATGACTCTTTGTTCAACAAGTGGGTCTCTTGGACTTACACATTACATCACATTGATTGATAACAAACCCATAGTGAGGATATGGGCAACATGACTCATGACGTGACTCGAAATGACTTGACGTGACAATGCTGGTACATTCATGCTACTACTAGAGTGCATGTCGAGCTATATTTATGCTTGGGTGATGGATGTCTTCATGGTGTATCATAGCTTCACCTCTGCATGGTGAAGTGCGCGATGTATTCGATGGTTCTTGGTTCTCTTGATGAAGATTTAACATGTTCGAAGGCTTGACAGGCTCATCTGTTCACGAAGGTGCTTGTTCATCATGTTTGTCTGCTTCACATGCGTTGTTCGTTCATCCATTGGTGAACCTGTCATTCTACATGTGCTATCTTCGTTCATCCCATTCATCGTCTTGCCATGTTCATTGATGTACCTGTACCTACACTCACTTATGACAAGATGACATCAAATCCAAAACCTCCTAGTCTACCATGATACATGATCATTCAGGTGCAGGTGACCAAGAGAGGTAGCAAGACTGTGATGTGGGATGATGGCTCTCAGAAACTACCGATGAAAACTATGAAAGAGTCACTTAAGAGATGGAGATAGGTAATCTGAGTCGGCAATGACTGTCTGCAAGGTCTGGCTCAGCTGGGAGGAAAAATTGCACAAATTTTGGGAGGAACAGTCCAGGTTGTTGGAAGGTAAGGCAGGCATGCTCTGTACATTTTTTAGAATGAACGAGCAACGGGGCTAGACAACCATAGGAATGGTTCGGGCTGCATGAAGCGTCAACAGGTAGGGATTACGCAATTTTTCTAGGGAACTTCCCGGTTCACTATCATCCAAAACTATGCAATTCCCAGAGGGAATTACCAGTTGGCTACTTGGGTCAATGGCACCCAAAACTGCACAATTCCTAGACGGAACTGGCAGTTGGTTTCCCAGGATATTGGCAGCATAAAATCTGTAATTCCCAGAGGGAACTGGCAGTCTGCTACTAGGGGTTGCTGGCAAGGAAAAGTACACTGAGGCCAGGAGGCTGGCCTGCTTATCATCTCTATGCAATTTTTGAGTTGAGATGACTGATGAGTAGTGGAAGGCCTACTCATGAACATTGTGCAATTTCTAAGATGAACAGTTGGTCGATTATTGGGATGACTGACTGGGAAAACTGCATAATTTTATAAGGGAAATAGGGACGGGCACTTGGTGTCTGTTTGGCCTGTTTACACAATTTACTCATTCAGTTGAGCGAGTGAAGTTAGTGGCCTCTTCACAATTTTTGAGGGGAGTTAATCATGGGGTGACTGTCGGGTCTGACTATCTGGGTGGCCAACATGAGAGTTTATCAAATTTCTTGCGGGCAGCGTAGCTTGAAAATACTAGCTTGGTGCTTCTACTCTATTCTAGTTGACAGTCGACCGAGTCAATGGTAGGGTGATGGTTTAGCTATCAGAGGGGAGTTAGGTCGTCAGATCCTTCAACAAAAATGGCTAAGTGTGTGAACAATCGAAAGATGCATAGGTGATCATATGAACACACACTCGCATGACTTGACAATGAAACGATCAAACCATCCAGACATTCAACAAGACTAACCGACAGTGTAAGTGACAAGAGTGACACTCATGATTGATCATTCATTGATCGACATGATGCTTGCACAATAGTGAATGTGACTTCGTGTGTGAGTGCAACAGATGCTTTCATAGTGAATACAACAATCACATATAAAGTGAAGACTTTGAGCATAACCAAAACATGGTCACAAGCATGACTCGGACATCAACATGTAGAGACTTGAATGCAATGAACAAGAAAGGTGGATGTAAAGACTCACACAAGCTCACAGAGTGAACTCGAGTGTTTGCATACATCAAGTGAAACTCTTCAAGGGAGGCTCCGAAATTGGTGCAATCCAAAATTTTGGAGGGTGGTTGTAGCCACTACAACACATCCATTTGATGGAAATTCCAACCATTTTGAGTTGCTATGGAAAAGAGTGTCCAGATGGTAGCCCATTTTGTTGTGGGGACAAAATTTTCCTCATAATCGACCCCTTCCTTCTGTGCAAAACCTTTTTCCACAAGCCTAGATTTGTGCTTGTCAAATGAGCCATCAGCTTTATACTTGTTCTTGTAGACCCACTTGCAGCTAATTGGTTTGGTTCCCAATGGAGGATCAACCAGCTTCCAAGTGCCATTCTTTATCAAGGCATCATACTCCTTTTGCATCACTTCTTTCCATTCAACATGAGAAGCAGATTATTTGAAGGAACTCAGTTCAAACTCTATAGACAAATTCAATTCACAATCATAAGAAACATCCATATCAACAGGTGAATCAGAGTCATCTACATCAACTCCATTTTGTCAGGTTGAATTTCTTGTTCCTATCTTTCCAACCTCATCAGGATGAACACTTTCAAGTGTCTTTGTCATCCACTTTTGGGGACCTTTCTGAGATGGTCCAAGCTGCTCAGTTGATTGAGTTGGGACTGAATCAAGATTGAATCTACCAATTTTGTTAATCACATCACTCAAAGTATCATTAGCGGTTAGAGTTTCATTGTTGAATTGTATGGGCTTCACCCAGGTTTAGAGGTGATTTAGCCAAGCGAATCCTGGTACTACTGGCCCTTTCGGCAACAGTCTGCGGAGTGCGGACTGAGGTCTCACCTAAAGTAGTATGGGAGGGTGCTCAAACCAGGTTTTCGCACCCTGGGGATGTTTGATGAGCTTTTGGTAGTCTACTGTTTGACCGTACATGCACGTCACTACACGCACCTATTAGTCCCTCGCAACCTGTGATGCTGCCTCTATGTAGCCTTACTCAAGGTGTGATATGTAATATACCCAAGTTCCTTACTATTTAACCTATTATTATCCAATTACTTAATGTATTTGTGTAAGACTGGTGATAATTAATAGTATATCCAACAATCATATAAGTGCGCACGATAAACAAAATAGTATAAATGTAAAGAAGGCAATATACAATTAGATGCATAGAAATTGGTATCAACTTCTCTTTATTATTCTTCGTTCAAGATTAGAAACTCGACACTGCCCTACGCACTCAACTGCAGGGCTCTATGCACTCAACTACAGGGGTCCGCACACTCAACTACGGACTCTACTAGGCCTCTGCACACTCAGATGTAGAGCCTCTTCCTATTACTACGACCCAATACACTTAGACTCTTAATTTATGCTCTGTATTCACTACTCAACTTCTTCACTCCTTTTACAAATTAGAGCCTCGCTCTACTTATACAATCCCATGGTTCGCAAACCATGGGTAGGCCGACATGACACTACATTACTTTACAATACTTAGGGTAGAAAACCCTATGACTCAACCTATACCTCGTGCTCTGTGCCTGCAATTCGCAGAGTCTTACAATACATTTGACCAAAACTTGGGCTTTGATGTTGTAGGGAAAAGTATCCGACACGGAATGACCCTATCCCACTCTAAGGGTGATAGTACCTCAGCAACAACTGAAAGTAAAGCTATCTAAGATTTCTTCTTTATGAAAGTAAATAGGGGAGAAAGAGATCCACCAACCGATGTCTTTCGCTAGTGTAGATCCAGTCTTCTCTCCTTGCCGCTTGCTCCCAGCTCCTTGCTCTTTCACTGGCCCAGCTACACAAAGATCCTGAAAAAGCACAAGAAAGGGAAACTACAAGAAGCATACATCCATAATTGATTCAAGGATTAGAATAAATCAAATATACAAGCATCAATACACCATTAAGATACATGCATATAGAAGAACCTCAAATGCTTTATTAATGGAAGAAGTAAAGTTCTGAGAGTGTTACAACCATAAGAGGCCCAATCCAGCAACACTTCCCAGCAGAAAGAAATCTCCTCTTCACCTCCTTTAAAGCAATCACCCAATAGTTCTATACACAAACCAACAGCACTTCCTTACATTCACAAAATTCCAGCCTCCTTAGACCTCATGAGAGAGCTCTATATATAGGATATTTGGAGAAAGGATGAGTCAGCTTGAGACTGACATGAAGTTGACTTGTGTCCTCTCCCTCTTCAGTTATACTCCAGTTCTTGAGTTCACTTGGAGATCCTAGCCTCCACTTGGAGTTTAAGGACCTCTTACTCATCATAGGGCGAATTTGCTGATCCAAGTGTCATTTTAGAAGCTTCCTGGTGTTGTGGGGAAAAGTATCCGACTCGGAATGACCCTATCCCGACTCTAAGGGTGATAGTTCCTTAGCAACAACTGAAAGTAAAGCTTTGATAGTTTTCCTTTATGAAAATACAGAGAAGGAAGAAAAGATTGACCAACCGATGTCTTTCGCTTTTGTCGATCCCGTCTTCTCTCTTTGCCTCTTGCTCCCAGCTCCTTGCTCTCTTGCCGGCCCAGCTACACACAGATCCTGCAAAACGAGAGAAGGAAACTACAAGAAACATGTACTCATAACTGATGCATGGATTAGGATGAATCAAATATACAGATGAAAACAATACATCATTGCAATACAAGTATATAGGAGAACATCAAAAGCTTTATTGATAGAAGAAAAAGGTTCTGAGAAGGTTACAACCATAAATGGCTCCAATCCAGCAGCACCTCCCCAGCAGCAAGAAATCTCCTCTTCCCCTCTATAAAAGCAATCACCCAATAGCTCTAACTGTAAACCAACAGCACTTCCTTGCTTTGCACAAAATTCCAGCCTCCCTAGACCTCATAGAAGAGCTCTATATATAGGGTAGAAGGAGAAAGGATGAGTCAGCTTGAGACTGACATAAAGCTGCCTTGTGTCCTCTCCCTCTTCAGTTAAACTTCAGTTCTTGAGTCCACTTGGAGATCCTTGCTTCGACATGGAGATCAAGTACCTCTTACTCATCATAGGGCGAATTCCTTGAACCAAGTGTCAGTTTGGAAGCTTCCTGGGCAGTTGACACCTTGCAGAATGACTGTGCCACTTGGCCAATCTCGCCCAGCGCAGGTAGCCTTCATTGGTTTTGACTTTCAGCGCAGGTACAAGGAGGAGCAGTTGACATTCAGCGCAGATGCTCAGTGGAGCAGCTGACATGATCCAAAAATAGCCTGTTTTTAAGTGTTTTCAGGTGGAGAACTGATAGGAAGTGCTGTGGTTTGCTGACCTTGTTCCTCTAGGGGTAAGAACAACATGTTTAGGGACTGAGAATCCCTGTAATTATTGACATTTCATGCTCCATACTACGAGGCACAAAAATGTCTATAACAGTTGCCCCCTAAAGTATGAGGTCGTTTATCGGGTGAAATGCTTTATCCAGAGGGTCCGAAGTTCATTCAAGTGCTGAGAGGTGCCCTGTAATACAATACAATACAATACATTATTTTTCATTCTGTTTTCATGATCTAGATGAGGCGGGCATTCCCATGCTCAGCTTTATAAATACATTTTGGTACATAGAACAGACGATCGTCTGATGGTAGACTGATAATTCTCTGCTGAAATTATCATCCTTTGAGTAGGATGATCATCTGCTGCAATGATGTACATGACAAATGCTTTTATATTTCCTGAATATGTATCGCAGCCCGGATGGATGAAACTAGATCCGGGGTCTTCAAACTCGTTCGATCTTCACTCTAAGTACAAGTCGATCCATGTGAGAATTTCGCTGAAGTCGAACATGGAAAGACATCGCTTGATTACCGGTCAATGATGAAAACCGTTAACAAGCGCGAGAGGAATCACCGATAATGATAATGACCCTCAAGGTACTGCAGTACAATTCACGTGGCGTGAATAAAGGACTTGGCATTGAACGCCACGCAAAATCTTCTGGTCGAAGGTCATTGATGTATACCTGTCGCCGGAAGTGAGAAACTTGCCATTGAGGCATGCAAGCTTCAAAGTACTGATGGGGTTGTTCCTAGATCAACTTCTTGGATAATGAGCTGAAGTCGACAAGAAGCGATTCGTCAGAGGAGGGCCTTAATGAATCCCACATCAATGACACAGAATGGAGCTAATGATTTTAGTGGAGGTGAAAACAAACTGTGACATATGATTCAGGGTGGCGATCATGAATGGATGAAGGATAATGTATGGCAGTGGATGGGACACGGTTGACACTTTCAGAATGACCTCTCTTGAACATATAACGACACTGATGCGATGGATCGGTAGCATTACCCCAAAATGTGGATGGTTTGGCGAAGACCATGGTGATGAGACCGGTGAATGAAACAACCCAACCCGATGTGGTACGGAAGAAAAGTGTCATGTTCAAGAGCGACTTGCTACCATTAAGCTTTGATGTTCTCCCAATTTTTCCCCAGTCATTTCTGACCAGTACCTATTTATTTTTGTCAAGCTTGAGGAGGATAACATATGCTTATTCTATAACCTGCCCTTCGGGCAAGCCCATCGCTATGATTTAACGAGCTTAGCGATAGGGAAACTCGTTCTCGTCTAAAGACAAGTTTGTCGCTATTTAATCATTTTAACGAGTCTAACGACAAGGAAAACTCGGTCCTTTTCATTTTTAGAGAGTCTGAAAAGGTACAGAAAGTTAACTCCATAATTCCTTTTTCGTCATCTAATCCCTTAAGTCCGAAAAAGTATAAAACAATACAGAAGGGATGGGTGTTCGGTACTTTTAACGAGCCGAACAAGACAAGCGCTCGATCTTTTTGTGTAATAATCCCTCAGGTCCAAAAAGATTAAAGTCTAAAAGAGGGATAGCTCTTCCGGTCCCTTTAACGAGCTGGAAGGCCAGAACTCGGCAAACTTTTCATATTTTTCGAGTCAAAAAAGAGCTCAAAGATGACTCGTCTTTTGAGGAACGAGTGATAAACAGGGATAGCAACTGATTCGAGGTACAAGTTGGAATTTTCCAATCACGGCAGTGTTACAAGGATGGCTAGGTGAAATCACTCTTCGCAGATGTTCCTCAAAATGGGTAAACACACAAATGGAAGTGAATGATCGGCCAAATGACGGTGGAAGTGACGGTGCACAAACACGACCAAGGCTTTTATGGCTGATGAATTTACGATCTCAGAAGGTTATTTACCGGGATAGGTTCTTTTTTTAGATAAAAATGAGCTTAAACTCTGGAGGGAACATTGCTCACTGCTTTTATTTATTTTTTAACGAGCATGAAGACCGCGTTAAAACTGCTTGGATCTTGCGTTTATTTTTTAACGAGCATGAACCATGTGCTAAAACTGCTCGATATACCAGTCATAAGATAAGAATGCCTCCTCTAAGGATCCTTTTTTTATAGAGCTTGCGCCTTACCACAGCTATGCTCCAACTCATCCTCCCTTTATGTAAGTTCCGAAAACGGTTAATCTTAAAACCAGATAAATAACCGCCCCTAGCTTGCACTCCAAAAGGTTTGCATGCCCCCAGGTATAGGGTAGGATTTCGAGGCTGCCCCTCCTCTCCCCCACCTCTGCTTTTCTTTGGGTGTTCACAGCTACTTGTCATCTTGCCAATCTAATGTTAACGATAGTAGTCTTCTCGTTATTTTAAGGGGTCTTACGCGGTACTTGTCTTCCCGTCGGCCCAACTTTTAACGAACAGCTATTCGTGACAAGAGAAGAACACTACTCAAAGACAAAACATTGGTATTATTGAGGGAGGCTTGCCTCTTTCTTATTATCCGAAGAGGGTTCTATTTGCTGCCGCAAATCAATCTCTTTCTTCGGTGATGTCTATCATTAGGTTACTCAAAGATGGTTACCCTATGTCACAACAATAGAATCTCTTTCTTTGGAGGCTGCCCCTACTTATCCTTCAAAACATTTGTTTTAATGGGTGAGGCTTGCTTTTCCCCAAAGATGGTTACTGCTTGTTGCAATAAGGGAATTCCTACTTGGGCATTGCCCACTTCTTTAGACAAAGGTGAATGACTCTTTTGCCAAACACATAACTTTAACAAAAGAATATTATTCCAGAACAACCCCTCTTCCATCCACGGACGGGGTACGGACTAGTCATATTCTTCTGCGGAAATTCTACCTTATACCCAGGGTTTCTTCTGCCCGAAGCAGACCAGGGTGCATGCCCCCTGGGTTCCAGTCCTTCTCTCCGAATCACTCGCATTCATCGGGAAGGAGAACTGGGGGTGGAGGCATATCTTGAGTGAACAGACCATTTAGGATTGGTATTTGACTATTTGCGATGCGAGATCCCGGAAATGAAAGTTGGTCTACGAGCTTGACCACCCTCCCTTCGTGTGGAAAACACATTACTCTAAAGAGTGAGGAGACTATCGCTCCCATGCAATAAATATAGTCACGTCCAAGGAGTAGGTTATAATCCAAGGGTCCTTGGACGACCATCACGTTCAAATTAACGGTCTTCCCTTTCAATGTAATAGGCACATTGGGGAGGATTCCTAATGGTCGACTGGTTCCTTTATCAAAACCTGAGAGATTTCTTAACTCAGGTAAAAGCGCCGGGGAACCCAGTGCTTTCCAAGCAACAGAGGAAAGGATACTCACAGACGCCCCTTCATCAATGATAGTACCAGCCATAATCATTCTATAGATCTGGACAATGATTCTGAATGGTATACTGGCTGGTAACCGGGGTCTGCCTAGTTGATTCCAATCAAAGGATACAACCAGGTTGCTTGGTGGTGGGACCGAATACACAGCCGGGTATGATCCTGATGATGTTCCTTCCTGCGATAAAGGAATGGGCGCATTGCCCTGACGCTCATCAGAGTCGGTGCTAATGAAAAGAACCTGGATGGTGTCATCCTTATTCTCTTCAGTGAGGGTGTCGCATGAAGATGACTCTTCGGCGACGGTGTCATTTGAAGATGAAACTTCTGAAGGTAGAACCGGGTCAACTGCCGTATCGACCTTTGGACTTTCGTTCGGTCTGGATTCAGTAGGTTCATTTTCAGTGACTGACGCTTCAGCCGACCACTTGAGCGGGCCAGCTGTATTTTCAACCAACGAAGGACTTGGCACGAGTTTTTTGTATCCAGGAGGAAGTTTTACCGGTGAAACCAGACGATCTTCCAAAACTCTCTTCGCTTCGTCTAAGAAGGGACAACGGTGGATGGCATGACTGCCTTCACACAACTTACAGGGGAATCTTACTCCCCCTTTTTGTCTTGATCCTTCACTTTCGCTGGTTAACGGAAAGCAATCAACCTGATTGTCAGAGGTTGATGCCCCCGAATTGTGCAGACGAGGGGACCAGTCCCTTAGTATCGGGGAATACAGGGACAATCTCTGTGGAAATGGTCTCCTCTACATATGACACATGGCGATTTAGGCCCGGTCTGTGCAGTGGGTGGGTTTTTGTCAGATGTCTTTTGCTTGCCCCAGTCGCCTTAGGCTCCTTCTTCTTCTTTTCTTTCTTCTTCTTTTCCTTCTTCTCCTTGGGAGGCTGACTTTTGCCGGCTCTACCTTGCGAAGACGAAGGATCGGAGGAAGAACTTTTGGAAGTAGAAGGCTGGTGGGCAGCTCTAGACTGATCTAACTGTTGACTCGATTGATCAGGAACCATGGTGGCCTGAACTACATTGGTTGAGAACAGCCAAACTGGCAGGCCTATTGTCAGTCCTGGAAGCGACAATGTGGCCATATGGGGCACGCCAACTTCTCCCCAAGAGGAGAAAGGACTAGGACTTCCATCTTGTGGACTTCCTTGGTTGGGGCGTTCCATGTTCTCAACTTACAGATCAACGCGGGAATAAGAGGTGATTATGTTCCGTTTAAAATGAATTTTATAACGACGCTTTATTAGACACAACTTTGCTTTTTCATGTTTTAAGAGTCGAGAAAAAGCTAAAGATGACTCTAGTCGCCTTCGATGTATTAACGAGCCCGAAGTGACAAATGCTCGGTTGGACTTTTTCAGTTATAGAGTTTGAAAAAGGCCAAAAGAAACTGCTCTGGAGATCTAGGCAGAGGGTGTGCCAAACCTTTCGCGAAACCACAGAATACGTTTTACGGTACGGGTGGTCAATCTTCGTGAATGTTGTGTTCACTGCATCGCGATCAGTAGGGCGGCCGACACGGCTTCCTAAGGATAAAGGCTTTATTCCTATAGGGGTCTCCCAATATACTCGACGGTACGCGGGAGCACAAGTCCGTATTGATACTTATCGCTTCACCGTGGAGGAATCACCCAACCACTCAACGCTAAGATATCACGTTTAACGACGCCGGAACACGTCTCTAGCTTAGACCTCTATGTGTTTGCGTTATGTTTCAATGCGTTGTTATGTAAATTCAATTCATTTTAATGTTGATCTTGCTTAGCAGTTTGCCTTTAAGGATCACCACGAGATGTATATATACAACTTCCTAAATGCAATCTAAGATGAGAAGCAAAACTTTTCAATCTTTCAACTTTGAAAACCTTAATCTACTGAGGGAAAAGAAAGACATCAACTTTTCACACAGATCATAGAACACACACTAAATGCACTTTTTCCTAAATCAACATGCAAACTGTCAATAATGCATATGCACAATGCAGATATTTCTTTTCTTTATCCTTAATGTTGATGTAAGACAAAAAGGAAACTGTTGTATAACTTTGAATCTAATTTCAAGCGAAAGTAAACAAGCTTGTCCAAAATCAAAAGACACCTTAAGATCGACTTGTTTAGACACTGGAAATGTATAGATTCAAACCACAAAATGAAAAACAAACAAACTCAAACAGCCATGAACAGTAATAAAACTAGCTCTTAAGATCACAAAGACACTTTTACAGTTCAGGATCTAAGAGGCCACAGCTATACTGGTTTGCTTTTCACAATGGGAAACTGTAACTGAAACAAGAAATACTGAAAGAACAATCACAGTTTCATCACACAACTGAGGCGGAATAATGTCAAGGAAAGTTGGTTTACAACAAGTACAAATGACAAGCAATCAGCAGCAAAATAACAGTGAAAACAGGGCCAAGACTCAGTGGGAAACCTCAGGAAGACATAGCCTAACTGGCTCAGCGCAGGCTCTGATCTGTCAAACTGACTCTCAGCGCAGTTCCCGAAGGGAGTACCTGCGCTGAAATGCAGACTGCCTTTGGACAGCCTGCACTGAGACACGAGAGTTGCATTTACAAGGGTTTCCGGGTCATAAAAAGCTCAAAAATTCACTGTTTTTGCTGAAATAAAAAGCTATAGGTCAAGTACAAGCTAAGGGATGATCAAAAGGAGGAAAAGCTATCACAAAGAGCACAAGAGTCCTTGTGGATCAGCTCTTCAAATCATAAACTTGCTCAGAAACGGAGCCAGAGCAGCTGCCCTCTACTTTGCAATTGAAGGACTCAATTGCAGTTCGATTTGGTGCTCTCCTTGTTTATGAGATGAATAGCAAGAAACACAATAAACCAACAAGATACTAGTTTCCCCAGCGGAGTCGCCAGTTTGTTGTGGGGAAAAGTATCCGACTCGGAATGACCCTATCCCGACTCTAAGGGTGATAGTTCCTTAGCAACAACTGAAAGTAAAGCTTTGATAGTTTTCCTTTATGAAAATACAGAGAAGGAAGAAAAGATTGACCAACCGATGTCTTTCGCTTTTGTCGATCCCGTCTTCTCTCTTTGCCTCTTGCTCCCAGCTCCTTGCTCTCTTGCCGGCCCAGCTACACACAGATCCTGCAAAACGAGAGAAGGAAACTACAAGAAACATGTACTCATAACTGATGCATGGATTAGGATGAATCAAATATACAGATGAAAACAATACATCATTGCAATACAAGTATATAGGAGAACATCAAAAGCTTTATTGATAGAAGAAAAAGGTTCTGAGAAGGTTACAACCATAAATGGCTCCAATCCAGCAGCACCTCCCCAGCAACAAGAAATCTCCTCTTCCCCTCTATAAAAGCAATCACCCAATAGCTCTAACTGTAAACCAACAGCACTTCCTTGCTTTGCACAAAATTCCAGCCTCCCTAAACCTCATAGAAGAGCTCTATATATAGGGTAGAAGGAGAAAGGATGAGTCAGCTTGAGACTGACATAAAGTTGCCTTGTGTCCTCTCCCTCTTCAGTTAAACTTCAGTCCTTGAGTCCACTTGGAGATCCTTGCTTCCACATGGAGATCAAGTACCTCTTACTCATCATAGGGCGAATTCCTTGAACCAAGTGTCAGTTTGGAAGCTTCCTAGGCAGTTGACACCTTGCAGAATGACTGTGCCACTTGGCCAATCTCGCCCAGCGCAGGTAGCCTTCATTGGTTTTGACTTTCAGCGCAGGTACAAGGAGGAGAAGTTGACATTCAGCGCAGATGCTCAGTGGAGCAGCTGACATGATCCAAAAATAGCCTGTTTTTAAGTGTTTTCAGGTGGAGAACTGATAGGAAGTGCTGTGGTTTGCTGACCTTGTTCCTCTAGGGGTAAGAACAACATGTTTAGGGACTGAGAATCCCTGTAATTATTGACATTTCATGCTCCATACTGCGAGGCACAAAAATGTCTATAACACCTGGGCACCTGACACCTTGCAGAATGACTGTGCCACTTGGCCAATCTCGCCCAGCGCAGGTAGCCTCCATTAGATTTGACATTCAACGCAGGTACAGAGTGGAGCAGTTGACATTCAGCGCAGATGCTCAGTGGAGCAGTTGACATGATCCTGAAATTGCTTGTTTTTGAGTGTTTTTAGGTGGAGAACTGATCTGAAGTGCTGTGGTTTGCTGACCTTGTTCCTCTAGGGGTAAGAACAACATGTTTAGGGACTTTGGATCCCTTAGATTATTGACATTTCATGCTTCATGCTGTTAGGCACAAAAATGTCTATAACAGTTGCCCCCTAAAGTATGAGGTCGTTTATCGGGTGAAATGCTTTATCCAAAGGATCCGAAGTTCATTCAATCGCTGAGAGGTGTCCTGTAATAAAATACAATACAATACATTATTTTTCATCTTGTTTTCATGATCTAGCTAAGGCGGGCATTCCCATGCTCAGCTTTATAAATACATTTTGGTACATAGAACAGACAATCGTCTGATGGTAGACTGATAATTCTCTGCTAAAATTATCATCCTTTGAGTAGGATGATCATCTGCTGCAATGATGTACATAACAAATGTCTTTATATCCTGAATGTATATCACAGCCCGGATGGATGAAACTAGATCCGGGGTCTTCAAACTCGTTCAATCTTCACTCTAAGTACAAGTCGATCCATGTGAGAATTGCGCTGAAGTCGAACATGGAAAGACATCTCTTGATTACCGGTCAATAATGTAAACTGTTAACAAGCGCGAGAGGAATCACCAATAATGACAATGACCCTCAAGGTACTGCAGTACAATTCATGTGGTGTGAATAAAGGACTTGGTGTCGAACACCACAAAAAATCTTCTGGACGAAGGTCATTGATGTATACCTGTCGCCGGAAGTGAGAAACTTGCCATTGAGGCATGCAAGCTTCAAAGTACTGAAGGGGTTGTTCCTAGATCAACTTCTTGGATAATGAGCTGAAGTCGACAAGAAGCGATCCGTCAAAGGAGGGCCTTAATGAATCCCACATCAATGACACGGAACGGAGCTAATGATTTTAGTGGAGGTGAAAACAAACTGTGACATATGACTCAGGGTGGTGACCATGAATGGATGAAGGATAATGTATGGCAGTGGATGGGACACGGTTGACTTTTTCTGAATGACATCTCTTGAACATATAACGACACTGATGCGATGGATCGGTAGCATTACCCCAAATGTGGATGGTTTGGCGAGGACCATGGTGATGAGACCGGTGAATGAAAACAACCCAACCCGATGTGGTACGGAGGAAAAGTGTCATGTTCAAGAGCGACTTGCTACCATTAAAGCTTTGAGGTTCTCCCAATTTTTCCCCAGTCATTTCTGACCAGTACCTCTTTATTTTTTTCAAGCTTGAGGAGGATAACATATGCTTGTTCTATAACCTGCCCTTCGGGCAAGCCCATCGCTATGTTTTAACGAGCCTAGCGATAGGGAAACTCGTTCTCGTCTAAAGACAAGTTTGTCGCTATTTAATCATTTTAACGAGTCTAACGACAAGGAAAACTCGGTCCTTTTCAATTTTAGAGAGTCTGAAAAGGTACAGAAAGTTAACTCCAAAATTCCTTTTTCGTCATCTAATCCCTTAAGTCCGAAAAAGTATAAAACAATACAGAAGGGATGAGTGTTCGGTACTTTTAACGAGCCGATCAAAACAAGCGCTCGATCTTTTTGTGCAATAATCCCTCAGGTCCAAAAAGATTAAAATCTAGAGGAGGGATAGCTCTTCCGGTCACTTTAACGAGCTGGAAGGCCAAAACTCGGCAAACTTTTCATATTTTACGAGTCAGATGAAAAGAGCTCAAAGAAGACTCGTCTTTTGAGGAACGAGTGATAAACAGGGATAGCAACTGATTCCAGGTACAGGTTGGAATTTTTCCAATCACGGCAGTGTCACAAGGATGGCTAGGTGAAATCACTCTTTGCAGCTGTTCCTCAAAATGGGTAAACAATCATATGGAGGTGAACGATCGGCCAAATGACGGTGGAGGTGGCGGGTGCAAACATGACCAAGGCTTTTTATGGATGATAAAATTGCGATCACAAAGGTTATTTACCAGGATAGGTTCTTTTTTTTAGATAAAAATGAGCTTAAACTCTGGAGGAAACATTGCTCACTGCTTTTATTTATTTTTTAACGAGCATGAAGACCGCGTTAAAACTGCTCGGATCTTGCGTTTATTTTTTAACGAGCATGAACTTTATGCTAAAACTGCTCGATCTTATGTTTATTTTTTAACGAGCATGAACTATGTGCTAAAACTGCTCGGGGATAAGTTCACATGCCCCCAGCATAATAACGCAAATCGAGGTGCATGCCCCCCAAGCTTCATTGCATTCAACTCGGTGGTTGGAATGAAGGTTTACCTTTGAGAAAGGGGATTTGTTTCATTTTTTAAAGAGGTTGACACAAGATAAGAACCGTCCTCTGACTCCTTGTTTCATTTTTTAACGAGGTTGACACAAGATAAGAACCGTCCTCGGAGCCCACTGTATTTACAGTATTTCCATTAGGGCGATGATCCATGCTGACAAAATGTTTAGGAATCTTCCGAATCCATTAGATATAGAAGATTTCATATTGTAGGTTTCCACTGTGGCCACTTCTGCCAGATTTCTTGCAGGCGGTAGGGCAAAAGTACCCATTAAGGCAGGGTCTTTTAGGAGACCTACTCCAATATTTTGAAGCGAATGATCACTTCCATGGATCATTGGAATGCTTCCCGTAACTTGTGAACTGTTGGGGAGGAAAGTTTGTTGGTCGACGACTGTAATCCCTCCTTGAAAGGGAAATGCAATCTTCCTGAAGTAGGTCGACACGACTGCGGCCATGGCATATATCCAGGGCCTTCCTAGTAGGATGTTGTAATCGAAGTTTCCATCGATTACTTCAACATCAACTTCTACTGTTTTGCCCCCCAGTTCAACTTGCAAGTTACTTAAAATCCCGTATGGAGTGTATGATCGTCCATCAAACACTTTTAAGGTCATTGAGGATTTCGACAAGGGTGGTGAGCCTAAATTTTTCCAGCAACTCATCGACATAAGACATGTAGATGCCCCCTCATCAATAATTGTTCGATGAACAGTTTTGTTGAGGGCTTTCACTTGAACAAGGAAAGCTAGTTGAGCTAGTAACTTAGGGTCATATCCTTTATGATCAAAGGCCACAAGATTGGAATCCATTGGGCCAATCCCACCTATTGCTGATAATAAAGTTTGCTCTTGGGAGGGGCAATTTTGCGGTACCTCAAGTGTCGACATAGCGGACGGCGATTGGGCCAGGTCCTCTATTATATTATAATTCTGTGCTATTTTGGCACGAGGATTAAATGTTGATTTGTGTACTACTCCTTTTGGCAACTTTATCATTGGTTCAGGAATGATGGGTGGCACAACTTTGGTCAAAGTTGTCGTTGAACTATTAGGTTGTTCATTAGCCTTGTTATTCGACAGCCGTGGATTCCCGTAATCTTTATTCCTTGTCAAAGCATTATTCTGCTGCTTTGAGGTAGACAACATAAGCACTTGGGATCGGGAAACATTTTGATTAGCAACCAGATTTTGACCTGGATTAGGAAACGGATCAGTCAATACTGCTGGGGTTTTTGAACTCTTGAAGAGTTTCTTAACTTCAGCTATATGTGGACAATCTTTTGTCCAATGATCCTCATCGCATATATGACACCCTGCCGGGGGTTTCCTTTTTCTCCCCGTCTTTTTCTTCTTGCCCCCTGGTTGCTTTAGTTGTTTTCCCTTGTCGGTCGACATGGCATTTACTTCCGAGGCAAGAAGTTCTTCATTTGCATTTTGACTAGAAATTTTGTGTTTTCCAAACACGCCATCGCCGGTGCGAGAGTCATTGTTTGATTTAGGAGGAGGAGGAATTGAGAATTCCGGTCTAGGGGCGTCAGGTATTTTGTCGTAGAGCGTGCCGGACTGAGTATAAACTAAGTCCAGATATTGTGCATGAGCGATAACTTGCTCTTCCGTTACGACTCCCCCCTTTGCCACATCTTCCGTGATGGCAGGAAGTAATGACTTGATAAACCATTCAGCTAATAGCTGATCGGGAACGTATGTTCTTACCATCCTATGATGACGTCGCCACTCATGTATATGATCAGATATATGGGTGGCAGTCGTCTGTTTGAAGTTGGTAAGGAGTTCTGTTCCCGTTTCATACCTTATCAGTAATTGAAAATGGGTTAAAAAGGTTGTGGCCAAGGTACTGAAGTTGTCGAACGAAGCTCTAGGCAATTCAATGTACCATTTTGCCGCCGGACCCGTTAACATCCTCTGAAAGAGGCGAAGACGTATCGAATCATCATTCAGGGTGTTTGATGAACACCATAGATGGAATGTCATCACATGATTCGACGGATCTTCACCCGGATTTCCATTAAATTTAGGAATATCTGACGGAAGTTTATGCGGCATCGCTGGCCACCAAGGAGCATAAGCAATTGGATCATTTGTCAGCTGGTTTAGATCTGGTAATTCTAGAGTTGCTACAAAGGGCAACTGTTGGTTCAGGTTAGGCAAAGCATATCCAGGATAAGATGGTATCGCCTGAGCAATGGGTCTTTGCAGACCAGCATAATGCTGACAACTTTGACAAGGTTGATGGGCATAACCATTATAGCATGGTTGCCCATTACTTACAAAGACTTGTTGCTCAGGTCCTTGATATGATTGCTGGAATGGCGGTTGTTGAGATTGAACCAGCTCTGGTTGTTGGACCATTTGCTATTGACCAATACTGGATGATTAACCAGGATGAGGAGTCACAGTACTTGTTTGAGCCTGAGTCGCTCCAGATAAGGAGGCACTACCCTGAGATTGTGATTGAGTCGTTGAGACTTGCGACACATTCATTATAGCAGGTATGGTGGGAATATTCGACACAGGGTGTACTGGTTGCATTGAATATACAACCCCTGGTTGCTGAGGCAGTATTGGTACCCAACCGCTGGATGTAATTCCAGTTTGACCTGAACTTTGTTGTAAACTCCCATATGGTTGTTCTCTGGGAGGGAACAATGAAAGAGCATACTGCCCTCCATATGGTGGAAATCCAGTACTTAAAGGGTAAATTGGCCTTTGAAGACACATTGGATCAATTTGTTGAGTTTCAACATAAGAAATACCAGATGATAATCCAGATGAAGAAATAGGAACTAACCATGTCGTCGTCCCTGATGGGACTCCGGCTTGTTGTTGACAATTTGCCGGGACAGATGGTATACCAGTGAACATCGTTGGAGTAGCAGTAGGAGGCTCTGCTGCTGCTGTGTCGGACGACACAGTCCTAGATGTCGACGGTTGTTCAGACATATCTAGTCTATCCAAAAGATTTCTTAGCGATTCTACAGGAACTTCCACTTGTGGTGGACTAACTTCGAAGATCAACGAGGGAAAGGTGATGATTATTCCGCTTAAAATAAATTTTATAACGACGCTTTAGACACAACTTGCTTTTTTAGTTTTAAAGAGTCGAGAAAAAGCTAAAGATGACTCTAGTCTCCTTCGATGTTTTAACGAGCCCGAAGTGACAAATGCTCAGATGGACTTTTTTAGTTATAGAGTTTGAAAAAGGCCAAAATAAACTGCTCTGGAGTTCTAGGCAGAGGGTGTGCCAAACTTTTCGCAAAACCACAAAATACGTTTTACGGTACGGGTGGTTGATCTTCGTGAATGTTGTGTTCATTGCATTGCGATCAGTAGGGCGGCCGACACGACTTCCTATGGATAAAAGATATATGCCTATAGGGGTCTCCCAATATATACGTGATGGTACGTGGGAGCACAAGTCCGTATTAGTGCCACCGACTCTCAGGAGGAATCACCCACCTTCGTCGAGATCGACAGTCACTACGTTTAACGACGCCGGAACACGTCTCTAGCTTAGACCTCTATGTGTTTGCGTTATGTTTCAAAGCGTTGTTAGGTTCATTCAATATATTTTAAGTTGATCTTTTTAAAGTTTGCCTTTCAAGGTTCACCACGAGATGTTTGATACAAATTCCTAAATGCAGTCTAAGATGAGAAGCAAGCTTTTCCAATCTTTTCGACTTATGAAAATCTTAACTACTGAGGGAAAAGAGAGACAAAATCTTTTCACACAGATCAAAGAGCACTCACTAATGCACTTTTTCCTAAATCAACATACAAACTTATATGCAAAATGCAAAATGCAGGTATTTCTTTTCTCTTTCTTAATGTTGATGTAATACAAAAAGAAAGCTGTTGTATAATTTCGAATTCAATTTCAATTGAAAGCAAACAAGCTTGTCCAAAATCAAAAGACACCTTAAGATTCACTTGTTTCGACACTAGAAATATATAAATTCAAACCATATGACGAAAGCAAAAGCTCAATCAGCTATGAACAACAAATAAACTAACTCTTAAGATCAAAACGACACTTAATCACAGGTCTAGACCTAAGAGGCCACAGCAAGACTAGTTCACTTTCGTTATGGGAAACTGCAAATGATACAAGAAATACACAAAGAACAAACACAGTTTCTTTATATAACCGAGGCGGAATAGTGGCAAGGAAAGTTGGTTTCAGATAGGTACATTGACTGGTAACAGGCTGCAAAAACAAGGGTGAAAACAGGGTAATGAACAGCAGGGAACCCCAGTAGCACTAGGCAAAACTGGTTCAACGCAGGTGGTACACTGTCAGTTTTACATTCAGCGCAGGTAGCCCCTTCGGGAACTGCGCTGAAATGCAGACTGCCTTCACAGCACCTGCACTGAAGATTCAAACTTTCGTTTTTCTCAGTTTCTGGGTCACAGATTGCTCAAAAATTCACAGTTTTTGGCCAAATCAGAAGCTATCAGTCAAGTACACACTAAGGGATGAAAAGGAGGATGAAAAGCTATCACTAAGAGCTTATTAGAGTCCTTGTGGATCAGCTCTTCAAATCATAAACTTGCCCAGAAACTGAGCTAGAGTAGCTGCCCTCTACTTTGCATTTGAAAGATTCAAACACAGTTCGATTCGGTACTCCCTTTGTTTATGAAATGAATAACAAAAACACAAACAACCAACAAGATACGATCCCCAGCGGAGTCGCCAATTTGTTGTAGGGAAAAGTATCCGACACGGAATGACCCTATCCCACTCTAAGGGTGATAGTACCTCAGCAACAACTGAAAGTAAAGCTATCTAAGATTTCTTCTTTATGAAAGTAAATAGGGGAGAAAGAGATCCACCAACCGATGTCTTTCGCTAGTGTAGATCCAGTCTTCTCTCCTTGCCGCTTGCTCCCAGCTCCTTGCTCTTTCACTGGCCCAGCTACACAAAGATCCTGGAAAAGCACAAGAAAGGGAAACTACAAGAAGCATACATCCATAATTGATTCAAGGATTAGAATAAATCAAATATACAAGCATCAATACACCATTAATATACATGCATATAGAAGAACCTCAAATGCTTTATTAATGGAAGAAGTAAAGTTCTGAGAGTGTTACAACCATAAGAGGCCCAATCCAGCAACACTTCCCAGCAGAAAGAAATCTCCTCTTCACCTCCTTTAAAGCAATCACCCAATAGTTCTATACACAAACCAACAGCACTTCCTTACATTCACAAAATTCCAGCCTCCTTAGACCTCATGAGAGAGCTCTATATATAGGATATTTGGAGAAAGGATGAGTCAGCTTGAGACTGACATGAAGTTGACTTGTGTCCTCTCCCTCTTCAGTTATACTCCGGTTCTTGAGTCCACTTGGAGATCCTAGCCTCCACTTGGAGTTTAAGGACCTCTTACTCATCTTAGGGCGAATTTGCTGATCCAAGTGTCATTTTAGAAGCTTCCTGGGCACCTGACACCTTGCAGAATGACTGTGCCACTTGGCCAATCTCGCCCAGCGCAGGTAGCCTTCATTAGATTTGACATTTAGCGTAGGTACAGAGTGGAGCAGTTGACATTCAGCACAGATGCTCAGTGGAGCAGTTGACATGATCCTGAAATTGCTTGTTTTTGAGTGTTTTCAGGTGGAGAACTGATCTGAAGTGCTGTGGTTTGCTGACCTTGTTCCTCTAGGGGTAAGAACAACATGTTTAGGGACTTTGGATCCCTTAGATTATTGACATTTCATGCTTCATGCTGTTAGGCACAAAAATGTCTATAACATTTGAGCCCCAAAACATGCTGTAGGGGGATTCCATGCCCAACAAGATCCCAACACAATCATCGTGACTTGTACCCGAGTCACTTTGTTAGCACGAAAATCTTGGCACAAAGCCCCTCCAACTGGTCTCATACTACTCGGAGGTCCGTGGCGCACTGTTCTGCGGTTTGTTGGACCTGCTGCATGTGCTCTTCCAATGCTTCTTTGTGAGGATAAATCCTTGCCTTCGCGTGTAGAGCCCTTGCATCTATGCGAGCTTTCCCTCGACATCTACCGTCATGGTGAAGGCCTCATCAATCCATGGCTAGACGCGTGCTTTGAGAAGTGCCTCTTTCTATCTTGCGGCATCCACCTGCTCTTTCAGTGCCCTTGCTTGCTGCATCTTTGCCAGTGGTTGAGTGAGGATGACTATCTGTGCAGTGCCCCTTACATTATGGTACTGCTCCTGAAGCTCGTGTGCCTCTGTTTGCAAGCGTTGTATGTTGGGGTCCTCCTACAAGGATGTGAGGACACCAAAGGCTTGGTCCAACATACTGATACAATCCTGCATTGTCCATCCAATTTCTTCAAATCCTGTTTGAATAGCACTAACACGTTGTTGGGCAGCGGCTCCCCCCATAGCATGTTTTTGGGGCTTAAAGCCCGAGTTTTGGTCAATGTAATGTAAAGACCCCGCAAAATGCAGGCACGGAGCGTGAGAGTCTAGGGTTGTCTACCCTAAAATAATGTAATTTAATATAGAATGTGTCGGCCTATCCATGGTCTGCGGACCATGGGATTGTATAAATAGAGCGAGGCTCTAAGTGAAAAGGGAGTCTTGGTCTTAAGTCATATATTATTTTGGATGAGGAATTCGCTCTGAGTCTGTAAGTCTGAGCCTTGGGTTGTAGTAGTAGGGAGAGGCTCTGCAGCTATGTGCACAGAGGCCTGGTAGAGTCCACAGCTGGGTGCATGGACCCCTGCAGCTGAGTGCGTAGGGAGGAGTTGGGATTGTACTTGGATAGAGAATTAATAAAAGATAATTTGATTCTAAAATATTGTGTGTTTATGCTCCTGTTATGTTTATGCATCTCTTTACGGTTTTATGATTGCGCGCACTTGTTATGAATGTTGAATGATTAATGAGAATATTGGGTATATGCAATTAATTTAAGATCGATAATAATAACACAGTAAGGATAAAGGATCTAGACAACACCTCTTCGCGCTCTTTATAGAGCTGCACACAAGCTGCGAAGGATAGACGACTGTGCGGAGAAGCGCAAGCATGCAGGATAGGTTTTCAAACTTCCCAGACTTCATCAAGACATCCCT
The DNA here is from genome assembly GCA_031772625.1 of Pinus tabuliformis. Lineage (NCBI taxonomy): Eukaryota > Viridiplantae > Streptophyta > Pinopsida > Pinales > Pinaceae > Pinus > Pinus tabuliformis. Next base: position 1,216,725,412 of record CM062817.1, on the reverse strand, counting down.
AGAGTGCGGAAACTTGGTTCCAACCTCGAGTGAGACCTCAGTCCGCGCACTCCGGACTATTGCCGAAAGGGCTGATAGTTTCAGGATTTGTTTGGCTAAATCACTTTTGAACATAGGTCAAGCCCCAGCAACCCAACAAATGGTTTCATTTCCAGGACCAGGATCTACCTAAGGGATGTCTGATGTTGTGCCATTGGAACCCTACAAAGCAGGAAATTGAAGAGTGGTTGGACAAGAAGCTTCAAGATTTTGTGACATAGGAAAACAAAACTCTGTGGATATCTGAGAAGAGTTGGCTAGATCGCTATGTATATATGGAAATCGACGAGATCTTCTTCACGTCCTTCCCTTCTAAATTGTATGAGTGGATCGTGAGGTTAGCCGACATCCAGGGAAGGTATAAGCTCGATCAACCAATAGTGTGGACTCCAGAATTAGTGTGCAGACTAGAGATATCAGAAGATAAGATCGGGTGAGCTGTCGACCATTAGGTCAACCAGATAATAGGGGGATTTATCATTGATTTTGTGATAGACACTACCGTGAGCTTAAGTGAAGCAGAGTGACATTTTCTTAAGGGACCGCAAGGTAGGTACATTCAATCCATAAATACCTAGATTAAGATGTTGTTATGTGAAAAACAGGTGATGCGAATACATTAATGTTTGGAACAACGCGGTGCAAAAGAATCTACAAAGGTAGCGGGGAATTAGGAAACAGTCCCTTGATTTCACCTTCGAGAGAGAGAGAGGAAGAGCTCGCTCGGGCCTCCTCGTGAAGTGCGGTCAATTTGATAAGGCAGCGCATTCTGCAGTTACCACCTCCACTTACGCCACCACCCGCCTCACCTCCTTCACCACCATCTCCACCCACTCCACGTCCACCACCCCCGTAGTTCAGCATGGCGAGCATGATCAAGCTACCTGTATTCAGAGGAGTAGGAAATGATGATCCATATCAGTTCTGGTTTGTGGTAAGAATAGTGTGCGAATCACAAGGGGTCATAGACGATAACATTAAGAAGGCTACATCAGTGAGCATGCTGCAGATCACGCGTTGACATGTTATATCAAGCATTCCAACAATCACCCAAATGCAGGAATAGCAGAGATCCAGAATGCACTGAACAGAGAATTTAGCTGGTCAAAATTAGAAACGCAGTCAATAATCAGATTTAAAGAGATCGCAATGCTTCTAAGCGAGACCCCATGGGATCTAGATCAACGGCTGAAGAGTATGATCCACAAGGCTAATATGATGCTAACAGATGCGCAATACCACACATGGTTTGTGGCATCTTTGACACCACACCTGAGGATGGTGTTGTCACAACAGAAGCTTTCAACCCAAGCAGAAGCGTTGGAAATGGCGATGAGGTTGCATGAAACCCCCATACGAGATCCAGGGCTAGGAGTTCAACAAATCCACGCGCAACCACAGAATCTATGCTTGGAAATGCAAAGCTTGAAGTAGGATAGGGCACCGTGGCCAGAGGCATGCGAGGAAGTGTGGTGCATAAATGCAAAGGCCAGGGCCACGACAAGGACCATTGTCCGGTATTTGCAAACTACTTGGTAGGAGGGGGGCCAATGCCGTTGAGATCAGAGGCATAGGCAAGGCCAAGTGCAACACCCACGCTATGGTGTGCAATCTGTCAGATAGGGGGAAAGCACACAACAAATAACTGTCATTTATTGCAGAAGTATACACAGACTCCCCAGCAACTCTTTTGTAATTTTTTTAGATCATTGGGCCACGATGAGCACACTTGTCGCAACTACGAGTTGATGATGGAGCGGAACCCAACCTATAGAATGCAGATAAAAGCATGAGGCCTCGACCCAGCCGTGGGGATGGCGCGTGCTAGATTTTAGGGCCGAGGTCGGGGATGAGGAGGAATGGGGCCAAGAAGGGGCTGTGGACAGTTAATCTGTTACAATTGCAGAGGACCAAGGCACTATGCTCACGATTGTACCAACCCAATGAGAGTATCCTGTTCATACTGTGCTCAGTTTGATCATGAAATTATAGATTTTCCGACGTTGATCGCACAGATGCACGAGAAAGGGGTACTTCAGCCTACTTCGACACAAAATATTTAAATGATGAGCTATGAACCGTGCTAAGAAGACCCAAATGTAAATATAGTGCTTAGAAGTGGTGCGACTACAGGGGAAGATAAGGGGAAGCAGCTCGAGGAAGATACATGGATTTGCAAGGCTCCTGTAAAGGAACCTGAGTTTGACTTAGAACAAGCAAAGGAGACATTTATGGAAGCTAAGAAGAGATTCATGAAGGCCTCCACTTCAGGTAGTAAGGATGAACCAAAGCAGGGAATGGATCCTTCCATGCTTACTACCTTTCTGGAGACAAGCATGAAGTTGTTGCGCAATAATAGGGTAGTTAAAGGACTAAAAGAGCTGATCACTAGATGCACAGGGTCGGGTGAACCACACGTAGTCTGGAAACTGGGAAAGAATACATTGCACACTGGAAGGGAGATGAGATTAACGACACAGATTGGTGAATAAAAGATGGATCAGGTAATATTGGACCTAGGGTCTGACGCGAATGTGTTACCTAAGAAAACCTAGGAACACATGGGCAGGCCCATGTTGCAGTGGTCCCCTATTCAATTACGAATGGAAAACCAATAGAAGATCATGCCCATGGGAAGGTTGCAAGGAGTAACAGTTGATATTGAAGGCATAAGCACACAAACGGACTTTGAAGTCATAGAGATTGTCGATGACAGTAATCCTTATCCCACATTGTTAGAAATCAACTGGGCGACTGATATGATTGGAGTTGTCAACCTAAGTAATAGGAAGATGATATTTGAGAAAAAGTCACTATGCATGGTAGTCCCATTAGACCCATCCGAAGGAGCACACTACACTGAACCCGTGTGCGATGATGAAAGCGACAATGAGTTGGATTGCATTTACTAGATAACTGTGTAGGATCAGGATCGGGTGAATCTGACCATGGATGGAAGAATCTTGTGGTAGCCTGACAACTCCTGCACTTCGGTTTCAGACGAGGAAGTAGAATGCTAGCAATACTGGTTGCATGAGGTGACAACGATAAATTGCAACATGATGACTAGATCACTCTATCGCGTGACAACAGAGGCAAGGGGACTGCCAACACATGATGAAGTGACAACAGTGGATAAATTCTTGGACCAAGTTGGAAGCGGAGTACCAGAACAGCAGTGGTACGCTACGTTGGAAGGAATACTGTGCACAACACCTGTACGGGGATGGAGTACGTGTCCAAAGACCATGGTAAGCTGGTGCGAAGGTAAAAGGCGGAAGCGATTATGGATTGGAAGCCCCTAGCGCTGAACGAGACTCAGGCAGCTAGAACCGAGAAGGTTGCACACTCAACTATGTTGATGGGTACATACGTGGGCTGGGCCGTCCACAACGCCACACCCTAGACTATGGATCGACACTCAAAACTAGCTGCAACAGTAGGAAAAGCATCATGTACCACAAAAGTTCCACATAGAAGCATTCAAGAGGGTATGCGGGATCTTGAATAAGGTTCACCAGGCCAGATGGACTGATTGGGACCATCATGTACCAGTGGTTCAATGGGCCTCTAGGGCCATGTATAAGAATCTAAGTGTGGAAATGATCCTAAAGATGAGGGATAGAGTCAAGGCCATAGGTTTGGGAGGAAGGAATCCTCACATAATTGGAATGATTCGTAAGGACCAGGATGAAGGAATTATGCCACCACGTGGGGTCAAACATATGCAGATTCAGGAAGCCATTCGGCAAGGGCACTTGAAAATTCACAAACTCGAAGAAGATCGAGTACGGATGAGGAAGAAAAGTAGGATCTTAGATGAAGAAATCAACAAACTAGAAACCGAAATCACACAGGTAGGCTGCGCCAAGAAACTAAGCCCGACAGAACAAAAGGTAGGCAGCCATACTACTGCATTGGAAGGATTTGTGGCTTTGCTACCATGGTTGTGGCCGCACCCCACTAGACAAAGGAACTGGGAGAGTGCACCATGTAAAGAAGAATGTGAAGTGCTAACTGACGTCAGGGTAATTGCGGGGTACTCGCAGACTAGGCTAGAAGGTGCAGGGAAGCCTCACGCAGGTGGACTAACCACCTAACTATCCATAGAAAGCATAGTCTCAATGTCCAAGCAGTTGGAAGAGAGCACAGGACTATAAATGAGTCTATATGGAAGTGGCATGATAGGAGGACTACGTGCAGGGTCAATCGGTACCAAAGGTCGCGCCCGCACATGGGAGTCCACGCTATCGTGCAACTAGACTGGGAAGTGACCATTGGGGTCACTATTCATGATAAGATATCCCATTTAAGACAACAAAGAGTGGGTGGCAGGCAATTAAGACACGGAGTCAGAACTAGACTTGAAATGATCTGCCGCCAATATGGCATTAATGAGCAAAAGGAGGGGCGAACAGTTGAATTTGAATTTTGGCAGGCCTATAAATCTCAGATGGTCATCCACCGAACAACCCTTAGCATCTTGGGAATTCAGTTATTGCGTATGGACTTTATGGCTTTAGAGGATTTGAAATCAAGTTCAGTTTTTAAAGTGTTGCCGAATGATCAGCATGGCGAGCATGATCAAGCTACCTGTATTCAGAGGAGTAGGAAATGAGGATTCGGATCACTTCTGGTTCGTGGTAAGAATAGTGTGGGAAGCACAAGGGGTCATAGATGACAACATTAAGAAGGCTACATTAGTGAGCACGCTGCACGATCACGCGTTGACATGTTATATCAAGCATTCCAATGATCACCCAAATGCAGGAATAGCAGAGATCCAGAATGCGCTGAACAGAGAATTTAGCTGGCCAAAACTAGAAACGCAGTCAATCATTAGATTTAAAGAGATCGCGATGCTTCTAGGCAAGACCCCATGGGATCTAGATCAGCGGCTGAAGAGTATGATCCGCAAGGCTAATATGATGCTAACAGATGCACAACACCACACATGGTTTGTGGAATCTTTGACACCACACCTAAGGATGGTGTTGTCACAGTAGAAGCTTTCAACCCAAGCCGAAGCATTGGAAATGGCAATGAGGTTGCATGAAACCCCCATACAAGATCCGGGGCTAGGAGTTCAACAAATCCATGCGCAGCCACAGAATCTATGCTTGGAATTGCAAAGCTTGAAGTAGGATAGGGCACCGCGGCCAGAGGCATGCGAGGAAGTGTGGTGCATAAATGCAAAGGCCAGGGCCACGACAAGGACCACTATTCGGTATTTTTGAACTACTTGGTAGGAGGGGGGCCAATGCCATTGAGATCAGAGGCACAGGCAAGGCCAAGTGAAACACCCATGCTATGGTGCGCAATCTGTCAGATAGGGGGAAAGCACACAACAAATAACTGTCATTTATTGCAGAAGTATACACAGACTCCCCAACAACTCTTTTGTAATTTTTGTAGATCGTTGGGCCACGATGAGCATACTTGTCACAACTACGAGTTGATGATGGAGTGGACCCTAGCCTATAGAATGTAGATAGAAGCATGAGGCCTCGACCCAGCTGTGGGGATGGCGCGTGCTGGATTTTAGGGCCGAGGTCGAGGATGAGGAGGAATGGGGCCAAGAAGGGGCTGTGGACAGTTAATCTGTTACAATTTCGGAGGACCAACGTACTATGCTCACAATTGTACCAACCCAATGAGAGTATCCTGTTCATACTGTGCTCAGTTTGATCATGAAATGATAGATTGTCCGATGTTGATCGCACAGATGCACGAGAAAGGGGTACTTCAGCCTACTCCGACCCAAAATATTTAAATGATGAGGTCTGAACCGTGCTAAGAAGACCCAAATGTAAATATAGTGCTTAGAAGTGGTGCGACTATAGGGGAAGATAAGGGGAAGCAGCCCAAGGAAGATACATGGATTTGCAAGGCTCCTGCAAAGGAACCTGAGTTCGAATTAGAACACGCAAAGGAGACGTTTATGGAAGCTATGAAGAGCTTCACGAAGGCCTCCACTTCAGGTAGTAAGGATGAACCAAAGCAGGGAATGGATCCTTCCATGCTTACTACCTTTTTGGAGACAAGCATGAAGTTGTTGCGCAATAATAGGGTAGTTAAAGGACTACAAGAGCTGATCACTAGATGTACAGGGTCGGGTGAACCACGCGTAGTCTGGAAACTGGGAAAGCATACATTGCACACTGGAAGGGAGATGAGATTAATGATGCAGATTGGTGAATAAAAAATGGATCAGGTAATATTGGACCTGGGGTCTGATGTGAATGTGTTACCTAAGAAAACCTAGGAATGTATGGGCAGGCCCGTGTTGCAGTGGTCCCCTATTCAATTACGAATGGCAAACCAATAGAAGATCATGCCCATGGGAAGGTTGCAAGGAGTAACAGTCGATATTGAAGGCACAAGCACACAAACGGACTTTGAAGTGATAGAGATTGTCGATGACAGCAATCCTTATCCCACATTGCTAGAAATCATCTGGGCGACTGATATGAATGGAGTCGTCAACCTAAAGAATAGGAAGATTATATTCGAGAAAAAGTCACTATGCATGGTAGTCCCATTAGACCCATCCGAAGGAGCACGCTACATTGAACCCGTGTGCAATGATGAAAGCGACAATGAGCTGGATTGAATTTACCAAATAACTGTGCAGGATCAGGATCGGGTGAATCCGACCATGGATGGAAGAATCTTGTGGTAGCATGACAACTCCTGCACTTTGGATTCAGACGAGGAAGTAGAATGCTAGCAAAACTGGTTGCATGAGGTGATGACGCTAAATTGCAACATGATGACTAGATCATTCTATCGCATGACAACAGAGGCAAGGGGACTACCAACACATGATGAAGTGACAACAGTGGATAAATTCTTGAACCAAGTTGGAAGCGGAGTACCAGAACAACAATGGTACGCTACGTTGGAAGGAATACTGTGCACAACACCTGTACGAGGATGGAGTACATGTCCAAAGACCATGGTAAGCTGGCGTGAAGGTAAAAGGTGGAAGCGATTATGGATTGGAAGCCCCTAGTGCCGAACGAGACTCGGGCTGCTAGAACCGAGAAGGTTTCGCACTCAACTCTGTTGATGGGTAAATACATGGGCTGTGCCATCCACAACCCCACACCCTAGACTATGGATCAACACTCAGAACCAGCTGCAGTAGCAGGAAAAGCGTCACACACCACAAAAGTTCCACATAGAAGCATTCAAGAGGGTATGTGGGATCCTGAATAAGGTTCACCAGGCCAGATGGACTGATTGGGACCAGCATGTACCAGCGGTTCGATGGGCCTCTAGGGCCATGTACAAGAATCTAAGTGTGGAAATGATCCTAAAGATGATGGGTAGAGTCGAGGCCATAGGTTTGGGAGGAAGGAATCCTCACATAATTGGAATGATTCGTAAGGACCAGGATGAAGGAATTATGCCACCACGTGGGGTCAAAAATACGTAGATTCAGGAAGCCATTCGACAAGGGCACTTGAAAATTCACGAACTCGAAGAAGATCGAGTACGGCTGAGGAAGAAAAGTAGGATCTTGGATGAAGAAATCAACAAACTAGAAACCGAAATCACACAGGCAGGCTGCGCCGAGAAACTAAGCCCGACAGAACAAAAGGTAGGTAGCCATACTACTGCATTGGAAGGATTTGTGGCCTTGCTACCGTGGTTGTTGCCGCACCCCACTAGACAAAGGAACTGGGGGAGTGCACCATGTAAAGAAGAACATGAAGTGCTAACTGACGTCAGGGTAATTGCGGGGTACCTGCAGACTAGGCTAGAAGGTGAAGGGAAGCCTCAGGTAGGTGGAGTAACCACCTGACTATCGATAGAAACCATAGTCTTAATGCTCCATGCAGTTGAAAGAGAGCGCGGGACTATAAAAGAGTCTATATGGAAGTGGCGTGATAGGAGGACTACGCGCAGGGTCAATCGGTCCCAAAGGTCACGCCCGCGCATGGGAATCCACGCTATCATGCAAGTAGACTAGGAAGTGACCATTAGGGTCACTATTCATGATAAGATATCCCATTTAAGACAACAAAGAGCGAGTGGCAGGCAATTAAGACACGGAGTTAGAACTAGACTTGAAATGATCTGCTGCCAATATGGCATTAATGAGCAAAAGGAGGGGTGAACAGTTGAATTTGAATTTCGGCAGGCCTATAAATCCCAAATGGTCATCCACTGAACAACCCTTGGCATCTTGGGAATTCAGTTATTGCATATGGACTTTATGGCTTTAGAGGCTTTGAAAGCAAGTTCAATGTTTAAAGCATTGCCAAAAGATCAGCATGGCGAGCATGATCAAGCTACCTATATTCAGAGGAGTAGGAAATGAGGATCCAAATGATGAGGAGGAGGATTTCTAGGCATTTGTAGAAGAGATTGAACCAAAGGTAGAAATGGAGGAAGACATCCAGCTAGTATGCACCGTAGCAAAGCTACCCAAGTATGTCCCTCCATAGAAAGGGAGGGTAAAAGTACCTAAAGATTTGGATTCCATTAAAAGCACACTCAAAACCCCGTTCCTCCCTGAGGGAATTCCATTTTAAGGTTTAGCTATGGGCCACATACCCACGATGAAGTCTGAATACTGGGACCTCGCAGATAGCGAAAATTTCCCTCATTTGGAAACTAGCCAACTCATGAAACAAAGCAAGGAGGGGGTCGTTACAACACTGTAGCCACAGGAATGGCTATGTGGGGTGGAGGAGACCAGTCTACTCCACCTCCTATGGATTCCACACTTTCATCAAGCACTAATCACGATATTTGTCATCAGGAAACTGCTTTGCATAGTACACGATGGGTACTTGTGGTTGGAGGAGCCCATTCCCATCATGGTGGAGCTTATTCATAGGATTTCTCGGCTTCCCTATATGGGAAGGGACCCCGTGAAAATAGCTAGCACAAGTGGAGACTTGGCGATTGTAGAGGCCATGAAAAAGAAATATAAGTTGGAGAAAAAGTAGAGGGGTTACGTTATTACTAGCATTCAAGACAAAGAGGTTTGAGTCGCTACCTAGTTACTGGTAGGAAAAGTGGTGAGAAAATGTTGTGACAATGAGGTACCAACAATGGTCATCACGCTGGCTGAGAAATGCACAAAAGGGGTACGATTCAACTGGGCATAGTTCCTCTGCAAGCAGTTCCAGATGAACTATAGGGAGGCCCAGGAGCTAGGTAAGACCTTCCACTACACGTGGTTGCTCTTATCCATCCTGTTGGTTGTAGGAGAATTTCCTAAGGATAGTCAGTTTCCTCCCCTTGACTAGGACTTGCCAGAGGCAGCAAAATACGCATCGCTATGGGCGACGAAGGATGCCATGCGAATCTGCAAAACCAAGATCTTTTGGATACTGATGGAGGCAAGCATACAAATTTGGATCAACAAATGGCCATTCCTATCCTCCACGACATACGACAATCTACAGAGCTTTGCAGACTTTAAAGCAGATATGCACAATGTGTATATCAGGGCATGAAAGGATCTGAAGTAGAAATGGACCACACTCCCCTTCATCGCAATTGATGACGTTGTTTTCGCGGTGCTCGACTCATGGCCACTGGAATGGCACGCACCAGATATGGCAATGCGCGATGAGATGGCGATTCAAAGACAGAAGGATGCCACCAAGCTGCTAGCACAACAGAAGTGGAACGAGAAGCTAGCTGAAGAAGTACAGGCTTCCCATGAGGTAGCGAAGGCTCCCACAGAAAAGGCAGCAATAGCACTAGCATCTGAGGCAACCACGATGCAGGAAGGAAGAGGCCTGCATCTGACCACAGGACAAGGGACAAATGACACGGTGACAGGCATGGACCCACACACATCATCAACATAGCTAAAGCAGCCACACATTATAGAATGGACAGGGCCCAGGAAAAGACCAAGGCTTCCAAATTAGATGGGGAACCTATTACACTGACCGAGGGCGACTTATACGACATCGACAACACAGTTCGCGACGTCACCAGGGAGGTACTCTAAGAAGCAATGATGGAGCAACAGAATGTGTTGGGGGTGCTCAGGGTGCAACTCTAGGAACTTCAGGTGCGGCCCCCACAACAGGGAACGGTAGCCGTCTACGGGGCTACGGGTACATCAGCAATAGAGCAGTTACTGCAGGCCAAAATGGCTAATACCATCACATTATTGGAAGGAGCACTGACAGTGGACAACACGGAGGATAGAGTCGCAGTAGGCCGGCTCAAGGGACTTGGCCTAAACTTGGCTGCCCTTCTGTGAGAGATATTATACCAGCTGCAAGATGGAGCGACAATAGAGCTCTGCGCTAGGGAAGGACACGCAGTACAGATGCTCAGTGAACAGCGAATCAACATCGAGCAACTGAGCCTCCAACACGATGAAGTGGTAGCGCAGACTCAGCAGTTGGAGAAAATCATTGAGGAAGCATGTCGCCGCGTCCCTGAGCTAGAGATTGCAATAGACTTACCAGTAGGTATGCGGATCCACAAATTGGCCAGTGGATTCTGCAAGGCAAAGGAGGAAGCAACGAGGATCCACCTGCACCTCAATCTATAGATCGCAGAACTGTGGTTGAGGGCATAGCCCTCTACACTCTTGGAAGTTAGATACCAGCGCCACCATGCCATTCAATCGGGGTTGGAAGCAATAGAGTGTGCCATACAAGATTGCTCAACCTTGTTAGATCAGTCACTCTTCACCCTCACTTCACTGCAGGAACACCCAACACTACAACATTTAGAGACAGAAGCATGGGAGTTGCAACAAGCTTATGACAATGTTTGGGGGACCATGCAGAAAGTCACCCTTACTCAGTGACAGGCCAAGATGAGGGAGGCCTAGGCCCTAAAGGAACAGGTGGACGCCGCACATCAGAAAGAAGTAGTGTTTAAAGCATGCATCCAACCATGGCTCGAGGAAGCATTCATGGTCACCACCAAGATTGAGGGAAAGCTGGCACAGATGCAGGGCATATATGCACTCAGGCAAGGAATTTCACCTGACAATGACGCATCAGATTTATGCACACAACTGGTACAGTAGACAGCGGAAGAATGTGCTGTGGATGTAAACAAAGCGCAGAAGTTGCTAGATGGACTCCACGCGAAGTTCACCGCACCAACCAAGTGACACAGGACAAGTCATGATGATTGTGTTGGGGGCTTGGTGGGCAGTGGATCCCCCTATAGCATGTTTTTGGGGCTTAAAGCCCGAGTTTTTGTCAATGTAATGTAAAGACCCTGCAAAATGTAGGCATGGAGCGCGATATTCTAGGGTTGTTTGCCCTAAAATAATGTAATTTAATATAGAATGTGTCAGCCTATCCATGGTCCACAGACCATGGGATTGTATAAATAGATCGAGGCTCTAAGTGTAAAGGGAGTCTTGGTCTTAAGTCATATACTAGTTTGGATGAGGAATTCGCTCTGAGTCTGTAATTCTGAGCCTTGGGTTGTAGTAGTAGGGAGAGACCCTGCAGCTGTGTGTGCAGAGGCCCAGTAGAGACCGCAGCTGGGTGCATGGACTCCTGTAGCTGAGTGCACAAGGCGGAGTTGGGATTGTACTTGGACAAAGAATTAATAAAAGATAAGTTGATTTTGAAATACTGTGTGTTTATGCTCGTGTTATGTTTATACATCTCTTTACGGTTTTATGATTGCACGCACTTGCTATGAATGTTGAATGATTAATGAGAATATTGGGTATATGCAATCAAGTTAATATCTATAATAATAGCACAGTAAGGATAAAGGATCTAGACAACACCTCTTTGCGCTCTTTATAGAGTTGCACACAAGCTACAAAGGACAGATGGCTACACGGAGTAGCACAAGCATGCAGGATCGGTTCATGAACTTCCCAGACTTCATCAACACATCCCTAGGGTGCGGAAACCTAGTTTTGGCACCCTCCCATACTACCTCGGGTGAGACCTCAGTCCATGCACCGCGAACTGTTGTCGAAAGGGCCAGTAGTTTCAGGATTTGTCTGGCTAAATCACTTCTGTACTTGGGTTAGGCTCCAACAAGCCAACATGTTGGTGAGCACCTGTATTGTAGCAATAATGCTACAACTCCTGGGCTGCCTACTTTACTCTTATCAACCTGATAGTTCGTAACAAGCTTGGAAGCGACAATGTTGTATGCACAAGTACTAGTTCTTATTGCAAGTTGTCACTTGGTCAACTGGTGCAAGATCACTAGGAGCTCAAGCTAACTTCTATGGATTCCAGAAGAAGCTCTATATGTGATGAAAGAAAGGAAAGCTTACTCTACAGAGGCTACTCTAATTGTAGAAAGGAAAAGGACTGAAATGTAAAGTAAACCTAGCAAACCTTACTTAACCAACTAATCATACTTTTGTAGAAAGCACTATGAAAACCATGAAATGAATGCCATTACCTACTCAAGGAAGTAAACAACATCTACTCAAGCTATTTCTGGAAGTAATGGAGAAAAAAACATCTTTTTGGATTTTTATGTATTTTTATGTGAAATTGACATGCATGTATTTTATTGTGTGTGAAGGTGGAAGCGAATAGGTGGTGTTGAAGAGTGACTTTGGGGTTTGAGGAGATGCAGGATGGTGTAGATGGGTCGTAGGAGGTCTTAGGTGGCCTTCTGGAGGCTTTTCCCACATTCAACCTTCAAAAGAAAGCCTACAAGAAAATCTACAGGAGGACACAGGGGATCTACAGGAGGTCTACAAGAGGACGCCGAGAGCAGTTTTGAAGGTTTTGAAAGTGTGAGAGTGGGTGGAAAAGGTATATGAAGGTTGGGATGATGTGGTAGGCTGCCTAGGGTCCACCAAGGGTCGCTAGGAGAGGGAAAGATGATTGGGAGAGAGGAAAAAATCCTATGGAAAAATGCAGAAAACTAAGGCAGATTTGAGGTGAACTTTGGGCGACCTGTAGGGCATGGATCAGGGAGAGAATGCGATGGCTGATAGGCTGACCTACTATGAGAAGAGATATACTACAAAATGACTGACATTCAACCAATGAGATCAAGCAAGCAAGGAAATGAGTACATGAAAAAAACAGAATTTTGCATCAAGCTAGTCTAAATTATGAGCTATGGAAGTAAATGTTGAAAAATGCTACAAGCAAAGAAAGCATGGAAGAAGACTTATTGCAAAGATAGAAATGAGCATGTTGGAAGAGATCTAAAGCAAAGCATTAACCTTCTAACAAACTTGCAAACACTAGAAATCATTTGGAGAAGGAAAATCTGTGTTTTTGGGGTAGCAAGAGGGTCTTTGCCTCAGTTCATGGTCCCAAAGGGAGGAAAAGAGGCCAAGGCACTATTGCTATCCTTTTGAATATTATTTCTATCACTTCTTAACCTACTATAGAAAACACAAATGGAAACAACCTTCTAAATCACCAAAAGCAACCTATTCTTAACCAAGAAAGAAATTCATCTAACAACAACTAATCCATAAACTGAAACAAAGCGTATAAATACAAACAAGAGGAGCTTGGCTGCTTGTATTGGACCCTAACCCAAGAGCTTTAGCCCTTTGAGGTAACTCAGTGCTAGCTCAAAAAGGATCTCATATTTATTATCTAAATAGTAATAGGATTACATGAAACTGTCCACAAAAGTAAGCTTGAAGTTGAGCAGAGTTTCACAATAGCAAAAGTACAACAAAAATCAGAAAAAAAATTCGACCCTAGTGAGGCCCTAGGCCTCTCTACTTATACAACTAAAGCTCCCAAAAGTTTCCTTAAAATCATAGAAAATTTTAGGGGCGAATGTTCGCCCTTTGGCGAAATTAAGGGGTTTTAAATTTTTAGTGGGCGAATATTTTGTATCATAGTACATTTTTACAAATGACCTCAAATAGCCCACCTTATTTTAAGGGAGAGGGTAAAAAAGGTAAATTTAGCCCTTGAAATTAGGAGTTACAACCTTCCATTCACCCATTTTCAAGAATAGGTTTTATTTAAGTGAATCCTATGGGCCAAAGGCCCAAATACCATATTTATAAAAGAGGTATGGTAAATTAATAAAAAAATAAATAAATGAGAGGTATAGTAAATAAATAAAACATTTTTTATATTTACTCCATAAGTCACCTTATATACATGCAAGGGTGTAAACAAATAAAAATATAAGTAAAGTGGAGGTATGGTAAATAAATAAAACGTCTTTTTATAATTACTCAAAAGGTATGGTAAATAAATAAAAATATAAATAAACTAGACGCATGGTAAATAAATAAAACCTCTTTTTATATTTAGTCCATAACCCTCGTTCTATTTATGAAGGCTCATGAAAGGGGTTTTATTTAAGTGAATCTTATGGGCCAAATACCATATTTGTAAAAGAGGTATGGTAAATTAATAAAAATATAAATAAACGAGAGGTATGGTAAACAAATAAAACATTTTTTTATATTTACTCCATAAGTCACCTTATATTTACGAACACTCAAAAAATGTGTTATATTTAGGTGAAACCTATGGGCAAAATACCATGGGACAAATACCATGGACTAGATTGTTATTAATACCATGCAAAAAAACATTATTAACCCTAATATTAGTATTAATAAAAATAAAAATGGCACATGGTATTGACCCATGGTATTCACCTGGAATGTAGCCTATTTAAATGGGGGAATTAAACCAGCATAGATCCATCTTTACTCTGGATCTACTAACCCCCAAGAGGTATCAAATATCGTGATATGCAAACTAGAATAGAGAGAAAAAATATTTGATCCGATCAAGAGTAAAAATGGATGTTGTAATTTAATGTATGTTAAACATTTTAGCTTGGTTAAAATAAAAAATAAAATAAAAATCAACTATTAATTTTATTAATTTTTATAAATTACTAATAGTAATTTTTAAGCTCCAGGTTTATGATAACCCATGGTATTGACCCATGGTAATACCATGGTATTCATGTGAGCATAGACTATTTAAAGGGGAAATTCTATCATCTTAGATCCATCTTAATTCTGGGTCTACCAAGTGCTCAGAGGGATAAATAGATTTCATCCCCCTAAGAGTGGTAGATGTGGAGTTAAGATGGATATAGGTTGGTTTTATGATAATGAAGATATTAAATAGACTTAGGAAATTATATTGTAAAAACATCTTAAGGTGAATGGTTAAAGCATAGACATTGGACAAGTATATTTGTATACTTCTATTTTAAACTGAAACAAATCTAGGGCTAAAAGGAATGGATTGATTGCACTAGTCATCCTTCTATAACTTTCCAACATATGCTGGACTAAACAGATTGTAATTTGGGTAATTTTTCTAATTGCAAACAGGAACATACTTGTGTATTGGCAGGGTGGTTACGAGGTCTTTAGAAGTGATGAATTTGAATTTTTCTTGGTTTTATATATAGTATTAGGTTTTCTCTCATGCTTTTTGTGAATGGCACGGGTGAATTTTATCCTACACCCACTAGGTTATCGATATGTAATTTTGGTAATTTTGATTACAAAAGATATTTTAAAGAAATGCAATGATTTCATTTGTGTATTCAATAAACACAAGATTTTATAATTGAGTAAAATATTCGCCATGCCAGGTGAGAGATTCGCCAAAAAATTATATATACATATCATATTATTGATAAAATCGCCTTCCATTTTTCCTATATACCATGGAGATTCGCCCATTTATTATACATGTAAATTTGGGGGGGTTCTTAAAATTTTCCCTGCTTAAAATCAAGAAGGCTTGGCTCCCAAAACTCGAGATAAACATAAGTTATCCTCCACTTGATCAGCTGCCTCCTAGTGCATTGATTTGGCTGTTGTGTACTCCGAGCTGCATGAAGGGGAATTCGAAGTGGGGAGTAATAAATGAGGGGGATTCCCTCCTATAAATCCTCTCCTTTGTCATCTTTGAATTTGTTAGCCTCCTATACCAATAGGGTTTCATATTTCATGATTGACAGTGGAAATGCTAAAAATGATCATGTTTGATGAAACAAAGGTTCCATTTTTGGTGAACAAAGCAAAAAGTTAAAAAATTTAAAGAGGGTATGCCTTAAAAGAATAATCAAAGGGCAAGAAAATGAATTGGTCAAAAGAAAAAATAATTGAAATGAACCCCAAAGAAAGACCAGGAAAGTGGCCAATCAAAATGCCACTGCTATCTTGAGGTATGGCTCAACAGTTCAAACTGGGCCATGCCATGTTTTGAATTGCTTGTTTTAGAGTAGGTAATGAGTACCTGTTCAAATAGTTTAAGCTTGACAGATTATTAGCTGGATAGAGAAAGGAAGGAGCCCATTAACTTAATCTGGGCCCTTGGAAGACACAAGGGTAGATTTAGATAGGAGGGAAGCAAAAAGAAAAGAGCATATGAGGGTTTGCAAGTCTAAGTGCACCCTCCCTGAAGTAACAAAAAATGCTAGGTTCTAAGTTGGGTAGGTAGCCAGAAGTTGCAGAATCCTAATCCTATTAAGTCTTGGCCTTGGTCAAGAAAGCATAGGGTAGCAGTTGCAAAGGTATCTATGCAACATTTTGAAGGAAACATATAGAAGCATGTCTAACTCCCCTGTTTTCCCCCAAACACCCTCTTCCTAACATCCCATGGAGGACTTCAGCACTTTCCTAAAGAATCCTCCTTGTATTTCTTCTTGGAAATTTCATGACAAGTTTTCACTTTCTTCTCCGAAAAGAAGCCACATTTCTTGTGTAAAATCATTCCCCATCAACTCCTAAAAAATCTAAGTTTAAATCACTAAACTTAGTTCCCTATTCCTCACTTCCAATCTCTCATATCCCCAATTCACATTGACTTCTAACCCTATTATTTAACTCCCTATGTTCCCCTTTTCCCCTACTACTATATCACTATTGTGAAAAGGCCCACAAAATATGTAAATACCCCCCCCCTTTTGGCATTATAGCCATATGTTCAAATATTTGGAGAATCAGGGAGAATCAAAAGTTTTGTTTGGTTTGTTTGAAGTTAGGGATTAAACTAACACTTGGCTAGTTTAATAACCTATTCCTACCCCTATCCCCCTTACAAACCCACTACAGTGCATTACCCGCGCTATTTGTATAAACCTTGTTAAAAACCCACTTTCTCCGCTTTTCCAAAGTTTTGTTACGGCGCGATCACCACAAAAAACAAAGAAAATATTATTAAAAGCCCCGCCGGGACCCGCCGTATCCATCCCTCACCTCCACAGCTCGTCGACCATCAGATCCGGGCCCTCCCATCCGACGGCCCACAGCAATATTGGACCACCCCCGACGCCTGAACATTAGCGCCCGAAATCTGTCAGAGGGTGACGTCAGGGCTCGGACGCGTGTCGCCCCTGGGTTGTGTCGGGCGACCTCCTGCCAAAACCGCACCCGTACCATAAGCGGTCCAATGTTACCGCTTACCGCTCTGCTAATTCTGCCCTACGTCGCTCCTACGTCACCCATGCATCATTGCCGCTTCAGCATCGCATCACCACCCCATCCGCCATTGCTCCGAGCTGTCTGCCATGTCACCCGTCCACGTAGAGCCGCTCACTGGCCGCCACGTCATCACTCTGTACCCGACCCCACCTATGACGTCATGCTGACGTCATCCAACAAAAAGCGCCAAATGCCAAATTTTCCCTATTTTGCCCAAAAAACTCATTTTTCCGCGTTATTTCCAAAAGTACTCACTGTGCTCCTGCATGAGCAATTACGTTGTTTGCCTGCCAACCTTGAAGACTGCTCCATTGCTGCTGGCGCCTTGAATTCACCTGTACATCAACACCATTGTCCGAGTGCACCCAGGTATTTATCAGTTCCTCTCCCCGCGCCTTGGTTTTTGTATAATTCCCTGAAAACAAGTAAGAAAAGAGAGAACATAGAAATTACCAGTAATCCTCAGTCACCAGTGTTTCATTTCCCACTGTAAGCCCAAATTTACCTACAGAGGTCCCACATTGTGCCAAATTTCCACAAATCCACAGCTTGTTTGCGCATTCGCAAATCTAAACCTCTGCTAGACAAATCCACCGGGAAAGCAACTCACAAATCCCAACATTTGCTCATTGAACTTCTCCCTGGAGCATTTCAACTCACTTTTACCCCAACTTACCTTGTTCTCTCTGCAAATTGCTCCCCTTGTTGAAAATTCACTGCTCTATAGTGCTGCACCCAGGAAATCAAGTTCAACACAGCTTCAAATATCAATTAACCATGGAGACCCCTGTGGCATTAAACATTGCCCCATTAAATGCCCCACATAAGGACCTGGAATGGCTAGCCCTGGCAGACAGAGACTATCAAATGAGAGACACTATAAAGTTGTGTAACAAATATCACATAGAAGCAGTTTGTGAGTTAAGGAAGAAACACAGAGATGGTACAGACCTCCTGGGAATCTGGAATTCCCATTTGCCAATCTACTATCTCCCTCAGGTCAATGAGTTTCCTGACTTGATCCACCAGTGCCACTCAAACTATGACCCCAACCAAAGGGCTGTTCTGAGTCCTTCAGGCTCTGTCTTGTTCCACATTTCTCCTGAAGCTATCAACCAAATGCTGCAGTTCCAACCCACAAAGCCACTGGTCCCTCTTTCCATGCAGCTTTTATTAGAGCAGGGTGCCAAGCTCTCCAATTCACAAATTACAAGAATTGGCCAATTATTTATGCTTCCAGAGTTTCAGCCCAAGCAGCCTGCCCCTTATCTGCATGTCTGGTTTAATGACATAGGGAGACTATTAGTAGATATGATATCCTCCATTCTAGGGTTCAAAACCAGTGAGTTTGTAGATGAGACAACATTGGTACTGCTATCTATTTTTGCCCCAGGACAGCCCCCTGCTGTCCAGTATGACTATGCTTCATTTATAGCCAACAAAATGTATGAACAGCTCATGAACTTGGAAAGAGAGAGAGAGTATTCAAGTACACTTCCTATATATATCATCTGATATTATACAATCAGCCTGATGCCTTTCCTCTTTTCCTCAAGAAACTAGATCCAAAGGGAAACAGAAGGTCTGTAATGTTCTGGACATCAGTCTACCATCATATTCATTACTCACCATATACATACTGTGAGTTTATTGACCTCTTCATTCACCCAGCCTTATCACTGCTGCAAAGTTCACCTCCTCCTAGACTCACTGATGATATGCAGAAGATTCTCCAGCTCTCTAAGAACTATAGCATTAGAGATTGGTACTTTTACCAAGAGCATACAGTGATCAGAGTATATGGTTGTGAGTTAGCACCATACAGGCTACCAAAGTATGTTCCCATGAGGCTCTTTGCACTAGAATACTTCAGGCAGTTCGGAAATGCAGATATGATTCACTTCCATAGCAGAAACAAGAAGGCACAGCTAAAAATTAAGCATCAATTGGGTCCATTCATCTTTAACAAGAGGGAAGAAGCTTGGGAAGAGGCAGACCAAATGCTAAAGGGCCTCCTCCTCAAGACCAGTTTCTATTGGGCACCCTATGACCCTAACCATTTCATAGGCCTCAGAAGAATCAAATATAGGCTTTCCTCTTATGATCATTTTAGCATTCCAGAAATTGAAAAATATGCTAACCAACTAGAGTGGAGACAAGGCACCTTAGTGGAAATTTATTCTGAGGAAGAAATAGCAGAGAAGGACATTAAAACTTTAGAAAAAGCAGTTGACTTGGAATATTTTGGACAGGTTTGGTCTTCTGGCACTCAGCATCTTAGAGAAGCTGCCTCTTCATCCACCGTTCCCAGGCAGCCTGCCAAAACAGCTAATCCAACAGCAGACATGACTAAAGGCAAAGCAGTGCAGCAAGAAGAGTTACCTCCAAGAATGGAACAGCAAGCAGAGCAGCAGGAAGGTACAGCCAAGCAACCTGCATCCATAGAGCATCAGACACAAGAGCAAATCCCTCCGAGACAGGAGGTAACAGTTGAATCATCAATTTTACAAACACCTGCTAATGAGGACAGGACAAGGAAAAGGGATAGGCAAGAGGACACTCCTCTTACTACCTCTATGGACCAGAAAGGAGAAAAGAGACAAAGGTTAAACCATTTTTCTGAGGAGGAATTACTAGAGAGGCCAATTGACAATATGCCCCCTCCTAGTATCGAAACATTGACCTATTCTTTACAACAAGGACAGGACATCCCACATGGGGCAGAGGTGAGCTCTTCTAGGCAGAAATCAAAGGCAGACTCCAGCATCAAGCAGTAGTTCATTGACATAAAGAAAAGGAATGAGCCCCTCAAGCACCAAATTTAAAACCATCTCCTGAAAATGGTGCCAACTAATCAGCAGAGATTAATGTCTGCCTATGACATTCACGAACAAAAAATGACTCTTAGGCATTTCAGGCCTACCATGCAACAACCTCAAACAGCTGTCGATTACATCAGAACTAATCTGGAAATTTTTGCCAGAGACATCCACCCCTTGGATCAAATTGAGCTGCACAGGCAAACCGGGGAGATGATATATTCCACATTAGCTGATAAGACCTTGCTGGCACACCAATTACAAAATTCTTTACACAACACCGCTGCTCAACTAGAATTGGAGAAGGCATCATCTCAGGCCAAGGACAACAGAATCAAGTCCTTGGAAGAGATCATCATAGAGTTGGGTCATGATCCAAAGGACCCTAAGGGTGTGCAA
Organism: Pinus tabuliformis; assembly: GCA_031772625.1. Taxonomy (NCBI): domain Eukaryota; kingdom Viridiplantae; phylum Streptophyta; class Pinopsida; order Pinales; family Pinaceae; genus Pinus; species Pinus tabuliformis. Next base: position 1,216,704,781 of record CM062817.1, on the reverse strand, counting down.
GCATTATTGAAGAAAAGGGATGAAGACATAGCAGCTATGAGAAAGCATATCAAGCTGCCAGCTGGCCTTCACCCTCAAACTGGAGAAGTGGCCGAGCAGAAGAAGGATCAGGATGTAGTTGCCCTACTCCTGAGTTTATACAAGAGGTTGATGGAAACAGAGAGTGCACTAGAGGTAGCACTAAAATCAAGACAAGGTGAGGCACCAATGCAGCCAGCACAGACATCTGCATCTACTGAAGGTGTGCCACTTTCTACTACTACAGCAGCTCCTCCCACAGGACAAACATCAGAGGTTGGTCCTTCAACATCAGCGCCAGCAATAGCACCAGATCAGGGACCCAGCCTAAGTATGCAGAACATGATGAAGGAGCTGGAAGCTTTAGAAGCACAAATGGCTGAGCTGCAAGAAACCAAGGATAAATTGGCTGCCATTGAGGAAAAATATGATAAATCCAAGCAAAGTGTAGCTGAAAAAACAAGAGAAGTAAGAGCTCTTGAGAAGAGAATAAAGGAACTGGAGAAAGAGCTCTCTCTTGACAAAGTGGTAGTTGAAATTAAGAAGATCCTGTGGGCCAACATTGGTCAATCTATTACAGACCAGTGGAAATATATAGAAACTATCCATGAGCATATCGATCTAATAGGCAGGGCCCAAAAAGAAAATCAAAGAGCAAGAGCATCTCTAGGCAATATGCCTGAAATAGCCAATAGGATGATCAATGTCTTGAACAACCGCACTGGCCCTCAGCTGGCAGCAATGGGTATCACTAACAGGACTGATACCATTTTACTAGTGAAGAGAGTGCTCACTTTGAGAAATCATGTGCAAACATTGGACAGAAGGTGTCAAGAAATGCAGACAGAGGTGAACAGATTCATTGAGAAAATTACAGCATTGCATAACAGAGGCCTTCCCAGCTTAGTAACCAGTGCAGGAAGGTTACTATCTCATGAAAACTATGCCAAGAGGGTCAATACATATGCTACAAATCAGATCACTGCAGCAGCAGGTGTCCCAGAAGAAATAGGGCCTCCTTCTGGGCAGAGTCTCTATGATAAGCTAGAGAATTTGTTTTTTATTGTCAATGAGATCAGACATCTTTTTGAAGTGCCTCCAAACTACTACAAATATACTGAGGCAGATGAAACTTTAGGCATAATCTTAAGGCACCAATTGCCTACTCAGGAATGGTGGACGGGCATGATACAAACACTGTTGTAAAAAACAGATTGTTCACCATATTTTTGTATTTTCATCACAAAGTCAGCAGTTTCAGAAAGTTAATATATGTTTGCTCTGACTGGGAGAGAAATTAAGAAAAAGGCCAACTCAGCAATCCAGTTTGACCACCAAAGCAGATGACTACAGATGCAGATGACGGGGCTGAGATAGCCGCACCACGACAAAGCAATAAAGGGCGTATCACTCAGAATCAATACAAAGCACCCAACCGACCCAGTTGCCTCCAAAAGTCAAAGAATTTCTGACAGAGCTGAAAAGTCATTCATTGTCTATTTAAAGTAGCAATAACTATTGTATCTGCTATTTTTTGAAAGTTGGTAAAGACAGTTATTGAGCAAATGACTCATCGTTAAGATATTTTGTAAAACGATTGTATATATATCCCCACGCATAATCTTATTGGGGTTGTTGATTTTTCTTCTGGAGAAGCTATGCTGTAATTTCAGACTTTTAATACAGGAAGCTAATGGAATTTCTGAAGTTCTGAGTTGTTTGAGGTGTTGTGGTGTGCTTGCTTGCTGCTACAGGATTCCTACGCTATTTCATGTCACAATAAGTTTTCTGAACCATCTTTTTATATATTCCATTCTTTCATAATCAACTTATACTCTATGTTTCATGTGTTCAACAGTAGAGAAAAAGAATAGTTCAGGATTTGTTCATTGAACACCCTAAACTCAATTTATGTTGTTGTGAATGTTTTCTTCAGAATTGGTGATGACTTTGTAATTCTTAATTGCTCACTTTCATACTAAATCTTTCATAGTAAATACTTTTCAGGAATTCTAATTTGCTCCTGAGTGGTATTTCCTTTCTCCACATCACCAGCTTTAGTGAAAGATTCTTAGTTTCCTCTCACTGGCTGGAGATAGTTCATATTCACAATTTGAAGTTTGTTCCATGAGTATCTATATGGCCCTGCAGTTTCATCACTCTTACTCAATACCTCAAACAACACATAATCACAGAATCCATTGCCCAATGGACTGAATCTCCTGAAGATCACATCTTAGCTGATAGAAGACATCATTCAACCAAAACTTTAAACAAAATTCAGTACATCATAACTAGCCTTAATATTATCCAAACAAAGCTAAATCCTAAAGAGAGAGCCCTCTCTGATTGCGGGTAGGCTAGGACCTGTGATCCAAAGATTGGTCTGTGGTTACCTCGGCCGTATTCCCTTAGGAGTCAAAGGTAACAACCTGAGTGATAACATAACTGGCGACTCCACTGGGGATGAACTAATGTTTCAACTGTTGTCTGCTCTAGATAGTGGTTCCAAAATTTAAGCATTCCCTTGACCATTCTAAAAATATTCCCAAAATTACCAAAAACAAGTTCAGAAGCTGGCTCCTAAAAAGAGAACTAGGCATACCAGGTCAAATCCTGACCCAAATCCTCCACCGGCTTTCGATAACCCTAATTTGATTCCCAAGACTCTCAGGGAACCAGAAGAATCTGCTGTGTCTAGCCCTGAGGCAGTTCAGCAAAGTTATATCCCAACCCTTGTTAAACCATCAGTTCACCTTCATATAACCCATTCTTCCCCCTCTTCCTCATCCACTTCCGAAAACGTACTGTCCACACCCCCACCTAATACACAAACTGCTACTGTTGTTCCTGTTGTTGCATTTGTTCCCCTTCTACCCATTGTCCCACTTAACCCTCCAAATATGGCTAATCGTTATGCTCCCCTTCAACTACCTGGTAATCCGGGGGCTATGCCTCAGGACTACCAAAGTAAGATCACTTATTTTGATGGAACTAGTACATACATTGCCTTACAGCATACCAAGAAAATGCAAGATTACTTTGAAAATTATGAGATAGATGATGATGATGTCAGAATGAAAATTTTTGTACAAAGTCTGACCGGTGAAGTAAGAACTTGGTTTAGAGCACTTGCTGCAAATTCTATACCTGATTCAGGCACTCTTTATCAGTCCTTCCTGAACAGATGGGAAAAGAAAAAGGATCCTCTACACATTTTATCTGAATATGACACCATAAGGAGAGGCCCTCAAGAAACTGTCTTGGACTATTGCACTAGATTCAACACTATCTATAATGCCATTCCTCAAAATCTTAGACCTCCACCTGATCTTGCCTTAATCAAATTTCTGGATGGGTTTGATGCTGATATGGCATATCAATTAAGAGAAAGAGCCCCTGCAACCCTGGCAGACATGCAAAACATAGCTGTAAGTGTAGAGGCAAATCTGATTGCTAAGAGAAACTGGGCAAGAACAGAAAGAAGAACCACTTTCAAGGAAGAACCCTCATCATTTGAACAAAAGCTAGATGCAATCATCAAAGGTATGGATAGACTTGGGGACAGGGTGGAAACCATAGAAAGAAAATCATCATGGGAAGGTCAAACAAGCAATATTAGAAACCCAAACTTTAGAAAGAATCAAAATCCTAATGTTGGAAGGACTGATCCTGACCAGCATGTCAAACCCCCTTTCCAAGAAAATTATGCTGAGGCTTCAACATCTAATGAACCTAATGAGAACCCTCACATCAACCTAATGAGTTTGGACAGTGAACATCAGGTCTTCTTAACACAAGAAGATCAAGAAGTTTACAATGACAATCAATTTCACACTAAATCAGGAGAATCATTTGATTTCAAAGAAGGTTATGATGCAACTGTTTACGAGGTACACAAACAGTATAAACTAAGGACCAGAACGATAGATGTCCCTGAACCTCTTAAACCAAAGGACAATAAGCAGTCGAAAAAGACCAATGACAAGACTGCTCTTGCACAATCAGCTGGCAATTCAAACCCAAACACCTCAGAAGTCACTGTGGAGGATATTTCAGAACAACAGACATCTGAAAACCAGCCAGTCCCACTCCTTCCAGCAAGGGTAAAGTCAGATAAAACCCCTGGAAACAAACATGGTACCAATTTTACTCAAAACCATACCAACCATGAACAAAAGATCATTGATAACCCAGCTGAAAAAGAAAAACCTGCTGCACTTAATGCCAAGATGCAAATTGAAAAGCCCTTTAACTTGGAGACAGAAATAAGTAAGCTCAAGATATCAGTTCCTCTTTCGGAATTAGCCAAACATGAAATATACAGACAGCAGATTAACAAGTCACTCCAAGTATCAGACAATAAAGATGCTGTGAATGTCCTAGATGACCAACCAGAGTTGCTGTTCGGCCCTGAGGTCAATGGAAAAACATAGAATGGAGGGGTTCCACCCTTCTATGTCAGTTTAAACATTCATGATAAGGTTCTACACAATGCAATGTTTGATTCCGGGGCCTCACACAACTTAATGCCCAAATCCGTAATGGAAAAACTCGACTTATACATCACAAGACCCTATAAAGATCTATTCTCATTTGATTCAAGCCAAGTCAGATGCTTAGGATTGATTAAAGATTTATGTGTCTCCCTGGTCCAATACCCGACCAAAACAATCTTGATGGATGTAGTGGTAGCTGACATACCTCCTAAGTATGGTATGCTCTTGTCCAGATCCTGGGGGGCCAAACTCCAGGGATCTTTGCAATTAGATATGTCCTATGCAACCGTTTCAGTCTTTGGGCAGCCAAAGAGATTATACCGTGAAACATTGATGAAATATGTGGTAAGCAGTCAAGAGAAACCCCAAAACTTCCCAATCTATTCAATACACTCTGACATGGATTCATTTATTCTCTACAATGCTGACATCTGCAGCAAGGCATATTCTGAACTATTAATAGCAGCAGAAGCAGAGAAACTAAATGAACAATGTGCCCCTCAAGACCAAAGCACTTTAGGCATAACTGATATAAAAAAGGAGTATGATGGATTAAGTGGTTTGCAGGAAATAAATCTGCCTATGATTCAACTCTCTAAAAATATCAATCCAAGTCTTGAACATGAAACCTTATGGTACTTAGAATTTGATGGCTCTGTAAACAAGTTAGGAGCTGGGGCAGGAATCTAGATCCATAATATGAACAATGACCAGGCTGAGGGTCATGCATACAGGTTAAACTTCCGATGTACAAACAAAATGGCTGAGTATGAGGCCCTTTTGCTAGGTCTCAAACTCATAAAAAATCTGGGTGCAACTAAAATTTCAATCTTAGGGGATTCAGATCTAATCATACAACAAATTAAAGGAAACTTTACTACAAATGATCTAAGGTTGAGAGCATATAAGGCAGCAGCTATTCAGGTACTTGATACCTTTTCACAATCAAAGTTGACTAAAATTTCCAGAGAACTCAATCTACACGCTCACAGCTTGGCAACCTTTGCCAGCACTTGTAAGTTGCCTTTCAAGCCCACTCATACTTTTACTGCTGAAATCAAACACAGGCCTGCAGTTCCAGACAACATCAAAAACTGGCAAGTCTTTGAGAGTGATACTCAGATAAATAATTTCCTCACTCTAAAAGAGGAATTCTCTGGCATTAACATTGACTCAATCACTGGAGATGATCAACCACAAGCACACATCGATACACAGAAAATATCAGCTGAAACAGTTAATCTGGTTTTGCACCCTACCACCTTCAATAACGAAAGTATACAAAAGTTGGGCCAAATAGATGAAGATGAACTGGCTGAAACAGAAACAGAGGTAATTGAGTTGAAAGATAATTTTTTGCCCACAGGTTTAACCCCTTTGGAGGATTTGTTTGATTCAAATGATATCTCAAGAAAACCAAAAATGCAACCATTGAATGTTGAAATAGAAGATTGTAACATAGGGACTACAGAAAATCCCAAAATGGTAAAGTTATCCAAAGCATTACCACCTGAGCAGAAACTAAAATACATTGAGTTATTTAAAGAGTTCCAAGATGTCTTTGCCTGGAGCTATGAGGACCTCAAGTCTTATGATACCTCAGTCATCCAGCACACTATACCTTTAAAAGAAAATCAAAAGCCTTTTAAACAAAAGCTCAGAAGAGTGAACCCTGTGCTCCTTCCTCTCATTGAAAAGGAGGTGAAACGTATGTATCAAGCAGGAATCATTGCTCCAATCAGATTCTCAGAATGGATATCAAACCTAGTGCCTACTAGGAAAAAGACAGGAGAAATCAGATTGTGTGTTGACCTAAGAAATTTAAACAAAGTCTCTCTCAAAGACCACTACCCCTTACCAAAAATGGATCATATCCTGTAAAGGGTGGTGGGAGCCTCTAGGATCTCATTATTAGATGGTTTCTCAGGATTCAATCAGATTCTAGTACACCCAGATGACCAAGACAAAACTGCTTTCATAACACCTTGGGGAACTTTCAAATATGTCAAAATGCCTTTTGGGCTTAAGAATGCAGGGGCTACTTTCGAAAGAGCTATGGATATAGCCTTCGCCAAGGAAATTCATGATTTTATAGTGATTTGCCTGGATGATCTTACTGCCTTTTCAAAATCAGACCAAGAGCACTTAGAACACTTGAGGCAAGTTTTCACAATTTGTAGAAAATATGGCATATCTTTAAACCCAAATAAATCATTGTTTGGGCTAGAGGAAGGTAAACTCTTAGGACATATAATCTCAAAAGATGGTATTAGGATCGATCCAGACAGAATTCAAGCCATCCTACAAGTACCACATCCAAGAAACATCAAGGAACTCCAAAGCTTCCTAGGAAAAATCAACTTCTTGAGAAGGTTCATTCCAAATCTGGCTGAGCTCACAAGACTGTTAAACAACATGCTAAAAAAGGAATCCAAGGTCAAATGGACCTTAGAAGCTAGACAAGCCTTTGAGGATATTAAAAGAGCATTGACAAACACACCAGTCCTAACAAGCCCTAGATTTGATAGAGATTTCATCATTTTTTCCTTTGCTTCTGAGCATACAATTGCTGTTGTTTTACTACAAAAAGATGATCAAGGCTGTGAAAAACCCATTGCATTCTTTAGCAGAGCTCTTAGGGATGCTCCCTTGAAATATCAAATCATGGAAAAACAAGCCTATGCACTAGTGAAAGCAATCAAGGACTTTAGAATCTATATCCTGTACTCCCACATCATTTCCTATGTCCCAAATGCAGTAGTGAAAGACATTTTGACCCAAGAAGGAATTGAAGGTAGGAGGGGCAAATGGATTGCCAAAATCTTAGAATATGACATGGAAATCAAACCTACCAAACTGATAAAAGGACAGGGTCTAGCCAAGCTAATGGCTGAAACCAATTTCCAAGCCCTTGACATTAATGAACTGGACAATGAACAAGAGATGGCGACTCCACAGATCAACCAAGCCTTTATGCAATCCCCCTGGTATACTGATATATGTTTTGTATTGTTAAACCTGCAAGCTCCTCCAGGGTTGTCCAGAGCTAAGAAAAGGTTCTTGAAAATGAAAGCATCAAAATTCTGTATTATTGATAGTGCTTTGTTTTGGAGAAATCATGAAGGGATCTTACTTAATTGCTTAACATTGGATGAAACTGACAATGTCCTCAAAGAATTTCATGCAGGTGACTGTGGAGGACACTTATACTGGAAATCCACAGCTGATAAAATCCTAAGGGCTGGTTTTTATTGGCCCTCCTTATTTACTGATGTAAGAAAATTTGTAATGTCTTGTCACAAATGTCAAATCTTTGAAGGAAAGAGAAAGTTGTTGCCTTTACCACTCAAACCTGTTTCAACTGAGAGACCATTCCAGCAATGGGGTTTAGACTTTATTGGTGAAATTCACCCCTCGTCCTCTGGCCAGCATAGGTGGATTCTGACTGCTACAGACTATTTCACCAAATGGATAGAGGCTGTCCCCTGTAGACAGGCCAATGACTCCATTATCATACAATTTCTAGAGACCAACATCTTGTCCAGGTTTGGCTGTCCAGACAAAATTATCACAGACAATGCTGCCGCTTTCAAGTCCAAGAAAATGATCAGCTTTTGCCATAAATATCATATGACCCTAGGTCATTCCACAGCTTATTATCCTCAAGGCAATGGCCTAGCTGAATCTTCCAATAAAAGCTTAATTAACATTATCAAAAAAGTTTTGGAGGAAAACAAAAAGAATTGGCATAAGAAGTTAGTGAATGCTCTATGGGCAGATAGGCTAACTACCAAGAGATCCATTGGTACAAGTCCTTATGAACTAGTTTATGGAATGGAAGCAAGGTTTCCTTCATCTCTAGGTGTTCCTGTAATCAAGTTGCTGCAAGAAATACAAGCTGAGCCCAATGACATTCAGAGAAGGATCAATCAGACAATTCACCTGCAGCAAACAAGGGAGGAAGTCTATGAAAGAACCCAAGTACTACAAGAAAGGCTCAAAAGAATATTTGACAAAAGAACCAAAGTTGAAGACTTCTCTGTAGGAAACAAAGTGCTAAGATGGGATTCCATAAGGGAGGACAAAGGAAAACATGGGAAATTTGACTTCTTATGGAAGGGACCTTATGTAACTTATGCTGTACAAGGTAATAACACTTATTTTCTAAAGAGCTTGGACAACTCAAACACTGAGGAAGGCCCAGTCAATGGGAGGATGCTCAAGCATTACTTTGATCCCCTCTGATCAAGCACTGCTCAATTGTATATTGTACATAAATTTGTAATTTCAGTATGTTTATTTTCAGTGGATAGATAGAGCTCCAAATAAAGCAAATTTTGAGAAAAACTAAGGTGCTGCACTATTGTGATGAATACTATTCACTTTGGCATGGGAAAATGAGAGAAAGTACTTGGAAACTATCTGGGAGATGAGAAATAATCAGAGAAGCAAGGCAAAAATAGGGTTGTAATTTCACAGCAGATTAACTTGAGGACTATAGCATGCAAGTTTCATGGATTCAGATGTTCAGTCTTCAACAAAAGGAAAGGTTAAACTGCAGAAAGGTGCAAAAGAAGGCAATATGACCTGCTGATCTTGACTTTTCATCTAGAAAAGTCATCCCCAAGTGGAGCCACTGTTAGCCTCCTATACCAATAGGGTTTCATATTTCATGATTGACAATGGAAATGCTAAAAATGATCATATTTGATGAAACAAAGGTTCCATTTTTGGTGAACAAAGCAAAAAGTTAAAAAATTTAAAGAGGGTATGCCTTAAAAGAATAATCAAAGGGCAAGAAAATGAATTGGTCAAAAGAAAAAATAATTGAAATGAACACCAAAGAAAGACCAGGAAAGTGGCCAATCAAAATGCCACTGCTATCTTGAGGTATGGCTCAACAGTTCAAGCTGGGCCATGCCATGTTTTGAATTGCTTGTTTTAGAGTAGGTAATGAGTACCTGTTCAAACAGTTTAAGCTTGACAGATTATTAGCTGGATAGAGAAAGGAAGGAGCCCACTAACTTAATCTGGGCCCTTGGAAGACACAAGGGTAGATTTAGATAGGAGGGAAGAAAAAAGAAAAGAGCATATGAGGGTTTGCAAGTCTAAGTGCACCCTCCCTGAAGTAACAAAAAATGCTAGGTTCTAAGTTGGGAAGGTAGCCAGAAGTTGCAAAATCCTGATCCTATTCAATCTTGGCCTTGGTCAAGAAAGCATAGGTTAGCAGTTGCAAAGGTATCTATGCAACATTTTGAAGGCAACATATAGAAGCATGTCTAACTCCCCTGTTTTCCCCCAAACACCCTCTTCCTAACATCCCATGGAGGACTTCATCACTTTCCTAAAGAATCCTCCTTGTATTTCTTCTTGGAAATTTCATGACAAGTTTTCACTTTCTTCTCCGAAAAGAAGCCACATTTCTTGTGTAAAATCATTCCCCATCAACTCCTAAAAAATCTAAGTTTAAATCACTAAACTTAGTTCCCTATTCCTCACTTCCAATCTCTCATATCCCCAATTCACATTGACTTCTAACCCTATTATTTAACTCCCTATGTTCCCCTTTTCCCCTACTACTATATCACTATTGTGAAAAGGCCCACAAAATATGTAAATACCCCCCCCTTTTGGCATTATAGCCATATGTTCAAATATTTGGAGAATCAGGCAGAATCAAAAGTTTTGTTTGGTTTGTTTGAAGTTAGGGATTAAACTAACACTTGGTTAGTTTAATAACCTATTCCTACCCCTATCCCCCTTACAAACCCACTACAGTGCATTACCCGCGCTATTTGTATAAACCTTGTTAAAAACCCACTTTCTCCGCTTTTCCAAAGTTTTGTTACGGTGCACTCACCACAAAAAATAAAGAAAATATTATTAAAAGCCCCGCCGGGGCCCGCCGTATCCATCCCTCACCTCCACAGCCCATTGACCGTCGGATCCGGGCCCTCCCATCCGACGGCCCATAGCAATATCGGACCACCCCCGACGCCTGAACATTAGCGCCCGAAATCTGTCAGAGGGTGACGTCAGGGCTTGGACGCGTGTCGCCCCTGGGTTGTGTCGGGCGGCCTCCTGCCAAAACTGCACCCGTACCATAAGCGGTCCGATGTTACCGCTTACCACTCTACTAATTCCGCCCTACGTCGCTCCTACGTCACCCATGCGTCATTGCCGCTTCAGCATCGCATCACCACCCCATTCGCCATTGCTCTGAGCTGTCCACCATGTCACCCGTCCACGTAGAGTCACTCACTGGCCTCCACGTCATCACTCCGTACCCGACCCCACTTATGACACCATGCTGACGTCATCCAACAAAAAGCGCCAAATGCCAAATTTTCCCAATTTTGCCCAAAAAACTCATTTTTCCACGTTATTTCCAAAAGTACTCACTATGCTCCTGCATGAGCAATTACGTTGTTTGCCTGCCAACCTTGAAGACTGCTCCATCGCTGCTGGTGCCTTGAATTCACCTGTACATCAACACCATTGTCCGAGTGCACCCAGGTATTTATCAGTTCCTCTCCCTGCGCCTTGGTTTTTGTATAATTCCCTGAAAACAAGTAAGAAAAGAGAGAACACAGGAATTACCAGTAATCCTTAGTTACCAGTGTTTCATTTCCCACTATAAGCCCAAATTTACCTACAGAGGTCCCACATTGTGCCAAATTTCCACAAATCAATAGCTTGTTTGCGCATTCTCAAATCTAAACCTCTGCTAGAGAAATCCACCGGGAAAGCAACTCACAAATCCCAGCATTTGCTCATTGAACTTCTCCCTGGAGCATTTCAACTCACTTTTACCCCAACTTACCTTGTTCTCTCTGCAAATTGCTCCCCTTGTTGAAAATTCACTGCTCTATAGTGCTGCACCCAGGAAATCAAGTTCAACACAGCTTCAAATATCAACTAACCATGGAGACCCCTGTGGCATTAAACATTGCCCCATTAAATGCCCCACATAAGGACCTGGAATGGCTAGCCCTGGCAGACAGAGACTATCAAATGAGAGACACTATAGAGTTGTGTAACAAATATCACATAGAAGCAGTTTGTGAGTTAAGGAAGAAACACAGAGATGGTACAGACCTCCTGGGAATCTGGAATTCCCATTTGCCAATCTACTATCTCCCTCAGGTCAATGAGTTTCCTGACTTGATCCACAAGTGCCGCTCAAACTATGACCCCAACCAAAGGGCTGTTCTGAGTCCTTCAGGCTCTATCTTGTTCCACATTTCTCCTGAAGCTATCAACCAAATGCTGCAGTTCCAACCCACAAAGCCACTGGTCCCTCTTTCCATGCAGCTTTTATTAGAGCAGGGTGCAAAGCTCTCCAATTCACAAATTACAAGAATTGGCCAATTATTTATGCTTCCAGAGTTTCAGCCCAAGCAGCCTCCCCCTTATCTGCATGTCTGGTTTAATGACATAGGAAGACTATTAGTAGATATGATATCCTCCATTCTGGGGTTCAAAACCAATGAGTTTGCAGATGAGACAACATTGGTACTGCTATCTATTTTTGCCCCAGGACAGCCCCCTGTTGTCCAGTATGACTATGCTTCATTTATAGCCAACAAAATGCATGAACAGTTCATGAACTTGGAAAGAGAGAGAGTATTCAAGTACACCTCCTATATATATCATCTAATATTGTACAATCAGCCTGATGCCTTTCCTCTTTTCCTCAAGAAACTAGATCCAAAGGGAAACAGAAGGTCTGTAATGTTCTGGACATCAGTCTACCATCATATTCATTACTCACCATATACATACTGTGAGTTTACTGATCTCTTCACTCACCCAGCCTTATCACTGCTGCAAAGTTCACCTCCTCCTAGACTCACTGATGATATGCAGAAGATTCTCCAGCTCTCTAAGAACTATAGCATTGGAGATTGGTACTTTTATCAAGACCATACAGTGATCAGAGTATATGGTTGTGAGTTAGCACCATACAGGCTACCAAAGTATGTTCCCATGAGGCTCTTTGCACTAGAATACTTTAGGCAGTTCGGCAATGCAGATATGATTCACTTCCATAGCAGAAACAAGAAGGCACAGCTAAAAATTAAGCATCAATTGGGTCCATTCATCTTTAACAAGAGGGAAGAAGCTTGGGAAGAGGCAGACCAAATGCTAAAGGGCCTCCTCCTCAAGACCAGTTTCTATTGGGCACCCTATGACCCTAACCATTTCATAGGCCTCAGAAGAATCAAATATAGGCTTTCCTCTTATGATCATTTTAGCATTCCAGAAATTGAAAAATATGCTAACCAACTAGAGTGGAGACAAGGCACCTTAGTGGAAAATTATTCTAAGGAAGAAATAGCAGAGAAGGACATTAAAACTTTAGAAAAAGTAGTTGACTTGGAATATTTTGGACAGGTTTGGTCTTCTGGCACTCAGCATCTTGGAGAAGCTGCCTCTTCGTCCACCGTTCCCAAGCAGCCTGCCAAAACAGCTAATCCAACAGCGAACATGGCTAAAGGCAAAGCAGTGCAGCAAGAAGAGTTACCTCCAAGAATGGAATAGCAAGCAGAGTAGCAGGAAGGTACAGCCAAGCAACCTACCTCCATAGAGCAGCAGACACAAGAGAAAATCCCTCTGAGACAGGAGGTAACAGTTGAATCATCAATTTTACAAACACCTGCTAATGAGGACAGGACAAGGAAAAGGGATAGGCAATAGGACACTCCTCTTACTACCTCTATGGACCAGCAAGGAGAAAAGAAACAAAGGTTAAACCCTTTTTCTGAGGAGGAATTACCAAAGAGGCCAATTGAAAATATGCCCCCTCCTAGTATCGAAACATCGACCTGTTCTTTACAGCAAGGACAGGACATCCCACATGGGGCAGAGGTGAGCTATTCTAGATAGAAATCAAAGGCGGACTCCAGCATCAAGCAGCAGTTCATTGACATAAAGAAAAGGAATGAGCCCCTCAAGCACTAAATTTACAACCATCTCCTGAAAATGGTGCCAACTAATCAGCAGAGATTAATGTCTGCCTATGACATTCAGGAACAAAAAATGACTCATAGTCATTTCAGGCCTACCATGCAGCAACCTCAAACAGCTGCTGATCACATCAGAAATAATCTGGAAATTTTTGCCAGAGACATCCACCCCTTGGATCAAATTGAGCTACACAGGCAAACCGGGGAGATGATATATTCCACATTAGCTGATAAGACCCTGCTGGCACACCAATTACAAAATTCTTTACACAACACCGCTACTCAACTAGAATTGGAGAAGGTATCATCTCAGGCCAAGGACAACAGAATCAAGTCCTCGGAAGAGATCATCATAGAGTTGGGTCATGATCCAAAGGACCCTAAGGGTGTGCAAGCATTATTGAAGAAAAGGGATGAAGACATAGCAGCTATGAGAAAGCATATCAAGCTGTCGGCTGGCCTTCACCCTCAAACTGGAGAAGTGGCCGAGCAGAAGAAGGATCAAGATGTAGTTGCCCTACTCCTGAGTTTATACAAGAGGTTGATGGAAACAGAGAGTGCACTAGAGGTAGCACTAAAATCAAGACAAGGTGAGGCACCAATGCAGCCAGCACAAACATCTGCATCTACTGAAGGTGTGCCACTTTCTACTACTACAGCAGCTCCTCCCACAGGACAAACATCAGAGGTTGGTCCTTCAACATCAATGCCAGCAACAACACCAGATCAGGGACCCAGCCTAAGTATGCAGAACATGATGAAGGAGCTGGAAGCTTTAGAAGCACAAATGGCTGAGCTGCAAGAAACCAAGGATAAATTGGCTGCCATTGAGGAAAAATATGATAAATCCAAGCAAAGTGTAGCTGAAAAAACAAGAGAAGTAAGAGCTCTTGAGAAGAGAATAAAGGAACTGGAGAAAGAGCTCTCTCTTGACAAAGTTGTAGTTGAAATTAAGAAGATCCTGTGGGCCAACATTGGTCAATCTATTACAGACTAGTGGCAATATATAGAAACTATCCATGAGCATATGGATCTAATAGGCAGGGCCCAAAAATAAATTCAAAGAGCAAGAGCATCTCTAGGCAATATGCCTGAAATAGCCAATAGGATGATCAATATCCTGAACAACCGCACTGGCCCTCAGTTGGCAGCAATGGGTATCACTAACAGGACTGATACCATTTTACTAGTGAAGAGAGTGCTCAGTTTGAGAAATCATGTGCAAACATTGGACAGAAGGTGTCAAGAAATGCAAACAGAGGTGAACAGATTCATTGAGAAAATTACAACATTGCATAACAGAGGCCTTCCCAGCTTAGTAACCAGTGCAGGAAGGTTACTATCTCATGAAAACTATGCCAAGAGGGTCAATACATATGCTACAAATCAGATCACTGCAGCAGTAGGTGTCCCAGAAGAAACAGGGCCTCCTTCTGGGCAGAGTCTCTATGATAAGCTAGAGAATTTGTTTTTTATTGTCAATGAGATCAGACATCTTTTTGAAGTGCCTCCAAACTACTACAAATATACTGAGGCAAATGAAACTTTAGGCATAATCTTAAGGCACCAATTACCTACTCAGGAATGGTGGACGGGCATGATACAAACACTGCTGTAAAAAACAGATTGTTCACCATATTTTTGTATTTTCATCACAAAGTCAGCAGTTTCAGAAAGTTAATATATGCTTGCTCTGACTGGGAGAGAAATTAAGAAAAAGGCCAAATCAGCAATCCAGTTTGACCACCAAAGCAGATGACTATAGATGCAGATGACAGAGCTGAGATAGCTGCACCATGACAAAGCAATAAAGGGCGTATCACTCAGAATCAATACAAAGCACCCAATTGACCCAGTTGCCTCCAAAAGTCAAAGAATTTCTAACAGAGCTGAAAAGTCATTCATTGTCTATTTAAAGTAGAAATAACTATTGTATCTGCTATTTTTTGAAAGTTAGTAAAGACAGTTATTGAGCAAATGACTCATCGTTAAGATATTTTGTAAAACGATTGTATATATATCCCCACGCATAATCTTATTGGGGTTGTTGATTTTTCTTCTGGAGAAGCTCTGATGTAATTTCAGACTTTTAATACAGGGAGCTAATGGAATTTTTGAAGTTCTGAGTTGTTTGAGGTGTTGTGGTGTGCTTGCTTGCTGCTACAGGATTCTTACGCTATTTCATGTCACAATAAGTTTTCTGAACCATCTTTTTATGTATTCCGCTCTTTCATAATCCACTTATACTGTATGTTTCATGTGTTCAACAGTAGAGAAAAAGAATAGTTCAGGATTTGTTCATTGAACACCCTAAACTCAATCTATGCTGTTGTGAATGTTTTCTTCAGAATTAGTGATGACTGTGTAATTCTTAATTGCTCACTTTCATACTAAATCTTTCATAGTAAATACTTTTCAGGAATTCTAATCTGCTCCTGAGTGGTATTTCCTTTCTCCACATCACCAGCTTAGTGAAATATTCTTAGTTGCCTCTCACTGGCTGGAGATAGTTCATATTCACAATTTGAAGTTTGTTCCATGAGTATCTATATGGCCCTGCAGTTTCATCACTCTTACTCAATACCTCAAACAACACATAATCATAGACTCCATTGCCCAATGGACTGAATCTCCTGAAGATCACATCTTAGCTGATAGAAGACATCATTCAACCAAAACTTTAAACAAAATTCAGTACATCATAACTAGCCTAAATATTATCCAAACAAAGCTAAATCCTAAAGAGAGAACCCTCTCTGATTGCGGGTAGGCTAGGACCTGTGATCCAAAGATTGCTCTGTGGTTACCTCGGTCATATTCCCTTAGGAGTCAAAGGGAACAACCTGAGTGATAACAGAATTATTGCTACCAATTGCCCATTGAGTCTTTGACTTTGTCTTCAAAATTCAACAAAAATATGCATTAAACACATATTAGACCTCATGGCATCATAACTAACTCAACTCACTCCATAAGCATAAATATAATCAAAAAACATGTAATAATCTAAGAGAATGGTTGATTTAACTATGTTAGGAGGTAAAATGAGCCCATACAATTACCCATTTATGGGGCTCATCATCACCCCCCTACTGAAGGTGTTGCTCATCCTCTGAGCAACTTAGTCCATCTCCTCATCTTTGATGGCCCTGGTGGCCTCTCTAGCATCCCAAGCTTCTAATGTTGTTTCCTCTTCCTTGTTATAGAAGCCTGCTTTTCCATCTATATCTTCCCACTGCCTCTACTCTTTTTCTTCAGTTCTCCCTTCTAGCATGCCTAACAGCAGTGGTGGACTCAGCTTGAGGCCAATCCAATTGACCTACAGTCTCTGCATTGAGTGCTTGTACATTGGCACTCTCCTTAGTGCCTCCTTCATCCTCATTCGGGAATGATATTCCATGATATTCATACTGTGTGGTAAGGTGTTCCATCTCCTCATACATGCATGCACACAATCATCCCCAAGTAACCTTTCCATGTCCTCAAAATGTGCAATGGCATGTGCTTGATCACTTATATATCTAGGGGCAATTTGAGGATTATTTGCAAGCAGCTAGTGTGTGCTAATAAGAGCCATGGGATCTAATGGCTCAGCTCTGATCATTAGTGGCTCATTCTACTCTCTAATCATCAACCTTTTTACTTCAGTTGCCCTTAACTCTTCATGGTTCATCCAGGAAGCCATGGCTATTAGTTGTAGGTTCCCTAGCCTAACATTGGGGTGCCACACATTCATGTCTGTGAGGGCCATATTATGCAGGTAAAATTCTGCCATTTTTGCCTTATCTTCTACTATGCTTTGATTACACAGGTCCATAAATTGTCTGTAATCTTGAAAAGGCATTGTGCCTCTTTGTGCCAAAGTCTTGATTTGAAATTGTAGCCATTGGTCCTTGAGGTATAATCCATAGGATTTTTCTGGTGTTCTACATTGCAGTGCCTCCATGGATAAGCTAGCCATGCATGCCAGCTAGGTCTCTTTCTCCTTTAGTTGACTCCTTAGCAATTAATTTTCAATTTGAAGTTGGTTTCCTGCAATTGCTTCTCTATGTCTGACAACACTTAACTCTCTGCCCATTTCTCTAAGTATGTTCTCCATATGGCCAACATCCTCAACTCCCTTGGATTTGGCTATTTGCATCCACCTATGTGTTCTTATTCTTTCCTTTTCTAATTCAAAGAATAGTGGGATTGCAAATGTTTGTGGAATTATCCTTCCTCCTTCAAGAATATGGTAATAGGAGGCAAGGCTAGGTTGGGGATCAGGTTCTTGTGGCTCTGCAGCTTCCTCCTTCCCCTTTGGCTACTCTTCCATTGTTTTCTCAAGCTGTTGGGTCTCCTATAGCCTTGACAGTGTCTTCTATAGAACTATCTGTGCCTCCTGTAGGACTATTTTTGGGTCTTTTAGTTTCACTTTTTCCTTCCAGGTGGAAGATCTAGGAGTCCCTCTTTCATATGTGATAGGGATTTTAGAGGGAGATTCTTCCCCTTTGACAGTGGGTGAATCTTCAATTGTAATGGGCACTGTTGAAGATGGCAGGTATTTTCTTGTTTTTATCCTTGTGCTTTTCTTGGCCTTGAAATACATGGAGGCCTACCTTTTTCTCTTTTCTTTTGGCTTAATTTGTGTGCTTAGGGATGTGAGGGTAGTTGTTGCCTCCCTTTCTAGGGTCTCAGGGGACCCTTCTCTTTGTTTTGCCTCTGCTACCTCTTTTTCTATCTCTATTTGCTATGTTTCTTCCTTTTCTATCTCTTCATCCTTCTCCTCTTCTATCTTAGTTTCTTCCTCCTCCTTTTCTTGTCCTGCTGAGTCATCAGTTGCTTCACCTTCTCCCACTTTCTGCTCTTCTTCCTCACTATCATAAGGACTGATATCATAGGTGAGGGCCTTTATGTCATCTTTTGCTGTCATGTTTATGAAGACTTCCCATGCTATAGGGAGTGTGAATGTATGGAGGGATTCTTCCACTAAAATTTTGATTAACCCATGGTGAGCCAGGTGAACTGGACTCCATGCCTTAAACTTAATGTTGGATTCTATGAGGGACTACAAGAGGAAATAGGGGATGTTGAGTTTCTGGGGTGTTGGAGTGTCCATGCCATATCTCAGCTCATGAAGGATTCTAAAATGGTAGCCATAGACTATGCTATACCTCCCATCACAGGAAATATATTTGATGATTTGATAACTAACCTCATCCCAAGGTTAGCGTATTCTTGTCCTTCTAATGCCATTTTTATCTTCTATAGGATGTTCATTGTTTTGGAAGAAATTTTTCTTGGCAGCCTGTCCAATTGGTTTTTCATCTCTGCTCCAAGGTAATCCAAGAGGAATGGTAGTAACCCTATCGATAAATTTTGGGGTTATTTCCATGGAAAGACCTCTAAAACTGATAGTGGCATGGGTTCTTGAGTGAGGGACTAAAGAAAGGGAAAATTCTTGAGCAATTTCCTCTTCAAACCCTCAGAATTTCTCAAAAAAGGTCATCCAATTTTCCCTTGTGAATATGGCTACTACTTGGGGATGTTCATGGAGCTTGGTTGAATTAGTGGGCTCCTTCCTCATGAATCCTCCTGTCATTGTGCTTATAACCCTTTTGAACACCCAATGTAGAGATGGAGGCAAGAATTTTGAAGAAAACAGGAAAACAGAGGAAAACTGTGTTTTTTTCTTAAAACAAGTAGAATTTTTTTATGTAATTCCTCTTCTTCTATGACTCAATTCCTCCTTAAAATGATATCATTCCTTCCACATATTGATAATTAAGGTGGGAATGCAAGGAACCTACCTGCTCAAGCTAGAAATCGAGCAAAAAAACCCATGTTTTCTTCTTAAAAATAGCTCACTACCCCTCATGTAGAACTGCATGTAGGTGCTCTTATAGAACTTATAAGTGCTCTTGTAGACAATGCCGAGAGAAGGAGGATGGTTGAGATCGATGGAAAACGATGGTTTCGAGGCTATGGGGTGACAAGGAGTTTGCTACAGCTAAGTTTACAAGGAGAGAATGAGGGAAAAGGTGGTGAGAATGCTCGAGGAGTACTTATTACTTCTTTTAGATATTTCTGGTGATGGGGGTGAGCTGGAAAAAATGTACATTGGCCATATTTGTACCATTGGTCCCTGTTAGGTTCCCATTTTGTCTATTTTTGACTGTATATTTTGCCATTGTATTACCGTTTCCAACCCTTAAGTGAAAGCCTTTGCTAAGTGTTTTGTCTTAATCACTCCAAAAGGTACAGAATAACTTTCCTCATTACTACATGTTTAATTATTTAACACGTAATCATGCTATCTTTATAATTATTTCCTGAAGTTGATTAAAGTGTTGACTAATTGCTGAAACTGCCTAACTAGCAGGATCACATTTTGTCGTTGCTAAAACAACGGAAACAGCGCAAACTGTGAAGCTGAAACAGCAAGAACAGCATGAACCTCGATGCTGAAACACCACGAATAGCATGCACACTTTGAGGAACAGTTGGGATTTGCGTAACAAATCTGCATCGGCAAAAGAGTCTGACCAATTACTATATTGGTCGTAATGATCATGATCCTCATGGCTGTAACAATATTTTGTTATCAAGAACTGGCTTTCTTATTTTTGGTACAAAAGGGTTGAAACCGAATGTATGAAAATCTGTTGTAATAGATGTCTCCTCTATAAAGAGGAGACATCTACATTAGAGAGGGGGGTAACAACTGGTAACACAAAACTTGTAGTGAAGTGATGAGACTGAATCTCTTTCTGTAATATGATTTATTGGCAGATGAATACAATTCTATTCTGAGCATTTTATTTTAATTCCTGTGTTTTGGGGAATCTTGTGAGAAGGACAGGGCCCACCTTCATCACAAGATTCACCCATCTTCTTTTTGTTGTGTGGTGTGTGTGTGTGATTTCTATTTATATTACAGTTACTGCTTCTAATGATATTTACTTTTGCTGAAACTCTGTTTTCCTTTTAGCTTATTGATGTTGCATATGAGTACCTCACCGGTGATTAGGATTCACAGAGTGTATGTGTGAACTGGACAACAGAGGCAGGTGCTGAAAGTCCTTACTTTGAGGACAGGGTCCTGATCCTTTGTTGTAGGACAGCCATCACTTCCTTTTGCAGACTTGTTTCTTTTAAGTTATTTGTTCTTACTTCATTTTCTGAAATAGGCTGTAACTACTGTAACTGCTGTAACACAGAGTAGGGATTTCATAAAATAAGTAGACCATTTATACTACAGCTTTTAATACCATTAATATTGAGTACATACAGTACGTAGTCACCTTTGGAGTAATCAGACTTTCCCAGGTTGATAATTAATGTGGCACTCCACTGTTTTATCATTAAACAATTAAAGTGACCAACATTTTGGTGTTGTTGCCGGGGAAGGCGAATGAAGATTTTAAGGGTATTAACATTTTTCTTTAGAAATGTAGGATGCATGAGAGGACACAAGAAGGTTAACCATTCAGGTGGCAAAGGCAAGGGAGGAGGAAGAAAAACTTTTATTGACGATATTATTTCAAAAGCTGAGACATCCCAGAGGTTAAGCTCTCGGAGGCCATAGACCCAACACTCTTCCCAGACAGATTTTCAGACAGAGGAAGTAGTGGGGCCAGAGAGGGTTATAGAATCATCAGAATATACTATGGAACCGGTGGAAGAAGACGAACGATCAGTGGAAGAACCAATAGAGGAAGTTAAGGTGGAGGAACCAGTGCAGGACATTGAAATTCCAACAGAAAATTCTGAAGACCGGGCAAGCGCATCAGGAAAACAACCAATGGAGGATAACAATGAAGGACTTTTTGGTGGAGGTCGCAGAATAGAGGGAAGGGGAGAAAATTCTCTCTCCACCCTGGAATTCCCCATTGGAGATCTCCCCAGAGGAGCAACTCCTATGAAGAATATCCCACTTTTAGCATTACCCAATTTTCATGGGTTATCCACAGAAGATCATGATGAATTCCTTTTTGAATTTGATATACTGTGTAGAAGCTATGATTATGTTAATTCTGCTCAGAAATTAAAATTGTTTCCAACCACATTAAAAGGGAACGCATTAAGATGGTTCATGAGCTTGGGACCTCATGTGATTACAACATGGGACCAGATGAAGGAGAAATTTCTGGCTAAATACCAAGATTATTGTCAAACAAGATAAAGGAAGGAGGAATTATTCAAGATGACTCAGAAGGAGGGCGAGAGTCTGGAAGATTTCATGGAAAGGCTACAATATAACTTACAACGATTTGATCATCCTGATATGAGTAAGGATATTCTCAAGTCAATACTGCTAAGAGGGGTACGAGATGATTGTTTAGATATGTTAAATATGCTTGGAAAATGAGACATATCTAAGGAATCCTATGATGAGATTATCAATCTCTGTAAAAGATGTTCGAGAGGAGCAGCAAGTAGACCAAAGAGCAAAGACAGTACATACTCAAGAGTCTAGAAATCAGTAAGTGGAGGAGCAACACGAGCCGAAATAGGTAACTTAGTTGAAGAATTTAAAACTGAAATGTTAAGCTCTTTTGCTTCACAAATTGATACCTTGCAGGTTAAAAAGAAGCAGGCAGAAGCAGAAGCTGCTCTGGCTATTTTCTGCTCTAAATGCAGGGAGAAACACCCACTAAGGGAATGCCCCCTGGAAAAGGTACCGATCTGCACTATCTGTGAAAAGGACCATGAGACTCAACAATGCCCTTCTTTTCCAGGAATAAAGGTAGCACTGTAGCCAACTGAAGAAGAAGCTGAAGCAGTGTACCTCCTCACACAGAGAATACAATGGCAACCACGAGGACCAGGTACGAATTCTAACATATCGTTTAATCATTGGAATAATCATCCTCCTTTTCAAACAAATTACCCACCCTTCAACCAAATGCAGTACCCACACCTTAATCAAATGAATTTTTCACCCATGCAGCAACCAAGCCCTCCTTTTGTTGATCCTACGATGTGGAATCCCTGGCCTTTACAGCAACCCTATTTTAATCAATGGAACCCGAATTGGACAGCTCCACAGATCCCATTTCCAAACCAATTACCTCAGTATCAGCAATCTCTCTCCTTACCATCAAATGCCCCACCTAATAATCAGACAATAAGACCTCAGCTGCCTGTACATCCTAACCCCAACCCGAATAATAATAAAGCTCTGCAAGTAATTGATGTTCAAAACCAACTAGTTTCCCCTCTGCAATGCAATGACATTCATTTACGCTCAAGAAGAATACTTGAACCCATTATTGATGACATCACTTCTGATTCTGATAAAGAAGAAATTGGAAAAGAAAAGTCATCTAATGCTGAAACAGTTGGATCATCCTCTAATGACAATGCTGAAACAGTTGAAACATCCTCTAAAAAGACTGTTGAAGCAGTAGAGCCACCATTCCCTGAACGTTTGGCTCTTACCAAAACACTTGAGCCACCTTCTTTTAATCTGTTAGGAGAGCTGCAAAATTTATATGTTAAAATTCCACTCTTACAAGCACTAAGAGATGTACCGATTTATGCCAAAACTGTTAGAGATATTTGTATTAAGAAACCTGGGAGAAAAGCTAAAGACCCCCTCACAGTTCATGTGATGGGTGATCTAGTTGCTCTAATGTCAGAAAAAAATCCCCCTGTGAAATATGGTGACCCTGGTCACCCTACAGTCACAGTTCAAGTTGGTAAAACTGTTGTTTCTAGAGTTCTGGTAGATCTAGGTGCTGCAATAAACATCATGACACTTGAAACAACACAGTTACTGCAGTTAAAAAATTTTATTAGGGAAACCCCAACCATTCTAGAGCTGGCTGACCGCTCCACAATCAAACCTGAAGGAGTCATTGAAGACCTGATAATTTCAGTCGAATCTTGGAACTACCCAGTTGATTTTGTGGTGTTACAAACCAAAAATAAGTTGGGGGGTCATCCATTAATTTTAGGGAGACCTTGGCTGGCTACAGCAGATGCCTTCATTAGTTGTCGGTCAGGTTCAATGACAATTTCTAATGGATGTGAAACCAAACATCTTACTCTGTACCCTCATGCCACACCTATGATTAACAATGATAATTCAGTATGGTTAGATTATGAGGATGATGAGACTCAACCCACTTTGACTGTCGGACAAGCCCTAACTTTTAAAGATTCAACCGAAGATGAATTAATTAGTAGTTTTATTTCTGAACCTTCTTTGGTTAATTCTGAAATACATGATCAGTTGACTTCAATCTTGGAATCTGAATCACAACGGAATCTTAAAACTGAAGACTTATCTCAAACATCAACTGACATCCCCTCCAAAAGTATAGCAGTCGAAATCGAGCCTCGAAAAACATTAAATATAAACCCTAACTTAACAGATGCTGAAACACAACAGTTAATGAAGTTACTCCACGAGAATAAACAAGAATTCGCATGGGATTTCACAGATATGAAGGGAATTTCTTCTGAATTATGTACTCATCGAATTTATATTAAAGAAGGATCCCGCCTAGTCTGCCAACCCCAATGACGAATGAATCCCAATTTAAGGGAAATTGTGAAAGAAGAACTTCAAAAACTGTTGAATGCAGGATTCATATATCCTATATCTGATAGTGAATGGGTTTCACCATTAGTAATAGTACCTAAGAAAAATGGAAAATGGAGAGTGTGTGTGGATTATAGAGCTCTAAATAAGGCCACTCAGAAAGATCACTTTCCCTTACCATTTATTGATCAAGTGCTAGATAATTTGGCAGGTAAGAGATTCTTCTCCTTTTTGGATGGATTTAGTGGTTAAAATCAGATCAAGATTGCACCCCAAGATCAAGACAAGACCACTTTTACTAGTCCATGGGGCCTTTTGCCTATAAAGTTCTTCCATTTGGACTATGTAATGCCCCAGCAACATTTCAAAGGGCGGTGATAGGAATTTTTTCTGATATGCTTAATGATTCCTTAGAAATATTTATGGATGACTTTACTCCTTATGGTGCGACTTTTGAAGATGCCTTACAAAATCTTGAAAAAGTACTTAAACGGTGTATAGAAGCACATCTTGCCTTAAGTACTGAAAAATGTCATATGATGATGAATCAAGGTATTGTTTTGGGACACTTCATTTCATTCCTAGGAATTCAAGTTGATCCAGCTAAGGTACAGGTAATTCAGACTCTGCCTATCCCGAAAACACAAACTGATGTAAGAAGTTTTTTAGGACATGTTGGATATTATAGAATATTTATCAAGGATTTTTCTAAAATAGCTTCTCCTTTGTTTGTGTTACTTATGAAAAATGCTGAATTTAAGTGGACTGATGGTTGTCAAAAAGCATTTAATGAACTTAAACATGAATTGTCTACAGCTCCCATTTTAAGAGGACCTGATTGGGCACTCCCCTTTCATATATCCTCTAATGCTTCAGACACTGCATTAGGAGTTGTCTTGGGTCAAGAAGAAAACAATATTCCCTATGCTATCTATTTTATTAGTAAAAATATGACCCCTACTAAACTTAATTATATAGTCACCGAGAAAGAATTCTTAGCAGTTATTTATTCTATTAACAAGTTTCGACATTATATTACTGGTTACACTACTTTTGTGCATACTGATCACTCGGCCATTAAATATTTAATGAAAAAATCAGTTACAAATGCTCGAGTTACCAAATGGTTATTATTATTACAAGAATTTGATATCACAATTGTAGATCGACCAGGTAAAGAAAATGTAGTTGCTGATTTTCTTTCTCGGTTAAAAACTGATGAAAATATTCCAGTAGATGATTCTTTTCCTGATGAATATTTATTTGCAGTATCTGCTCACTCACCTTGGTATGCAGACATTGCCAATTACTTAGTTGCAGGAAAACTACCATCACACCTATCGCATAGAGAGAAAAGAAAGATTGTTCAGCAAAGTGCTAGGTACAGCTGGATAAGCGGGTGTCTCTTTCACATAGGACTCGATCAGGAAATTCGAAGATGCATCAGAGAAGATGAAGCTTATGATATATTGAAGGCTTGCCATGATGGCCCTTGTGGAGGGCATTTTGCAGATAAAAGAACAGCACACAAAGTTCTCAGAATGGGTTACTATTGGCCCTCACTTTTTAAGGATGCAAATAAATATGTTAGGGTCTGTGATAGCTGTCAGAGAATGGGCCAGCCTAATCACAGGGATGAAATGCCACTTAACCCCCAGGTAATACTTGAACCTTTTGAAATATGGGCACTAGATTTTATAGGTCCCATCAATCCTCCATCCAATCAAAGAGTTTATATATTGGTTTGCACAGATTATATGACTAAGTGGGTAGAAGCTAAGGCACTCATCAAAGCTAATGAAGAATCAATGTTAACTTTTCTATTTGAGGAAATCTTTGTTAGGTTTGGTTTGCCTAGAGAACTAGTCACAGATGGAGGACCTCCTTTTAATTCTCATGGCTTCAAAGATATACTCCAAAAATATCACATTAAGCATAAGATGACTACACCTTATCACCCCCAAGCAAATGGGCAAGTGGAAAGTACAAATAAAGTCATAGAAGACATTTTAACAAAGACAGTCAAGGAGAATAGAAGGGACTGGTTTCAAAGGTTGCCTGAAGCATTATGGGCTTACAGAACTACTTGGAGGAACACTACAGGTTTTTCACCTTATGAATTAGTCTATGGTAAAAATGTTGTTTTTCCTGTGGAATTTGAGATCAAAACCTTAAGGACTGCTTTAGCTGTTAACCTTGATTTGACTGATGCACAGACAGCTAGGTTGCAGCAGCTTCAGGAATTGGATGAAAAAAGGTTGGATGCCATCCATCAAACAACCATGATACAACAGCAAAGAACCAGGTGGCATGACAAAACTATTAAGCACAAGCAGTTCCAAAAAGGTAATTGGGCCTTACTGTATGACTCCCGTTTTGAAAATTTTCAAGGGAAATTAAGAACAAGGTGGCTAGGACCTTATGAAGTAGATGTTGTTTTTCCAAATGGAACAGTCAGACTCCTAACGATTGATGATAGTAGAACACCATTATTAGTGAATGGGTATCGACTCCGTTTGTATCAATGACCTATTTCTAAAGAGGATTTCAAAGCTACTTGCATGACAGACATACACTATACCTTTTTGGGGGAATCTGCTATCCCTCAATGCACTTAATTTCCTGTTTATTTATTTATTTTTAGATTAGATTTCTTAACTAATAATCCCTGTCAAGGGTTGCCATGTTACAACTAATTATTTTACAAATCTTAGCTTTAGATGGTGGCTGAAAAAAAGAAAGAATCCAGGATAGGAGGAATTAATCTACAGATTGGAAAATCATTGTCGTTCCAAATCATAATCCATTTCCTATTGCTGATACACCATTTTCCCGTTGCTGATACACCATTTTCCGTTGCTGATACACCATTTTCCTGTTACTAATACATCATTTCCCGTTGCTGATACACCATTTTCCCATTGCTGATACACCATTTCCCGTTGCTGATACACCATTTCCCGTTGCTGATACACCATTTTCCTGTTACTGATACAACATTTCCCATTGCTGATACACCATTTCCCGTTACTGATACACCATGTTCCTATTACTGATACACCAAATCCCACTGCTTAAACACCAATCTTTTCTATTTTTCCTAAATATCCCCATTCGTACTCCCGAGAATGAACTATTATTCCAAAAAAGAAATATATCATTCTTGATTCAAGGGAATCAGCCATTTATCCTGTTAATAATACCCCTTCACTACTGCTTCTCGTGAATAATAAAAACCCCGTGGATAAAAACCCTCACACCTTACAAATCCTTTTTGATCATTAACCTATTAAGGACGAGGTAACACTTTTCGGCACAGCAACCAAAGGTAATTGTAAAGGTACGCATGTTATGTGTGAATATTAAATTGTAGATAATGAGGAGATAATTGAAATGACCACTAAAAGCGTCGTACTGCCAACCATATCATTCAGCCGCAGTTGGGGGGATTACTAAAATATTGCAATCATTATAGGACACGCCTATCACCGCCATCCCTATTCCTCCCAGTTGTGTCTAATCCACCCTGCTTATGCCTGACGACGTCATAATTCTATTTTGCAACGTTCTGCTCTGTTTCGACTTCGGCAACTCGGCTCTGCACTCTGTATTCTGCCTAAAACAGTAACCATGGGTGGAGATGCTATTAGACATGAACTAGGCTCGACGGAATTACTGGAACTTTACCCAGACGCATACCAAATCTTCCTTCAGGCAGGATGGGTGGACTATTTTAGAAGACTTCCGGAATTTGATTTGCAGCAAGTTCTTGAATTTGCACGCAACTTGAGTGAGGGGTATTCTACTGTCCAAGGGGTCAGAATCCCAGTAACAGAAGAAGACATAGCACAAGTTTCAGGGCTTCCAACCAAACGGCATTCGCTAGTTCAGCAGGAAGCATCTTATCCTCAATGCGCAGCAAGATTTCCTGCTACCCAGGGAGCAGGTGGAAGCAAAAGGCAGGGGTGTTGCACTTCGGTCATTACCACCGCCTTGGCCAAAAGTTGCAGAATTCGTCAAGCACTACTTCACTTGCGAGGGCCGCTACCAGGTAGTCTACCAACATGACTTTGTCTTATTAAATCATTTGCGGCATGGTCGTCTAGTAAATATGCCTTATTATCTCCTTGGATGTCTGAAAAATATGGCACATTATATTGCGAACGCTAGGCATCAACTCCTCTATCTCACACACCATCACTTCGTCCAACTCCTAATAAATAGAGGCTTTGCTATCCATAACCCGCCTCCCCCCATTAACCCTCCCCAGCAAGCTGAGGAAAATCCTCAGCAAAATGATCGAAATTCCAAGCAAGAAGCTGAAACTCAGCAACCAGCAGCAGGAACACCCCAATTAAGCACTGAAAATCCGCTGCACTCCTCATCCCATGATGAATCCAAACCATCCACTCCAATAGTTCACATCCCTACCGATGATTCAAACGAGGATACCCTCATCACTTTCCTAAAAAGAAAAAAACAATAGAAAACTGCAACCCCGTCAAAAAGAAGAACCAGGGCCTCAGTAAAGGTAGCCACTAGTCCTGATGATTCCCTGAGTAAAAGTCCTTGCAAGAGGAAAACTACTGTCTCTCCTGATTCCCTACCTCGGCAACGAACGAGGTTGTTTGCAGCAACCAAGGCCGTTCCTCCTATTATTTTAAAACCTCGTATTTCCCATAGCCCTGAACCTTCACCTCCTTCACCCTCAGATGCCAAAATTCAAATTGTTCACGATTTTGTAACATCATTTTTCTCAACAGAGGCAACTGTTCCACAAGAACCAGTTGCCGACAAATTCAAACCAGACATTCAAGCTGATATAGGACATGTGACTGTTACACAAGAACCAGCCACAGACCCAATAGGTGAAACACAAGAACCACCTGTTGGGGAGCAAAAAGAAGACGACCTGCATGTGGCTGTTACACAAGAACCAGCCACAGACCCAATAGGTGAAACACAAGAACCACCTGTTGGGGAGGAAGAAGAAGATGCCCTAGGTGAAACTGATACACAAACAGACCCAATAGGTGAAACACAAGAACCACCTATTGGGGACACATATGAGGAAGATAATGCTGAACAACAATTTTCTTTTCCTTTGGAATCTGTAACTGTAGAAGCCCCAGTCACTCTAGCCTCCCTACAAGAAGAAAATGAGTTCTTAAATTTAGAAATTAAGGCCTATCAGAAAGAATTAGCAATGGCTAGGGAAGCCTATAAAGAAGAACTCAACCTGTACATGTTAGCTCAAGTAGCATCTCAAGCTGGAAAGAGTGTAGAGAAAAAACAATACAGTGAATACATGTGCAGTGAATGTGGGGATATCTATACTCAGGCAGGATATAAAATAATTGCAGTCCCATTGACTGGAGCCAGTCCCATTATATTTAAAAAGGAACACCCTGATGTTCCACAAGAACCAGCAAGATCTTCAAGGATTTCAGAGGAAGAAACAGAACCACCCTGCCTACCCAAATTATTGATGAGCAGAAATCTGAAGAAGAAACAGAACCATTCCGACCTACCCAAGTCATTGATGAGCAGAAATCAGAGGAAGAAATGGAACCACCCCGGCCAACCCAAGTTATTGATGAGCAGGAACCAGAATCAAAATCTTTCACAACTATGCATATACAAACTGAACCTCCCTGTGTTAGTGATGCTCATGCACAGACTTCTACTTGTCAAGAATTAAGCTACACATGGAAAGTAGAATATGAGCTTTCCCAAGGAAAGGCATTTCAACAGCATAAATCATTATGGTTTAACTATGCCTATAGGAATTGGGAAGCAATGGAACAGTCTCATGCACAGCACAAAGAAAATAAGCAATTAAAAGCCAGACTGTCCCTTATCCTTGATTTGGTCCAGTGCTTATTGGCTTCAAGAAAGCCTTCTTTTAATTACTTTCTATTCTTGAGAGAGCGCTTGGCGTTCCTTCAATTGAAAGCAATAAATGATGGTAGACCACACCAGGTCTCTGCACCACAGCAATTCATTGAAACTTTTTCAGAAGCACCAAACAATGATCAGAATTTGTTGTGCGAACTCTATCTTCATAACGAGGCTATGCCTGATGATAGAAAGATTAATTTACTTCCTATTTGTGGTGATATTAAAATAAGAGCTTTTATTTCCTTTTTGGCCAACCAATTCACTTGGCAGAATGCTTTCATGTCTGCACAACACAATGAGGAGAACTGTCTTCTCTGGATTCGCCCGGAACCACAAAATGCAACCATCTTCCTCATGGAACATCAACGGAATCTACGAGAGACAGGCATGACCGATCACATTAGGAATCTGTAAGCAGCAGTCTTGGAAGACTGCCAGCACTATGTCAAAGCTAAAGGACCTTTGGCCATAAAAGAAAATGAATTTTTCTGGGAACAGTGTCCCAAAGAAAGAAGGGAATACCATCCCTACAATCCCCTCAATCTGCAGGCAGCAATCTCAAGGATACCTGCTTATGTAAAATGCATGAGACAATGTGCTGAACGGTGGATTGGGTACCGTTTTCATTTCCCTCTCTTATGGCTTCCTGGAGAACAATACAAGGCTCAATTTTCATTGACTAAAAAGGAAGAATTGGCAGCATGGAAAAGCATTCAGAATGCCCAAGGGTTCAGAGACATGGCTGACAGCACTTTCTACACTTACTGTATAAGCAATCTACACTGTTCAGCCCAGTATTCTGATTCCGATTCAGATTAGGCGTTGCATGTGGACATGCAACATTTTCAGTTGGGGGGGATGTTAGGTTCCTATTTTGTCTATTTTTTACTGTATATTTTGCCATTGTATTACCCTCTTCAACCCTTAAGTGAAAGCCTTTGCTAAGTGTTTTGGCTTAATCACTCCAAAAGGTACAGAATAACTTTCCTCATTACTACATGTTTAATTATTTAACACGTAATCATGCTATCTTTATAATTATTTCCTGAAGTTGATTAAAGTGTTGACTAATTGCTGAAACTGCCTAACTGGCAGGATCACATTCTATCGTTGTTGAAACAGCAGAAATAGCACAAACTGTGAAGCTGAAACAGCAAGAACAACATGAACCTCGATGCTGAAACACCACGAACAGCATGCGCACTTTGAGGAACAGTTGGGATTTGCGTAACAAATCTGCATCGGCAAAAGAGTCTGACCGATTACTATATTGGTCGTAATGATCATGATCCTCATGGCTGTAACAATATTTTGTTATCAAGAACTGGCTTTCTTATTTTTGGTACAAAAGGGTTGAAACCGAATGTATGAAAATCTGTTGTAATAGATGTCTCCTCTATAAAGAGGAGACATCTACATTAGAGAGGGGGGTAACAACTGGTAACACAGAACTTGTAGTGAAGTGATGAGACTGAATCTCTTTCTGTAATATGGTTTATTGGCAGATGAATACAATTACGTTCTGAGAATTTTATTTTAATTCCTGTGTTCTGGGCAATCTTGTGAGAAGGACAGGGCCCACATTCATCACAAGATTCACCCATCTTCTTTCTGTTGTGTGGTGTGTGTGTGTGATTTCTATTTATATTACAGTTACTGCTTCTAATGATATTTACTTTTGCTGAAACTCTATTTTCCTTTTAGCTGATTGATGTTGCATATGAGTACCTCACCGGTGATTAGGATTCACAGAGTGTATGTGTGAACTGGACAACAGAGGCAGGTGCTGAAAGTCCTTACTCTGAGGATAGGGTCTTGATCCTTTGTTGCAGGACAACCATCACTTCCTTTTGCAGACTTGTTTCTTTTAAGTTATTTGTTCTTACTTCATTTTCTGAAATAGGCTGTAACTACTGTAACTGCTGTAACACAGAGTAGGGATTTCATAAAATAAGTAGACCATTTATACTACAGCTTTTAATACCATTAAGATTGAGTACATAAAGTACGTAGTCACCTTTGGAATAATCAGACTTTCCCAGGTTGATAATTAATGTGGCACTCGACTGTTTTATCATTAAACAATTAAAGTGACCAACAGTCCCCACTTTCCTTGTCATCATGGTTTCTTCCCGCAATCACCTCTCATTATTGCATCGGAGTTTTCATACCCTCCATTACTTGTCCTTGATATCTTTCTCTGAGTTGACTATGAGCATGTGTGGGTGACATCTTCAAATGAGTGCAGTCAACTAGATGAAGGTGACCAGGTTAACTGGCCACCTTTTCCTCATTCAACCTCAACCATCTCATTTTTCTCATGCATATCTTTCAATTACATAAATGCAAACAGAGGAGCAGGTTAGTCACTTACCTGTGAGTCGAATGTATGTGCTGTGAGGTATTTTGGCTCCTTTTGCTACTGCATGCTATCTGCTTTCTTATGTGTGGTTGTTTGCCTTGTGCAGGTTTCCTCTGGCTGGATCTAAGCTTCAGATATCTCCTTCAATCCTCATGGCTACACTTCTTTTACTGTTGTAGCTTGATTTTAATGGGATCAACTGCTACAGGAATTCCTACAGGAGCTCCTGTAGCTGCTTCTCCCTTTGAAATTTCAGCTTATTTCTATGCTGGGAGCTATGAGGGTGATGCCAGAGATGCAGATGGATATGAAGAGATAGTAGGTAAGTTGCAGGTGAGATTTGAGGTGCTGCATCTTCTCTTATTTTTGTTTTTTTTCCTTTTTTACTAAAAACTGGTTTCCTGTGTTTTTCTGTGACAAGAAGGAAAAAGATGATGATGATGATGTGATGCAGGTGTGGAATGGATGGAAAGGAGGGTTTACATGTCCTTTATAAAGCTTCCCTGACCTTCAAACTTCTTTTTGGAACCATTTCTAGCTCTCTATAATCCCTACAGGAGCCTCCTGTAGAAGACATAGGGCCTCCTGTAGAACACACAGTTTCTAAAAAAAGAGCACAGTGAGGTGGAAGAGAGGTTAGAAATGAGGGAGAAGAGTGTGGAGGAGATGAAATAGGTCTTGGTGTGAGTGTCAGGGCTCTGTGGCATCTTCTCTTGTTCCCTGTGGTCCTCCTGCAAACCTACAATGCACATTGAAATTCAGTTTTCTTTTTCTTTTTCTCTTTTTTCTTTTTTTTTTGAAAACAAATAGGGCACCTCAAGGAGGTTTTCACCCTAATTGCCTGCCCTGGGCACCTCCAAGGGAGGTTTTCACCCAGGGATCTTATTCTCTTTTTTTTTTCTTTTCTTTTCTTTTTGACATCACTAAGCCACCTCAGGAGAGGTTTTCAACCCAATGATGGGACTTCAAGCACCTCATGGAGGTTTTCACTTGAGTCCTTATTTTTTCTTTTTCTCATTCAGTGAGTGGGTGAAATGGAGGCTAAGACATGCTCCACTACCATCACTGTCTTATTCAAATCTTCAATGAACTCTCGCTTGGAGAGGGGCTTCTTGTAAATTTTCAACCGATGTCCATTGACAAGCATGGGGATGGCTTCATCATTAATGGTTCTGATCAGGACTGAACTATTTTCATTGCATTTTTCCACAGTGTAGGGTCCCAGCCATATTGTCCTCAGCTTTCCTTTGAAGTCTTTATACCTTGAATCATAGAGCAGTGCCTAATCTCCTTCTTGGAATTTTTTCTCCTTGATATTTTTGTCATGCCATATCTTCCTCTGAAGTTGAACTACCTCTGTGTGGAGAAGGGCCTACAATCTTTGTTCATCCAATCCATTGAGTTGGAGTAACCTTTCCTTCTGTGCATGGCTGAGGTCTAGTTCTAGCTGAGCTGCCATCCTTAGTGTATTGAATTCAAATTCTATTGACAACAAAGCCTTCTTCCCATAGACCAGTTCATAGGGTGTGAACCCTGTGGTGGTCTTCCATGTTGTGTTGTAGGCCCAAGTGGCCTCAACTAATCTATCTGCCCAATCTTTCCTGTTGTTGCTCACTACCTTGGTCAGAATTCCTTCCAAAGCTCTATTAGTGACTTCCACTTACCCGTCGGCTTGTGGATGGTAAGGGGTGGAAGTTCTATGCTTGATTTATGATGTGTGAGCAGGTTTTCAATCAAATTGGAAGTGGCTGCCTTGATCTGTGACCAATTCTCTTGGATACCCAAACTTGTAGAATATGCTTTCTCTCAAAAACTCAACTACCTTTTCCTATGTTGCTGCTTTGATCGATTTCGTTTCTGTCCACTTTATCAGGTAATCAGTGCACATAATGATGTATTACTTCTGTTTTGAAGGAGGGTTGATAGGACCCACAAAGTCCATGCCCCACTTTTCAAATGGCTCAAAGGTCACTTGAGGTTGCATGGGCATCTCATCCTTTGGAGTAGGTTTCCCCATCCTTTGACACCGATCACATTAGCTAGTGTATCTCCTCACATCTTGATGAAGAGTGGGCCAATAGTAGCCTACTTTCAATATTTTGAAGGCAGTTCTCTTTGCTACTAAATGACCTCCACAAGGCCCATCATGACAGGTCAGGAGAATGTCAAAGACTTCCTCCTCCCTGACACATCTTCTCAAGATCTGCTCTGTGCCAAGTTTGAAGAGATTACCCCTAATCCAAGTGAAAGGGGCACTTTTCCTTACTATCTTTCTCTTCGCTTTTGAGGACATGTGTGGTGGAAACTGTGCTGAAACCAAGTAGTTTGCTATATCAGCAAACCATGGAGAGAATACTGAAATAGAAAACAGATGTTCATCTGGCATTTGGTCATCCACCATTCCTTCTTCACCTGCCGGCAAATTTACTCTAGACAAAAAGTCAGCAACAACATTTTCTTTACCAGGCTTATCAATAATGGTCAAATCAGACTGCTGTAATAGAATCAACCATCTAATAATGTGAGAATTTACATATTTTTTGTTCATTAAATATCTAAGTGCAGCATGATCTGTGTGCATGAAGGTTTGATAGCCTGTGATATAATGTCTAAATTTCTTTAAAGAATGCACAATAGCTAGGAGTTCCTTCTCGGTCACTATGTAGTTTAACTTTGCCTTTGACAAATTTTTGCTTATAAAGTATATGGAATAAGGTAACTTTTCATCAATTTGTCCTAAGGCTGTGCCTATTGCTTTGTCTGAGGCATCTGTGTGAATGTGAAAGGGTAGGGCCCAGTTCAGGCCTCTGAGAATTGGGGCAGTTACTAGCTTGCTCTTCAGGGTATCTAGGGCTTCTTGATAGTTTTCATACCATATGAACTCAAAATATTTTCCTAAAAGGCCAAACAAAGGAGAGGCTAGCTTACTGAAATCTTTAATGAATCTTCTGTAATATCCAGCTAAGCCTAGGAAAATTCTGACATCTCTCACCTTTTGAGGAGGTGGGACCCTTTGGATGATGGCAATCTTGTTGGGGTCCACTTGTAGTCCTTGTTGAGATATTGCATGACCTAACATGATCCCTTCAGTCATCAAAAATTCACATTTTTCCGGACTGAGGGATAGGTTCATCTCAATACACTTGTCTAGAATTTTTCCTAAGTTAGATAAAGCTTCCTGAAAGTCAGAACCATAAGGAGTAAAATCATCCATATATATTTCCACTACATCATGAACCATATCAGAAAATATACTCAATACCGCTCTCTAGAAAGTGGCTAGAGCATTGCATAAACCAAAAGGAAGGACCTGGTATGCAAAGGTACCCCAAGGACAAGTGAAAGTGGTCTTATCTTGGTCTTCTGGGCTGATTTGAATCTGATTGTATCTACTAAACCCATCTAGGAAGGAGAAAACCTTTCCCCGCCAGACCATCTAACACTTGATCTATGAAAGGCAAAAGAAAATGGTCTTTTTTAGTGGCTTTGTTCAATTCTCGATAGTCGACACAGATTCTCCACTTGCCATTTTTCTTTGGCACTAGCACCAAAGGAGAGACCCATTCACTGTCAGAGATGGGGTAGATGAATCCTGCATCAAGCAATTTTTGCAATTCTTCCTTAACAATGTCTTTAAGTGCTGGATTCATCCTCCTTTGAGGCTGCCTGACTGGTTTGAAATCTTCCTTAATGTATATATGATGAGTACATACTGAAGGATGCACTCCCTTCATCTCCTTATAACTCCAAGTGAAGGCATATAAATGGTTTCTCAATAAGCTGCAGAACTCCTTCTCCTGGGAAGTGGATAGGGATGGATTGATTTTCAAGGTTCTTTCTAGCCCGAACTCTATATTCTTAACACAAAGAGAGGTCAGTTCGGCCACGCAGACATTAGTTGAGGGGTTTTTTTGGGTTTCTCTCACTATGTCCTCTAATGGTAAGACACTGGGGGGTGGATTCTAAATCAAATTTTCAATCATATCATCCTCATCTTGGAGTTTTCCCCCCATGGCGGTTTCTAATGCACAAAGTGGTATAGAATAGACCTCATCCTCATCCTCCTCCTCCAACTAGAGAGGTAGATCATGTTCTAGCAAGGGTTGGGCAGGAGGGTATAGGATTAACTACTTGGACATATGCCCATTCTTGATGGTCATGTTCCTAGCTCGACAGCCAATGTAGGCATCAACAGTAGCCAACCAGGGTCTTCCTAGGATGAGAGGATACCCAGTGAGCTTTGCCTTTGGCTGGAGAACTAAGAAATTAGCAGGGTACTCCCAAGCATCAATGGAGACCATCACATCTTCCACAATCCCTTCAGGGGTCACGGTGGAGTGGTCTGCTAGCTGCAGTACTATCGTGGTCTTCCTCAAGGAGCCCTAGAGGTTAAATTTGAGCATTGTGTCCTTTGTCATCACATTAATGGTAGCTCCCAAATCAATCAAGGTATGTGGCATCATGGTTCCATTGATGTGGACATCAACTACTAGGCTTCTAGGGTCCAGATATTTTGGATAGATTACCTACCCCAACATCAAGTCGGACAGTTGTCTTATGACATTGATGGTTGGGGCATCTCTCTTACGCCTTCCTAGATGCCTAAAGCACTTCTATTTGATAAACCTATTGTAGATAGGCACATCTTTTATGGCTTGGAGAAGTGGTATCTTCACACATAATTGTTTCAATTCTCCCAAGAGTTCAGTTTCTTCTGGGGTAGGCTGTGTTGTCCCAGATAGTCTCTCAAGAAAGGGTGGAATTGCTTTAGGTTCACTTTCCTCTTTATCTTCCTCAACCTCCCTAGGTGGAGGCTGGGTATCTGGTAGAACCTTCCCAGATCATAGGTTAATCTCTTGAATCTCCACAGTATAAGTTGGGCATGATGGTTCCCCACTATATACTTGTTGAGCATGTCTGTTGTTCAGGTTCGAGTTCAGCTGGGCAGGAATTTTGGGTTTCCTTGGTGGAGCAAAAGGTAATGGTTGTGGTTGAGCAGGTGGTGAAGGAAAAAGAGTGGGAGGAGAGTTGTATTGGGGCCTCCACCCCTGATGAGATTCATTCCACTGAGGTTGCGGCTGAACATAGGATTGAAATGAATGAGCGGCTGGTTGGGCATGATATTGAGATGGGAAGGACCATGGAGGAGGCATGGACCATGAAGGATGAGCAGGAGGGACCCAAGAAGGTATGGAAGTGACTTGGTTGGGGTTATAGTATGCCTGAGATGTCCCTTGCATCCCCTACTGGTATGGTCTAGGTCCATGCGGTCTCCTTTGGTTCATGAAATAGAGTGGTTCAGTCACTCCTTCAGCCCCTTGGTATACATCATTAAGTCTAGGCAAGGAGGGCACTTATCTATAGAATGATCTTCTTCAAAGATTGAACAAACCTCTATAGAGTTTAATGGACATGCGTTCCTAGGATGCCTCCTGGTGCATCTAGGACAAAAGATGGCCAAAGCCCTCTCTGCTTCCTCTTATTTTCTTTTGATATGCAAGGTATCCATTTGCATGGCAAGAGTCTGTAGCATCTCATTTTTGAATTCTTCCAGCATGTTTCCAATTTCACCTTTAATGGATGAATTGGAAGAGGAGGTATTGTCTATGGGTTGACTCCCCCTACCTTTCTTTCTAGCTGTTCTAGAATGGTTTCTAAAAATAGTCTTTATGTCCTCATAAGATAGTTGGTAGATGTCTCCCCCAGCCAGCAGATGGAGGGTGTATAGAAGGTCTTCTGAAATTCCCCTAAGTAGGACCAACTTTAGAGATTTAGGGTCAAGTGTACACCTGACCCTTTTGTAGCTGAGTTGGAACCTCTCTTCATAATCTTCCAAGGATTCATCACTTCCCATGGTCATTCAAAAGATTTCTTCTTTGGTATCTTTTGACCTACAATAGTCTCGATATTTGTCATTGAAGGCCTGCTGCATCTAAGCCCAAGTTGTGATGCTATTGCCAGGTAACCCCATGAACTAGCGCAATGTTGCATCCTTGAGAGTAGAAGGGAATAGTTTCAACTTTTGCTCATCTTCTGCATAGTCATAGGTTCGACAGATAATAGCAAACTCAAACAAGAAGGTGTTAGGATCTTCTGCAGTCAAACCATGGAAGTGAGGTAGGGCTGAAGGGTTTATATTCTTCATTTTGGTGTCCCCATTGGTCTCCCTAATGGGAAAGGTACCCTCTATTCTCTCTCCATTCCCCCTATCATTTCTATTTTCAACCATTGGCTCAGGAGGGATGTTTTCTTCTTCTTCTTCCCCTATAGGTTCTTCAAATATCTTTGGTTGTTCACCTAAAGGTTCTTCTTGATCACTGCCACTGGAGAAGAGAGAATGTTGGTTGTGTGAGGTAGTGGGGGTGTTGGGCAAGAATTTTCCTAAATTATCTCTATTCCTACAAGGCATGAATGGAAATATTTTTTGTTGGTTTTTGTTTTTTTTTTCACACTGATTATACCTGCAAAATTGAAATGGATTGAAAAAAACAAATTGCAACTAACTGAAATGAACTTGTTGAAATAAAATTTGCAGAATTGAAAAGGAAAGCAAGGAAATGTAGAACTTGAAAGAAATGGCTAGCCTACTCCTGCTCAAATGAAATTTTCATAATTGAAAAGGAAAGCAAGGAAATGTTGCAAATCTTGGGCTGTCTACTTTACTCTTATCAACCTAGTAGTTGGTAACAAACTTGGAAGCGATGGTATTGTATGCACAAGTACTAGTTCTTACTGCACGATGTCACTTGGTCAATTGGCGCAAGATTACTAGGAGCGAAAGCCAACTTCTTTGGATTCCAGAAGAAGCTCTATATGTGATGAAAGAAAGGAAATCGTACTCTACAGAGGCTACTCTAATTGCAGGAAGGAAAAAGAATTAAATGTAAAGTAAACCTAGCAAACCTTACTTGACCAACCAATCCTACTTTTGCAGAAAGCACTACGAAAACCATGAAATGAATGCCATTACCTACTCAAGGAAGTAAACAACATCTACTCAAGCTATTTCTAGAAGTAAATGAGCAAAAAACATCTTTTTGGATTTTTATGTATTTTTATGTGAAATTGACATGCATATATTTTATTGTGTGTGAAGGTGGAAGTGAATAGGTGGTGTTGAAGGGTGAATTTTGGGTTTGAGAAGATGTAGGATGGTGTATATCGGTGCTAGGAGGTCTTGGGTGACCTTCTGGAGGCTTTTCCTACATTCGACCTTCAAAAGAAA
Source organism: Pinus tabuliformis (assembly GCA_031772625.1). NCBI lineage: Eukaryota > Viridiplantae > Streptophyta > Pinopsida > Pinales > Pinaceae > Pinus > Pinus tabuliformis. The sequence goes on along the minus strand of CM062817.1, from coordinate 1,216,665,276 downwards.
GCCTACAGGAAAATCTACAGAAGGACACAAGGGATCTACAAGAGGTGTACAAGAGGTCTACAGGAGGATGCCAAGAGTAGTTTTAAAGGTTTTGAAGGTGTGAGAGTGGGTGGAAAAGGCAGATGAAGGTTGGGATGATGTGGTAGGGTGCCTAGGGTCTACAAAGGGTCACTAGGAGAGGGAAAGATGATTGGGAGAGAGGAAGAAATCCTATGGAAAAATGAAGAAAACTAATGCAGACTTGAGGTGAACTTTGGGCGACCTGTAGGGAATGGCTCAGGGAGAGAATGCGATGGCTAATAGGCTGACCTGCTATGAGAAGATATCTGTTGCAAAAGAACTGACAGTCAACCAATGATATCAAGCAAGCAAGGAAATGAGTACATAAAAAAAACAAAATTTTGCATCAAGCTAGTCTAAATTATGAGCTATGGAAGTAAATGCTGAAAAATGCTACAAGGAGAGAAAGCATGGAAGAAAAATTATTGCAAAGACAAAAATGAGCATGGTGGAAGAGATCTAAAGCAAAGCATTAACCTTCTAACAAACTTGCAAACACTAGAAATCCTATGGAGAAGGAAAATCTGTGTTTTTGGGGTAGCAAGAGGGTCTTTGCCTCAGTTCATGGTCCCAAAGGGAGGAAAAGAGGCCAAGGCATTATTGCTAGCCTTTTGAATCTTCTTTCTATCACTGCTTAACCTGCTATAGAAAACACAAATGGAAACAACCTTCTAAATCACCAAAAGCAACCTATTCTTAACCAAGAAAGAAATTCATCTAACAACAACTAATCCATAAACTGAAACAAAGCATATAAATACAAACAAGAGGAGCTTGGCTGCTTGGATTGGGCCCTAACCCAAGAGCTTCAACCCTCTGAGGTAACTTAGTGCTAGCTCAAAAAGGATCTCATCTTTATTATCAAAACAGTAATAGGATTACATGAAACTGTCCACAAAAGTAAGCTCAAAGTTGAGCAAAGTTTCACAATAGAAAAAGTACAACAAAAATCCGACAAAAATTTGACCCTAGTGAGGCCCTAGGCCTCTCTACTTATACAAATGAAACTCCCAATAGCTTCCTTAAAATTAGGGAGGCTTGACTCCCAAAACTCAAGATAACCATAAGTTATCCTCCACTTGCTCAGCTGCCTCCTACTACATTGATTTGGTTGTTTGTACTCCAAGCTGCATGAGGGGGAATTTGAAGTGGGGAGTAATAAATGAGGGGGATTCCCTCCTATAAATCCTCTCCTTTGTCCACTTCAAATTATTTCTACCAATTTTCCATTGAATCTTTGACTTTGTCTTCAAAATTCAACAAAATTCTGCATTAAACACATATTAGACCTCATGGCATCATAACTAACTCAACTCACTCCATAAGCATAAATATAATAAAAAAACTTGCAATAAGCTAAGAGAATGGTTGATTTAACTATGTTAGGAGGAAAAATGAGCCCATATAATTACCCATTTATGGGGCTCATCACACGCGCTGCTCTCTAAATTCCAAAGAAGTGGAAGGTTATGCCTTCAGCGACAGCGCGACAATCTGGAGATTCAACTCCAGATGCACTCACCTTGTTTCCTCGCGCGTGTTTTAGAATCCACTTGACAAATAGTGGATCCAGATTTATGTTAGTAGGTCTGCGTTGATGGAAAACTCTAGGACTCGCTGGCACGCTTCATCAACTGTCTACACTATCTGCTAGTTTTGTGACACTAGTTCGTCACGTTACAGACTGAGCTGTTCAATATTGATCTTTTGCTCACTCATCACCTGAATCACACGGCCCTCCCTACCACAGAGCTCTACTATTATGCCATCCTGTAGTTGATACAGTGTGTCTCACAGAAGGCCAGCTAAATTAAGGCCAAGTCCCTTGATCCTGCCAACTGCGGCTCTGTCAGTCTCATTCTCTGCTACTAGCGCCCCTTCCGGTAGCACTATGGTATTGGCCATCTTTGCGCGTAGCAGCTACTCCACTGCTGATGTGCCTACTGTGTCATAGGTGGATACGATTCCTTCTTGTGGCGGCCGCACCTGTAGTTCCTGTTACTACTTCCTTCGGGCCCCCAACACAGTCTGCTGCTCCAACATGGCTTCTTTGAGTGCTTCCTTGGTGACCTCACGAACCATGTCGCTGATGTCATAAAGGTCACCTTCTGTTAACATGATCGGGTCGATGGCCAATTTGGAGGCCTTGACCTTTTTTCATGGACCCGATCTCTTTGTGATGCACGACCTTTTGAGTTGGGTGGAAGTTGTGCCCGAGTCCGCGCCATCTTCTACTAGGTTTGTGTCCTCTGCCTCCTGTCTTGTAGACAATTCTTGTCCCTCCTCTTCCTGTGTTTTTGTGGCCCCCGTTATCTATGTTGTTGCTGCTACTTCGGGGGCCTTTGCCTACTCTGGGATTGCCTTTGCTGCCTTGCAGACTACCCTTACCTTTGCTGCCACTTTTTCATTGTGCCTCTTCTCAGCCAACTTTGTGACGCACAACTTGGCCTCATCCTTTTGGTTTTCCGCTATTGTCCTATCCAACTCTGCCAAATCTGGGGTGTGCCACTTGAGAGGCCATGATTCTAACACTGTAAAAATTGCATCATCAATGGCGATGAAGGGGAGCTTGGTCCATTCCTGCGCTGGATCCTTCCATACCTTGATGTAAATATTTTGCATGTCCGCCTTGAAGTCTGCAAAACTCCACAGACTATTGTGCACTATGGGGGACAGGTGCGGCCGCCTATTAATCCACATCTGGATGCTTGCCTCCATGAGCACCCAGAGGATATTTGTCTCGCAAATCCACTTCATGTCTTTGGTAGCCCAAAGCGACGCATACTTTGCAGCCTCTGGTAAGTCCTGCTCAATGCTCGGGAACTGACTGTCCTCTGGCAGTTCTCCTGCTACCAGCAAAATGGACAAGAGCAACCACATGTAGTGGAAGGTCTTGCCTTGCTCCTGGGCTTCCTTGCAGTTGGTCAAGAATTCCTTGCAGAGGAACTCGACCTAGTTGAATTAGACCCCCTTTGTGCATTGTTCGACCAATGCAATTACCAGTGCTAGTACCTCATCGCTGCAGCATTTTCTCATTACCTTCCTAGCCAGGAGTTGGGTGGCTACACGCACCCCTTTATCTTTGATGCCGCTGATTGCGTAACCCCTCTTTTTCTTCTCAATCTTATATTTTTTCTTCATGGCCTCCATGAGAGCCAAATCTCTGCTTTTTCCTGTTGTCACCATGGGGTCCTTTCCCTTACAAGGAAGCCGAGAAATTCTATGGATGAGATCTGCCATGATGGGAATAGGCTCCTCCAGCCATAAGTAGTCATTGTGCACTAGGGAAAGCAGCTTCCTGATGATGAAAATAGTGATGGGTGCTTATGGGTAAAATGCATGGTGTATGGAGAATGAAAACTACCCTCAGAGGCCTTCCCGAGACCTTTGATAGACTGTAAGATTATCTGCAGAAGCTACCAAGTTATACACATGTTCATCTATCAATATCAATTAATAAGGTATGGAAAGAGGATTACCTCAAGTCTCCTTCCAGATTTTTTTGGAGATTGCAATGCAACCAAGAGGAACTCCCTCAAATTTGGCTCCAAATCAATTCCTGCATAAAAGAAAGGCAAACAAAATCACCGCATACAATCAGAAAACTGATATATGAATACACAATGAACATAGATTAGCATACAACTAAACTACTCATCTAAACAAGTATCGAAATGAACAACTCAATGAACAATGTTACCAACACTATGGAGTAGGGAACACAACTGTAGTTCTGTATTAATAACAGAAGAGTGATTACAATCATCCGTTGTATCAGTCTTCCTTTCCTCCTTCCGCTTCTCTCTCTCTTTCTCTCTCTTCTAGCTCACTTCTTCAGATTTGATTCAATGCTCAATAGCTTAGTAGGCTATCCTTTCAAATGCTCTAACCCCTTTCACAATGACCCTCTCACTGCTTATGTAGTAATCGAGTTAGGTTTGCCAAGCTCCTCATAGAGTTCATTAGGGAAAAAGCAATGAACTTGCCCTGTTTTCCAGCTCTTTCCCATTTTCCTTCTTTTTTAGATTGGAATTTCCCAAAATAGTTTGATTTTTGGGAATTTCCTTACTTTTCTTGAGCAATTTGATGGATAAATATCTAGATATTTGTGAGCAAATTCGTTGGTTTTACCCACTGAACTTACCTTAGTTTCACTAACGCTGCCCCTAGTCTAACAAATTGAGTTAGTAGGGCCACTAACGCACCCTTAGGCTTGGTAACAAGCTTTATAAAGTAGGTTTTTAGTTTGCAACCAGCGTTAGTGTGGAGTCAAGGCTTGCAATTGTGGTCTTTGCTTCAGTCATGCTGTCTTTCACCTCTGAGTTGATGAGGAGGTCATTTTGTTGTATAACAGATGCCCCCTAAAGTATGAGATCAGAGGCAGAGATGATGGCCGAAATACTTTACTAAAATTGTAATTTTATGTGAAAAATTGTAGAGAGAGAGAAGCTTCGAGGGGCAAGGAAAACCTGATACAACACATATATATAAAATTGCTAAAATCATGTCCTGAGTCAAGCATTCCCATGCTCAGTAGCTATGTCAGAGTAATTTTCTCCAAAGAGATATAACAAGGTTGGCTGCCAATAAGCATAATGTGGATCCAGTGTCATAATAGAATCATCCTGAAATAGCTATCTCCAAAAAAACAATATCTGCAGCTTGGGAGAGGAAACAAGGCTGAATGATGCAAGCCTCTACCCAAGGTCTTGATTGTAGGAATTTACAGGTTAAGTTCCTCAGGCAGAACACCAAATGACACCGCTCACAACCAGATCGCAGATCAATACACCAGTATTTTGATGTGGTTAAAACCCTCAAAGAGGGAAACAGTCCACGGCCTGAGCCAACGCGTCCACTTCAGGCAATTTATTAATAAAAGAATGAAAAGTTACATATGCTTCTCTCATAGACGGATTACCCTACAAATGACCCTCCATGCACTTTAGATAGAAATCATGGACCAATCGGGTGTCAAGCCACGGATCAAGTGTCGGTAATACCGAGGAGAGAATGAACCGTTGGATCACTACATATCGTGACCGTCAGATTGTAAGTTACAAAATGTACAAGGTAAAGAAACACACTTTACCTAACTCTATACCTAACTCTATACTAGACCAAGTTGTACTTAACAATTTCCTATGTGTCGGAATATCCTAACATCCCCCCTTAAGAACAACTTGGGATAGGATTGAAGGATTTACAAATATGACACAATAGGAGAAGGAAGGAGGCACTAGTGCCTATCCCCCCTTAGTGACAACTTCCTGAACTCCAACCATAAATCGGAGTTTAGTGAACTTCGCCTCTGTGAGAGCCTTTGTAAAGATGTTTGCAACTTGATCATCTGTTGAACAATATTGCACTTCAAGAACATGGTCATGAATGAGCTTTTTGATGAAGTGCATGTGCAGTTCAATGTGTTTGCTGCGCTGATCTTGGACTGGATCTTTGCATAGCTGAATGGCACTTTGATTATCACACCAAAGTGTAGTCGGATGCTGTTGCTGAAAGCCAAACTCTGACAGGATCTGACGAAGCCACAAGGCTTCCTTACTAGCTTCTATAGCACCACGATACTCTGCTTCTGCTGTTGAAAGAGAAATGGCACCTTGTTTCTTGCAAGCCCATGTAATAGGTCCTGTACCAAGAGTGAACACATAACCTGCAGTAGACTTCCGATCATCAGGGTCACCAGCCCAATCGGAATCAGTGAAACCAACCAATAGAGGAGATGCTTTGGCACTGTAATGAATCCCAAACTGAACTGTACCTCGAACATAACGAAGTATTCTTTTAGCTACTTTCCAATGACTTTCACATGGGTTTTGCATAAACTGAGCAACAAGGCCAACAACAAAGGAAAGGTCAGGACGAGTATGGGTTAGATACAAAATTTTTCCTACAAGTTGACAGTATAAGGTAGCATCAACTTCAGGAGAAGTACAAGTGACTGAAAGTTTGACTCCAGACTGGAAGGGAGAAGGGGCTGGCTTACAGTCTTCCATGTGAAAATTGCGTAGAATATCACAGGCATACTTGGACTGAGAAAGGGAAATACCTACCTTGGATTGCAATACTTGAAGACCGAGAAAATAATGTAAGTGTCCTAAGTCTGTCATTTCAAACTTCCTTCTAAGGCTAGACTTCACATGGTTTATAAGGTTGGGATCACTACCAGTTAGGATAAGATCATCAACATAAAGAACAAGAATGATAAGAGACTTGCCCACTTTCTTGGTGTAGACAGTATTGTCAGAATGACACCTAGAAAAGACAGATTCTAAAAGAAAGTTATCCATTTTGGCATACCAAGCTCGAGGAGCTTGCTTGAGACCATAAAGGGATTTCTTAAGCCGACATACAAGGCTGGAGTCTGTTTGTATAAAGCCAATAAGTTGTTCCATATAGATTTCTTCATGCAAGTCCCCATGCAAGAAGGCGGATTTAACATCCATCTGATGGACTTCCCATTTGAACGAGGCAGCAAGGGAAAGGACAAGGTAGATAGAGTTCATTTTGGCAACAGGGGAGAAGGTTTCAGTGTAGTCAATGCCTTCAACCTGTGAAAAACCTTTAGCAACAAGATGAGCTTTATGTTTATCAACTTTCCCATCTGGTCCATACTTGGTTCTGTAAACCCATTTGCATCTAACAAGTTTTCATCCTTTTGGTAGAGGAACAAGATCCCATGTATCATTTGCCAATAATGAATGATATTCTTCATTCATAGCTGCTTCCCAATCTGGATGGCCTGAAGCTTCTGCAAAGGTGTCAGGATCATAATTTACTAGAGCTTGAGCCAGTAAAGAAGAGGCTTTGTCAAACTGAGAACGTGTGCGTCGCTGATCTGTAGGATCACCGACAAGATCACCTGCTGCATCTCGAGTAGCACGAACCCGTTTTGGAAGCTGAGGAGCTGAAGGAGAATCCTGAGATGGTGGGGGAGGATTGTCATCCTCACTTTCATCATCTGAAGAAGAAATGTTTTCAAAAGTAGAAGAGATAGGGAGAGGTGGCACATCCGTCGGACTAGGCTCGTAGGCCGATATATTTTCATTAAATTTTACATCTCTTCTAATGATAACATTTTTGGACTTAAATTGAATAAGTCTATAGCCTTTGACATCTTCAGAATATCCAACAAAAGTACATTTTTCACTCTTAGGTTCTAAAGATTTATGCTTTTCATCTGGAATATGGGCCCACGCTTCACTTCCAAAAACATGAAAGTGACTTACATCTGGTTTGATTGAGCTCCATGCTTCTTCTGGAGTGATATTCTTTAAAGCCTTAGTAGGAGTGCGATTTATTATGTAATTTGCACAGGTAATTACTTCTGCCCAAAAACTAAGACCAAGTCCTTTAGATTGTAGCATACAATTAGCCATTTCCTTTAAGGTGCGATTCTTCCTTTCAGCTACACCATTTTGTTGTGGAGTATATGGAACAGTATGTTGCATTTGAATTCCATTCTCAGTGCAAAAGTTGATGAATGTTTTTTTAACATATTCTCCGCCAGTATCAGATGTTAGCTTAAGAATTTGATGTCCAGATTGTTTTTCAACAAAGGCCTTGAAGGCCAAAAATGTGTTAAATACTTCACTCTTGCGTTTTAAGAAGTATACCCAAGTGCGTCTAGAGAAATCATCAATCAAAGTTAAGAAATACTTGTAGCCAGAGAATGAAACAACTGGAAGTGGACCACATAAATCACTATGCACAAGCTGTAAAGGGGCTGAGGCGTGCCAAGAGGCACGTTTTTCAAAACTGTCCCGATGATGTTTTCCAAGTACACATCCGGAACAAACACCATCTCTGCAAGATACCATAGGAAGACTTGTCACCATATTTTCTTTACATAGATGCTGAAGGGAGCGATAGTTTAAGTGACCAAATCGCTCATGCCAAAGTTTGCTCACTTCATCATTATGAACAACAAATACTGAGGGAAGATTTGATGACCCAAAGTTGTGAAACTTATACAACCTTGTAGAATCATCAACAATGCCAGTAGCTAAAATCTGTCTAGGATCTCTTGGGTCCTTAATTACAACATCATGAGGTGAAAATTCAACGGTTTTACCTTCACCTGAATGGGTTATCTGATATACAAATAGAAGGTTGCAGGATAAGGTTGGAACACATAATACATCATTAAACTGACTATTGTCTAGATGAACAGTTCCAGTCCCTACAACACTAAGAGATCTATCATCACCAACATATATATTTTTGGTGTTACAATCATTTAAAGAAGAAAACATCGCTTTGTTTTTGGCCATGTGATAAGAAGCTCCAGAATCAATGAGCCACTCATGAGAATGAGAAGAAGAAGATACATTTAGTGCATAGCTAGACCGAGATGCTTGAAAACCACATGCAGAAAGTGCCATTCCTAAAGATGAAGTTGAAGTTGAAGATTTCTCCAAATGGATGTTATGCTTCTTCATTGCTACTTCCAAGGCTTCCATCTTCTTAAAGCATTTGGATTCTAAGTGGCCATATCGATTACAAAAGTTGCAATGTCTATCAGTCTTCTTCCCTTTTTTTTTATTTGTCTTATCATTTTGTTGAAATGATTTTTCATTTTGAGGCTGAAATTTCTTAGGACCCTTGTTTGGTTTAGGACCATTCTTTTTAGGATATGACTTCTTAGGATTCTTTGAATTTGGTTGCTGCTGGGCGGCTAACGCTTTCTTGGAAGAGTTTCCAAGATTAAGAAGACCAAAGTGTAGGAGTTTTTCTTGTTCTCTTATTAAAGAATCACAAAAAGAGTCAAAGGAAGGGGACTTGTAGTCTGTTCCTTGAGAAACGAAGGCTTCTCTTATAGAATGGAAGGTGGAAACAAACACAGAGTAGTCTGGTCCCAACTTAGTAAGAATGGAATAGATAAGGTTACTATCTTCTTTCTTAACCTTAACACCTTCCAAGAGATATCTAAGGGTCTTGAACTTGGACAAGAAATCTTCAATGCAAGAAATATTATTAGGGTCCAATGTAAGCAACTCATTTTCAAGTTGATTGGCTCTAAGTTCATTTTTAATCCCAAAAACTTTATTGAGTTGTTTCATTGCTTCATCAGGAGTATCAAGTTCTGCAATATGGAATCTAAGATCTGGAGAAATAGACATCCCTATCAATCCACGTGCTTGATCTTGCCTATTTTCCCATTTAGCAGCCTTATCTTCATCCTTTGGTTTCTTTTCTTGGCCTGAGGCTATTCTGTAGAGACCTTTACTTCTAAGTAAATCCTCAATGTAGGAAAACCATTGGAAGTAGTTGGTGTTGTCAAGGGTAACTTGGTATTGACTTTCCATTTCAACAGAAACTGAAGCTAAAGATGCTGAAACTAAGTGTTCCAATGGATAGATCTCGAAAAATTAGGCTGGTTTAAAAAAAACGGCTCTGAAAACAGCTTCCGGATGAAGAAGTTATGGCTTTTTGAAAAAAAGTTGATGAAGTCGTTGACGAAGTGCGGGAATGAAAAAATCCACCCCCAAAAAATGGAGACTTGAACCCAAGACCTCTACTCTCTTAAAATAGCTTTGAACCAATTGAGCTATACAAAAAATTTGAGAGAGAGAGAGAGAGGGGGGGGGTTGCTTTGGGTTGCGTGCTTGCTTTGAGAAAACTCTTTTTCCCTAAAAAACAAAAAACACAAAACCCAACACGGACATGCAAAGAAAATGAACCTTACGGCTCGAAGTTAGCTTTAGCCGAAAAACTAAATATTTTCAAAAATGAACCTTGCGGCTCAAAGTTAGCTTTAGCCGGAAACTAAATATTTTCCTCAATGTTTTTGATTTTCCGAGATCACACTAAGGCGCAGGGAAAAGAGCATACGCATGAGAAAAATCCTTCCTTTCTGTTTCTAATTTTCCCAGATTGCACAGAGTCGCAGGGCAAAGAGCATACACAGAAATGAAAGGTATAGATCCAGTAATAAAAAAATCTAAATAAATCGAAACCAAAATAAACAGAGAGAAAATAACTATAAACTGCAAATAAACACTGTATACCTCCAGATCTTAAAAATGACGCAGCTAGGTGTTACATAAAAATGTCGTCACTATGATTATTTACAGTCAGTATGGGTCTATCATCACTTGTACTGTCCTCCTAAGCAAGTCTAAGACCTCAGCTCTTCAAATCAGGCTTTGGAAATGGGAGAAAGACATTAAAAATCAATGTAACTCTGGTTCCGCATTTTCTCTCATGGTCACCTACGGTCCTGCACCTTCTGTGTACAAAAGATGCGTACCTACCCGCTCTGTCCCTAACGGTGTAGGTGTGGACCCCTGTGAAAGTCAAAAGGCGCAAGTTTTATCTTAAAAAACTCACTTTGGGTTAATTCTAGAGTTTTCTAGAAGGAATTTTGACGTGGATTGTTCGCTCTGAGGTGGTTCATGCATCCCAAAAGAGAAGGAGCTAATCCCTTGACTAAAGGAGCTATCCCTTTGAAGGAGGGCTTTATCCCTTTGAAGGAGGACCTAGTAACTTCCCTCCATTGCACTATAAATACAGGCATTGGGGTGAGGACTAGGGAGGTTAGAAGCTGAACATTTTGAGGGTAAATGCTGGTGAAATTAAGACTTCCTAGTTGAGCTTAAGAGGAGAGATCACATACCTTTTTGGCTTCATTAGGGAGTGAGTGAAACTTGTCAAAGTAGAGGAGACTTCTTGTTGGACCCTGGGAGGAGCTTGTACAGCGTCAAGGCAAAGGTTGTAAGGTTCTTCTTCTTTTGAATGAATACAATCAAACTCGTTTTTCTCAACAAGTACCTTATGTTATTTGTTTCATGAACTCCTTGACTTTCATGTTAAATATGTTTTATACAATTGGTTTTTCAGGTGCTATTTCATTTGTTTACCTTGTTTGTGTTTGCAGATTCACGAAAAGGAGCTCATTTGGATCAAAGGAGCGAGGGCATCCACAAGCTTGCGTTGGACCAAAGGTAGGCCCTAAAAACACTTGTTTGCTATTGTTTATTAAAGCATATTTAGAGAAAGATAGTGTCTGGTTGGTTTGCTTGTCATTAGGTCTTATTTAGATTCTAGGAAGGTCTATCTTGTCCACAAGATCGACTCATTCCGTGCGACACTAGGGCTACCGGAAACCTTTTCGCATGAAACGAAAGGGGTTCCTCACTGGAACAGATGCTCCCAACACAATAGAGCAGTCCTCTCGGCCCGAAAGCAGTCAAAAACAGTAGATCTAGAAAACGGCAGTCGGATGCAGTTCTACCGGCTTCAGATTTGGATCACCAATGGACGCGGCCCTCAAATAGCTCTGATACCATGTAGGAATGTACAGGGTAAGTTCCTCAGGCAGAACACCAAAGGACACCGCTCACAACCAGATTGCAGATCAATACACCAGTATTTTAACGTGGTTAAAACCCTCAAAGAGGGAAACAGTCCATGGCCTGAGCCAACGTGGCCACTTCAGGCAATTTATTAATAAAAGAATGAAAATTTACATATGCTTCTCTCATAGACGGATTACCCTACAAATGACCCTCCATGCACTTTAAATAGAAATCATGGACCAATCGGGTGTCAAGCCACGGATCAAGTGTCGGTAATACCGAGGAGAGAATGAACCATCGGATCACTACATATCGTGACCGTCGGATTGTAAGTTAAAAAATATACAAGGTAAAGAAACACACTTTACCTAACTCTATACTAGACCAAGTTGTACTTAACTATTTCCTATGTGTCGGAATATCCTAACATTGATTTACGCTTCACCAAACAACATAGTGTTAGTGTCGGTATCTTCATCCCTCCATCAGAGATCAAATTCTCTTGTTGCATTACATATTAGGTGTCTCGCTCAGTCAGCTACATTCCATTAGGAGCATGGATCATCTGACGGTAGTGGCTTGTTGTACATTTTCCCTCATGTCCTTTACTTGCTGGCCCATTTCCATTCATCAAGATCATCTACAGTCACTTTTTGTCTTTAAATTTGCAAAAGTCATTTCTAGGGTTTCAGTTTCATTAGGTCTAGGGTTTCATCAAAGAGGTCTTCAAAATGTCCAATAATAGCCAGCAAGCACTTGAGGAGGTTGAATAAAGTTCGAGTACCAAGAAATTTCATAATCAATTGCTCAGAAATGTATTTTTCCTCAAAACTCTTTTTTGAGGAAAAACAGAGTATTTTAGGTTTTTATTGTATAAATTCATTGATTTTCAGTTCTCTTGTATGTAAATCACTTCAGTGGCAACCCTGGTCACCTTGCCAAGCCTCAGTAGCTCCATCCCCTGCAAGGCAAACAAAAATCAAGTAATTCAATTCATCAAAAGGCTCAAATAAAGTAAACTGCTCAAAAAACAGAGGTGAAAATTAAAGTCACATGGAAAACATTATAAAATTGGGTTTTATGAATCAAAAACTAAAAATCTCTTGTATATAAATCACTTTTTACAATTCAAAAGCTCATTGGCATTCTAGGAAGAAAGATTGAGCAAGAAGAAAGCCGTGTTGGAAAAAGGAAAGCAAATCGCAGCAAAAGCACTCAGTTTTAGAGGCGCGACGCACTGGGTGAGAGGCGCGATGCATACAAGAGGCACGGCGCATAGAGCCGTCCTCAATGTTAAATTTGTACTAGCATGGCACACACAGGAGGTGCGGCGCGTTGGGTTTGAGGCACGGTGCATAGAGCAACCAAGCCTGATTTCCTTAAAAACTCCCTCACATTGCCAAAATCACTCAAGTCTTCTAGTGTGCAAGTAAGTCAAGATCTTTTCCTTGCTAGTGAAGGAGTTTGTCTTAAAAATTTATGGTGGTTGTGTGAAGAAAATCAAACCCTATTTCCTTGCAATTTCTCAAAAGCCATTGCCTAGGGTTTGCATTTGTCATTTTGCTGCCAAATTCATTCTACCACTCCCTCACTTTTTCATTCCTCCATTTATTTTCCCAGCTTATCCACCCATTCCCTAACTCCCATATTCCTAAAAATCATTTACCCCTATCCCCAAATCCCATTTTCCCAAATCTTAATTACAAATCCCCAAACCCTAATTGTTGTCCCTAAAGCTTCCATATTGTTCCCTAGTCCCCTATTTCCCACAAAACCCTGTCATAATATTCCGAAAACCCCTCATATCCTCTCCCTCCACAGTCCCTCACATATTCTTACCTTTGGTGGCAGAAAACTACAAACCTCATAAATCTCTTCATACTCATCAAGAAAACTCACACATTAGCAAGCATGGAATCTGATCCTTCATATGACCGAGATGAAGAGACACACAGTGACTCTCCTATAGAAATGCATGCACCAAGGAGACCTCACAAGGGTGGCAAACATATAAGAGAGGAGCCTACTTCACTTGCTAAGCTGCAAGCCTGCCCTCTTGCAATCACATGCTTCCAACACCAATCCTGTTATCAGTTTTGTGAGATGGTTGCTAGAGTCTACTATCATCATGAGTTAGCCCGGTTGTTTGTGCTTCATCTACATAATGGCCAAACCACTCTAGCTGGTGTGAAATTCACCTTGACACCGGAGTCTATTTCTGTAGCAACCGGCATTCCTAATGTCGGAGGGTAGTGGAATAAAAGACAACAAATTGACAGGGAACACTATGAACCATACATCAAGCCTAGTTATTTGAGACAACTCAACAGAGTTTTTCCCTTTCGGTACCTGAAAGACTCATATGCTCCCTTGATGAAACTCATAATGAAATATTTCAGCTGTGAGGGCCGATTTTCTCGCCTATATGCTTATCATATCATATTGTTGACGCACTTTACCAGGGTGAGAATGATGAATCTCCCCTATTTCATGTACTGAAATATTGAGAAGATGACCACACTAGTACAACAGAAGACTCTTCAGCAGCAGTTTAACAGTATATACTATTTTTCACTCATCAAAATTGTGGCCATGCATCAGCTTGGTTTGCAGGGCATCTCATGGGAGGATTTCATTTCTCATGAGTTCTTCACAGCTCCTCAGGTGCCTCCAGAGACTTTTCATGAGACAGGTGGACCTTCTCATCAGCAGGAGGGTCATGAGACACAGACCGCTAGTGTGCTAGTATTTGTCACATATCAAAAGGGCACTAGACAGTTGTTTGCAGTAGCAAAGCGAGTATTATCTCCACCCGGGGTGGAAGGGGTCTCGCTTCCTTCATCAGCACAGCAGGTTCAGGACAAGGGCAAGAGGCCATTACATGATGAGGGGCCTTTAGGTGAGCAGGAGACCAATTTCATTCTCATTCAAGATGATGACATGAATTTGGGCCCACAAAGCTCAAAGCTCAAGGAAGTCATCCAAGAGCAACAGGTGGACATAAATGCTTTGTCCCTCAACTTAGAAAGAGCCGAGTGGATAATAAAGTACCTGGAGCAAAGAAACAAGCAACTAGAGGATCAGCAAACCATAATGGAGCTTAGAAACATACGAGAAAACCAACAAGCTGCCAAATGGAGGAAAGTCAAGTTCACAACACTTGAGCAAGAAATCAATGTTGATCGTGAGTCTTGGTTGGAGAGGACTAATATCCACTTAGAGAGGATTTTGGAGAAAGCCATCAATGAGAAAAATATTTTGAGAAACATGGCATATCATTATTTGTCAAGGAATATGGTGTGCCAAGCTAGAATTAGGAGCTTGAAGGCCAAGTTGAAGAAGAGATCGAGGAGGCAAAAAGCCCAAGATAAACTTCAAATCTTGGCTGAGGCTGCCTTGGCCCAACACATCACTTGATGGAGAACACTCAACCCAAATTTCAAAAAAATTGGGACACTTTTTTCATTTTTGAAAATTTTGGGCTAAAACACAAAATTTTCTGCCCGATGCGTCGTGCCACCTAGCGCTCACTTTTGATGGAGGCCTCCAAATGACAAAAACTCATCATATTTGGATTTGTATTGGAAAAATAGGAATTCCTACCAATGGCCAAGAAATTTTGATAGGTTTTGAGCCCCCAAAAAGGTAAAAAATACCCAAAACATGACCTTACTGCCCCTATTTTGACACACAGGAAGAAGTGTTGGGAGAACTCAGTTTTGGAGGGGAAAATGGAGGCCAAATTCAAAAATTCCACTTGATATGGAAAGTAGACAAGCAGACCTTTCCAAAAATAACACTTGGAGAAAATGTGGACACCGGAAGGACCTCAAAAAGTGGCTACAAACAAGCACTAAACATATAGAAATCAGCGTGGTGCATAGGGGAAATTTTGCTCAGTTTGACCAAGTATACTCTGTTTTTTGCCTAGTTCCTTGACAGTTTGACTTTTCTCTTTCTTAATGTCAAAATTATGATGTAATTTAATGCAAATTGATGGATCTTGATGTAATTATGTCAAATTTTCACTCATGGAGGTAGATTCATCTATCAAAAAGTAGTTTGCAACTGAATGAATCAGTTCCCTAGTTTCTAGAGTCAAGCTGTTCCATTGCCTAATTTGTAGTTCTCAGTTTAGAATTAGTTGGAACAACTCCTAAACTCATGAGCTTGACCCCTAGAGGCTAGGGTGAGTTTTTGTTTGCCTATATCTTATGCTTTTTCTGTCATTAGCATGGTTGGAATTTTGAGAAAGCTTGGAGCTTCATTGTATACTCATCTCAGCAGTTTTGGCTAAGGAATAGACCAGGGTTTGCAGCCCTCTATGGGATTCATGTGGCATTTTTATTTGATATTGTGTTTCCTCCTATAATTGTAATTTTACATGTGTTTTATGTATGCCATTATCTCTCTTACTTCTTCTTAACTAAAACAAACAAGGATAAAGGTAGAATCCATTAAATTTGCAGTGCTCTACCTAGGGTTTGCTTAGTTATTGATGTTTTTAGCTGTTTGAAGAGGATCCCTGAGGTTTTCTTGCCCTCTTCAACTTCTCACCTATATAAATCTCTCCATTTCATTCAATTTGAAGTATCAAATCACTTTCCTACCTTTCCCCATTGAGACCTCTACAAAACTGAGCCTCATTCCCAAGACCCAAAATTTGCCTTTCCATTTGAGCCAACAAAACATCTTTAAATTCAATCAAACTCTTTTGCACACATACCTAGCCTAAGATCAGTATTCATATCAGTCATCTCAAGCCCTCATTGATCATATTTTGCTGAGATTTACAAGGAGAGAGCCCTCTCTCGACCTGGTAGGGCTAGCTACCAGGTTAAGCGTGGTTTGATGTTATCCTAGATCCTACCTTTCTATAGATTTAGGCCCTAACACATAGATCGATACATGTGAAAATATGTGTTGACCTCGAACATGCACTAAATCATCTGATTACCAATCAATAATGGAGACCATTAATAGATGCAAGGAAGACCACCAATAATGGTGATGGTCTCCAAGATGCACAGTACAAACGAGAGAGTGTGAAAGATGTCTTTGTCGTCGAACACACATAGAATCGCTTAACTAGGAGCCAACAATGAGAACCCCTGATCAAACACAAGGTAACCTGCCACTAATTTCTGCAAGTACCAAGGCACTGAATGTGTTTCTGAGTTATCTTCCTACATAGAGTGTTGAAGTCGACAGGAAGAAACCTGTCGAAAGGTAGGCAATGATGTGTCCTACATCAATCAACATGAAACCAGACAAGAATGATTTTGATTTTTGAGGGATCTTTTAAGAATTTGGGTCTAAACAACAAAGGGCATGATGAAAGGATATGTTTGATCGGTTGATAGAGGAAAAAATGGGTAACCCTTGAACAATAGAAGGCACAACAATGGTTTTAACTAGACAGCACTAGACTCATGAACACTATAGAGTGTTAGGATATAGAGATGCAATTACATCAGGGTATATAGGCTAAAACTCATAGGATGGTAGGGTTCATATTGAGAGGCCATCAAAAGGAAGGTTTATCTAAGGGAGTGCCATGTTCAAGGGAATGACTACTGCCAAACCACGCTTTCTAATACGGAATACAGTTGTATTTTCCACTTTCCTTGTCTGATTAATTTAATGAGTCTACACGAGTAAACTCATTGATATTTTCATGTTTAAAGAGACTGAAAAGGATCGTAAAAATAACAACTCTTTGCCCTACCTGATTAGTTTAATGAGTCCAGACAGGCAAACTCATCAATTTTTTCATGTTTTAAGAGTCTTAAAAGTATCATAAAAAGAATGACTCTATATCTTGTCTATGTAATTTAAAGAGTCCAAACTAGAAAAATCAGTGGTCTTTTCATATTTAGAGAGTTTGAAAAGATCATAAAGTTCAACTCCATGGTGGTCCCTTTGTCATAGTTGTTAACCGAGTGCGACAAAAGGTTAATAGTATACCAAGATTAGTTACTTTTCCATTAGTTAATCTATTGAACCCGGATAAAGGGAAACCTATTTTTAATAGATGTCAACCTCATTTTGTTACGAGTACAAGGCGATAAAATAAACTCATTTTTCGTCGTGAATTTTTAATGATTCATGCGACGACAAACTCAATACCTCCATCAAAATTTTTAATGAGTCAGATGAAGAAAACTTAGGGTATATTTTTCAATTTAGTGAGCAAGAAAAAGAGGGAAAAGAACGGCTCATCCCTTCTTCATAGTTTTACAAGCCCGGAGGAGGGGAAAAACTCGGGGATTTTTCGATTTAAGAGCGAGAAACAGTCCCAAAAAAGAAAGTGTGCTTGATGCTGTCGTATATTTTTAACGAGCCCCGTAACAAAAACTCAGGTTTTTTAGTTTAACGAGTGATAAAAGTACCTAAAAGAATGCTCGGGTCATCTTTATCAAGTTTAACGAGCTGAAAGACATAGCTCGAGATTTTTCCAGTTTAAAGAGCAAGAAAAAAGCGCCTAAAAAGAATGCTCCCTAGTCTTTTTCAGTTTAATGAGCTGGAAGAAGATCAAAAAAGAGTTGCTCAGAGCATCGTTGGATGGATTTAACAAGGGCAATGATGAAAACCCAAAGATGTTTTTATTTTTTAAAGTGCAATAAAATATCACCAAAAGTTCTCTAATCTTCGTTGTAGTAGTTTAATGAGCCCAAAGAAGGAGACTCGAGGTTTTTCAGATTGACGAGTAAGAAAAGTACCATAAAAAGAATGCTTGATCTTCTTCATGGTAGTTTAATGAACCCAAAGAAGGAGACTAAAGGATTTTTTAGATTAACGAGCAAGAAAAATACCATAAAAAGAATGCTCGATCTTCCTTGATTCATGCTTGACAATAGAAGGGTCTATGCCATGCATTTCCTCATAATACCAAAGGAAAACATTGCAGAAGTCCTTAAAAGGGCAGGTGAAGCTCAAAATTTCCTTAGGATTGCGATTGGATCCAATCTATATGTTTTCCATGATGCTTGTCATGACAGAAATATCGATGAGCAATGTTTTTGAAATATTGCCTCTATTTCCTTCCAAGTCCATAGGTTGGATAGTTTTATATGGTGAGGAAATGATTTCATGTGTGTTAGGTGACAGGATTTGAAGAGGCATCATGTACGAATTAGATATCGAAACATGATGGTGCAAGTCCTCCTAAGGTCGCTCTTCTAAACTCATGATCTCTCTAATAGCTTTGTCCATAGGTAGGACTTGGTTGAGTGGATCAAAAGAAGGAGTAGTTATGGGAGGGGCAGTGGTACTATTGGCCGAAACCAAAGTGACCAGAGGTTTGGATGCAATTTGAATGGCTTCGTAGGCCAATTCAACTGGTGACAACAGCATTTTTTCTCCGTATGTGTCAATGTGTGAAGGAGCTGGTAGGATCCATGGACCGGTCTGTTCATGAGGAATAGATGAAAGCATATTGACCATTTGTGAAACCTTCGGGGGGTGAAGGGGGAAACAACCCATGAGGGAAGAAGCCTTTAGTAGACTAGTACCAATACTACGTAAGAGTCAGGTACACCACCCACTAAGGGTATAGAGCTGCTAGGTAACAGAGAGTAATCTGGGGTGCAAAAGGATAGTTGGTCTACTGTGACTATCTTTCCATCGAAGGGAAAGAGGATGATATGGAAGACCGAAGACACAACGTCCTTCATGGCATAAGTCCAAGTGTGGACCAAAAGTAGATTATAGTCGAGTTTATGATCCACGACTTTAATATCTACTGTTATTGTTTTCCCACTCAAGGTGATGGGATAGCTAGATAGGTAACCTTTTGGGATGAAAGCGTGGTCGTCGAAAGCTTTCAAGGAGTTCGATGGCAGGGTTAGGGTTGGAGAACCCAGGGTGAGCCAACATGAAACCGACATGACGTAGGTAGAAGCACCTTCGTCGATTACAGTTCTGTGTATACCTTTACCTTTCCAAGTTATATGCACCTGGAATGCAAGCTAGTGAGAAAAGGGAGGTTTACACTTGTCCATGTCGAAAATAGAAAGCATGGAATCCTTTGGTTCGATACCACCAATAGCTGAAAGCAAAGCTTTTCGTTGTGTTGGGCATGTTTGTAATACTTCAAGCACCGACATAGCCAACGACGCTTGCGTCAAATCTTCTACAATGTTGTAGTGTTGGGCAACACATGCAGATGTATTATGCGTGTTGTGTCGAAGTGCCCCTTTTGGGGGTCGAATTACAAGATCCTCAACTGGCCTTTTGATATGCAAATCATTGGGCAGTAGTGGGTTTTGACCTGAGGATGTTTCTGCTGTAGGAGTGACAGGAGCTCCATAAGATTTGGCTCTCGTCGTGGGTTCTACCATTTCAAATGTGTAAATGGTATAAGATCCTTCACCAGCCGAAGGATGTTGTGAACCATCGTTGCCCACTTGTGGGGGTTGTAGTTGGTTTGCAATAAGATTTTGCTGCTACTGAGTGGGAAAAGGATTCCTAAGGACAGCGGGTGTCTTATCAGTATCCCTTTTGGCAAGGTATTCTATGCATTCGTGAAGCCGCGGACAATGCCAAGTCATGTGGTCTTCAGCACAGAGTTTGCATGGATATCTGGTGGGTTTATCCTTTTCCTCATCAGTAGGCGCAGTGGCCTTCTGTTTTGGGTTAGGCTACTTGGGTGACTACTCTTCAGAAGGAGTGGTCTTTTTCTTATTCTTCTTGTTCTTGCCACTAGATTTTTGCATAGACTGCACAGAATTTATCACAGTGGCAAGAAGAGTGGTCCTATTGGTAGAGGGGTCCACTACCAACTTGGCAATGGAACCATTGAGTTGTTTTACAACGGCCTTAGAGGTTGCATCGATAATCCTGTCAGCGTGCACTCCGGGTGCTGAGTGGCGAAAGCATTGGGATTACTAGGAGCATCAGGGATTATGTTGTAAAGAGTGCTAGACTATGAATATATCAGATCTAAGTGCTGGGCACGACATATGGATTGGTCTTCTGTGACTGCACCGCCTAGAGCGACATCTCTAGCGATTTGTGGGAGTAAGGACTTACAGAACTAGTCCGTTAAGAGAAATTCTGGGATGGGAGCTTTGACTAACCTCTGCCTCCATCTCCATTCATGAATATGATTGGAGATGTGGGTGGTGGTATCCTGACGAAATGAATTGAGGAGCTCTGTCCCAATCTCATAGCGGATAGGTAACTGGAAGTGCTTTAGGAATTCCATCGCTAAAGCATCAAAGGTGTTCACTGACATGTGTGGTAACTCAATATACCATTTCGCTGCGTTGCCAGTGAGGGTGCACGGAAAAAGACGTAACCAGACACGATCATCCACCATAGAGTTTGAAACACACTAGAGATGGTAGGTGGTGATATGGGTGCCTAGATCCTCCCCTTGTTTTCCATCGAACTTTGGGATGTCCATTGGTATCTTATGCAAGATCGGCGGCCATTGTAAGTTGTGATAGATGGGGTCATTTGTCATCTTGTATAAGTCGAGTATATCCAACATTGCCAAGAAAGGCAGAGAGTTAGGTGCCCCCAACTCGGACCATGGTGATGACGGATGACTTGAGGAGCTTTTCACTCCTCCCATCGTTTGGTTCCCCATAGTGTACATGGGTTGCGTGGTGTAGTAGTTTCTTTGATGTATGGTGTTGTAGAGTGGATTTCCATGAGGATTTTGATACTGAGGTATGAAATTACCCCCAGTATAAGCGATGCCCCCTTGACTCATTTGAGTATGTGAGTAGAGTGCCCCCATGGACTGGTTGGGAACCCCTTGTGGATTCCCGCTCGACATAGAACTAACCATTTGGCCTTGATTGATAGAGGGAACACTCATGTCAATTAGCAACTGACCATGCATGCTTAAGAATGGAGGGGGAACTGTTATGTTCCCCACCGACATGTGCATATTGGGAACCCCCCTAGGTATATGAATCTGGGGGTTTGAACTGTACATTAGCGGCTGACCATATTGTTGGTAAATGGGAACCGCGCCCATAGTGCCACATTGAGTGTTATAGGGAGCATTTTATGTGGTAGTTGTTGAAGGTATGCAGTTGGGCACCATAGGGGTGGAACCTGGCATCTGCTGAGTTCCACTCACAGAGGGTGTCATGTGAGTGGTCGTACCTAGGACAAATGGGATAGCGGAATTTTCCATTACTGGTGTTGTGATGACTGTCGACTAGGTAAGTTGTAAAGGACCAAAAGTGTCCCTAAAGTTCCACAACCCATGAGTCGTTGACTGGATAGATGAAAATGTTCCACCTACTGAATCAGGAAGTACAAGTACCGTAGGAACGAAGATAGGTTCCAACGGATTCGTGAGCGAAGTGTTAAAGGGAGGAAGAAATCCTTCCATAAAGAAATCCTCCTGCAAACTTGAATCGTCAGTTGTCCACACAGATCTCGTGTGAGATCTAGGAGACTGATCCCTCGAAGATGAGGAATCTGGTTCAGTGGAACTCGGCGGATCTTCCACAATGAGTGGAGGAAGTCCTAACAATCGTCTGGAGTGACAATGAGGGCCAAATGTAGCCACGGTGACCATTAATTTTAATCAATAAATTTTATCATCATATTCTTTAAAGTCTCAAAATGATAGCACTCAAGTACCTAAAAATATATATAAAAAATACACTAAATGGATCAATCAACAAACAAAGGGAAATTACGTCGTTTGATCAGCACCAATCACCGGAGATGAAACCTAGTATCTCAATGAATAACAGAGAAGGATGGCCAGATGTACTGTTATGGTTACTCTACAGCTTCACCCAAACCTCAGATTAAGGGGCCAAGTACTCTCGTGAAGATGAGCACCCTCCCAAAAACTGAAGATAGAGTAGATCTGTCCATGTTAGGTACATGACAGCCCGTCCCAGTCACCTTGTGTAAGTCCCTATAAGTGTGGACACTAGAGATACCTTAGATCACAGACATTACCGGGGGGACATAGTCATAGATAGCACATTGTGTGGGCAGGATACCTGAGTCCCCGACTCAGTTCCAAAATCCCTGAAGGGACCCCAATACACAAAATTCCCAAAGGATTTGTAAGAGAAGGCGAGCTACTTTCAATTAGAGTCTGATGTTGTCTCATATTTCGATCCATTTCTAGTGGAGTCCCAATAAAATGAGTGCAGAAGGAATTTTTCGCTCGTTAATGACACTAGTTTTGGTTTCAACCTTGGGCAGTTCACTCACATGCTTATCCCAAGATCCTAGCCTAGCTAATGTTGGTTTGCTCAAAAGAGTAACTGATTGATTTTAGTGTAAATTTTATGTGTACTTGATTATTTGTCTTCGGTAGGGGTGTGGACATATGGAATATGGTGAGACTCTTGACTCAATAAATCATGCAAAAAAAATGCTCTGAAAAAAAATTTCAATTTGATGCATACAATCTATATTCTACATATTCATATTTTTCACATATTCGTAGTTTCGTTTGTGCATCTATAGTCTTTCAACACATGCATAACCAAAAGATTCTTTTCCAATATTTCCTAACAACTACTGAAAACCAAAATGAAGCAACTTTCAACTAGTTAAACAAAAGGATGAATACAAATTATCAGTCTTTCTTTCAAAAAAATGTTTTTTAGAGAGAAAAACCAAAACTTTTTCCTAAAAAAAAATTTCTAGGACACCAATTTTGCTGACATAATACAATTATAGATCTTATTTCAGCCCATGAGAAGATTTTCCATCCCTTTTGGTCCACAGATACTACTGGAAATCAAGGAAATGGGAGACTAACACTCTGTAACAGTGGCTACAGAGAGTTAGTAGGCCCACTAACGCTCCCTGGACACAGGCACAGTGCTTTATAAAGCTCTGTGTAGCCTGGTAACCTGCGTTAGTGTGGGAAATCAGTCAAACAGAGGGCTTTCAAGATCAGTTTCTGAGATGAATGTATACTAGTAGGATGCAGCAAGATATTTGGTGGATCAGAAAAGGATTGCAGAAGAGTAGGGAGCTCTTAGAAGGAAGAGAGAACCGAGAAGAGTCTGGGTAAACCAGGAACTAGATGTATAGTCCCTAGCGGAGTCGCCAATTCTGCGATGGGGTAAAATGCATGGTGTATGGATAATGAAAACTACCCTCAAAGGCCTTCCCGGGACCTTTGACAGACTGTAAGATTATCTGTAGAAGCTACCAAGTTATACACATGTTCATCTATCAATATCAATTAATAAGGTACGGAAAGAGGATTACCTCAAGTCTCCTTCTAGATTTGTTTGGAGATCGCAATGCAACCAAGAGGAACTCCCTCAAAGCTAGCTCCAAATCAATTCCTGCACAAAGGAAAGGAAAACACAATCACTGCATACAACCTAAAAACCGATATATGAATACACAATGAACATATATTAGCATACAACTAAACTACTCATCTAAACAAGTATCGAAATGAACAACTCAATGAACAATGTTACCGACACTATGGAGTAGGGAACACAACTGCAGTTTTGTATTAATAACGAAAGAGTGATTACAACCATCTATTGTATCAGTCTTCCTTTGCCCCTTCCACTTCTCTCTCTCTCTCTCTTCTAGCTCACTTCTTCAGATTTGAGTCAATGCTCAACAACTTAGTAGGCTATCCTTTCAAATGCTCTGACCCCTTTCACAATGACCCTCTCACTACTTATGTAGCAATCAAGTTAGGGTTTCCAAGCTCCTCATAGATTTCATTAGGGAAAAAGCAATGAACTTGCCTTGTTTTCCAACTCTTTCCCATTTGCCTTCTCTTTCAGATTGGAATTTCCCCAAATAGTTTGATTTTTTGGAGTTTCCTTTCTTTTCTTGAGCAATTTTATGGATAAATATCTAGATATTTGTGAGCAAATTCATTGGTTTGACCCACTGAACTTCCCTTAGTTTCACTAACGCTACCCCTGGTCTAATAACTTGAGTTAGTAGGGTCACTAACGCACCCTTAGGCTTGGTAACAAGCTTTATAAAGCATGTTTTTAGTGTGCAACCAATGTTAGTGTGGAGTCAAGGCTTGCAATTGTGGTCTTTGCTTCAGTCATGCTGTCTTTCACCTCTGAGTTGATGAGGAGGTCATTTTGTTGTATAACAATGGGTGCGTGGTGAAAGTGTGGAATCCACAGCAGATGAAGCAATCCATCCTTCTCCACACCGCGCAGCCATTTTTGCAGCTCTAATGTTGTGACTGGACCCTCTGTGCTCTGCTTCATGAGGCTCTCCATCTCTAAGTGTGGCAACTTCTCGCTTTCTACGAGGTCCCAATCTTCAAACTTCATTATGGGCACACAGCCCAGGTGTGAACCCTCAAACACAATTCCATTAGGGAGGAGCGACATCTAGAGTGTGCTCTTGGTGGCATACAGATCCTTTGGTATCTTGGTTTTCCCTTTTCATGGAGGGATGTACTCAGGTAGTTTCACTGCAGAGCGCACCAGTTGGATATTCTCTTACATGTCCTCTGCTTCCTCTATCTCATCGATGAGAGCCTGTATGTCCTCCTCATCGTCATCTGTCTCATTGGTGACAGCCTTTCCCTTTTCTTCCATTCAGAGCTTACCAAACCACGGATTCCTCGGGGACATGCGGACTGGTCCTGCTACCTACTTATCTTTCTCGGGCCTCAGCATCTGAGGTGATTTTGGGATTTTCGGCATGACCCCAGTATCTTTGGGAACATCATGTATCATGGGGTTCTACGTGGCCTCGTCGGTGGTTCCTTCTATAAAGCCCAAACCTCTCCTGGTAGCCACCATCTTGTTTGAACTATCTATGGTCATTCGCGAACTTCGGGGCTCGAATATCGCTCGACATGCAACACTTTGTGCTCTAATCAACTACTCAAATCTCAAGTGAACAAGTGTTGTCTCATGGCTAGCCCCTAGAGTTTTATAGCACCTTTTGAATTCAAACTTGACCATTCCCCACAATTCTAGGCCATCAATGCTTTCTTGGCAGAAAATTGTCCCAAATCTTGCCCTTAATTCACGTCTTAAATGCCCACCGCCCACTCCCTTTTGCCTTAAATCGGACATCCCATCATGAATAGTGACACCAACAACCACTTCCTAGCCTACCCGCGTGGCAGCATAGCCCACCGTGCATGGGCACGAACCTTGTGACATGTTGATTCTATGCATACCTCCCTTATCGCGCAGCTCCCAAAAAGATTTTTTTATAGTCCCGCGCTCTCTTTCAACTGCTTGGAGCACTAAGACTGTGCTCCCTACGACTAGTCAGGTGATTGCACCACCTGTGCAAGACTTCAACTGGCCTTCCAGTATAGTCTGCAGAAATTGCTTAATTGCCTTCGTGATAGCTAGTGCCACGCATTCTACTATATGTAGTGCACTCCCCTGGTTACTGCGTTTGGTGAGGTGCAGTCGTAGCCATGGCAGCAGAGTCATAAATTCTCAACGACAATCTTCGAATCGAGTGGTATGATCATCCACACCTTGTTTTGTCATCTTTGGTTTATTAATGAGACATGCTTAATTGATCTCGATTTCCAGCCACTTGATCTCAGCCTCCATCATAATGCTTTTGTTATGAAACCAGCTCAAGAAATGAAAGAAAAGATAGATCAATGCCTTAGAATTCGGCCTCTTCGAGGGGGAAACCTCCTTTACATTACATAAATGAACAATTCTTATACAAATGACAAAACCTCCTTTCTATATATAGGAGTCTAAGGAGTCACAATATAATCCAGCCAACCTAACAATAATAATATAAAGCCACAAAAATAACAATAGAGGGATTCTATGGGGCACAAAAATAACAACATGGGGGTAATAGGGGCACAACAATATAAATAAGGGGTATAACTACAATAGTAATGGGGTAATCACTAGTATTATAGGGACCCAACATGCCCCTCTCCTTCAAAAAAGTGTTGTCCTCAACGCTTGAGTAGTTCTGGATACTTCTGCAGAAAATTCTCATCCTCCCATGTGGAATCTTCAGCGGATACGTTCTTCCACTTGATAAGATACTCTGAAATTGATTGATTTCGTAGCTGTCGAGTTCTTGTTTTTGTGACTGCTTCCGGTTCCAATATAATTTTTCCTTCCTCGTCAAGTTCTGGCAATATTGTTTGAACTGGGAGCTTGTCGCCTATAACCTTCTTTAAACATGAAACATGGAAAACTGGGTGCAATCGAGAAGCTGCAGGAAGCTCCAATTTGTATGCCATAGTACCAATCTTTTGCAACACCTTGTACAGACCATGATACTTTGGTGATAATTTATTATCCTTCTTAGCTTGCTTTAGGGACATTTGCTTATATGGTTGTAGCCGTAGGAATACCCAATCACCTACACCAAAACTTCTTTCACTGTGATGTTGATCTGCCTGTTGTTTCATTCTATTTTGTGCCAACACAAGGTTATCCTTTAAGAGTTGGAGGACTTGTTGTTGATGTTCGATGTGATGTTCCACTGCCTGAACCTTAGAATTTTCTCTTAAATATGATGTGATGGATGGTGGTTGATACCAATAAAGTGCGATAAATGGGGTCATTTTTGTTGCTGTATGGAAGGAAGTGTTATACCACCATTCAGCCAGAGGCAACCATTTGACCCACTGTGTCTGTTTATCAGAAACAAAGAAATGAAGATATCCTTTCAAACATTTGTTTACTATCTCAGTTTTTCCATCAGATTGAGGATGATAAGATGAGCTATGAGCTAACTGAGTACCAAGACAAGAAAATAATTTTGTCCAAAAATTTCCAGTGAAAATGGGATCTCTGTCACTTACAATAATCTTTGGGTTTCCATGTAGCTTTTGAATTGTTTCCATAAATGCAGTAGAAACTGTACTGGCTTTAAATGGATGTGATAATGCACAAAAGTGTGCATACTTGGTAAGTCTGTCAACTACCACCATGATTACACTCTTTCCCTCAGACTTGGGTGAACCTGTGATAAAATCCATTGAAGCTCCTCCCAACGTTGGCTTGGAATGGATAAAGGTTGTAATAGACCCGGTGTCTTAATTGTTTCAACTTTATTTTGTTGGCAAACCAAACATTCCGCCACAAACTTTTGAATATCTGATTTAAGGCCATCCCAAAAAAATTCCTTCTTAAGCCTATGGTAAGTTTTTAAAAATCCTGAGTGCCCTCCTAAGGGAGAAGTGTGAAATTCCATAAGAATCTTTTGTTTTAGCTAGGAATTCTTACAGAGGTATAAGGGATCTTTGTACCATAATGAATCATTTTTCTAGCTAAATGTATCAGATGTACTGGAATCTTGTTGTAGCTTTCGAATAAGTGGCCACACTTATTCATCATTCTTCCATTCCTCCCTTTCTTCGTTTATCCAATCTGGTTGGATAATAGAAATGGCACACAACAATGCTTCCACATCCTCATCCTTTCTTGAGAGTGCATCTGCCACCACATTTTTCTTCCCTTTTTTGTAGATGATTTCAAAGTCATAACCCAACATCTTTGTGACCCACTTTTGTTTCTCTTCAGAGGATAATCTTTGTTCTAAAAAGTATTTAAGGCTATCATGATCCGTTTTTACCTTGAAGTGTCTTCCCATTAGGTAGGGTCGCCATTTCTTAAGTGCATGGAGTATTGCCAACATTTCCTTCTCATAAATAGCTTTGCTTAAAAACTTTCCCTTGATTGGACGACTTTCAAAAGAAACGGGTCTTTCATCTTGCATTAGAACAGCACCAATTCCATTTCCTGAAGCATCACATTCCACAATAAAGGTTTTTGTGAAGTCCGGTGTAGCTAAGACTGGTGCTTGGCACATTGCCACTTTAAGATGTTCAAAGGCCTTTGTTGCTTCCGGAGTCCATGAAAATGCATCTTTCTTCAATAATGTTGTTAGAGGTGCTGCTATTCTCCCATAATTCTTAACAAATTTGCAATAATACCCTGTCAACCCAAGAAATCCTCGCAGATGCTTTATGGATGTGGGGATTTTCCATTCCTTAATGGCTTTAATTTTACTAGGGTCTACCTTAACTCCTTCATGAGATACAATATGACCCAAATATTCCACCTCCTAGACTCCAAAGAAACATTTGGATCTTTTTGCATATAATTGTTTCTCCTCCAATAGTTGTAGCACCTTGTCAACATGTTCAACATGATCCTTCCAAGACTTGCTGTAGATTAGTATATCATCAAAAAATACTAACACAAATTTTCTAAGGAATGGTTTGAAAATTGAATTCATCAAACCTTGAAATTTTGAAGGTGCATTGGTAAGGCCAAAAGGCATGGCCAAAAATTCATAATGACCCTCATGAGTTCTAAATGCCGTTTTCGGAATGTCTTCAATCTTCATTATGATTTGATGATATCCTGAACGAAGATCCAACTGGGTGAAGTAAATTGATCCATGCAATTCTTCCAGTAATTCATCAATGACAGGAATGGGGAACTTATCTTTAATAGTGAGCTTGTTGAGCTCCCTATAATCTGGACACATGCACCATGATCCATCCTTCTTGTGCACCAATACTACTGGAGCAGAGAAAGAACTTTGACTTGGTTGAATTATACCAACCTCTAACATTTCTGCAACCATACGTTCAATTTCACGTTTTTGGACATAGGGATATCTATATGGCCTGATGTTTGGAGGAACACTTCCTGGAATCAGATGAATAGCATGATCATGATCACGCATAGGTGGGAGACCCTTGGGAGTCTCAAATACCTTGGAATGATTGTCCAGGACTTTTTGGAGATCTGGAGAAATAGATGATTCCAATGTGGAAACATCTAGCGAGCATAATTGTGCAATTACACCTCTTTTCTCCTTTTTTAGAAGCTTTGTCATACCATGAGAGCTGATTAACTTTCCCGGTTTCCCTACAATACCCCTTAATTCAACTTCCTTTCCTTTCATAGAAAATTTGATGAAAGGTTCTTGAAAATTAAAAGTTATTGTACCCAAGGATTGTAGCCATTGGACTCCTAGTACAACATCAGCACCTCCCATTGGAATGGAAAGCATTGGGCTAGTCAATACATATTCTCCCATGGATAGCTTGATATTATGGCACCTTCCAGAGCAATCTATTGTTCCTCCATTTGCAATCATCACTTGACACTCTGGTGCTGGATATAGGAAGCAATTCCATTCTTTTGCTACCCTACAATGAATAAAATTGTGGGTGCTTCCTAAATCAATCAACACTATTACCTTTTTCTTCTTGATTTGTCCTTCTATCTTGATGGTTTGAGGAGTGGTAATTCCCGCCAATGCATTACAAGATATGGTCAGAGTTATTTTTTCTTCATCTAGGCTTTGTTCCTGGAGTATATCTTCTTCTTTTGACCTTTCTTGCTCCTTTTCTTCTTCCTCTTCATAATCTATGTAGAATAATTTCTTCTCAGCACACTTATGACCTTTAGTGTATTTGCTATCACAACTGTAACAAAGCCCTTTTGCTCTTTTTTCTTCCAATTTTTGTGGTGTCAACCTTATATGTTGTGGAAGACTAGGGGCAACAACACTTCCATCTTTATAGTTGTGAGTGGTATGCTTCCTGGTTGCCATAATTTTGCTTTCCATTTTTCTTGCTAACCTGAATGCCTTCTCTAATGAATCAGGTTCCCAAAGGCGAACATCATGTTGGATATTATCCTTTAAAGACCCTATGAACACATCAATCCTATGCTCCTCTGGAATATCTTTTACCCTTATGTTCAATTTTTGGAACTCCTCAATGTGCTCCATTACTGAACCCTTTTGTTTGAGACTTATCAATTGGCTAAAAAAAGTGTTGCTTTTTGTATCTTCATAATGTGCTATCAGTTCTTCCGTAAAAATTGCCCAAGTGATAAATTTTTTACGAGAGCAAAGTCATTGATACCATACAAACTGATTTGGTTCCAAATATACAGTTTCCATATGTACCTTTTGTGTGTTTTGCACATTATTGAGATCGAAGAACTGCTCCATCTGTAATATCCATGTGGCGGGATCCTTGCCATCAAACTTCCTCATATCGATTTTTGGAATATGGTGGGTCTTCGATCCAACATTAGAGTCTATGGAATCATGATTAACATTACTTTTGTTCACATCAAGAGTTTCCTTTACAACCTTTTCACCATTAGTATGTATTTCTTGAAGAAAATTTGTCAAATCTGCCATGTCTGTCTTCAAATCTGTCTTCAAATCTACCATGTCTCTCTTCAAATCTGTCTTCGAATCATCCATCTTAGCTTCCATGCCCTTTATCCTAGATTCCACGCCATTTATCTTAGATTCCACGCCATTTATCTTAGCTTCTGTTAGCTTTTGTGAGCGTGACATTTGTTGCACTTGTTCTTGTAATTTTGATATATCATGTAGCATTTCTTCCTCTTCTTCATGAGTCATGCTAGAGCTTTCAGGTTCCTTACTAGGTGTTTTCATTTTCTTTCCTCGGGGCATCAGTTACTGATAATAATTATTTACTATGCCCTTTGAATTCCTTCAAACCCAGCTTACACAAAAATTTAAAAAAAAACTACACACCTTTTTTCACTTTGTAGAAGCCTGATATTGAATCTGATGTATCTTTGTAATTCCACATCCTCCAATTCTGAAATTGTGACCTATAGTAGCCTTCTGTGTCCTATTTCCAATGCCACAAGTCTGACCCAATTTGGATTCTCCAAGGAAGCGTTATGCGAAATCTCCCACAGTGACTTGATTATAGACTAGTTCCGTAGAGCTAACTTGTACAACGTGCCACGAGTCACTGTTTCGACCTATGGATCTGAAAAATGCATATAATAAACCACAGTCTGTCCTCTTTCTATACCTTCTGATGAAATTTCAATTCGATCCCCAGAGAGAAAGTTATGACGATTTTCCCCAGGTCACCTGTTTTGAATGTAATTCAGGAGTCTGCAAAAAGACCAACTTCCTCAAATCATATCTCCGAAAATATAGAGCAAAAAGCTCTGAAATTCGGACCCAAGGTTCAGCGCAATTTCTTATCAAATGGGGTTTTTTTTCGACTTCTGAAACGTCACAGAAAAAAAGTTATAGCGAAAATGCCACGATGACCTGTTTGGAGCAACGAAACCCTTGAATCCAAAGCTCTGATACCAAATGTTATGAAACCAGCTCAAGAAAAGATAGAAAGGATAGATCAATGCCTTAGAATTCAGCCTCTTCGAGGGGGCAACCTCCTTTACATTACATAAATAAATAATTCTTATACAAACGACAAAACCTCCTTTCTATATATAGGAGTCTAAGGAGTCACAATATAATCCAGCCGACCTAACAATAATAATATAAAGCCACAAAAATAACAATAGAGGGATTCTATGGGGCACAAAAATAACAACATGGGGGTAATAGGGGCACCACAATATAAATAAGGGGTATAACTACAATATTAATGGGGTAATCACTAGTATTATAGGGACGCAACAACTTTTCTTCCTCAATTATACCAGGTCTTTTTCAAGTTCGTGAAGTCGAAGGTTCCCTCGCCGAATGGCTTCCTGAATCTTTATGTGTTCAACCTCTCATAGCTGTGTGATTTCTTCGTCCTGGTCTTTGCGTAATGTCACAACTGCGGGAGCCCTTACGGGTGGACTCCTCTTTGCATTCTCTTCAGAAATTACAGTCTCTACTCTGTTTCGCACCTTTGGAATTGTTTCTGTGGTCAAGGTTTTACACATGGTCCTATAGGCCCATCGAACCACTGGTACATGCAGGTCCCAATCACTGTGTCTCTCTTGGTGAACCCTTTTCAGTACTTCGCATGCCCTATCAAATGCCTCTCTGTGGATAATTGGTAGCATGCATCGTCTTTCCTGCTGTTGCAGTTTGTTCTGATTCTCTATTCTGGGAGTGGTGTGTGCTTGTGTGGGTTGTACAGCATATGTCCATACCCATCGGTAAAGGTGGGCATGCAAGTTGTTTCGCCCCTACTGATTGGCTCTCATTCTGAGCTGGGGTTTTCCAAAGCATAGGCGCATCATCCTTCTGCATCCACGCCAGTCCTCAAAACTTCCTTGATGCATGCCCCACCATCGTGCGGGCATTGTGCGCAATGCCCACTTCAGTGCATCGAACCACTGCTATTCTAGTACTACGCTTTCAAATTTTCTCAGGAATTCATCCACCACTGTCAACCCATCATATGTTGGTAGATCCATTGCCTCTGTTGTCATGCAACGCAGTGATCTAACCATCATGTTGCAATTAAGCATTTTTACTTCGTGCAGTCAATTCTGCCATCGCTCTATTTCTTCATCTGAATCTAAAGTGTGGGAGCTTTCGCACTTCGACAAAATCCTTCCATCTATAGTCAGATTCACCCAATCCTCTTCTCATGCAGTTATCTTGTAAATATAATCGAGATCGTCATCACTATCATTGTCGTGCACCGGTTTAGTGTATCACGCTCCTTCGGCTGGATCTACTGGTACTACTACATGTAGTGGCTTTTTCTCAAAGATCATTTTGTGCTTCTTTAGATTTATGTCTCCATTCATATCGGTGGCCCAGTCTATTCCTAGTAGTGGAGGATAGGGATTACTATCATCGACAATTTCTATCACTTCAAAATCTGCTTGCGCGCTCGCACCTTCAATATCTACTGTTATCCCTTGCAATCTTCCCATGGGAAAGATCTTCTGTTGGTTCACCATTCGTAACTGAATAGGATACTATTATAGCACGGGTCTGCCCATGCGTTCCCATGTTTGTTTTGACAGTACATTCGCATCTGATTTGAGATCGAGGATTACCTGATCCATTTCATATTTTTCAATTTGTGCAGTCAACCTCATTTCCCTTCCTGTGTGCAATGCATGCTTTCTAAGTTTCTGGACAATGCCGCAGCTCTCCTAACCCCGCACACCTAGTGATAAGTTCCTATAGTCCTTTTACTACCTTGCTGTTGTGTAGCATTTTAATGCATGTCTCTAGAAATGTAGTGAGCATTGAAGGATCCATCCCTGGTTCTAGTTGATCCTTACTACCTAAAGTGGAGGCCTCCGTGAAGCTCTTCTTAGCTTCCATGAATGTCTCCTTCGTGCATTCTAAATCAAATTCAGGTTCCTTAGTAGGAGCCTTGCGAACCCACACACTTTCTTCTAATTGTTTCCCTTTATCATCGCCAATGGTCACACTGCTCCTGAGCATCATGTTTACATTCGGGTCTTCTTCGCGTGGTTCAGACCTCATCATCTACAAATTCTAAGTCAGAGGGGGCTGAAGTACCCCTTTTTCACGTAGTCTCGCTATAAGTGTAGGGTAGTCTTCTTCCTCATGATCAAACTGAGTACAGTACAAACATGATGTTCTAGTCGGGTTTGTACAATCACGGGCATAGTTCCCTAGCCCTCCGCAATTATAACAAATTAATTGTAAGCGACCCCTTCCTGGTCCCATTCCACCTCAACCTCGACCGCGCCCCTGAAATCCAGCATGCACCATTCCTACATTTGGGTCAAGGGCTCATGTTTCTTCCCTCACACTGTAGGAAGGAGTCTGATCCATCATTAGTTCATAGCTTCTACAGGTGCATTCATCATGGCCTACCGACCTGTAAAAATTACAAAACAATTGTTGGGACGTTTGCGTATACTTCTGCAATAGATGACAATTATCCGTAGTGTGTTTTCCTCCTATCTGACAGATCATGCACCATAATGCAGGCGCTGCACTTGGTCCTGCCTACACCTCAAGTCTTAACAGAATCAACCCTCTTCTTGCCAAATAATTCGCAAACAGCGGACAATGGTCCTTGTCATGCCCCTAGCCTTTGCATTTTATGCATCATACCTCCTCGCACGCCTATGGCCGAGGTGTTCTATCTTATTTCAAACTCTACATCTCTAGACAAAGATTTTGTAGTTGTGCATGGATTTGTTGGACTCCCAGACCAGGGTCTTGTATAGGGGTCTCATGCAATCTCATCGCCATCTCCAAAGCTTCAACTTGGGTGGAAAGTTTTTGCTGTGACAGTGCCATCCTTAAGTGCGGTGTTAGTGATACTACAAACCATGCACGGTGTTGTCCATCCATCAACGTCATGTTGGCTTCGTGAATCATACCCTTCATTCCTTAGTCTAGATCATAGGGGGTCTCACCTGGGAGCATTGTGATCTCCTTAAATCCGATGATTGATTGTGTTTTTGACTTTGGCCTGCTAAATTCTCTATTCAACGTGATTTGGATTTCTGCGATTCCTGCGTTTGGATGGTTATTAGAATTCTTAATGTACCATGTTAATGTGCGATCCTGCAACGTGCTCACTAACATAGCCTTCTTGATATTGTTATCCATAACTCCTTGTGCTTCCTGTATTGCTCTTACCATGAACCAGAATTGGTCCGAATCTTCATTCCCCACTCTTCTAAATACCAATAGTTTGATCGCACTCGGCATACTAAACTTGGTGGTGGTGGAGGTGGGGTGGGTGGAGATGGAGGTGAGGAGGGTGAGACGGGTGGCGGTGTAGGTGGAGGTGGTAAACACAGAATGTGCTGCTTTATCAGACTAACCATGCTTCTTGGAGAAACTTTCGCAAGATCTTCCTCGCTTTCCCACGAGGGGGAAATTAAGGGACTGGTTTCCAATTCTTCACTACTTCCACTTCTATAGATCTTCCCACTTCGCGTAGTCCCAAACATTAATTTATTTGCATAACTTGCTTTTCAAACAATAGCATCCTAATCCAAGTGTTCAAAGATTTAATATACTTACCTCGCGATCCCTTGAGGAAACAGCACTCCACCTAACTATAGCTAACGGTCATGTCTACTGCGAACTCAATGATAAATCCTCCTATAATTGATCGAGCCAATGGTCCACAGCTCGTGTGATATTATCTCCTGGTGCTTCTAACCTACGCACTAATTCCAGGGTCCACACGATTGGTTTGTCGAGCCTACACCTTCCCTGACTGTCTGCTAGCTTCACGATCCACTCATATAGCTCAGAAGGAAAGGATGAAAAGAAAATTTCGTGGATTTCTATATACAAGTAGCGCTCCAACCACTGTTCCTTAGATACTCGTGGATTTCTATTTTCGAGCGCCGCGAACTCATGAATCTCCTTGTCCAACCACTCTTCAATTTCTTTCTTTATGGGATTCCAGTGGCACGACATCAGACATCCCTTATGCAGATCCCGATCCCGGCAATGGAACCATATGTTGGCTTGTATGGGCCTGACCCAGGTTCAGAGGTGATTTAGCCAAGCAAATCCAGGTACAACTCACCCTTTTAGCAACAATCTGTTGAGCGCGGACTAAGGTCTCACCCGATGTAGTATGGGAGGGTGCTAGAACCAGATTTCCACACCCTAGGGATGTCTGATGAGCATCTAGTGGTCCGCAGTTTGACCCTACACGAACGTTGTTATGCACACCTATTAGTCCCTCGCAACCTGTGATGCTGCCTCCACATAGCCTTACTCAGGGCATAATCCATAATATACCCAAGTTTCTTACTATTTAACCTATTATTAATCGATTACTTAACATATTTGTGTAAGACTAGTGATAATTAACAGTATATCCAACAATCATATAAGTGCGTGTGATAAACAAAACAGTATAAATGTAAAGAAGGCAATATACAAGCAGATGCACAGAAATTGGAATCAACTTCTCTTTATTATTATTCATTCAAGATTACAGACTTAACACCACCCTGCACACTCAGTGCAGCAGTCCACGCACTCAACTGCGGACTCTACTATGCCTATGGACACTCAGATGCAAAGCCTATTCCCATTACTATGACCCAATACACTTAGACTCTTACTTTCTGCTCTATCTTCACTACTCAGCATCTTCTCTCCTTTTACAACTTATAGCCTTGCTCTACTTATACAATCCCATGGTCCGTAGACCATGGGTAGGCCAACATGACATTACATTACTTTACAATACTTAGGGCGGACAACCCTATGACTCAACCTATACCTCACGCTCCACGCCCAAAATTCGCAGAGTCTTACAATACATTTGACCAAAACTTGGGCTTTGAGCCCCAAAACATGTTGTGGGGGGATTCCATGCCCAACATTCATGCAGGGAAGAGGGCGCTTTAGAATAAAATTCCACAGGTTGATCCAGTATAGGAATCCCCCCTTCAAGATGTGGAATCTGATTATCAAATTATTGAAATGATTTTTCATGTGTGAATCTATCCAAGCAATAAAGTTGTTGCTCAACAACAAAATTTTTATTAACTTCATCATAGAGATGGTATGCTTTGGCGGTGTTTGAATACCCCAGGAATATACAATTACGACTCCTTGCACCAATTTTGTTTCTATGTAGCTTTGGTATCAAGGCATAATAGGTGAAACCAAAGACCCTGAGATGATTTACCAAGGGTGTTACACAGTAATTTGTCACTGTCTCTCTGTCAGTCTCCCTACTGTGTCATGAATTCAAATTAATCATGCTCATGCTCTCTAATGTTGCCAAATGACCCACTTTGCCAAAGTTTTTTCCATCATCGCGACTGTTATTAAAATAACCATGCTGACTCGCGCCTCATAATACAACGAATGCGCTGCCAGCGCGGAAGCACACATGTTTCCCGCGCTAGTCGAATTTCATGAACCAACGCATCTTCTATTCATATTGGGTCGCGCTGACATAAGCTTCCCTGTTATTCAGATGCGATGTCAGCGCTCCAGTTTAGTTATACACCCACGCTGATCCTGTTTGGGCGAGTTTGTTCTAACAGCCGGCCTTCCAGATGACTCCAGACCTGGTTGTTGGCCTTGTAAATATCGCCCTCCCTTCTCTGGCATGTCTGTTTCGTCATTTGAGCCACCTTCCTTGGAGATAAGCTCATCCTCCCACCATTCATGGAGACTCCTTCTCCTATTTAAGCCTCTATCATTGCTATGAACAACTAGTTTTTGATAGTTTGGAGAGTTTTGGATAGAGTGGAATTGATAGTGCTTAGAGTGCTGCTGCTAGTAGGTAGTTGGTGTGACAAGTGTGGGATTGCTAAATAGCTTAAGGAAGGTTGTGAAGTGTTGCTTGTGTGAGAGAGAGTTCTTGTCTTGCGAGATCTACCTCTAAGGGTGAATGCTTAAGAGACTTGCTGGCTGGACCCTCTTGAGAAGGATTCGACGTCAAAACTTTGGTTGTACTCTTCCCTGTTATTGATTAATAATAGATTACTACTATTATGGTTCCACTCTCATTTGTCTTTGTAATGGTTAATGTGAGTTATGTCCTTTCTGACTGATGTATAATTTCTTTTATTAGATTTCACGCTTGTGTTTGTGTTTCTCTTCGTGTGTGCAGGTATCTATTCACGGGGATCGTGGAGGATCGTGATCGGCCAAAGCGAAG
This sequence comes from Pinus tabuliformis, assembly GCA_031772625.1. Classification (NCBI taxonomy): domain Eukaryota; kingdom Viridiplantae; phylum Streptophyta; class Pinopsida; order Pinales; family Pinaceae; genus Pinus; species Pinus tabuliformis. The sequence continues at coordinate 1,216,627,593 of CM062817.1, read as the reverse complement.
GAGCGAGAGTGGCATCTCTTCATCAAACAACAACGTTGGAATCCAAGTAGGTGTTCATTGCCTACCTTTTGTTTGCAATTAGGAACTTGCATAGTAGCATTGACTGATTGTTGCTAAACCCATTCTGGGCTAGTAGGGATCGCCTCTATCCGTAGAGGGGATTTACCTCTCCAACAATTTGGCGACTCCGCTGGGGAGCTGGCCTTTGTCCCTTTTTGTTCATTCTTGCCTTGAGTTTTTGTTTTGGTCTCTTTTGAAGTTTTGGGGATTAATTATCAGTCTTTTGCATTTCCTGGGTTGATCTGGGAAATGCCCCTGTTTGATTGAAAGATTGGCTGTTTTGATTTGGGAGTTTTGATTTTCCTGTCACTATTTTTGAGCTCCATCGCGGATTTAATTTTAACAGTCGCGCTGTCATCGCGCTCACCCTTTTGCAACATCCTGTGCATCGCGTAATTACGCCTAACAGTCGCGACGATCCTGGAAATCGGATCATCGCGGAAAAGACGTGTACAGTCGCGATGTCAGTGCCACTTGGTAGCTTTTTACCCGCGATGATCTTGGGTTGCTAGCTTAATTCCCGCGACGACTCCTGAAATTGCATCATCACGGAAAATAGGTGTTTTTCCGCGACCAACGCGGGTTGTCTGTGTAAAAATTGCGCTGACATCTCGGGCTGTCTGTGTAAACTTTGTGATCATCTCGGGTTCTCAGTGTGTAACTTGCGCTGATTCCTGAAAAGTTGTTTTTATAACTTTATCTCCTGAATTCATCACTCTTTCTTATCCCTTGTTGTTTCTTGTCTCTCATTAGCTTGTTTTGATTACTTTTGGTTAGGGGCACTCTCTCTTTGATTTCATTCAAGTGAGTCTTGTGTTTTTTAGACCATGTGACCTAGCCCTTTAGAAGTTTCATCGAGAAACCGTTTGCTTGGGTTACTTGTCTATTCAAGGTTCATCCACAACCCTCTTACTGATTTGCTTGAGGCTTTTTCACTACTTGTTGCTGGTTGATTTTTAGTGTCGATTATTGAACCAATTTTTTATGTTGATTCGATTTCTTCACTACCAAGCATAGATCACAATTGTTTGGATCGATCAGTTCACACTTGCTTGTTTGTCTCTTTGAATTCACAAAAAAAAAAAAAATTGCATTCATTTAGCATACGAAAGTGAAAGTGCATTTGCATTACGAATTTTCATGTTTGAGAAATTGAAAAGAAAAATTTAAATCTTTCATTAGTAGTATCGATGCATCGTGAGATTACTGTATTGATGCATTGTGTTTCTTAGTGTTTGCATTTGCTTGTCTTGGTTTTGGGAATGATATTTCTACCCTCCCATAGGTAGGTGTTCATCGAAGGAAAGGATACTTCATTCATTTTAGCTGCATCCTAGGCTTTAAGAGATTTCATACGGTAGGGCCTGAAAACCGAAACCTAATTCAAGATCAACCATAAAATGAACTGAATGAACTTAAAAACGCATTGGAACATAACGCTCACTATTTAGAGGTCTAGGCTAGAGACGTGCTCCAGCGTCGTTAAACCTAGTCACTGTTGTTTCACATTACGGTTGGGTGATTCCTCCTTTTGTGACTCGATAGTGGTCTAGCACGGACTTGAGCTCCCACGTACCATCGCGTATATAGGGGAGACCCCACTAGGTTATCATCCTTTATCCACAGGAAGCCGTGTCTGCCGCCTTACAAGCCGTAACGCACCAAACACAGCATTCGGGAAGATTGACTTCCGTACGGGAAGTCCTTGGTTTTCATATGACTGCCAAGGTGTATATGCAGTTTTACGGATTTGTTTGGTAAACCCTTTGCCTAGTCTCTCCAGAGTAGTCACTTTTGATCCTTTTCAGACTCCTTAAAAGAAAAGGCTCACTTGAGCAGTTTGTCACTTTGGGCTCACAAAACATTCGAAGGCGACTAGAGTCACCTTTTTCTCCTTTTCTCAACTCTTAAAACATGAAAAGGTCAAGTTGTGTCCTTGCGTCTTAAAATTTATTTGGCCACGATTAACGTTACCTGGTTAGATCTTGTGTGTGTTAGCTTGACTAGGCTTCTTTTTGTTTGCCATGGCAACTTTTTCGGGGTTCACCAACCCAAGTTCCCCTCCTGATGGGAATCCTGGTCATTTCCCTCCTCTCGGGAATGTTGGTGCTCCTTATGTGGCAACGTTATCCCTTCCGGGGTTAACTGTCGGGTTGCCTGTTTGGTTGTTTTCAACCTCTTTGGTCCCTGTCGTATCGGCTGCTAGTCCATCAGTCCATCCACCTGAACAACATCATGTTGATTCTAAGGTGGATCTCTCCCCTTCGACGCCTACTTCTACGTCTTCCGCTTGTACTTCGCCTGGTGAAAGTCTCAATTCGAATAACCAGGTGGCTAAGAAGAAGAAGAAGAAGACCAAGAAGAAGAAGTATCCTCAGGGAGAGGCTACAAGTATAACTCTTACTCCTTTGAGTCCCCCTAAAGTCGGGCCACCTTCTGCTCCTCCGTGGAAGGTTAAGTTTCCTTGTCGATTATGCAAGGAGGACCATCTTCTTCGCGATTGTCCTAGCATTCCCAGGGTACTAGAAGTATGGTCTCGTGATCTGGCCCGCCCCTCATCGTCCTCTAAAGCTCACGGTGATGCTACCTTATCAGTTGGGAATGGTAAGGGAAAAGGGAAGATTCGGATCCCCTGTAGACTTTGTGAAGGCAATCATCCCCTTCACCTTTGTCCACTCATGGATAAAGCCTCCGGTGTCTTGGAAAGTCTTACAGCTCCTTCACCCCAACTTCCCGTTGGTTATCAATGTCTCTCTTTAGCCGCAGATCGTCCCCCTGCTGACAAAGAGATTGCTTCAGATTCTTCTCTTGTCCAGGCCCCTCTTCCCGAACCCGGCTGTCCCCAGCCTGTTCCAGACCAACCATTGGTCGGAAAGAGTGTCGACTCGAGTCCGCCCGTCGATCACTCTGTTTCAAACGAGCATCACGCCCATGTTCTTCTCGTCTCTTCAGATTCTACTGAGTCCTGAAATGAATCTCCTAACCTAGCTACTCTCGAAGGTTCTCCTTCGGTTCCTTTAGCACATGGGGGCAATCATACGATTCCCCCACCAAGTAGTCTGGTCGCTTCCTTTGATTGGAATCACCTGATCGCCGGTCGCCTTCCATCCCATATGCCTTTCCAGATCACAGTACATGTCTGTGCTAAGGCAGTACCCGACATTGTTTTGGATGAAGGGGCGTTTGTCAGTCTTATGCCGTACACTACTTGGCAAGCTTTAGGTTCCCCGCAGCTTGGGCCAGTCACTCAGAATCTGTTGGCTTTCGACGGAGGAGCCTGTCCATCTCTAGGAGTTCTCCAGAAGTTCCCTATTACTTTGGGAGGAAAAACCGTCTATATAGATGTCTTGGTTACCCAAGGTGTTTTAGACTTTAGTCTTCTCATTGGTCTCGACTATGTTTATGCCATGGGGGCCCTCGTTTCTTCGCTTTTCCATGTGGTTTGCTTTCCACACGATGGAAGAATTGTGACTATCGATCAAGTGTCATTCGTTAGTCCCCCGATGCCTCCTGCGCCGTTATCGTCCCCTCCTAGTTTTCATCCACCAGTTGCATCTCCCCCACCACAGATCAACTACGTGGCCACTTATCCCATGCCTGGATCCAGTGATGCCGCCATCGTGCATAGTGTCCTGGGGGCATTGGGCCCTGACTTCCAAGATGTTTCCCTTCCACCGGGAGTGACAATCTTGGAAGCCCCGACTTTATATTCATTATGATGAAGTTCGGGTGGAGCATAGTTCCTTTCCAGTGTCAAGCTCCTTAAAAAATGAAATTAGGTATCAGAGGATAGTTCACTTTCCTATGTCAAGCTCCTTAAAAAATGAAACTGGGTCTAGTGGAGCATAGTTCCTGATCTTGTGTCAAGCTCGTTAAAAAATGAAACAAGGGTTATGAGGATAGTTCTTTTACTGTGTCAACCTCATTAAAAAATGAAACACCTCCCTTTCTAAATCGAGTCTTTTGATTAAGATCTCGAGAGTGAACCTTCATTCCATCCACCTCGTTGAATGCAATGAAGCTTGGGGGGCATGTACCTCGATTTGCGTTATTATGCTGGGGGCGTACGAACTCATACCAAGCATAGTTTTTCGTTTCAAGCTTGTGTAAACATGAAACAGAATCCAAGCAAAGTTCTCCATGGTTCAAGCTTGTGTAAAAATGAACCCATACCCGATTTACATCTTGTGATTGCCATTTTTATCCGCTGAATTCTGCTAGATGAGCCTTGGTTGTTTCATTCCATTGCTACCATCTCTTTGGCCGATCATATGCTCTCACTTGGTTGTTTATCCTTTCCTGAGGAACCGCAGCGATGAGTGGTTTTGTTAGCCAGCCTCTTGACCATTACATGTTTTGAGTAGTTCCACCATTGTCAGAACCAGTTACTACCCTTTATACCACTCGTTCCTCTAGGACGAGTCGCCTTTAAGCTCTTTTCTGACTCGTAACATATGAAAAGATTGCCGAGTATTTTTTCCTTTTTTGACTCGTTAAAGAGAATAAAAATGGAGGTCTGCTTTCAGCTCTTTTCTGACCGTTTAAAGATGAAAAGATTGTCGAGTCCCCCTCTCGACTCATTAAAGAAATGAGAGGCGGTCGCCTTTAAAGCTCTTTTTTCGACCGTTTAAACTAAAAAAGATTGCCGGGTTTTTGTCGTTTCGAACTCGTTATTGGTTCCAAAACGACGTACTTCTGACCGTTTTTCTACTTTTTCGGGTCGAAGTCACTACTTATGAAAAGTACTCCTTGATCATACTGGTCGGGTGGTTCTTTCGAGCATTGTTTTATACCTTTTCGGGCTCAAGAGACACAACTTTACGAAAAAGGACCCCCCTGGAGTTTTCTTTTCTGCTGTCTTTTCAGACTCTCTAAACAGGAAAAGACGCCGAGTTCTTCCTTTGTCAGACTCGTTAAAACTTAATGACATTGGACACCGTCGGAATGACACTTTCCAAGCATATGCTATCCCCGTCAAGCTTTTCATCCAAAAATAATCGGGGTACCTGCCAGAAATGGTGGGGAAAATGGAACTGTAATAATTGTCGTGTCGGCAGTATGTTGCTCTTGAACATGGCACTAGTCTGCATTCGTGTCTAGGTGGGGATTTCTCATCTTGTTTTACACTAGCCTCCATGGGTTTGGGTTATCCTATTTGACCTCTCATCTACTCATTGCCTTGTCACCATGACCTCTGCTCATTTGATGTCAGATACTGCCAAATCCATTGTCGTGCCGCCAATATGTTCAAGAGAAGTTGACCTCTGCAAACTTACAACCTCCCTCTGATGCCTCACACAAAATATTTTATCCTTCTCTGTCTCGTGTCGATGATGTGGGAAACATTATGGCCCACCTTCGATCAAGGTTACTTCCTGTCGACTTCAGCTCATTATCCAGGAAAGTGACTTAGAGACTCCCTTCAGGTGCCTTAGAGCCTGCATGCCTCAATGGCAGGTTCTTCGTGTTCGACGCGAGGTTTTCATCATTGGCCTCCGATCGAATGATTCTGCGGGTGTTCGACACCAGCTCATTGATTCACACGCCGCGGATTGTACCTATAAGTACCTTGAGGACCATTGTCATTATTGGTGGTACCTCTCGCATCTGTTAACAGTTTTCATTATTGGCTGGTAATCAGACGATGTTCATGCATGTTCGACTTCAGCTCATGTATTCACATGCTTGGACTTGTACTTTGTTCGGGTTGGGATGGAGCGCAAGACCCTGGTTTTTGTCTGTTGCAAACCAGGTTGCGATTTTGTGGATTATTATTACATGACTCATTGATGGATGGCTACGCCCATACCTAAGTCTTTTGGGATGGCTGCGACCATACCTTTTTATCATCATGGTCTCTTCAGTTGGGTGGCTGCATCCATACCACAGACCTTTTCCGTATGTCTTTTGGATGGTTGCGCCCATGCCTAGACTACATGTAATAGAGATATCAGTTGTACATACGTGTAGGTTCTTCCTGGTGGTGTTCTAGTTCAGCGAGTTTTGTAAAGCATTTCACCCCTCCCACTTTCTCGGGCTTCATTCTTTAGGGGGCATCTGTTACACAGTAATTTGTCACTGTCTCTCTGTCAGTCTCCCTACTGTGTCATGAATTCAAATTAATCATGCTCATGATCTCTAATGTTGCCAAATGACCCACTTTGCCAAAGTTTTTTCCATCATCGCGACTGTTATTAAAATAACCGCGCTGACTCGCGACCCATAATACAACGAATGCACTGCCAGCGCGGAAGCACACGTGTTTCCCGCGCTGGTCGAATTTCATGAACCAGCGCATCTTCTATTCATATTGGGTCACGCTGACATAAGCTTCCCTGTTATTCAGATGCGATGTCAGCGCTCCAGTTTAGTTATACACCCGCGCTGATCCTGTTTGGGCAAGTTTGTTCTAACAGCCGGCCTTCCAGATGACTCCAGACCTGGTTGTTGGCCTTGTAAATATCGCCCTCCCTTCTCTGGCATGTCTGTTTCGTCATTTGAGCCACCTTCCTTGGAGATAAGCTCATCCTCCCACCATTCATGGAGACTCCTTCTCCTATTTAAGCCTCTATCATTGCTATGAGCAGCTAGTTTTTGATAGTTTGGAGAGTTTTGGATAGAGTGGAATTGATAGTGCTTAGAGTGCTGCTGCTAGTAGGTAGTTGGTGTGACAAGTGTGGGATTGCTAAATAGCTTAAGGAAGGTTGTGAAGTGTTGCTTGTGTGAGAGAGAGTTCTTGTCTTGGGAGATCTACCTCTAAGGGTGAATGCTTAAGAGACTTGCTGGCTGGACCCTCTTGAGAAGGATTCGACATCAGAACTTTGGTTGTACTCTTCTCTGTTATTGATTAATAATAGATGACTACTATTATGGTTCCACTCTCATTTGTATTTGTAATGGTTAATGTGAGTTATGTCCTTTTTGACTGATGTATAATTGCTTTTATTAGATTTCACGCTTGTGTTTGTGTTTCTCTTCGTGTGTGCAGGTATCTATTCACGGGGATCGTGGAGGATCGTGATCGGCCAAAGCGAAGGAGCGAGAGTAGCATCTATTCATCAAACAACAGCGTTGGAATCCAAGTAGGTGTTCATTGCCTACCTTTTGTTTGCAATTAGGAACTTGCATAGTAGCATTGACTGATTGTTGCTAGACCCATTCTGGGCTAGTAGGGATCGCCTCTATCCGTAGAGGAGATTTACCTCTCCAACAGAGGGAATGTGCCCATACCACATTTCATAAGGAATTTTGTTTCTAATAGCATTAAATGGACATCTATTATTTACATATATAGCACATAGAACTGCATCAGCCCAAAACATCAATTCTACATTCTTGAAAAACATCATGGAGTGCACCATATTTAATATTGTCCTATTCATTCTTTCAACTACTTCGTTCTATTAGGGATTATAAGGCACAGTTGTTTAATGTTTGATCCCATGTTGGTGAAGATAGTTTTCAAATTCATTTGAAGTGTGATCTTTTCCATTATCAGTGCGAATAAAGCCAACATGAGATTTTGCATCATTTTCAATCCATGTATGAATGTTCTTAAATGTTTGAAAACCATCATATGTTTTCTTCAATAAACAAACCCAAAACATTCTGGTGTAGTCATCAATAAATGTCATCATATATTTATTTCCATTTGCAGAAGGAACAAGCATTGGACCACATAAATATGAATGAATGAGTTCAATTTTTCTATGTGCTCTAGAATGTGAATCATGAAAAGCTTGTTTGCTATGCTTTCTGAGAATGCAAGCATCACATTGCTTAAGTTTCCTAGGAATTGTAGGAAAACTAGTAACACCATTTTTCTTCAACAAGTGGAGGCTGTCATAGTTCAAGTGTCCAAATATAGCATGCCATAATAAACTTGATCGAAATGTACCTTCATCGTAATGAGAATTGTATGAGAAATTTTGTGTACGAGTAGAGGTACCTTACAGCTTAAGAAGCCTTTCTTCTTCTATCCTCATCATGAAAGGTGAGTAATCTGATGCTTTTCTCACCTCAACCTTGCCATCACACATATGAATGGAGTGTCCTTGATGGCGGATGTGGACCAAGGATAGCAAGTTTCTCCTCAACTATGGAAGATATAAAACATCATGCAGAAGAAAGTCTGGAAGACCAAGTAATTTAAGCCTAATTGTGTCAAGCCCTGATGGCTTGAGTTTTGATTTGTCTGCAAAGTATATTGCTCCATCAACATTGTCAGTAAACTCTTCAAAAACATATCTTCTAAAATTCATGTGGCAAGTTGCTCCTGAATCAAGCAACCAATCATTTTTCCAAGAAGCAAGTGAAGCATTAAATAAGTCTACATTTACTCCATTATTACAATGTGCCACAACATAGTGAGAAGATTCAAGTTCTTTACCTTTCACTTTGTCATTATTTTTACCTTTAGGTTGATTTCTTTCCTGTTCAATTCTATCCCAAGGCAACTTGCATGTGGATGCATCATGTGACCCATCTCTATTGAAACGTATGCAATGAAAATCTAACTTTTCTCCTTGAGAGTGTCTGCCCCCACCTATAAAATTTCTTCTTCCTCTTCCTCTTCGACCACTTCTTTCTCTAGAAGAATCTTGATAAAGATTATTCTCTCTATGTGCAAGACACGCAACCTCTTCAGAATACTGAGGAGTTGTCTTCTTCCCAAAAGCTTTCTCTCTCTCAGCAAATTTATTCACAAGGGAATCAAAGGTAATATCTTTGAGGTTTCCATTTACTTACAATGACTCAAGATAATTTGAGTAAGTGGGATAAAGGGCCTTGACAAAATCTATTAGAGGAATGTCCAGTTCAACATTAGTGACTTTGATATCATGCATAATAGATTTTACTTTTGATGCAAGAGCAAGAGGATCATCATTTTGTAATTCAAGGCTAAACAATTTAATCATGAGTTGAACTTCAAGTGCAGAGTGTAAGTCATAGAGTTCCTTCAGTTTTTGTAAGGCTTCGAAAGCATTTGAAAATGGAGAAATATGGTGACTCACCTCTTCATTTACCGATGATGCAATCAAGGCATAAGCCTTGTTGTTAGTGTTTTCCCAAATGGAAAATTCCTTGTCAAAGGTAGGATTTTCTGGTTCTTTGTCTCCTCCACCAACACACACTCATTTCCACAGCTCATTAAAAATGAGAGTGTGTTTGTTTTTCCGTGACCATTCTGGATAGTTCTCATTCCCGGTGAGAACCAATCCCATAATAGATATCAATGAATGCATTGTAAAATCTGTATTGTGGGAGAAAATACTTCTGCTGCAAAATTTTACTCCTAATGGTAAAAAAAAAAAAATCTAATTCTGATATATGAAAACAGAGGTATTATGTGAGGGAGGTTTATATGGGGAGAGGGTTAAATTGGGGAGGGATTATATGAGGGAGGAGGTTTATATGGGGGGAGGGTTAAATGGGGGAGGGATTATATGAGGGAGGCCCCATGGTTATGACTGTCAGGAGACTTTATATATTGAAAACAGTGATATATATGGAATTCAAATACCACAACAAATTCAAAATATCAATACATTGGTTCAAGTATCAATACGCTAGTTTTAACTTGTTTTGAATGGAATAAGATATGAGGAATATGGAATATGCATACACAAAACTAGATAACATTAAATGTATGGACAGTGTAGTGGAATGTTTGGTTGGAGGGCGGGGCAGCAGAGAGCCACAGAGGGTGGTTTTGTGGCATTGGAGTTTATGATAAAACTAGATTTTTGCGGTGGCATGAAACTGTGCATACACGCATGACCAATGTATGGTGGATTCTATTAGGAATGGAGTGGTAGTATGAAAACATACAATGTTTAATGTAATGAAACAACGTTATATGTAATAAAAACAACATTATAATGTAATACCACAACGTTATATTGTAGACAGTATAGTTTGACGGACCAAGAGGTTGTGTGAGTGCTGGGCTACAAAACCATGTCGCCTTTCCCAAGCCACTCCAATGCTCTATCCATTGCGCCATTCCAATGCTCCATCTGTTGCACCACTCCACACGCAGTGCTCAGCCTTTTGGATGACAGAGGAATGTGTTAACATGGAGGACTATGTCAAAAACTGGGCATAAACTGTGAGGTGGGACAGAGTTTGAACGTAGTGGAGTGTTGTGTTGTGGACTTTGTAACACGGAGCACTGTGTTCGAGCACTACCACAGTGCGTAGGAGGAAGGAAGGTCGAGACTCAGGGTGACCTTGTTCATGCATTAACAGGTTTGTCAGCACCTCAAACCCATAGGCGGAGTAACGGTAACTTCAAAGTGGTGCTGGCCTAGGTAGGTAGGGGAGCAGCATTGAGAATGCAATAGGGAACTCAAAAATAATTGCAGCATACCATGTCAGGAAAATAGAGTGGAATAATACTAATGTAGGATAAAGAATTTGATAGACTATAGAAATGGCAGAAGGGAGTTACAAGAGCATAGAGGGAAGCCAAAAAATGGTGTTGGCTCTGATACCATGTGTTGGCTATGTGGGGCCTGACCCAGGTTTAATGTTAGATATCCAAACAAATCCCTACACTACTGGCCCTTTTGGCAATAGCTCATGGAGCGTGGACCAGAGTCTCACCCGAAGCAGTATGGGGGGATGTTGGAACCAAGTTTCTGCACCCTGAGATGGTCATGATGTCAGTTTATACCCTATGTTCCTACTTTCGCACAAGTCACTAAGTTCTAGGGCTCTGTCAATCTAGCCCTTTATTCCACCCTTTAGTACCTCTGCGAAGGAGTATGATTGACCTTCACGCATCCCTAACCTATGGTCTAGGTACTTCCGCGTTGCTATGACAGCGTATTGTATAGGTTCCCAAGCTATCTTAAGTGTTTTACTTATATTACTAAACAGTCACAGTTAGCACCGCGTAATCTGATATTCTTACTTGCATTCATTTACCCAATATAATCACATATATTCGTGCATCACATAAACATTGTAAATTAAACCCAAAATGCAATATAACCAAATGCATTAACAGGAAATAAAGACACAGAATTTGTAGAATACTTCTCTTTATTGATATCTTTAGATTATTACAGACTCTATCCACCCTATGCACACAGCTGTAGGGGTCTGCGCACTCAGCTGCGGACTTCCACCCTAGGCCTCTACACACTCAGCTGCAGAGCCTCTACCTACGCTAAGACTTGAAACACTTAGACTTCTCTACCAAGACTCCAAGACTTGTCTTCTTCTTCAAAAACTACTTAGATCTTATTTACTTAGCTCTGTTTTATAAAATCCCATGGTCTACGGACCATGGTGGATCATTACAGCTGACATTACACTTTACAAAATAAGGGCGGACAACCCTTTATGACTCATGACACCTTCGCACTTTGCGACCACAAAATGCAGAGGCTTTACAATTTTATTATAACATTTACCCAAAACATGGGCTTTTAGCCCCAAAATTGTCCTTGGGGGATCCCAGTCCCAACAAGCCCCCAACACAAACATGGTGACTCATCCTAGAGTCACTCTACCAGTGCGGAGATCTTGGCACAAAGACCTCCCATCTCGACCTGTATGACCGCAACCTTGGCAGTGCACTGTTTGGCCGCCTGCTTTGTTTCTTCAACCATCTGCTCAGTCACTGCTCCTGAATTGTCAGCCTAAAGCTTCTGCTGAGTTTCTTGTAGATTCACAAGCTTTCCTTCAATAGAGGTTGTGACCGTGTAAGCCTTGTCCAACTAGGGCTTCAATCACGCCTTCAACACTACCTCCTTGTGCTACGCTGCATCTACCTATTCTTTCAACTACTTGGCCTCTTGCAGCTTTGTTAGTTGCTACATTAGAGTGATGGTTCGCGTTTTACATTTTACTTCATCATAGTGCTACTACAGTTCTCACACTTCTGTCTCCAACCATTGTACATTAGGGTCCTCCTGCAGGCTCGTCAGGACCTCGAACCACTATTCAAAAAGTTGTGTGCAGTCTGCTACTACACTGTCAATTGCCGCTATCGCCTCTGTGACTACAGTTGTACGCTGCTCCTTTACTTCTGTTAGAGTTGAAGGTTAGGCCTTCAATTGTAATTCTGTAATCTGCAGGTCAGCTCTAGTTAAATCCTAGCCATCTTTGTGCGACCGTCGTGCACCCCTATAGCAAGCTTGCGGATGCGCACCTCGATCGGTTCTTCCTTGGGAATGGCCAAATCTGGTACCATTTGGCATGCCTACTCCATGACCTAAATTATATTCTTATTTTGGTCAGTTACCTCGGTCATGGCGGTGATGGCAGAGTCTCACTATAGGGCCATCTACTCATTGTTAATCCTCTGCTCATTGATCACCTATAAAGCACAATGTTTGTGGGCCCTCAACTCCACAATCACTCCATCCTGTAATAGGTGGAGGGTCTCACTAGGGAACACTGCCAAGTTCAACCCCACTCCCTTGAGGGCACTGATAATGGGTGTGTCATCTTCATTCTATGTCGTTAGTGCTCCATCTGGTAGCACTATCATGCTGGAGACCATCGCACGCAGCTTCTTGACAGCTTCTGAAGTGCCAATAGTGAGGTTGGTGGATACCGTACCAACCTACGACATGTGGGTCTATAGCTCCTATAGACCTACCTTGATGGCCCCCAATATTAGTTGCTGCTGCTGCTCAAACTGGTGTAGGGCCTCTACGGTGACATCCCACACCGTGTCTCCAATGTCATGTAAATCACCCTCTGTGAGGGTGATTGGGTCCAACGATGCCTTAGTGGCCTTGTATTTCTTCCTTGAACCTCCTTTCCCTTGTTCCCTTGGATGCTTGATGCAGGCGGACGTCACCTGTAGGTCTGTGTCGTGCTGCTCTATTTGCTCGTTCGTTTCTTCCTCTGTGTCGGGTGAAGGTGACCTTGTGCCTTTGTCAAAGCCTTGCTCTGTTCCACCTGTCTTCTTAGCGGCATCGCACTCTGCCTGGGCCTTGTCAGTGGCCTCCTTCTTCCTCTTCTCAACCAACTGCACCATCTTGAGCTTGGCCTCCTCCTTCTTGCACTACGTGGTGGACTTTCTCGCCCCCACCACCAAGTCTAATGTAGTGCGCCACTCTGCCGACCAATGATCAATCACAGCATCAATTGCATCGTTCATTGCCGAGTAAGGAAATTCATACCATGTCTGCGTAGGGTCCTTCTGGGCCCTAATCGACACATGGTGAAATTCTACCTTGAATTCCACGTACCCCTGCAGGTTGGAAAACACAGTGGGCGACAACCACAGTTTGCAATTGATGGCCATGCAGATGTTCATCTCCATCAAGATCCAAAAGATCTTGCTATCTTTGATGCGCTATGCATCCTTGGTTGCTAACAGCCTGGTGCGACAGAGGGGAATTGACTATCTTCTGGTAGCTTCCATGCTACCAGCACAATAGATAGCAAGAGCCATGCATAGTGGAAGGTCTTGCTGAGCTCCTATGCCTCATGGAATTTCACAAGGAACTCACTCCAGAGATAGTGTGCCCAATTGAACTGGACTCCTTCAGCGCATTGGGCTGCAAGAGCAATGACTAGTGTCGACACTTTGTCTGCATGACACTTCCTCATGACCTTTCCCGCCAAGATCTGTGTGGCCACCTTGACTGCAGGATCACTAATACTTGATATGGTATAGCTGCATGGTTTCTTCACAAGCTTAAATTTCTCCTTCATGACCTCCACGAGGTCCTACACACCACCTTTTCTACCAAAGATCATGGTTGTATTTACCCCTGTGTAGGGCAGCCACGTGATCCTATGGATCTGTTATCACTTAGAATAAAAATTTTATGCATATAGTCCTTGGTCCTAGTTCAATGTCAAAGGTCTGTGTCATATGGTTTTCGTTTTATGTTTCATACTTAGGATTTGGAGTTTTAAAGGTGTTTGTTTTAAATTATACTCTAATCCTATTGGTTCTCCTCCACCATCATTGTGTTATAAGCCATGTCTTGTCTTATCCTATTCACCGAGTCTTTTCGTGATTTCGCAGCGTAATCTCCTATTGGCCAGTTTCGCAGCGTAATCATTATTCAGTCATTTCGCAACGCGTTATCATTAAGTCGTTTCGCAGCGCATTATTAGAATTTTAAACTAACCGCGCTGCGAAATCGCGGATTCGTGCATTTCGTAGCGAATATTTCCTAAAGTGTCAAGTCTGTTAATGAGTCACCAATTCTGTCCTCTCATGTCAGTTTTTGTGTACCTCCCGTAGCATGTCTAAGCGCTCATTAGTCATCACTCCACCAATAGATTTGATGAAACGCACAGAAATATCATTCCGATGGATTGTACCGTGCATGGATCTTGATGATGATCGTGAATGTTACATAAGTGACAAGCTTATCGGATGATGTATTTAAGTTTTCAAGCGAGGCTGTTTTCAAGTGAGCCTGATTACAAGCGAGCCCGAGTTAAAAAGAACTGAACTGCCATTTCAACTGAAGCTGTTGCTCATTGTGAGTGTAAAGATTTCAAAAAACAAATGGAGAGGAAAGAACACAGATCTGGAAAATGCCAGAGGACCGAACCTGAAGGTTTAGACATAGCATTGAGGGATGAAGGCGTGAAGAAAGCATTCAAAGATGCCGGGTGCTGGAACTTCTGTAAAAAGCTGCAAGGAGGACATGCGCAGGTAACCAAAGAGTTTGCTTTGAACTTCACCGGTTTAAATTCAAAAATAGCTATGTTGGAAGTTCAAGTGTCTCCGGAGGCAATAGCTGCTGTAACAGAAATCCCAAGAGGGCAGCAAGAATGGTTTAAGAACTTTAAATTTGATATGAATCCATGTAAAGAGTTCTTAAAAGAGGCATATGTGAATGAAGACCTAACAAAAGCAGTGCCCAGAAACTATGTTAAGGAGCATTATGCCCTTCTTCTCACCTGCATTCAGAAATACTTGACATGTGAAGGAAGATACAATAAGGTCTACTCTTATCATTTCAAGTTGCTTTTACATTTCACTGGGAAGGCTTCCATAGATATTCCTTTTTACTTATTTCGCAGTCTAAGTAAAATGTGTGATAAGGTGCAGCTGAGAAAAGAGGATTGCGAGACTTCTTTATTTCACCATGGTTTGATTAAATTGTTAGTTTTAGATGGCCTCCAGAAGATAGGCAGAGACTGGAATTCGTTCATCTTCATGGTTGGATTTCAAAGCAAAACTGGCCTTACTCCATAACCAGTCAGAGAACAACCAGTCAAAGAACTCACAATAGCTGAGCTTCAGAAGGAGGCCAGAGCTAAAAAGCAAACCAAGTCACAGCTTAAAAAACCAGTGAAGCCACTGATCATTAAAGAACAACCTCAGCAAGCAACAAAAGAAAAGACTGAGGATGAGAAGACTGTAGCTGAAACAAGCAGAGCTGAAGCAATTTCAAGAGTAAGGACATGAAGCCAAATAAGTAAAGAAAAAGGTAAAGCCATAACTGTTGAAGAAAGCCCAGTATCTAAGGCAAGCCTGAATGGTTTATTGGAGGCCATTGAGTTTGAGCAAATTGAACCAGTGCATATTGATTTGACACAGTCATCACCAGAAAGTACCAAGAAGTCTAAGGCCTCAAAAAGGCTGAAGTTTGATGAACCAGGTGAAGAATTCATTTTCAAACCCAGAAGACCTATTACAAGGAAGCAAGTAAAGGAAGCTGAGAAATTGTCCAGAACAGAGGAAGCCGAAGAATTGCCCAGAACAGAGGAGGCAGAGAAAATTAAGCAAAAAGACACAAAAAGAACAGTCATCATATCTCAAGGAGGTAATATTATAGCTATAAGGAACCAGTTAGAAGCAGCTAAACATGAGATTGCTCAGGTGAAGAATGCCACTAGGGAGTCTGCAGTCAGGTATGCAAATTATCGTAAAGTTGTATTGAAAGGAAGTGAAAACTTAGTAAACCAGGTGGATTCAGTAGCCGATGTTTACACATGGATAGTACCTGCCATTAAAGAGGCCAAACTCCTCAGAAAGATAAACATGCATCTAAGAGCTGAGAATAAAGCTATGAGAAAGAAAGTGGAAGACTTGAAGGCACAGCTAGGCCAGTTAGCTGCTGAATGAAATTGCTGTTCAAAGAAAGGTTTTGTTCCAAATTTTGTTAAATTTTGCTTAGTTTTATTATTTTAAAGACATGTAGATCCCTGCTATATATATCCAAGGTCAAAAGAAGTTTTTGCAATCAAATGTCTGGGCGGTAAATATCTCAGGGAAAAGACACGCTGTTTAAACAATTCAGCAGTTTCGTAGCGTGCTACGAAACTGCTGTAGGTGTTGATTTCAAACGCAGACAAACAGTTTGGTAAAATGATCGGGAATTTTCTAAAGGAAACACCTGAAGGACATGTGAGAGACCAAATGAAGCTATCACAGCCATTCATATCAAGACAGGTGTACCTTTAAAAAGGTGAAATGTTTTGACTCAAGTTTAAAGTTTCTGTTATAAAGCCACTTTATTACCGGTCATTAGAGTTTTGAATGAGTTACATACGAGGGATTTTGGCCTGCACACTTGCCCATCGATGAAGCCTCCAACACATCAGGAACATGGTGATGTCCTATATTTTTGGGTTATTAAAAGGGCTAAAAGCATGCTGCTGTATATTTGAAGTTATGAAGGACTGGAACCGAAAAGCAAGGGATATCACCTAACATCACTGAACAGTTAAAGTATTCAACATCTGAGGCCAACATGGAGCTTTAAATACTCATCTCAGCCATCTCAACCAAACTGCAAGGAGTCCAAGTGTCAAAGAACAAGAAGGAATCATTCTACGAAGAAGATAGAGTTAGAGTCATAATCAAATTAGAACTCTTTAGAACTCCAGTTAGCACTAATTGTATTTAATAGTTTGTTGTAAAGCAAATAGGTGTCATCATAAGCAGAATTCGAGTTCCCCTCATGTGGGAGGAGGAAGCTCGAGGTAGTTAGAATAAGGATTTTTTATATATAGCTGGAACATCTATGTAATGCGGGTTGGATTTTTATAAAACAGAGGACTGTTTTGGCTTATGTAAAAAACTAAGTTCAGTAATATAAATGACTGTTTTACTTCTCAGGATTCATAAGGGATTTTCTTGTTCAGAATGTGTGATGGTATATTTTCTTTAGTGTTCTTTTACAGTTGTACAAATGCATAATCACTCAGAATTCATTGATCATGCTCTGACTTCCTGTATGTCTTTGTAAACTGTGGTTTTATATAAGTGGTATTCTGAACATCCAAATGCTAAATGCCCTGACTTCTATGTAAGGCATCATCATTGTTTGCTGTAGTATGTTTGACTCCATAGGCCCAATGGAAACTTATGTAATGTTTGTCCAGCCTTCATTATTTGTCAATGTTATTCACAAGAGTTAGCCATCTTATTAATAGTCAAAATCAATAATCCTTTGAGAGAGCCCTCTCAGGCTAAGGAGGCTAAGCCTTAGTCAAAAGATTGGTGTGAAATAGTTACTTGAAGTCTTCCTGGGTTGCAGCCTTCCAGGGTCTGATTTTGAGATAATAGGATCAATCTATCAATGATGGATATTGGCTCCTCTAGCCACAGACACCCATCATTCACCAAGCATATCAGCTACTTGATGACCAACACTATAATCGGGGTGCAACTGTAGTGTGGCACCCATAGTAGGTTGAGAAGACCTTCCTTATCTACTCCCACGAGCCACTTCCATAGTTCCAATGTGGTCATCCTGATGGTTGTGTCAATAATGTGACACATTAGCTACTCAGTCACCAAGTGTGGGAACTTCTCATGGTTAGCTAAATCCCAATCTTCCAACTTTAACAAAGGAACCCACCCCAAGTGTGGTCCTTCAAATACAATCTCATTCGGTAGCAGAGGGGTTTGTAAGGGGACCTTGCTCTCATCAATGTCCTTTGTCACCTTGGTCTTTCCCATGCGTGGAAGGACGTACTTAGGCAACCAAGTGATAGGGTCAACACCCTGGACTTCAACTTCCTCCACATCTATCCCCAAGTCCTCATCATCCATCGGGATGTCCTCAATTTCTTCCTCCTTCGGCTCTAGGTTAATGGCTTTACCCTTTTCCTTTGTGGTGGGCTTATCCTTTGGTGGGTTTCTTCTCGGAGATGTGCACACAGGTATTGCAACTTGCTCGCCCTTCTTATCCTTCACACTCTCCTTGGTTGGGGTTGGCTTTGGTCTAGGTGTCAGCGGTGATTTGGGAACTTCAGCTAATACCTCAGCAACCTCTAGAGTAGCTTCCTCTAGCTCCCTAACAACTTCTGGCACAGCCTCCTCGATTGTCACTGCTTCGGTGTCCATCTCTAATAATTTCTCAATTCTTGTGCCATATCTAATAATTTCTCAAACATCGAACTCGCTATCGGAGCTTCGAAGAATTCTCAGTTCATGTGCGCCTAAGAGCTCAACAACTCAATTCTCAAAATTCCAAGTGTTTTTCGTTGGGCAGCCACCTATAATTTATAGGGAATTTTGAATTCAAATCCAACTGTTCCCCCCACATTTGGTTCACTAATGTTGGATTGGCGACATATTCCCAAGGATCTTACCCATAAATTTCGTCTTAAATGCCGGTCACCCACTCCATTTGGTTGTGTTTCTACTATCAAATCATGAACAATGACTTTAACGGTCACTTTTTGGCTAACCTGCATGATTTTTCCCTAAGTAGCACAATTCCCTTCACGTTGTCACGAACCCTATGACATTTCTTTGCTTCGCACAATCCTCGAATCACTCAGCTCCCCAACCCGGGCAGTGTAGTTTATAGTCCCAAGCCTCCTTTTAGCTGCCTAGAGTGCTAAGACTCTGCTACCCTCATATAGTGACTTGGCCGGATCACTGGTGTATGGCTTCAATCAGCTTCCATTCACCTTTCCTAGGAAGGGATCTCCATTCAATTTAACGAACTAAACTGCTCCATCGTTGGTTATTTCCTTAATGAAATAGGGCCCTAACCAGTGCATTCTAAATTTCCCTGGAAATTTATCAAACTTGTTGTCATATAACAAAACCAAGTCATTTACCTTAAAGTTGTGCAGCTTAATGTGTCGATCATGCCATGCTTTTTCACGCTACTTTTGGACCTATTGGTGGAATCCAGCTAGAAATCTCTCTTCCTCAAGCTCAGCCAGCTACATGAGCCTCTCTTCTAGGGCTCCATGATCCATCATACCTATGAGTTCCATTATGCGTAGACTAGGCACAATGTATTCCATGGGCATCACTGCTTCAATGCCATATAGAAGCCTAAAGGGTGTCTGTCTAGTCAAATTTTTGCATGTCGTTCGATAGGCCCACAGAACTGTAGGTATGCGTAGGTCCCAATCACTTCACTGATCATTTCAAACCTTGATCAGCGCATTCTCTAGCACCTTATTGAATGCTTCCACTGTCTTGTGTCACTATGGGTGATAAGGCGTTCTCTTCTGGTGATATACCTAAAATTTCTCCATCAGCGCGCTAATCGTCTCATTCAAAAAGTGTGTACCACGATCACTCATAAAAATATTTGGACACCCAAATCACATCAGTACATACTCAAAGAGGAACTTTGCAGTAGACACGCCTATGAAATCCTTCACAGGTTGTGCCTCCATCCATCGAGTCAAATACTTGGTCACGGGGATAATGTACCATGCTCTCGTCTTCTTCCCTTGGGGCTGACTGGGTCCCACAAAATCTATCGCCCATTTCTCAAAGGGTTGTAATGTCATTTGTGGATATAGAGGTGGCTCATCTCACCATGATGACCTACTTGTCCTTTGACACACATCACATGCCTTGTAGTAAGATTTTGAATCCTGATAGAGGGTCAGCCACCACAACCCTGTGCATAGAATCTTCTACGCAGTTGCTCTTCCTGCATAATGGCCTCCCACGGCACCCCCATGAGCATTCGTGAGGATACTACTCCTTTCAAACTTTGGTACATATCTTCGTAATACTTTGTCAGACCCCATTTTATAGAAATTCCCAGCAATGATAGAAAAGTCTGCCACGCGCACCACTAACTCCTTCTTCTGTTGGATGGTGTAACCTTCTAGGGAAGTTCCTATTGTTAGGAAGTGTATGATGTCTTCAAAGTGACCATTCGTGATGTGCACTGCAAATAGCTACGCGTCAGGTAATCTCTCCTCCAAATTAGTTTGCTCTTCCCCTATTTTGATGCACGACAGATGGTCTAGTCCCACGTTCAGTCGTCTGGGCTTCACAATAACCTCAAAATCATACTCCTGGAATAATAACAACCACCTACAGATTCTCCCCCCCAACACAGGTTTATTGACCATGTATTTCAATGCAGAATGATCTGTATACATCTTAAAATGTCCACCCATCAAATAGTGTATAAACTTCTGAAGCATGTATACCATGGCCAACCCTTCGTGCTTGGTGGTGAAATAGTTATTCTCAGCCTTGGATAACCTCCTTCTTGCGAATGCTATAGGATGTTCCATTTCTCCTCCACCTGCCTGTGTCAGTATTTCTCCCATCACTATACATGATGCATCTACATGTACATGAAAATCCTTCTTCCAATCCAGGAAGACTAAAATCGGCGCGATGACCATTTTCTCTTTCAATACATCCAAGCTTTTCTTACAGTTCTCATTCCAATAGAACGTGACATCCTTTTTCAACAACTTCTCCATAGGTGCGGTGATCTGGGCATAGCCCTTGAAAAACTTCCTATAATACCCAGTGTGTCCTAAGGTTGCATGTAGCTATTTCACACTCCTCGGTGCCTCCAAGTTAAGTATTACTGCGATCTTCATAGGATCTACCATCAATCCCTATCTACAAACCACATGTCCCAACAAGGTCCCAAAAGGAACACAAAACAAGAATTTATTCAAATTGAGCGTAATCTGATACCTTCGAAAAGTATCTAGCATCAAGCATAGACTTCCCACATGGCATTTTACCAACCCAAACACAGTCCAGTCATCAAATTACACCTCCAGAAACTTATGAATAAATTCCTTGAACACAGCAATGACTACATGCGAATAAAGCGTGGGCACATTCTTCATTTTCAGTGGTGTGGTTATATCAGGATTCTCAAACTGCGGTCCCTCAGCCTCACTGTGACCATCTATTTCGGGGATGTTAATCTTTTGTGGATCCTCATCTTCTTCTTCAGTAGTCACGTTATAGCATTTCAATGCGTGGCTCAGTTGAGTAGTCCAATTGGGTTGAATCAGATCCAAAGGATCCTGTGGTATCCTAAAGATTATTGCTTTCACTTCTTGTAGCACTTTGTCAATACAATCAAACCCATCTTAAAAGATGAAAATCATTATGAATCCTTCATGCAGAATATCCCATTCACCTGTGCCATGGCAGAGCTTTTTATCCAAGTACCAATTCATCGGGATGACATCCAGAGTATGACAGAACAAGTGCACCCATTCAGGTTGGGGCTTCTCTCCATAAGCCTTAGCCCATTTGGCCAAGTTTGCACACAGATAATCCTTCTTGTCATACTTGTCTATCATTCGTACCTTCGACTTCCCAAATCATGTTCTCATCATCCTCCTGCACTCGCGCCAATCATCAAAACTACCCTTGTGTGTACCCCACCATCTTGCAGGTGTAGTGCGCAGTTCCCAGTCCAAAGCCTAGAAGCGCTACTTCTCTAGTATTTCCCTCTCAAATGCATCCAAAAATACATCTACATCATTCATGCCATCGTAAGTGGGCAGATCTCTTACCTCTAATGATACACAGCACAGCGACCAGGTCATCATGTTATAGCTCAGCATGGTTACTTCATGTAGCCGATTCTGCCATCGCTCAAATTCTTCATCAGAGTTTGAGGTGTAGGAACTCTCGTGATCCCATGTAATTTGTCCGTCCATTGTTGGATTCACCCAATATTGGTCTCGTGTTATTATCTTATATATGCAGTCCAAATCTTCATCACTCTCGTAATCATAGACTGGTTCAATATAGCGTGATCCTTCAGCAGGATCTATGGGTACTATTACGCAGAGTGATTTCTTCTCAAATATTATCTTTCCCTTATTTAGGTTGATTACCCCATTCATGTCAGTAGCCCAATAATTTCCAAGGAGCGTAGGGTAAGGGTTGTTGTCATCCACAATTTCTATCGCTTCAAAGTCAGCCAATGCACTCACACCTTCAATATCTACAGTTACTCCTTACAATCGTCCCATGGGGATGATCTTCTGTTTATTTTCCATCCTTAATTGAATCGGAGACCACTGCAGCTCGGTTCTTCCCATCCACTCCCAAGTCTGCTTTGGTATAACGTTCGCGTCTGACCCCAGATCCAAAATAACTTGATCCATCTCATATTCTCCTATCTGCACAATCAATCTCATTTCTCATCATGTCCTTGTTTTATGCTTACCAATCTTCCGTACCACACACAGTTCACCCAGATTGTTTTTGGCGCATCTATTTATAAGTTCTTGTAATCCCTTCACAGCCTTGCTATCATGCAATAGCTTCATGTAGGTTTCTAGAAAGGTCGTAAGCATAGAAGGGTCCATTTCCTGATCAGGCTTATCCTTGCTCCCTGAAGTGGAGACCTTAGCGAATCTCTTCTTTGCTTCCATGAATGTTTTGTGTGCGCGCTCCAAATCAAATTCATCCTCCCTCGCCAGAGTTTTACAAACCCATGCACTGTCTTCGGGTTGTTTTCCCTTATCGTCGCCCATTTCAATTCCACTTCGGAGCACTATATTCACATTTGGATCCTCTTCGTGAGGCTCAGACCTCATCATTTGAAGGTTCTGAGTCAGCTAAGGTGGTAGCACCCCTTTGTCGTGTATCCTCGCTATCAGCGTAGGACAGTCCTCTATCTTATGATAAAACTGAGTACAATACTTGCAAGACGAATGCGTTGGGTTAATGCATTCATGGGCATATTGTCCAGGTCCTCCACAATTGTAACATATTAGCTAACCCCAACCTCTGCCAAATCCTCCTCTACCTCGGTCTCGTACGCGCCTTTGAAAGCTTGTTCATGCCATCCCTACGCTTTGGTCAGGGGGTCGCTTTTCTGCCTGAACCCTATAGGTAGGTGTTTTTTCCACCATCAATTCATAACTTCTATAGTTGTGCTCATCATGCCCTACTGACCTATAGAAGTTGCAGAATAGTTGTTGCGATGTTTGTACAAACTTCTGTAGCAAATGACAGTTATCCATCATAGTTTTTCCTACTACCTAACATATAGTGCACCACAACGTAGGCCCCGCGCTCGGTCTTGCTTCGGCCTTTGACCTCAAAGGCATTGGTTCCCCTCTTGCAATGTAGTTCGCAAAGACCAGGCAGTGGTATTTTTCATGCCCCTAACCATTACATTTCAAGCACCATATTTCTTCACGCACCTCCAATTGAACTGTTCTATCTTGCTTCAAACTTTGCATTTTGAGACAAATATTTTGCAACTATGCATGGATCTGTTGAACCCCCAGATTCCAATATTGCATCAGCATTTCATGCAATCACATTGTATTCTCCAAGGCCTCTACTTGAGTCGTAATCTTTTGTTGTGATAATGTAACCCTTAGGTGAGGCAAGAGCGAAGCCACGAACCACTCGCAGCATTGTCCATCTGTTAGGTCCATATTAGCTTCACAGATTTTACACTTCAACCTCTAATCCAATTCCCAAGGTGTCTCACCTAGTTTCATCGAAATTTCCTTGAACCCCACAATCGATTGTGCCTCAGATTTGGGCCTATTGAATTCTTTATTCAGCGCGGTCTGGATGTCTGCCACTCTAGCATTTGGGTTATCATTAGAGTACTTGATGTACCAGGGTAGCTTGTGATCCTGTAAAGCACTAACCAATGTTACCTTCTTCAAGTGATCATCTTTGACACCCTAAGATTCCCATACATCTTTCACAATGAACCAAAACGGGTCTGGGTCCTCATTTCCCAAGCCTTTAAACAAAGGCAGCTTCACCAAATTTTCCATGTTGAACTGTGGTGGAGGTGGTGGTGGTATGGGTGAAGTCACAGGTGATGGTGGTGAAGTTGGAGGTGGTGTGGGTGGAGGTGGCAGTCACGGGAATCCCTATCTTATTAACTGAATTTCACTTCGCAGAGAAGCCTGCACTACTCCCTCTTCATCACCCAATGGAGGTGAAATCAATGGGCTATACTCAAGACCCTTTCTTCCTTCATTTCTATAAGTCTTTCCACTTTGCATAGATCTGAACATCAAGGTAGCTACATAACCCATTTTTCACACAATAACATCTTAATCTAGGTATTCAAAGACTTCAAGTACTTACCTCACAGACCTCTGAAAAAATGTCACTCCAACTTGCTGTAACTAACTGAGGTATTGACCGCAAATTCAGTCACAAATCCTCCTATGATGAAATCAAGCCAATGATCAACAACATGAGCGATCTTATCCTCAGAGGCTTCCAGTCTCTATACTAACTCCGGGGTCCAGACAATAGGACCATCAAGTTTCCATCTCCCTTAGCTATTCGCTAGCTTTTCAATCCACTCATATAACTCAACTGGAAAGAAACAAGAAAATATGTCATGGATTTCTGTATATAGGTACCTGTCCAGCCATTGTTCCTTTGTTAGTCGCAGATTTCTGTTCTCTTGCACCACGAATTCGTGGATCTTCCTGTCCAACTAGTCTTTGATCTCTTTCTTAGTCGATTCCAGAGATAAGACATCACACATCTCTCATGAATATTTTGGTCTTGGCAACAGAACCATTTGTTGGTTGTGTGGGGCCTGACCCAGGTTCAGTGTTAGTTACCCAAACAAATCCCTACACGCGTAGCCCTTTCGACATCAACCCACGGAGCGCGGACTGAAGTCTCACCCGAAGCAGTATGGGGGGATGCTGGAACCAAGTTTCCACACCCTGAGATGGTCATGATGTTGACTTATACCCTCTATTCCTGCTTTCGCGTAGGTCACTAAGTTCCAGGGCTCTATCAGTCTAGCCCTTTATTCCGCCCTTTAGTACCTCTGTGGAGTACTATTGACCTTCACACAGCCCTAAACTGCAGTCCAGGTACTTTCACACTGCTATGACAGTGTATTTTATAGGTTCCCAAGTTATCTTAAGTGTTTTACTTATCTTACTAAACAATCACAGTTAGCGTCGTGTAATCTGATATTCTTACTTGCGTTCATTTACCCAATATAATCACATATATTCGCACATCACATAAACATTGTAAATTAAACCCAAAACGAAATATAACCAAATGCATTAATAGGAAATAAAGGCACAGAATTTGTAGAATACTTCTCTTTATTGAAAATGCAACAAGATGATGGAGCTTAGTGAAAAGGAGTCGCCTTCACTAAGTGGGCCCGCAGGCTATTTTTGGCACAAAATCTATTTTTAGACTAAGTCTATTTTTAGACATATGGATCATGGTTTATGAGTTGCAGTATGTTATTTGTGGATAATTGGTCATGTTGGTAAAAATAGATGGACTTCTATTTTTAGACATATGGGCAGGTTTCTATTTTTAGACTACCAGGCTAAAAATAGAACAATCAAATATTATTGTCTCATAATAATATTTGGACTATAAGCACTATCTTATCCTCTTGGAGCACTTCAGTTTGAGCTATAGATGTGGCACAAGCAGCTGTCAGAAGGAAATATGCTTTTCTTGTGGGTCAGTTGAGCTATTGCATGCAGGACTTCAGTTAGAACTCATGTGGTTGAGTTTGGTGGAGTTGATGGAGTTGTGTTCAGTTTGACTTGGTTGAACTAGTTGTATTTTAGTCTAACTAAAGAATACACTAGTGATGAGTTCTGTGAGTTAAATATTAATTAATTCACTAATTATTAACTCATAATGCAACTGAAGAATACATCAGTTAACTCAGTGCATGTACAGTTCAGTGGAGACAGGTGTTAGAGGTTGAGATTGCTATCAGTTGTGACTATAGTTGTGCATGAGATCTTGCACAATCAATGGGATTGAGTTATGCCAATGAGGACTACGTAGTGTGGGCCAATACCAAGGAAATTGTAGCTTGTTCTCACGTGATTTTTCACTTGGGATTGTGCAGTGGAGGCAGGAAAAGCAACGGTGGAGATTTGAACATGTGACTTGTTCGGATCTGAGCTAGTTTTGTGTGTAATAGGCGGAGATAGTACTGAGTATTTGTGAGGAGTATTGTACTATGTATTGTTACATGTTCTCAATCATTATAATATACAGATAGTGTGGGGTTTTCAGCTGTATGCTTTCCCCGGGTTACATACTGTGTTAATGTGTGCATGCGATTGATGTTTCATTGTTTTTCATGCTGCTAAATTGATGATCAACGTAGAGGAGATTATGTATTGTGCATGTATTCCGCAATAATGTATAATCAGGATAATCTCTGTGAATAAGTACTTAATTATTCAAAATTTCTACATGGTATCAAAGCAGAGTTGATCATCAGATCTATTATTCAGAAAGTGTTTACATTTTATTTCTTCAGGCAGAGTCTGTAATCGAGCCAGGTAGCCTCTAGATTCATCCTTCTTTTGGAAGGTGAGATATCCGGTGAATGCCCATACAGTCAATCTCTGTACGAGAAATACTTTGTTCTCATGAATTTTAGATCGGAAGCGGTTGAGTTTTGAGCTGGTGGAATTCGAATTTGCAGCAGTGTTTTCTTGGTGTCAAAGTTGAAATGTCTTTCAACGGATTGCGATTGGAGTATGCCCTTGAAGGCAGCTCGAATTATATTGCATGGAAAGACAGGATGGAGGTGG
Organism: Pinus tabuliformis; assembly: GCA_031772625.1. Taxonomy (NCBI): domain Eukaryota; kingdom Viridiplantae; phylum Streptophyta; class Pinopsida; order Pinales; family Pinaceae; genus Pinus; species Pinus tabuliformis. The sequence continues at coordinate 1,216,600,797 of CM062817.1, read as the reverse complement.
TGTTAAATGATAATGGGTTGAAGGAGTTCATAGGGGCTGAAGTCCCAAAACCTACTGATGCTGCTGAAGCTGTGGCTTGGCAAAAGAAGACAACAAAGTGTCGAAGGATTCTGTTGGAGGGTGTGAAGGATCACATTGTATCCAGCCTGCATGGAAAGGCTTCTCCATACTTGATGTGGAAAGCGTTGACAGATCTATTCCAAAGAAAGAGCAACCAAAGGAAGTTGGTGCTCAAGGATAAACTTAGAAACATTAAGTGTTAGAATGGAGACAGTATGCCAGAGTATCTCATGAAGTTCACCCAATGCCGCGATGAGCTGGGAAGTGTGGGGGTGACTATCGATGATGAAGACTTGGTGAGCTTGGCTCTACTTGGTCTTCTGAAGAGTTGGCATTCCTATCAGGACTCTGTCAATGGTCGGGAGAAATTTCTAGGATGGGAAAGACTTTGGTCGGATCTTGTGGAAGAGGAGATCAGGTAGAATACCAGGGATGAATCTTCATTAAAAGCATCTGATGAAGAAAATTGTGCTTTGGCTACCAAAGCAAAGAAGGGGAAGGAGAAGGGTTCTCTTTCTGAATCCAGTTCTTCCAATGATGGGAAGAAGGTTGACAAGTCGAAGGTTAGATGCTTTCGTTGTCATGAGTTGGGCCATTATGCTACTAATTGCCCAAAGAAGAAATCCAATAAGGGATCCGGAGAAGGATCTGAAGGTGAGGCACTTGCTTCATAATTCGAGTTGGATTTCACACTCTTCGCATGCATGGTTTCATCCATGGTGGAAAGTGGTTGGTTTCCTGACAGTGGAGCTTCTTTCCACATGACCAGTGATAGAAGTTTGTTCAGTACTTTGGACAAGAAAGATCTCCAAATACTCATAGCGATGGGTAATGATGAGAAGTATAGTGTCTGAGGTGTAGGCACGGTTATTTTTCAGAGGGAGCATGGAGCTCGCCTTACCTTGACCGATGTCAAGTATGTACCAGGACTGAAGAGAAACTTGGTGTCGATCGCGACGCTGGAAGACAGAGGCTATGATGTAGTCTTCAGTAAGGGAAAGGTTTTCCTTGGACACATCATCACTAGACAGGTGAAGCAGATTGGTTCATGGGTCAAGAACCTGTATGCTCTTGAGGTTCAAGATGCATGCAAAGCCTTGAGCAGCGAGGCAACTGATGGAGACTCGGTGGTTGAGAGGGAGCGTATATTACCTCCCAACATGCAGAGCCAGAAGAAGTCTGAGACGATTGTGGAGGAGCCATGATTAGTGCAGCAGCTTCAAGAGGTTGTGGAGCAGCCACAACAAGGGAAGCTGAGAGGAGATCAAGTAGAGACATCTACTCATCCAAAGACCTCCAGTAGGGGGAAACTTCGAGCCAGGTGGGCTGAGGGATCACATGCAGCCATACCTCTAGGTAGGAGGTGGGGTGATGTGGATTGATCCTCCCAAGGAGGAGGGGCAGGATCCTTGAGGTAGACAACCTCTTGGATGAGACCTTGCTACGGGAGCCCCGATGTGGAGTAGCAGGAACTGATTGATTTGGTAGAGACAGATGCGGATGGAGTGGCAGAGAGAGCGACAGTGTAGGGAATCCCAGGACAGGCATAGCTAGCAGGCTGTAGCAATGCGAGAGGCACAAGTGTTTTGCATAGTGCTAGGTGGCACAGAGAGGTGTGCAATGGTGCGAGATGCATGGAGATGTTGCAGTAGCGTAGATGTCAGAGAGGGAGCACTTTTTAGCAGCAGGTAGAGCTTCAGCATCAGAGTATGTTCCTAGCCCAACAGAGTGGTCAGTTGGGAGTGTTTTTTGTTCCAAGTGTTGTTGGAGCAAAATGGACTAGGAAAATGTGTTGCATGCAGAACATTCCAGAGTTGCGGGATAGGGGTTGTAGATAATCCATATCTTGTTGAGAGGAAGTGTTGAAAATGCAACAAGATGATGGAGCTTAGTGAAATGGAGTTGCCTTCACTAAGTGGGCCCGCAGGCTATTTTTGGTGCAAAGTCTATTTTTAGACTATGTCTATTTTTAGACATATGGATCATGGTCTATGAGTTGCAGTATGTTATTTGTGGATGATTAGTCATGTTGGTAAAAATATATGGACTTCTATTTTTAGACATATGGGCAGCTTCTATTTTTAGATTGCCAGGCTAAAAATAGAACAGTCAAATATTATTGTCTCATAATAATATTTGGACTATAAACATTATATTATCCTCTTGGAGCACTTCAGTTTGAGCTACAGATGTGGCACATGCAGTTGTCAGAAGGAAATACGCTTTTCTTGTGGGTCAGTTGAGCTATTGCATGCAGGACTTCAGTTAAAACTCATGTGGTTGAGTTTGGTGGAGTTGATTATGGAGTTGATGGAGTTGTGTTCAGTTTGACTTGGTTGAACTAGTTATATTTTAGTCTAACTAAAGAATCCACTAGTGATGAGTTGTGTGAATTAAATATTAATTAATTCACTAATTATTAACTCATAATGCAACTGAAGAATACATCAGTTAACTCAGTGCATGTACAGTTCAGTGGAGACAGGTGTTAGAGGTTGAGATTGCTATCAGTTGTGACTATAGTTGTGCATAAGATCTTGCACAATCAATGGGATTGAGTTATGCCAATGAGGACTGCACAGTGTGGGCCAATACCAAGGAAATTGTAGCCTGTGATCACGTGATTTTTTACTTGAGATTGTGAAGTGGAGGCAGGAAAAGCAGTGGTGGAGATTTGAACCTGTGACTTGTTCGGATCTGATCTAGTTTTGTGTGTAACAGGTAGAGATAGTACTGAGTACTTTTGAGGAGTATTGTACTATGTATTGTTACATGTTCTCAATCATTATAATATACAGATAGTGTGGGGTTTTCAACTCTATGCTTTCCCCGGGTTACATATTGTGTTAATGTGTGCATGTGATTGATGTTTCATTGTTTTTTACGCTGCTAAATTGATGATCAACGTAGAGGAGATTATGTATTGTGCATGTATTCCGCAATAGTGTATAATCAGGATAATCTCTGTGAATAAGTACTTAATTATTCAAAATTTCTACACTCTTTATTGATATCTTCAGATTATTACAGACTCTATCCACCCTGTGCATACAGCTGCAGGGGCCTACCCACTCAGCTGCGGACTTCCACCCTAGGCCTCTATGCACTCAGCTGCAGAGCCTCTACCTACGCTAAGACCTGAAACACTTATATTTCTCTACCAAGACTCAAAAACTTATCTTCTTCTTCAAAAAAATACTTAGAGCTTACTTACTTAGCTCCTTTTTATACAATCCCATGGTCCACGGACCATGGGTGGATCTTTACAGCCGACTTTACACTTTACAAAATAAGGGCAGACAACCCATTATGACTCATGACACCTTCGCACTCCATGACCAGAAAATGCAGAGAATTTACAATTTTATTACAAAATTAACCCAAAACATGGGCTTTTAGCCCCAAAACTGTCCTTGGGGATCCCAGTCCCAACAACATGTCAGGCCAGGAGGTAACTCCTCATATGAAATATATTTATTCATTTGGATTGCTCATAGTTATATACAAGAGGGAGTGACTCTTGGGTTTCATCTCTCGATTACCCTTCCTTTTCCATTATTTATTATTTACACTATTTACAATTGTTCACCCAATCCCCAAGATTAGGTGTCAACAAACTTAATCCTAAATGAAAGGGATTCCCTTCTTAAGTAAGAGAGTAAAACCTTTGGAGAGTTCAGCGTAATTAGGAATGAATCAATGGAGAAAGTTAGCCTTTCCTTGTAGGCTTTGCAATTGTTGCAATGAGGTGGGGGGGTAAGTTGACAATGGACTCAACTTTTAAAGGATCGATTTAGATACCTCCGTGGGACACCAGAAAACCCAAGAGTCGACTAGATTCAACATAAAAAATGCACTTGTGTGGATTGAAATAGATTTTATAATGCCAACATCACAAAAAGATGGATCTTAAGTGATCCAGATGGTCATGACGCTTAGCAGAATGAGTTGGTATGTCGTCAAGGTAAGGCTAAACAATGTATCGAATATTGTAAAACGCATAAGACATTACTCTTTGGAAGGTAGCGCCATCATTTTTTAAATCGAAAGGAAGCTTTACATAAGTGAAAGTACCCCATGGATAGATAAAGTTCATTTTATGTTGATCACCAGGTGAAATGTTGACCCGGTTGTAGCCAAAAAAACCATCCATGAACAAGAAAATCTCACTCCCAGTGCACTCGTCGATGATATGATCAATAAATGGAGTCGGATAATTGTCTTTTGGACATGCACAATTGATATCACAGTAATCAACATAGACATGGATCGTGCCCTGGTTTTTAGAAATAGGGAAAATGTTGGACACCCAATTTATCAATGGGATGGGATAAATAAAACCAGCTTTTAAAATCTTCTCCACTTCTGCTTTAATAACAGCAGCCTTTCGAGGATGCATGGTGAGAAGTTATTAGCAAACAGGATTTTCACCAGGATAAGTCAATATTTCATGCACCACTATTGCTAGGTCAATACCATGCATTTCTTCATATGATCATGCGAAGATGTCTCGAAAATATTTGAAAATTTGAGTGTAAACCCTGATCTCAGCGGGAGAACAAGAAACCCCAATATGAATGTTCTCGACAATTCCAGGTTTTATGGAAATGTCTCGAGGCATAGTAGCAATGATTTTTCCCATATTACCCTCTGACAAGACTTCATGTGCCAGGATAGGTGTCTGAAGTGGAGACATTGGGAAAATGAGAAACAAACACTTCAAGACACCAAGGCATCTCACTGAGGTTGGGAAGAAACAAAGAACAATGATGGAGACCGTTCCAAGGAGTTTCATCCAGAGACATGACCTCAACTATACTCTCGTCGGTGGAAATTTCTCGTTCAAAGGATCTGGAGAATCCCAAGAACCAAGCCAAGGAGATGCCACATAAGTATCCAAGTTCATACTGAAAACAGCATGACTTTCTTAAGCGGCCATCAAAGCCAAGACAATTTCTTGATCATTTTTCTCCAATGGACTTAAAGGCATAGAATCACCAAATGAATCAATTTGATTTGGAGTAGGAATAATCCAAGGACCTGTAGAAACCAAGAGCTGTGGGAGAGTAAAAGTACCCATCAAAGCAAAGTCTTTGAAGAGACCTTGCCCCCACACTCTCATAAGAATATCAATATTTCCCATGTAAGGGACATTGCCATTCGATGAACCAGAAGAGAAAAAACATAGTTGTTGAACAATGACAATCTTACCTTCGTGACGAAAATGAAGCACCTGGAACAAAGAAGAAACCACACAAAACATAGCATGGGTCCAACTTCACCCAAGAAGAAGGTTATAGTTGAGAGTCACATCTACAACTTCCACTTCTAATTCAATAGTCTTTCCTTCCAATGTAATTGGAAATTTTGTGAGAATACCATATGGACGAGATCCTTTGCTATCAAAGGCTTCCAAAGTGTTCGATGAATGGTTAAGAGAAGGAGAGCTAATGGCCTTCCAACACGAAACAGACATGATGCAAGTGGAAGCACCCTCATCAATAACAGTATAATGGATCATCTTTCCTTTGATAAGAACCTATATCAAAAAAACAATCTGATGAGGAAGACAGGGAACGTTGTTTTCAATATCAAAGGTAATCAGACTCGAATTGGTAGGATCAATAACACCTATAGCAGACAATAATCATCACCGCTACGTTGGACAGGTTTGGATAACCTCCAAGGTAGACATCGCCAAAGGTGCTTGAGCTAAATACTCAGCAATATTGTAGTGTTGTGCAGCTCTAGCATTCAGATTATAAGATGATTTCCAAAGTACACCCTTAAGAGGTGGTCAGATTACGGACTCATTGTTAGGGAGTTCAATATGGAGCAGACCAGAACTAGATGGAGTGGAAGTAGAAGCTATATTGGTGAATTCTTTCCCCACCATCTGCTTATGTAGGGTTTGATAGTCCTTCATTCGAGTAGCAATTGAAATAGGTGATGAACTTTTCATCATGAAAACTTGGGAACCAGAGGAGGCAGAGGATTTTGATTGGTCTATGTCGTGCGGAAAGAGTCAATTTTGTGGACAAAACCGACCTCCCTAGAAGCTAAGGCTTTCTAGCGACAAACAAGACAATTAAACACTATCTTTCCCTAAATATGCATTTAGAATACAAGTAATCAGGTGTTTATAACATACCTTTAGTCCAATGCTTTGTAGTAGTCTAGTCTCTCCGATCCAGATGAGCTCCTCCTTCTCTTCGAAACCTGCATTCACTAACAAGCAAATGATTACATAGCACCTGAATAACTCATAAAATAAAACATATTCATCATACAGACCAAGGAGTATATGAAACAAATCATGTATAACAACTTGTTGAAAAAAATGAGCTTAATTGTATTAAGTGGAAACAAAAGAAACCATTACAACCTGTGCCTTGGTGTTGTGTAGGTCCCTCCCAGGGTCCAGCAAGAGTTTTCCTTTACTTTGATCAGCTCACCCACTTCCAAATGAAGCTAAGAAAGGATGGGAATCTCTCCTCTCAAGCTCTATAAGGGAGTCCTAATTTCAGCAGCATCTACCCTTAGGAATCTTCAGCTTTCAACCTCCCCTCCCTCTGGCCCAATGCCTGTATTTATAGTGCTTAGGAGGAAGTTAATCAGGTCCACCATGAATGGGATAAGCCCCTCTTTCAATGGGATAGCTCCCCTCTTCATGGGATAAGTTCCTCTTACATAGGAATGCATGAACCATCTGGAGGCGCTCAATCCACGTCAAACCATCTTCTAGAATGCTCTAGAAATGACCACAAGTAACTTTTTTGAAGTGAAACTTGCGCCTTTTGACCTTTACAGGAGTACACACCCACCCCTTTACAGACAGAGTGTACAAGTACGCAGGTATTGTGAACTTGGGGTGCATACACGCAGGTAAGGCTAAGAGAAACTGCGTAACCAGAGTTAATTGACTTTTTAAGGACTTTCTCTCTTTCTTGGAGTTTGACATGAGGAGCAGAGGTATGAGACTTGCCAAGGAGGATAGTATGACAGTTGATGAAGCCATACTAACTGTAGATAGTCATGGTGACAAATTTTAGTGTAACAGATTGCCCCCTAAAGTGCGAAGCCTGTAGTAGATTAGGGTTTCATATCATCTGGGAAGGGTGAAGTACTTTATCATTTCAAGGATTATCTTGTGGAGAGCCCGGTTGGAACCTACAAGTATTCAACACAAAATACATGTATGAGATCATATCATCGCTGAGGTAGGCATTCCCATACTCAGATCAAAAACTTTAACTAACAAACTAACTACTGCTCTGATACAGGAATGATTTCGCAGTACATCATAATCATAGACTCATGTAGACACAGTATGGATGCAGCCATCTGTTTATAGTTAGTCTACTATACAATGAATACAAAACTCCTCGCAGCCTGGATGGTGGAAACTAGATCCAGGGTCTTCATTTCTACTTCCCGAAATAGTACGATTCTATCCATGCGAATAAATGAGTTGATGTCGAGCATGGTAGAAACCACTTGATTACCAGTCAATGATGTAAACTGTTAACAAGTGTGAGAGAGACCACCAGTGATGTCAATGGTTCTCAAAGTACCCAGTACAATCCATGAGATGTGAATGAATGTGTTGATGTCGAACATATCACGGAATCCTTCGATCGAAAGTCAATGATGTAAACTGTCGTCGAAGGCGAGAAATCTGCCATTGATGCATGCGGATTTCAAGGTACTGATGATTTCTAGATCATCTTTCTAGATAATGTGTCGATGTCGATAGAAAGCGACCTGTTGCAGGCAAGCCCACAACACGAAATCATAGATCAAGTTTAAGAAATGTAGTTGTAAGGACTGACTCAGGGATGGTCGAGATGGATGACGGGTATTTTGCAGATGAATGGTTTATTTGCAGTGACCTCTTGAACACATAACGACACGACAGATGGCTTGGTGACGATTGACCCAAAGTTAATACCCGGCTGAAGACTTTCAATGTGGTTTGATCAACTTGTGAGGCAAAGGATTTCCCAACCCAGGTGAATGAAAAGTGTCGTGTTCAAGAGTGGTGACATGGTTTCTTCTGAGATAAAGGATAACAAGTAGGCTCATTTTTCTCTCTTTTTCCCCACCATTTCTGGCAAGTACCTCTTTATTTTTTACAAGCTTGAGGAGGATAACATATGCTTGATTATAAGCTCATCCTTCGGATGAGTCCAACTTAGTTTAAATTCGAACCCTAAGAAGGAGTGGTTCGTTCCTGTTTGTAATCGAACAGGTCCTTTACTGTGAAATTTTAACGAGTCCAGTATAGGAGAAACTCGGCGTTTTTCAATTTTAGAGAGTCTGAAAAACTTAAGAAGACTCCAGGGTTGAACTTTTTCGTAAATTTGTGTCTCCCAAGCCCGAAAAAGTATAAAATAATACTTGAGAGAACCGCTTGGTTTTTTTATGACCAAGGAGTACTTTCATAGTTAGTGTCTTTGACCTGAAAAGTAAAAAGCGATCAAGGACACGTCGTTTTATTTCCAATATCGAGTTTGAAACGACAAAAACCCAGCAATCTTTTCCTGTTTTTACGGTCAGAAAAGGGCTATAAGGGGATCGTCTTTTAATTTTGTTTTAACGAGTGTAAAAGAAACGCTCGGCAATCTTTTCATGTTTTAGGAGTCAGAAAAGGGCTTAAAAGATGACTCTGATGTTTTTGTTTGTGAAAAATGACAATTTTCCCTGAAAATCCTTTATCCTGCACAAAAACCAACACATTACTCATACCTGTTTAAGATAGATAAAAATACTTTGAAAAATACCTTTTCACGGTGGAAAATAAACAAATTTAACATTTATTTACTCAAAAAACCTATAAAAAGGGCTTTTACCATTTCATTTTTACCATTTTACTGTTGAGGAGAGAAAAAGGGCTTTTGGCAAGAAACTTCCCATGGTCATTGCGGAGAATCCAACCGTTGAAACCGAACGTCGTCTCATCAGGTATTCTACAACATCCTCCCTTGCATTTCCATCCGTTTAGAATTTGTTTTTAAGCTTTAGTTTCATTTTTTGGAGGCCTTGGGGTTTCAAGGTCCGCTTTTCGGGGTACGCAGGTGCTCCATTGGTGACCTGCGTACCCCGACATTTTCTCAGTTGGGAAAATGTCGGGCGTACGCAGCTGGTCTTAAGAGAACCTGCGTACACACGCTCTGTCTCTAAAGGTGGGCTGTGTACACCGCGGAGAGGATTTTCAAACCCCCAATTCTCCAAAATGAACCAAAAATTTTTAATTTTATGGACTCTAATAGATGTTTTATGGTGTGTAGATTGCCCACCATGCTTGATTGGCGCGAAAGGGAACACGAAGATGTTGATTTGGCCGCGATTAATCACCAACCTTCCATTGATGCTTTAAAGGCATGCGGTCTTTACAAATACTGGGCCATACCTGGCATGAGGGCCCAGGTGCGCTTTCTAGAGTGGTTGGTTGAAAGGTGGAACGTCCAGGATCAGTGCTTTTACATTGGAGGGCACCAGCTCGAGATAGAGCCCTCAGACATTTACTTTCTCACTGGTTTTCCCAAGAGGGGCGAACAATTGACTCTGTCCGGGACTAGGCTGGGTGGCTAGTCCATCGCTAGTCTCCGTCTAGAGTGGTGCAACGATCAAAACCAGGAGAGGGGAATAGAGATTAAAAAGATATCCCGACCTGAACTTACGGTAATTGCCTTTTCAGTTACCAGACTTTGCGGAGCTGCCGCTTTGCACATTGCCACTGGGTCCCAAATGCGGATGGCGATTGACTGCTATCGAGGCACCATTTTCAACTGGTGTGATGCTGTGTTGGCCAATTTAAAGGGCCAACTGACTAGGGCAAAAAACGGGCAACTAAAGACTTTTGGTTATGGGCCTTTAGTTGTGAGTTTTGCTCTAGAGAGGGTTCTGATGCTGATCCCGCAGCATCTCACTGTTGAGGCTGGGCTTCCTCGAGAGCCTAAGTTGATGCGATGGGTTGCAGTGATGGCCCGTCATCCTGATGAGGGCACGTAGGTTGTCCGATTTAGACCGGAGTATTTTCACTGGTTGGAGGACCATATCTTTTCGATACAGGATTTTCCTTATGCCAGAGTCGATTTTCGTGGAGATCCGGACATGATTCTTCCACCGGGAGAACAGTGGGATGACACAGGTACTTCATTTTCACAAGTTTTTAAATTATTTATATTTGTTTTGTTTTTATATCGTCTCAAAACTGACAGTGACAATTTCCAAAATGCAGATGTAGGCCCACGGCGTCCAGCCAATCTCCGGCCTTTCGAGAGGAGACAACCAGTTGCACTGGCACCGGTCCCACAGGATGAGGCTACAGAGACCTTAGCTGAGTTAGAACAAGACCTAGAGCGTCTGACGGTAGATATACCAAAGACTACTATAGATGATATTACTATCAGGCTTCAGCGCTATGTAGTCGCAGTCCCAGGACCTTTTAGGAGGTTCTTGTGTAGGGTAGCCCATGCAGTGGTGTCGTATAGAGAGCATCACCAGTGATTGGATGGTCGTTTTTGTAGACACACGCAACATTTTGGTTTTTTGCACTTATCATTTTTGCCGATCATAAGGTGTTTTTAAACCTATGATTGAAGACGATGTATTTTTGACACACTCCTATCTATATATATCATTATTACCGGCTTATCTTGTTAAACATGTGTGATGAAATGTTTTTAAATTTACATGTATGATTATCGCAAATGTCTATTTAACATTCGAGAAGCAATTGCATCTGCTAATGTATTTAAAGACCTTGGAATATGCTGATATTCAATGTAATCAAATTCACGTTCCAAGAGACGCACTCTCAAAAATAACCTTAATAACACTGGATTTCTAATGGCATAGACTCTATTAAGCTGTAATACAACGAGTTCAGAATCTAACCTCACTATCAAACTCCGAATCCCAAATGAAATAGATTTAGACAATAATTCAATCACTGCACTGTATTCTGGAATGTTGTTTGTTGTTTGACCGAGGCTCACCCCATGCATAGAAACTAACTCGTCAGAGGGCGAATAGATAACCCAGGCTGCGAAAGAGATATTCCATGTACTACGACGAGCACCGTCAGCAAATCCAATGTATGTTTGGAGAGGCATCGACATCTGCAAACATCAAGGGTAAAACCAAGATAAGCAGAATAACGACGAAAAACACACTTTCTAAGCTAAGCACACTATCTAGACTAACAAACACACCAGTTAGAAAGAAAAACCTAACCTAACTAAAATTTCCATACCCATCATTTAAGCATAATACCTCTTTAGGTAAAGTCCATTTCTGGGTTTACCCAAAGAGTCCCCGTCAAAGTCAACTAGCTCATAGGCCCCTTTTGCTAGCTTTCACTTGACAATATAGGGCCCATGCCACATAGGAACGAATTTTCCAGCACCTAATTTATCATTAGCTTGATCATATAATAGCACTAGGTCTCCTTCCGAAAAATTTCAAGGGGTCACATTTCGATCATACTGAGCTTTCATACGTTTTGCATGGGTCTCGATCGCCAATGCAGCATCACGTCGAGTCCCATCTAATTGAGCTAAGTATAATAAACACTTCTCCTCTTCGGAAGTAGTTGGAAGTAATTCGACAGCCATTTGCAGTGACGGGATTTCGCATTCAATGGGTAGCACAGCTTCCAAACCATAAACTAGTTGGAAAGGAGTGAACCCTATTGATGTTTTCACTAAGGTTCGGTATGCCCAAAGCGCGGAAAATAACATGTTGTGCCAATTCGACCGATGAATACCAATGATTCGTCGGATCATGATAACTAAAACTTTGTTGATGGACTCAACCAGACCGTTGGCTTGTGGATAATAAGGGGTTGAGCTATCATGACGCAAACCAAGCTGGCCTGTAAATTCTGTCATCATAATGTTTCGAAAATGGCGCCCATGGTCAGTGATTATCGCTTGTGGGACACCAAACCTAGCAATAATGTGATTGAATACAAAAATTGCAGCTGTTTTGCCGTCAGCCTCGAATGTAGGCATCGCCTCGGCCCACTTAGTAAAATAATCAACCGCAAGGATGATATACGCATGCCCCCCGGCCGAGTGAGGGTTACATGTAATAAAATCGATACCCCATTTGGCAAAAGGACCAACGGCAATTATAGGGTGGAGAGGAGCAGGTGGTGCGCGCATCTTGCGATCAAACACTTGACAGTTGTGGCATTTCCGGACCGCAATAATACAGTCTTTAAACAAAGACGGCCAGAAGTAGCCAGCGCGCAATATCTTTTGGGCTGTGGCATACCCAGACATATGACCGCCACACGCTCCAGAGTGATAGTCATTCAAAACCCTTTCAGCTTCTTCGTGAGTTAAGCAACGTCGGAAAACCAAGTCTGCCCCACGGCGATAAAGAGTATCTGCAATAATTTTGTACTGTTGGGACTGGAATCGAATTTTCCGACGCTCCGAATTTGAAGCTTCGGGCCGAAAGGATTGGGTTTGGAGATAGACGATTATGTCCCCATACCACGGATCTAAAGTGCTGATGAGAAACAAAGATTCGTCCACAATGGGTTCCTCTGCCACAGTTTCCGTGTCAGCACGTGGGAAATCACACATCAACTCTGCAAAAACTAAAGATTTCTTAGACTTAGATTTTTCAAATTCCAAGTCGAACTCTTGCAGGATAACAATCCATTTAGAGTACTTGCCCCCTAGAAATTGTTTAGTCAAAATGTAGATCATAGGGTTGCAATCTGAAATGACTGTAGTTTTACGGAGTAAAATGTAGTGACGAAAACATTGGACAGCTTGAACGGCTGCCAAGGCCAATTTCTCCACATGTGAATATTTGAACTCAGTTGGATTTAACGTCCTACTAAGATAATATATCACATGTTCCATTCCGAATTCGTCTTCCTGAACTAAGACCATTCCAATGGTGGAATGAGCAGCGGTGAGGTACAAAAAGTAATCCTGGTTGTAGTTGGGAGGATGCAGCAATGGTGCATGGGTCCACGCGTGCTTGAGTGCATTGAAAGATTTCTGAGCTATCTCATCCCAAGAGAATTGAGCGTTCTGTTTCAACAACCGGGTAAAACCCTTTGTAATCTCGGCGTAGTTAGGAATGAACCGGCGTAAAAAGTTTGCTTTCCCCTGCAAACTTTGGAGTTGGTGAAGACTCAAAGGCGGAGGAAATTTGATGATAGCTTCTACCTTCGAGGGATCGACGTGAATACCGGCTTTTGAAACTACAAATCCCAGCAATCATCCCACTTCTATGCAGAAGACACATTTGTGTGGGTTCAACCGTATATGATAATGCCTACACCTCATGAAAATTGCTCGTAAATGGACAAGGTGTTCAGCTCGACGTAAGGAGTGAGCGGGCAAATCATCGAGATACGGTTGCACAATGTGTTTGATGTCATGAAACGCATAAGACATCGCCCTTTGAAAAGTGGCTCCAGCATTCTTAAGTCCAAAAGGTAAGTTGCAATAAGCAAATGTCCCCCATGGACAAATGAAAGCCGTTTTTGGTTGATCAGCAGGTAGAATATTGATTTGATTGTAACCAGAAAAACCATCCATAAAGGAAAATATTTCACTGCCGGCACAATCATCAATTATTTGATCGATATAGGGTGTTGGATAGTTGTCCTTGGGACAAGCACGATTGATATCCCTATAATCGATGCATATTATTATTGTTCCTTGTTTTTTGTTAACCGGAACAATATTCGATACCCAATCCGTTAACGGGATCGGATAAATGAAACCTGCTTTCAACAGCTTCTCAACTTCTGCTTTAATTGCAGCCGCTTTTCGTGGGTGAATCTGACGCAAACGTTGCCGGACGGGTTTAGCATCCGGGTAAGTCTTGATCTCATGAACAACAATTGCGGGATCGATTCCTGGCATTTCCTCATAGGACCAGGCAAACACGTCGCAGAATTCTTGAAATAGGGCCTTGTATGTCTGAATTTCATCATCTGAACACGAGGCACCTATATGAATGTGCTCAACAATTCTAGGCTTGACTGAAATGTCAATGGGAACAGTGCGAGAGATGTTACCCAAATTCAGCTCTGAATCAGGATGTTTCATTGGACTCTGAGCTTCTTTGACATATTCAGCTGTAAAGATTGATGAGAAATTGTTTTCAAAACAATCATCCTCAGTTAAAAACAAAGTTCTATGATGGAGATCTGCCCATGGTAAATCATCTAAACACAGGACTTCACAAAGTTGTTCGTCACATGACACAACTTCGGGAAATGCTAATAACTCCGAGGTTGACGTGAAAAGAGATTCCTCACGGACCACATTCATTTGGTCAATTTTGGTTGAACTCGGGTCGGTAAAAGACTGCACGGCTTCATAAGCAATTTCATATGGACTCAAAGGCATATCATCACCAAATGAGTCTATCTCAGATTCAGAAGGAACGATCCAAGGATCGTCATAAACAATGGTGTCTGAAGTAATCATATGAATAGATGCAAATGAAGACACGGCGTTGATTGGAGGAAAAGGAAAAGTTCCTAGTAAACCGGCATCTTTAACTAATCCTACTCCAACATCCTTATAAGGGATAGTCGTTTTACCGACATGCTGGATACTCTCTGAAGAGGCTGGGTCGGATGAAAAGTAAGCCAGCTGGTCTATGGTTACGATCTTGCCATTATGTGGAAACTTTATTACTCTGAAGACCGATGAAACGACCGCTGTCATAGCGTAAGACCAACTTCGACCCAAGAGAAGGTTGTAGTCTAGAGGGGCATCAACCACCTCCACATCTAGACTAACGGTTTTTCCTTCAACCCCTATAGTCAAATCCTGTAGAATGCCAAACGGATGAAACCCATGGCCATCAAAGGCCTTAAGAATTGTCGGGGATTGATTTAGTGAAGGAGAACCAAGCGATCTCCAGCACTTTATCGACATAATACACGTGGAAGCTCCCTCATCAATTACAGTCTGATGAATAGGCCTATTTTTGACTATCACTGGTATCTGGAAAGCCATCTAATGAGGTAAACGCGGTGTACTATTTTCTAGATCAAAGATTATTAGGTTCGGGTCCTGAACATCAACAGCCCCTATAGCCAACAAAAGTAATTTTCGCTGTGCTGGGCATGATTGCAGCACTTCTAAAGCCGACATTGCTGAGGGTGAAACAGCTAAATCCTCAACAATGTTGTAATTCTGGGCCGCTCTCGCATGTGGATTGAAAGCAGACCTTCGAAGTACACCCTTGGCGGGCGGTTTGATTACTAAGTCAGGGTTAGGTTTCTCGATCTGTAGTGGATCAGAACCGGGAGCTGAGGTTGATGGATTAGAATGAGAAGATTCTGCTTCTTTCGATCCATCAACAAGACTTTTACTACCATAATCTTGTGATCGAGTCACAATCCTTACATGAGACATCATCAATATGGGTTCTTCACTGGCACTCCAGGAAGAACCTATCATTTTACTCTCCTTCTTTGGAAATGGATCTTTCAGGAGTTGGGGAACCCTTGACGATTTTCACAACCTCGGCCCGATGAGGGAAATCTCTTGTAAAATGATCCTCTTCACAAATAAGACAAGGATATCGAGGTTTGCGCTTTTCGTCATTGGTTTCCGACTTTTCTGTTTTCTCCTTTGGAGTTTTGTCTGCTTTATTCTTCTTCTTACCTTTCTTTTTCCCACCGGTTTTCGATTTAGCCATTGATGACTCTACAGCGTGAATATCAGCGGAAACTTCAGCAGAAGATTCTCCTGTCGGGGAGTTTGGTAAGGTTATAATAGGAGAAGAATTCTTTGAGGATTTCTTCTTGCTTTTAGTATTCACCGTACCAATCATGCCATCAGTGGCATGAGACCCCGAAGGAGCAGCAGCGATTTGATTCGACTTTGGAAGATCTGGGATCTTTTCGTGTAACGTACTTGATTGAGTATAAACTAAGTCAAGGTACTGCGCTTGAGCAATCACTTGCTCCTCAGTAACTACTCCGGCCTTAGCTACGTCTTCAGTAATCTTCGGTAATAATGATTTAACAAACCATTCAGCTAAGATTTGGTCCGGGATAAAAACTTTCACTAATCGCCTTCGACATCTCCATTCATAAATATGATCAGAAATATAAGTGGACGTCGACTGTTTTAATGAAGTTAGTAACTCGGTGCCATTATCATATCTGACCGGCAACTGAAAATGAGTTAGGAACGAGGTAGCTAACTGACTAAAATTATAAAAAGAGGCCCGTGGTAACTCAATGTACCACTTGGCCGCGAGACCAATGAGTGTACGCTGGGAAAGACGTAAGCGGATCGAATCATCCAAGATAGAATTTGAGGCACACCAGAGGTGGTAAGTCATCACATGATTTGACGGATCCTCTCCAGACTTACCTTCGAACTTGGGTATGTCACTGGGCAACTTATTTGGCATTGGCGGCCAGAACAGAAGATAATTTATTGGATCGTTCGTTAGGCGCGTCAAGTCTGGTAAATCCAAAGTTGCGATAAACAACAATTGCCGATTAGGATCCCTAAAACTCTGGGTCACAAGACCAGTCCCAGGAGGAGGATATCCAGGATAACTTGGAATAGGAATCGCATTCGGGATATTGTATCTTCCCGGAAAACCAGGATTAACCGGACCGTACTGGGGTTGCTATGGTTGTTGATAAGTGTACCCAGGATACGATTGATACTGGTAAACCAGTTGCTGGACAGCAGGCCCGTATTGGTACTATCCTTGGTACGGTTGATAAACAAATTGTGGTTGACTAGTGACAACCGTACTTAAACCAGGCTGTCCTACAGGCATCTGAACCGTAGTTTGAATCGTGGATCCAGACAATGGTAAAGATATGTGAGGAGTAGTTACAGAGACAGTAGAAACTGAAGCTGTCGATACTCCAGAAGTAAGTGTGGTGGATGGAACAGATGTTGCGGTAGTTGCAGCAGTCGTTTGAGATGGAGTACTAGGTGCAATGGGCGACTGAGTAACTACCGAAGGTACAAAAGTTTGAACATTAGACTGGACTGGTTTCTGGGGTGGACCAGAAACTAAAGGTTGTCCAGTTTGAGATGACAACTGTACGCTTGGCTGCAACACTTGTTGAACTTGCGATGGATCCCACACTATGTTCATTCCGGGGTATTGACCCATGACAGGTTGAGGATATTGAGATCCATAACCGGATTGAGGGTAGGATTGATAATTGAAAGGTACATTTCCCATACCTTGAACATAAGACTGACCTTGGGGTGGTTGATAACCTTGACTCGAGTACTGACCTTGAGGTAGATACCCTTGAGGTAAGTACTGATACTAGGGTTGACCTTGAGGCATAAATTGATACTGAGGTTGACCTTGGGGTACATATTGAGGCTGGGGTTGACCTTGAGGAATGTATTATACCATGGGTACATACTGTCCTTGAGGTTGCCCCCCAGACGCAATTTGTGTACCTTGAGGTTGCCCCCCAGGCGTTAATTGAGGCTGCCCCCCAGGCGGTAACTGGCCACCTTGAGGTTGAGAACTGGGAATTGAACCTGACATCATGTAAATGTCTCCTACACCCAACGGTTTATTACCATTGTTTCCAGTTAATAACCCATGTTCAATGGGTTGAGGAGATGCTCCCGCAAAAGTACCAGAAAGTGACTGATACCCAGAAGGAACAGAAGGACCGCCGTACAAAAAAGATCCAGGAGATTGAGTAAACATAGACGACTAACCAGACATATTTACAGGAGTATAAATACCTCCGGGTGGATAAGGAGTACGAGGTGGAGAAAACCTTGACCCTGAGTTGTCCAAGTAATTAGTTAATGAAAGATACCAAGTAGTACTTCTAGGTGGACTGTAAAAAATGGATTCATGCTCCCTTAGATCAATAGTAGGTTGATCTTCAAGGATAGGGACGCCTACTTCTTCTTCTGGAGCAAGTTCTTCAATAGCTATCAAACCAGCAGGAAGATTTTCGGTGATGACTCTTTCTACCCTAGGTGAATCAGGAACACTAGAAGTTGGAGTAACAGGTTCAGATATTTCAGGTTCTTCGCCTATATCACTAGTAGATGAAAAACTACCAGCAAGCTCGGAAACTGCAATAGCTTCAGGATTATAACCTGTTTCTAGACTTTGGTAATCTGGATGGACTACCAACGAAGACTCTCCTTCTTCTGGTGAACCTACTTTACTGCCACTAGGAGTTACAAGGACTTTCAAACCTTCATAATGACCCAGGACGTCTTCAGGAGGTTCGCCCCGAAGTCTACGGGACTTCCTTAACAAATCGGCCACGGTAACAATATCAGGAGACTGGCCCCGAAGTCTACGGGACTGTCTCGGTAATTCAGCCACAGCTAAAAACTTTTAACTACTGCACATGCAAACAAAGTAAAATCTCCAAACAAACTACCTAAAGTCTCTAAAGAACCAAACAAATTCGAATCACACGCCTAAAGAATCTAGGGCGTCAAACCAAACACAAACAGTAGCCTTCCGGAACGAAAACACTAGTTGGTGATGAAGCCCAACATCGCCGAATTCAGTACAGAAGTGGAGGGTGGAACAGTTACCCCGGCAACCTGCTTAATGAATAGACCGGCACAAGTTCCTCCACTTTAACCGTCTCGAGTGAAGTGAACCCCCCGGAAAATCCAAGTGAGTCTAGCTGACGTCTGCTCCAGGTACAGTGGGATCTTCCCTCCACCGTCACCTCAGGTAGAATCCTAAAGATAATGGTCACTAAGGTTACCAACAGCAACAAATATACCTGGGGGAACAGTCTACGACCCAATAGCATGCAAGGGCAGAGTAACAAGCTCAATCCCCTTGCCAGCTCCTTGACAATAATCCAAGGTTTACCGACAAGTGACCCCAGGCTCCTCGACAATAATCCGAGGTTTACCATTTGTAGTACGTGCGTATCTGGCGTCTTTCCCAATGAAGGAGGATTGATCCCCTCACTGGTTCGGACACGGTCTCGTGCTTCTCCTTTAAGAGGAGCTTTCCCAGAGTACAAATGAAACAATTGGATTTATCCTACCACAAGATAAGCTACTTGTTTGGTTTTGCTGTCTTGGAGAGTTAATTACTCTCCTACTCCAAGACACTAGCCTGATCTATATTGGTGTTTCAGAGCCCTAGTAAATAAAAAGTTACTAAGTTGATTTTACTTTAAGCGTTAATTTTTATGGCTTTTCTTTAGGACAAAAGGTAGCGGAGATTAAACTGATGGTGTGTGGACTCGACTCAAATCCACTAAAAAGATGCACCTAGGATGATTTATACTAACTTTCTTTTTCAATGAATTCCCTAGCTACGAGAGTTGGAGAATGCAAAATTGATATAAAAACAACTTTCTTGGCAATGAAAATCAAAGAAACAATCTCTTTATCTTTTCCAAAGCATACAACACATGACCACTAATTACTTCACGAAAATTCCTTTTCTTTTCAAAGACTCAAATGCTACTAAAGCAAACTTTTCTTCAAAAGAGATTTTTTGGATTTTTCCTACTTAACAAAGCATATAAAAATCAACAATCAAATTTTAAAAACCTATGACAATCAAATCAATTTTACCTAAAAGCAAATCTAAGAGAAATTCACCTAATAAGCAAATCTAATGAGGCCAAAACCTACAAAGTATGATTCCAGGATGTTTTACTCAGTCATGATTTAACTAAGGACTAGTTAATGCAGAATCAAAAACCAGTCAAAAACAAAAATCAAAATCTTTTGTTCTTTTTCTTAAGAATAAAATTGAAGGTTTAATCAACAAACTTTTCCGAGATTCGGCAAAGAGACAACACAAAGGAAGGTTGCTCACAAAGGTAGATTCTATGAAAGGTCCGACTCCTAAGAAGACTGAAAAGACCAGGGATATCCAAGGTTTTATGACTTCTAAAGCCAAAGTCACTACAGGACCGATTCAAAATCAAACCCTAGGCCCAAAAACTCTATAAATTTCACTAAAACTCTTGACACTGATGAAACAAGCTTAGATGAAGATTTATGGCAGGTAACCAGTGGATCTGGGTAGTAAAAACAACTTATAAACAAAATCTAAAAGGCAAAAAGGAGAAAATTGAAATTTTCTCAATTTTGACAGGGTACGCAGGCAACCTGTTTGCACAGGTGCGTATATGCTCTGTGCACAAAGCTGCAGTGCGTACAAGTACGCACTGTGCTTAACACAGAGGCTGCGTACTTCTAGCAAAACCAAGAAAAACTAAATTCTAATTTAACCCTAAGTTAAGCCACCCAAATGCACAGTCAGACAGCCAAAAACCAGAAAGAAAACGACTTTTCTCAAATCAAAGTTTCACACAAAGGAAAAATCATTCACATCAATGGAGTTCCCCAGTGGAGTCACCATTTTGTCATGTGGAAAGAGTCAATTTTGCGGACAAAACCGACCTCCCTAGAAGCTAAGGCTTTCTAGCGACAAACAAGATAATTAAACACTATCTTTCCCTAAATATGCATTTAGAATACAAGTAATCAGGTGTTTATAACATACCTTTAGTCCAACGCTTTGTAGTAGTCCAATCTCTCCGATCCAGATGAGCTCCTCCTTCTCTTCGAAACCTGCATTCACTAACAAGCAAACGATTACATAGCACCTGAATAACTCATAAAATAAAACATATTCATCATACATACCAAGGAGTATATGAAACAAATCATGTATAACAACTTGTTGAGAAAAATGAGCTTAATTGTATTAAGTGGAAACAAAAGAAACCATTACAACCTGTGCCTTGGTGTTGTATAGGTCCCTCCCAGGGTCCAGCAAGAGTTTTCCTTTACTTTGATCAGCTCACCCACTTCCAAATGAAGCTAAGAAAGGATGGGAATCTCTCCTCTCAAGCTCTATAAGGGAGTCCTAATTTCAGCAGCATCTACCCTTAGGAATCTTCAGCTTTCAACCTCCCCTCCCTCTGGCCCAATGCCTGTATTTATAGTGCTTAGGAGGAAGTTAATCAGGTCCACCATGAATGGGATAAGCCCCTCTTTCAATGGGATAGCTCCCCTCTTCATGGGATAAGTTCCTCTTACATAGGGATGCATGAACCATCTGGAGGCGCTCAATCCACGTCAAACCATCTTCTAGAATGCTCTAGAAATGACCACAAGTAACTTTTTTGAAGTGAAACTTGTGCCTTTTGACCTTTATAGGAGTACGCACCCACCCCTTTACAGACAGAGCGTACAAGTACGCAGGTATTGTGAACTTGGGGTGCGTACACGCAAGTAAGGCTAAGAGAAACTGCGTAACCAGAGTTAATTGACTTTTTAAGGACTTTCTCTCTTTCTTGGAGTTTGACATGAGGAGCAGAGGTATGAGACTTGCCAAAGAGGATAGTATGACAGTTGATGAAGCCATACTAACTGTAGATAGTCATGGTGACAAATTTTAGTGTAACAGTCTACCAACTACATTTGCTAAGATGGAAAATGTTTTATTAAAACAGTCAAAGTCCCTTTCAATAAGTGGCTAACTTCATAATGATGGGGACAATCCTTGGTGTAATGATCTTCCTCACAGATGAGGCAAGGATATTTTGACTTCCTATAAGAAGCATCATCAGCAGATGATTTGGGTGGATCCTGTTTTGGGGCATCCTCTTTGGCTTTACCTTTGCCCTTTTTCTTACCTTTATAGGCCTTATCTACTGTGGTAGACTGAGCAACATGTACCTTAGAGGTTTTACTAGGACTTGATGAATTTTTTGAAGGATTATTGGAACCAATGTTTGAAGCAGTTTTCAGCTTCGAAGAAGCTTTCATGGAAGTCTAAGACACAAAACCAATTACACCATCAACAAGTGGTACATTAAGAGACTTTGATGATGTCAGATTCGAAGATGGCCTCGGAGCATTAGGCAACATCTCATACATGGTGCTAGATTGTGAATAGACTAAGTCTAGATAGTAAGCATGGGAAATAGCTTTCTCTTCAGTAACACATCCACCCATAGTTATATCCTTAGCAATCTTGTTAACGGATGATTTTGTGAACCATTCAGTCAACAACAACTCATCAACAATCTCAAATTTGATGAGGCGACACCGACGTCTCCATTCATGGATATGATCAAAAATGTGGGTCACGATATCTTTCTTAAGGGATGTGATCAAATGAGTTCCAGTTTCATATCGAACTAGCAATTGGAAGTGGGTGAGGAATTCCATAGCCAAAGAGTTGGAGTTAGCATAGGTACCTCGAGGCAACTCAATATATCATTTTGTGGCAGCATCTATGAGGGTTCTTTGAAAGAGGTGAAGATGGATAGAATCATCGACATATGAATTGGAGGACCACCATAGGTGATATGTCATCACATGGGCTTCCAGGTCCTCCTTAGACTTTCCTTCAAAATTAGGGCAATCACTAGGAATTTTGGTAGGAGTAGGAGGCCAATAAGTTGAATGAATAATAGGATCATTCGTGAGCCTTGAGACATCAGGAAACTCCAATGTAGAAAAAAATGGAAATTGTGGGTTGAACGGCATAAAGGGTCTTCGAGGAGACCCAAATGGTTGGTTCCAACCTTGCTGGTAAGGATTTTCCCCCATAACAGAGGATTTTGACCATATGAGATTTGATTTTTCCCCCACTAATGGATACCTTGACCATAAGGCAAATTTTTTTCCGAGGTAGGTTTGATATTGACCTACCATAGGTTGTTGATAAGCATTGAACATGGCATATGGGTTATAAGGTTGTTTAACCTCTTGACCCTGGACATAAGGTGATTGACCTTATTGTTGCAGGGGTTGACCTTATGTTTGCAAGGTTTGACCTTGTGGATATGCATATTGAGCATGTTCCATAGGTTGACCTTGCTACTACAAAGGTTGACTTTGCTGCTATAAAGGTTGACCTTGTTGCTATAAAGGTTGACCTTGTTGCTACAAAGGTTGAGTAGACTGTTGAACAGACTAAGTTTGATGCTGCAATGGTTGTTGAGATTGCTACAAAGGTTGCCCCTGTTGCTGCAAAGGCTACCCCTACTGTTATAACAATTTCCCTTGTTGCTACAAAGGTTTCCCTTACTGCTACAAAGGTTGCCCTTGCTGTTGTAACGACTGCCCTTGCTGCTGCAAAGGTTTTTGGATAGTTCCCTAGGGTATACCTTGAGGGTATTGTTAATTTCTAAATTGAATCTAACCATATCCACTAGGAATAGTGGATTGACCAAGCTGGACATAAGCTCTTTCTTGTAGAATGTAAGGTGGATTGACCAAGGCTTGTGAACCATATGGGACATAAGAATGTTGGAGCAGAATCTGAGCCATATAAGGCTGCTGGTACTAGATATTACCCAACCTGGATGGAACAAAAGGATTAGGGATACTACCATAATAAGGTTGATTAACTCCAACCATGTGAGTTTGTAATCCACTCACATTGGTTTCACCTGACACAAGAGGAATATTCGGATTTTGTCCCCAAGGCGGTGGCACATTCTATCCACTTGATGGAGGGGTTGAAGGACTAACTGAAACCTAACCTGAAATAGT
Source organism: Pinus tabuliformis (assembly GCA_031772625.1). Taxonomy (NCBI): domain Eukaryota; kingdom Viridiplantae; phylum Streptophyta; class Pinopsida; order Pinales; family Pinaceae; genus Pinus; species Pinus tabuliformis. The sequence continues at coordinate 1,216,577,215 of CM062817.1, read as the reverse complement.
CGGTTGCACCAGAAGGATTTGTTGAAACGATGATACAGGTTGTGATGTAATCATAGGCTGAATGGGAACTAATGTGACAGAATTTTGTACAAAAACTTGAGAGGCTGTGTTTGGAATGAACAAACGAGAAGTAGGCATGGCATTAGATGAACAAATAGGATTTTGGTATAATGATGAAGCACTGGGCGTTCCTGAAACCAACTGAGCTAAGGTTGTATAACCATGTAGAAGCAGAGGTCCATTAGTTGTAGGGAATGCATGAGATGGGATTCTTCTGACAAAAGGAAAACCTTTAGGAGGAAATTCATAGTCTTGCTCCTCATGCACTTGAGGAATGTGAGTTACGAAAAATTACGGATGACCTTGAGGAGAGGTTGGTATTTCACCTTCTGATTCCATAGATGGAAACAACTAGTGTCAAGGAATCCAAGATGTGCGAGGAGATAACTCCAAAGGAATACTAGGCAAATCATAAGGACTATAAGGACACTGAGGATGTGACAACGGAATCAAATAATGGACTCAGCGGATGAATAACAAGCCTCTGCAGACTCTCAAGAGTCTGCGGACTCTCAGGGGTCTGTATAGGATTACCAGGGGTATCAGGATCAGATTCTTGAGGTGACCAGGAATCTGATGGAGGTGGACATGAAGATAGGGGTTGGATACTTGGAACAATCCCAAGTTCAAAACCTTGAACTTCAAGTGACTGAGGGAGTTCCAGATGAACTCCTTGAGAGGACCCTTTAGTATCAAAAAATGAAGGGGAACAGTGAGATGAACTCAATGGTTTAGCCATGATGACTTCCTCTCAAGAGTGGAAAAGGAAAGGAAATTCATTGAGGGCTTATTAACAATCTTGAAATTAACAAGGAATTACTCAATATTGGTCCAAGAAGCAATCGCACAGGTCGGACATGTTTATCGTGGGTAGTTATTTTTAGAAACAAAAAATTTGCCTTTTCATCTTTTAAGAGTCAAGAAAAGGACGAAAAGGTGACTCTAGTCGCTTTCGTAGGTTTAGCGAGCTTGAAAGGACAAGTGCTCAATGATCTTTTCAAATTTAAATAGTCAGAAAAGATTGAAATGACTACTCAGGCAACTCTAGGAAAAAAGGGTTACCAAGTAACCGTGAACTACAATATACACCTCAGCAAATAAATTTACCAAGGACTTGACATACGTGTAGGAAGTCTCCCCAAATGTTGTGTTCATTGTATCACATTTATAGGGTGATAGACTTAGCTTCCTATGGATAAAGGTTTGCAGCCTATAGGGGTCTCCCTTTATATAATCGATGGTATGGGGAGCACAAGTCTGTGCTAACGATGTCTAATGCAAAAGCGAATGATAGCTGCTAAGTTTTATAAATGCTGGAACACGCCTCTAGCCTAGACCACTAAGTATAGACGTTAATGTTTCAAATGCTCCTTAGATTAACTGATAGATTTTAAAGTTGATATTGAAATTATGTTTTGATTTCAAGGCCTTAAAAATGTTACATGTTCCTAAAATGCAACTAGATGATGAAATGGAAATCCTTCAATTCAATGAAAGCTATCTATTAGGGAAGAAAATCACCCAAATCATGCATCAAACCAATGATCAATGCATCAACAACAATTCCCAATGCTAAATGAAAAACATGAAATCTAATCTTTCATATCATAAGAAAATGCAATGCCAAAACAAAAACCTTAAAGTGAACTACCTTAAGATATAATGATGGTTTTTTTTTCTTTTCACTTTAGTGCAATAAATGTAATCTAGTGCAAAAAAGTAAAAGGGAATGCAAGAAAGCCAACAAACATGAAAATATCTTTCACATTAATGATTTGAAAGCAACAAAAAATGATTCCAAAACTACTTAAAAGATAAACACTTTCACTTTTGCTTTTCAAAACAAAAACTCAAAGCAAACGCTTCCTTTCAATTCAAATGAGACAATAATATATTGTTTGTCAAATAGAACTTAAGCAACTTTCACAATGTCTACTCAATTCGACATTAATGAAAACAACTTAATACTTAAGAACCAAAAGTGACTTGAAAAGGACACCCAAACACACAACAGACTCTTTAACATGGGTAATTGGTCACTGATGAGAATACCAATGAGCGGATGAAGAATGACCTAGAAGATCTAGAAACTGTAAGAGGCTCATCAAACTTCAAACACACTTAAACCAATGTTAAGGGGTGATTGCAATCAAATAAGAAAAGAGTTAACTAAAATCACACTGGTAAATCACTGGGAGAAGGCAAAAAGAACTGAAAACAAGAAGACAAACCCTAAATTTCTTTAACTTCTGCTAGCATCACACCTGTTAAGAGAAAAGCAACGATCATCACTATTGTAATCAACACATCCGTGATATCATCGTGACTGTGAGGGCAAAAAACATGATGGGCGAGAAAAATAAAGAAAAAAACACAAAATCTTCAAGAACAACACAAATCAACAACCTTCAAGCATATACCAAAACGTGAGACTGGCTATAAACAAACATTGAAGTCTAGGAATGGATGGTTGATCAAACTCGTCAAAAGACAAGGTGAATAATTGGAAGGAAAGGATCATAGGCTCCCTAGCAGAGTCACCATTTTGTTGTCAAGGTTAATCCTCTCCACGGACAGAGACGATCCCTCTAGCCCAATGAGTGGGTCTAGCAACTAAAGTGACAATCAACTAGATATCTTCCTAGGTTACAATTAAAAATAAGAATGAAAGAGATGGCCTACCTCATTCTGATGCTATTCCGATCTCCTTTGTTGAGGACCTTGAACCACTTGTATCACGAACTTGTTCCTGCTTCTCTCAGTGTTTATGTACATGCATGAGTGATCAAGACACAACAAGGCATGCCAAAATGAATAGAAAATCAAATAGAAACCTAATTAATTGATTAAGGAATGTCAAGCTAAATGATACATGAACATATGCATTTTGGGAAGATGACCCAGTAGTTATGTATTATTAGAAAATAAAGGGAAGCTTACAACCAAAGCCTTGATGTTGATAGGCTCTCCTTGAGTGGTAATCCACGTCCAAGCCAAGAACTCTCCAAAAACTACTTCTCCAAGTCAAATTAATAGCCTCTAGGCACAATCTTACCATAAGGGTGAAAATAGACATAGACCAACCATTTGGAAATGGGAGATGATGAATTTATAGGTTGGGAAAGGGAGTTAGGACCTCTCCAAAGATAGGATTAAACCCTCATCTCAAGGAGGTAGTTCATAGGGATAATACCAAGAGGCCAAGTTGGGAGGATTCGACCTCATCTATGCTAAACAACCTCTAGCTCGTCGCTCTCGAAGCTTCTAGATCATGAAGATTCTCACCCTCTTTGGGATCATCGCAGGTATGCAAGGGAACAGAGCGATGCCATCATTGGTCAAGTACAATGCAACATGTGACCATCAATGTTTGAAGTCTCATAAGAGCAATGATTCTCAATTTACGGTTTTTAGAGCTATTTCTTCAAGGAAAGCTCAAGGCATTTTCCAATCAATGTCATAAGAGGGATCTGAGTTGCATACATGAATGAGTACACTGCATAATGTTCATGTTTCGCGTGCTTCGGGGTATGTCAGAGGTAAGTGCAGGAGGTGTGACAAAAAACTATGTAACAATCCTTTCAAATTTTCGGTTGGCTAAACCAAGAACTTTGGGAACGTTACTCAAGTTTATAAGCTTCCTATTTATAGTACAACTTCGAAGTACTTGAACCTTGTTTCATTCATTATATTTTTTACCTAGAAATATACATTTATCAGCTACAATTTTATGTTACACAATTGGAAATTAAAATAAGTTTAAAATATACACAAAAATAAAATAAAACTTCAAACATAATTCTTTTATATTAAATTATCAAAAATTCATTACATTCATCACATTCAAATGCAAAGAAATCAATATGAAATTGAACATAAAAAAAAATCATTAACCATGTTTGAAGTAAAAGTTTATTAACAAAAAAATGTAATGTATAATACAAAAGATGCAATGATCATAAAAGTAGAGAAAAGAAATAGTAAAAATAGAACACATGATGGTAACATTAGAAACAAATCCTTCATTGAGAATACTTGAATAATATGTTTCAGATATAATAGAATCAAACTCTACAGATTAAACAATTTGTAAATAGGACTTCTTGAAAAATGATTGTGTTTAATGACCACATAAGTCAAATGAAGCAATAGTAAACAATAAACTAGTCTTGGTCTTATCGTAGCTAGATCAATAAGATGCTTTCAGACACTAGTATGCTACTACATAGAGTGCCAATATATCAATACTAAAAAGCATATGATATTTTTAAATCATCAATGACAAAATTAAACAACACCTTTCTCAGTAAGTAAGACTTCAAACCTCCATCAATGCTACTATTTAAAAGAATCCCTATTGACCACAGTTTATGAGATTCAAAGACCTAAAGAATACAACAAATTCCAAACACTTAAGAAATCATACTATACCATAATCTGTGTGTGTAGAATTTCCTGTAGATTCACAAGCTCATGCATTGTACTAAAACGCAAGACAAGAATCTACTTCTACTTTCAACTAGCGGAATCCAATAGATTGATGAAAACAATATGAACAAGAAGAAGATATATCAATGGCACATAACACAAGATGTATCTGGGGAAAGCCACTACTCAAAAGCTCGTTATCTATATTGCATATTTCAGAAATATGAGTGAAGATACAAAGCTTGTTCTCACTAGAAGAATTCCGCACAAGTATGTTCAACTCTCTCAGCTCACAAGCAATCTCTTGGCCAACACTTAGCCAATTATGCATCTCTCCAAGCCCCTAATCTCCTGTGTAATTCCTAGGATGAATAGCCTATATTTAAATGGAATTCGTGCTTCCAAAACTGTGCAATCCAAACATAAGTCCTTCTCTGATTACATGAATGATTTATACAACTCAGTAAATAATACAATTTATAATACATTATCCTTGCCCTCTAGTCTCAACTAGGTCTTTCTCTGAACTGACATGCATGAGTTTCTCATGAGGGAATCTTTAGTTAACTAGAGTGACACTTGTGGATGCACTAGTGCACCAATTGGTTGTTAACTCTCTATTAGTTCCACAACTAGTTTGGAACTAATTTAACTGAACATAACTCAGTAAACTGAGTGATCTAATTACAACTCACAATTAAACTCATGCTGGACCCCTAGAACTTAGGGATAACATATACATGACTTCAGAAATACTTCCAACTTGAAATTCCTAAACTAATTAAGCTAACTAAACTTAATTAACTATTTATAAGTTGTTATGAGAATGGAATTCTATTTTAATTCTTAGTTCAATTGAAGGACAAATTAATCTGGAATTTCTTTTTGTTGTTTCTCAAGACTCCCTCTCAACAAGAAAGCGATTATCAGATACCCCTATCCGGTCTCTGTGAAACTTGAATTTACATCTTGAAAATGCCTTTGTAAAAATGTTAGCATCTTGCTCCTCCGTGGGAATGTACTCTAACAACATAATCTTCCTTAATACACAATCTCCGAGATGATGATATCGGATATCAATATGCTTGGATCAATCACGAAAAAATGGATTTTTAGAGAGTTTATTATCACAGTAAATCATAGTTGGATCCATCTATGAACCAAACAACCCAACCAAGATCTTCCTCATCCATATGGCCTCACACGTTGCATGACTCGCAACCATTTACTCTTCCTCTGTCGAACTGAGTGCAACCGATCTTTGTTTCCTATTGTACCAAGAAACTGTCGTTGACCTAATACTAAAGATCCCTCCTGATGTGCTCTTCCAGTTGGATGGACTCCCTGCCTAATCTGTATCGGTGAAGCCTTGAAGCTTCACTCCATATTTTCATCTATACAATAATCCATACTAAGAAGTGCCGATGATGTATCTCAACATATTCTTTTCCACCTTCCAATACAACTTGGTAGGCCTAACCATTGCTTGACTAAGTTTTTTAACTGCATAGCACATATTCGTTCGTGTGTTCACCAAGTACATGAGTGAACCCACAAGCTATCTGTAAATTGTAGCTTCCACTACTTCCCTTGAATTAGTATCCTCCTTCCTCGAGTTACCTTCTATATGAGTCTCCATGGGTTTGTTTCTCTCCATGCGAAATCTTCGAAGTATCTCATTGGCATACCTGCCTTGAGACACAAACAACTCCCTACCTCCATGCCATACCTCCATGCCAAGAAAGTAATGCATGAGCTAGATGTCCTTCATCTCAAACTCTCTTGCAAGGTCCTCCTTGGAAGACTTGATTAACTGATCATCACCTGTCAGTATGATATCATCAAAATAAAGTACAATGATCAACAGTTTACCTTCCACCATTGTTGGGTAATGGATCCTCCCATAGCATGTTTTTGGGGCTTAAAGCCCAAGATTTGGTCCATGTAATGTAAAGACCCTGAAAAATGCAGGCGCAAAGCATGAGATTCTAAAGTTGTCCACCCTAAAATAATGTAATGTAATATAGAATTTGTCAGCCTACCCATGGTCTGCGGACCATGGGATTGTATAAATAGAGCGAGGCTCTAAGTGTAAAGGCAGTCTTGGTCTTAAGTCATATATTCTTTTGGATGAGGAATTCGCTCTGAGTTTGTAAGTCCGAGTCTTGGGTTGTAGCAATAGGGAGAGGCTCTGCAGCTGTGTGTGCAAAGGCCTGGTAGAGTCTGCAGCTGTGTACATGGACCCCTGCAGTTGAGTGCACAGGGCGAAGTTGGGATTGTACTTAGACAGAGAATTAATGAAAGATAAGTTGATTCTAAAATCCTGTGTGTTTATACTCCTGTTATGTTTATGCATCTCTTTACAGTTTTATGATTGCACACACTTGCTATGAATGTTGAATGATTAATGAGAATATTAGGTATATACAATTAAGTTAAGATATATAATAATAGCACAGTAAGGATAAAGTATCTAGACATCACCTCTTCACGCTCTTTCTAGAGCTGCACAAAAGCAGTTGCACAAGCTGCGAAGAACAGACGGCTACACGGAGCACGCAGGATCAGTTCGATAATTTCCCAAAATTCATCAAGACATCCCTAGGGTGTGGAAACCTGGTTCTAGCACCCTCTCATATGACCTCGAGTGAGACGTCAGTCCGCGCACCACGGAATGTTGCCGAAAGGACTGGTAGTACCGAGATTTGCTTAGCTAAACTCACTGCTGAACCTGGGTCAGGCCCCACATAGCCAACAAATGGTTCCGTTGCCGGGACCAGGATCTACCTAAGGGATGTCTAATGTCGTGCCATTGGAACCCTACAAAGGAAGAAATTGAAGAGTGGTTGGACAACAAGCTTCACGAGTTCGTGACACAGGAAAACAGAACTCCACAGATATCCAAGAAGAGGTGTCTAGATCGCTACATATATACGGAAATCCATGAGATCTACTTTGCATCCTTCCCTTCTGAACTATATGAATGGATCGCGATGTTAGCTGATAGCCAGGTAAGATATAAGCTCGATCAACCGATAGTGTCGACTCCAGAATTAGTGCGCAGACTAGAGACATCAGAAGATAAGATCACGCCGGTTGTGGACCATTGGCTCAACTAGATAATAGGGGGATTTATCACTGAGTTTGTGATAGACACGACCATGAGCTACAGTGAAGCAGAGCGATGTTTTCTCAAGGGACCACGAGGTAGGTAAATTAAATCCCTGAATACCTAGATTAAGATGTTGTTATGTGAAAAACGAGTGATGTGAATACATTAATGTTTGGGATGATGCAGAGTAGAAGGATCTACAAAGGTAGTGGGGAATTAGGAAACAGTCCCTTGATTTCACCTTCGCGAGAAAGAAAGGAAGAGCTCACTCAGGTCTCTCCAAGAAGTGCAGACAGTTTTATAAGGTAGCACATTCTGTAGTTACCACCTCCACTTACACCTCCATCCGCTTCACCTCCTTCACCTCCATCTCCACACACTCCACCTCCACCACCCTTGCAGTTCCGCATGGCAAGTGTGATCAAGCTACCCATATTCAGGGAGTAGGAAATGAGGATCTAGATCAGTTTTTGTTCGTGGTAAAAGAAGTGTGGGAAGCACAAGGGGTCACGGACGACAACATTAAGAAGGCTACATTGGTAAGTGCGATGTAGGATCGCGTGTTGACATGGTATATCAAGCATTCCAATGATCACCCAAATGTGGAAATATCAGAGATCCAAAATGCATTGAACAGATAATTTCACCAACTGAAGTCCGAAACACAGTCAATCATTGGGTTTAAAGAGATCCCGCTACTCCTGGGTGAGACCCCCTGGGATCTGGATCAGTGACTGAAGAGTACGATACGCGAGGCTAATATGACGCTCATAGACACACAACACTGCGCATGGTTTGTGGCATCCTTGACACTGTCACAATAGAAGCTTTCAACCTAGGCTGAAGCGTTGGAAATGGCGATGAGGTTGTATGAGACCCCAATATAAGACCCTGGGTTGGAAGTTCAACAAATCCACTCACAACAACAAAATCTATGCTTGGATATGCAAAGCTTGAAGCAAAATAAGGCATCGCGGCCAGAGGCGCACGATGAAGTATGGTGTATAAAATGCAAAGGTCGAGGCCACAACAAGGATCACTGTCCAGTATTCATGAACTACTTGGCAGGAGAAGAACTGATGCCATTGAGACCAAAAGCACAGGCAGGGCTGAGTACGACACTTGCACTATGGTGCATGATCTGTCAAATAGGGGGAAAGCACACGAGGGATAATTGTCATTTGTTGTAGAGGTATAGATAGACTCCCCAGCAACTGTTTTGAAATTTTTCTAGATCAGTGGGCCACGACGAGCGTACTTGACATAGCTACGAGTTGATGATGGAGCAGACCCCATCCTATAGAATGCTGACAAAAATGTGAGGCCTTGACCTAGCCGTGGGGATGGTGTGCACTGGATTTCAAGGCTGAGGTCGAGGACGAGGAGGAATGGGGCCAGGAAGGGGCCGCAGATAGTTAATCTATTACAATTGCAGAGGACCAGGGCACTACGCTCGTGATTGTACCAACCCAATAAGAATATCTTGTTTGTACTGTGCTTAGTTTGATCATGAACTAGTGGATTGTCCTACGTTGATCACATAGATGTGTGAGAAAGGAGTACTCCAACCTCCTCTGACTCAAAATATCCAAATGATGAGATCTAAACCTCACAAAGAAGACCCCAACGTGAACATGATGCTCCGAAGTGGCGCAACCACAGGGGAAGATAAGGGGAAGCAGCTTGAGGAAGATACATGGGTTTGCAAGGATCCTACAAAGGAACCTGAGTTTGACTTAGAACGTGCAAAGGAGATGTTTATGGATGCTAAGAAGAGCTTCGTGGAGGCCTCTACTTTAGGTAGTAAGGATCAACCAGAGCCATGAATGGATCCTTCTATGCTTACTACCTTTTTAGAGACATGCATGAAGCTGCTACGCGACAATAAGGCAGTCAAGGGACTACAAGAGTTAATCACCAGATGCACAGGGTTAGGGGAGCTGCATGTAGTCTGGAAATTGGGGAAGCATGGATTGTGAACCGAGAGGGAAATGAGATTGACGGCATAGATTGGCGAATATGAAATGGATCAGGTAATCCTAGACCTAGGTTCTGACGCGAATGTGTTACCTAAGCAAACCTAGGAACGCATGGGCAGGCCCGTGTTGTAGTGGTCCCCTATTCAATTACGAATGGCGAACCAACAGAAGATTGTGCCCATGGGAAGGTTGCAAGGAGTAACAGTTGATATCGAAGGCACGAGCATGCAGATGGACTTTGAAGTAATAGAGATTGTTGATGACAACAATCCTTATCCCACGTTGCTAGGAATAGAATGGGCCACTGATATGAATGGTGTCATCAACCTAAAGAAGTGGAAGATGATATTCAAGAAAAAGTCCCTACGCATAGTAGTTTTGCTAGATCCAGCCGAAGGAGTGTGCTACATTGAACCTATGAACGACGATGACAACGATGACAACGATGATGAGCTAGATTGCATTTACCAGATAACTGTATGAGATCAGGATTGGGTAAATCCAACTGCAGATGGAAGGACCTCATGGGAGCATGCAAGTTCATGTACCTTGGATTCAGACGAAGAAGACGAACGCTGGAACAATCAGTTGAATGAAGTGACAACACTAAATTGCAATATGATGACTAGATCACTGCGTTGCGTAACAACCTAGGCCCTAGATCTGCCAACATATGATGGATTGACAGTGGTGGATGAATTCTTGAGCAAGTTTGAGAGCGCAATACCAGAACAACAGCGGTTCAATGCGTTGAGGTGGGTGTTGCGCGCGACACCTATGAAATGGTGGGGAACACATCAAGGAAATTTTGAAAACTGGCGCGAATGTAGGAGGATGATGTGGCTACGATTTGGGAAACCACAACTACGGATGGAAGATAAATATGATGGACACAATGACCTGCGTATGTACCTCGTAAAATGGACTAAGGCCTATGGAGAAGAACCTCAACCTGAATGGGTACACTTATTCTACCATACCTTAGATGTCATACCCATGAATTGGTATACCGAGACAGAACTCCAACATGGTACAGGAAAATGGGATGTCTTGCGTGAGGATTTTTTGTTAACATTCACATTTGAAGACTGATGGTCAGATACTATTGATGACACGCTGCAAGCCGTAAAAGTCGCCATCTTCAAAATACCATAGGAACCCAAGGAAGTGGTTTAACCAACATGGGCAACCCAGTTAGGTCAGGCCCTAGAATGTTATAATGTACAAGTAGGGGAGGATGATGACAACCCCTGAAATATTAATATTCCAGAAACTGAAGGGTGTCGTGAAGTTCGAGGACCATCAATTTCAAACCCCAACATCACTGTACCGCTAAAAAAAAATAGGTAAACATTGGTACAGACGTGGAGCCGAAGTACACGATGCTTGGGGACTATTGGAACAATGCTATGTAGATAAGGTCACCGAGTTACTCCACGAATATCAATATCTATTCCCGACCAAAATCACGGACTTAAAGGGGATCATAGGTGACTTAGGGATGATGAAGATCACTCTGAAACCGAACGTGAAGCCAGTTAAGTAGTAACCTTACCGTTTGAATCCGAGGTATAAAGAAAAGGTATGTGAAGAATTAGACAAAATGCTTGCAGCAGGAATTATTGAACTAGTGGAAGAATCTGACTGGGTGAGTCCTATGGTAGTACAAGAGAAAAAATAGAAAGGCAAAATAAGAATTTGCATGGACCTCAGAAAGCTTAATGGCGCCTATGTTCACAATCCATTCCTGACAATGTTTACAAATGAAGTATTGGAGAATGTTGGTAGTCATGAAGCTTACTCATTCACAGATGGCTCCTTAGGTTACCATCAGATCAAGATTGCACTAGAAGATAGGAGCAAGACAACCTTCGCAACTGAATGGGGCTGTTTTTAATACATCGTTATGCCCTTTGGACTAAAGAACACGCCAGCGATACTTTCGCGCATAGTGGTGGCTGCGTTCAAGGAATACATCTACAAGTCTTTGGAGGTCTATCTGGATGATTAGACTATATATGGGTTAGTTAAACACCATATAGCAAGCTTATGTTTGATGCTGGATACTTGCCAACAACACCAGATTGCGCTCAATCTTAAAAAGCACACCTTCCTCGTCCGCTTTGGGAACCTGCTTGACCATGTGGTCTACAAACAAGGCCTGATGGTGGACCCTATGAAGATTGTCGTTATTCTCAATTTGGAAGCACCGTGAAGCATCAAACAACTACATGCCACTTTCGGGCACACTGGTTACTATAGAAAGTTTATCAAGAGCTATGCACAAATAATAGCACCAATGGAACAATTATTGAAAAAGAAAGCTACATATTGTTGGAATGATGATTATAAGAAAATTTTGGATATTCTCAAGGAGAAAATGGCATCTACCCCCATCTTGGTCTTCCCAAAGTGGGATGTAGAATTTCATGTACATGTTGATGCGTCGTGTATTGCACTGGGAGTTGTACTCACGAAGGAAGGCATGGATTACCTGATTGTGTTCGTGAGTCGGCAACTGTCCAAATCCAAAAAGAACTATTCTACTACTGAGCGTGAAGGATTGGAAATGGTATACGCGCTCCAAAAATACCTACGCTATTTGCTTAGTGGGCACTTCAAGATCTATACTGATCATTCTGCATTGAAATACCTGGTGAACAAGCCTGTGTTGGGGGAGCACATATGCAAATGGCTATTACTATTTCAAGAATATGACTTCGAGGTTATCGTAAAGCCGGGACACCTAAATGTAGGACTAGATCATTTATCACGAATCGAGACAAGTGAGGAGCCAACAAATTTGGAAGAAGGACTACCTGATGCACAGCTCTTTGTAGTGCACATCGTAGACGGCCACTTCGAAGATATAATCTAGTTTTTAACCACAGGGACTACGCTGAATGAATATTCCATCCAACAAAAGAAGGAATTGGTGGTATGCACGGTGGACTTTTCTATCATCGCGGGCCACCTCTACAAAATGGGAAACGATGAGGTATTGCGAATATATGTACCTGAATTTGAATGAGGACAGATCCTCGCAGAAGCACACGGGGGGGCTGCAGGAGGACACTATGCAGGACATGCGACAACCCATAAGATTCTTTGCGCTGGGCTATAGTGGCCAACCTTACATTAAGATTCGAAAGCATACTATCGGGCCTGTGACATATGTCAAAGGACTGGGTAACCATCATGAAGGGATGAGATGTCACTCAATCCGTAGATGATGTTGCAACCATTCGAAAAATGGGCGATCGATTTTGTGGGACCAATCAAACCTCAGGGAAATATGGGTGTGCGCTACATCATCACTGTGACAGAGTACCTGACTCGATGGGTGGAAGCACAGCTAGTTAAGGATTGCACGACTACCACAACTATGAAATTTTTGTTCGACCACATGTTAACAAGGTTTGGATGCCCGAAAATTTTAATGAGTGATCGTGGAACGCACTTCCTAAATGAAACTATCAGTGCACTCACCGAGGAGTTCCAGGTGTATCACCAGAAAAGTACACCGTAACATCCGCAAGCTAATGGGACAGTAGAAGCATTCAACAAGATTCTGGAGACTACGCTGACCAAATTCTGTAACATGCAGCAAAATGACTGGGACCTGCGCATACCTGTCATATTATTGGCATACAGAACCACGTGCAAGAAACTGATGGGTCAGACACCTTTTAGGTTAGTTTATGGCACGGAGGGAGTCATGCCAATGGAATACATTGTACCTAGTTTCTGGATAGCAGCACTTACAGGCATGTTGGACCACGAATCCTTGGAAGAGAGACTAGCGCAATTGGAAGAATTCGAGGAAGAATGGTTTCTGGTGGGATTCCATCAGTAGGTCCAGAAACAGCGCAAGAAAACCTAGCATGATCACCATATCAAGTTGTGCACATTCAAAGTAAACGATTTAGTGTTGCTATATGACAGCAAGTTCGAAAAATTCCTAGGAAAATTCAGAATGCATTGGTTGGGACCATATGTGCTAAAGGAGGTCATAGACAGAGGCACAATCCAGCTAGTCAAACTTAATTGAGAGCCCTTCCTAGGAAGAGTAAATGGTAGCCACCTGAAGCCTTACATAGGTGGGTTGGCGGTCTGACTAACCAACCAAAGCACAGTCTTCACAACCCCACAATATGGACAGAAGTGCGGGACTATAAACATAGGTACTAGAAGCCGGCATCAAAGCAGAGAATCAAGTCAGATGTAGATGATTGAGAAGCAGAAATGGAGCAGATCCAGACCATGGCAGCATGGTGAGTTGTAGACCTTCGCACCACACCAGCATAGTTGGATGGACTCTGCATGAAGATCATTGAACCAGCCAAATGACTCGGGATGAGTCACGATGTTTGTGGCACAGTTGGATGGACTCTGCATGAAGATCACTGCACCCCAAGTGACTCGGGACGAGTCACGATGTTTGTGTTGGGGGCCTGTTGGGCAGCGAACCCCCATAGCATGTTTTTAGGGCTTAAAGCCCAAGCTTTGGTCCATGTAATGTAAATACCCTGCAAAATGCAGGCGTGGAGTGCGAGAGTCTAGGGTTGTCCGCCCTAAAATAATGTAATGTAATATAGAATGTGTCGGCCTACCCATGGTCCGTGGACCATGGGATTGTATAAATGGAGCGAGGCTCTAAGTGTAAAGGCAGTCTTGTTCTTAAGACATATATTCTTTTGGATGAGGAATTTGCTCTGAGTCTGTAAGTCCATGTCTTAGGTTGTAGCAATAGGGAGAGGCTCTGTAGCTATGTGCATAGAGGCCTAGTAGAGTCCGCAACTGTGTGCACAGACCCCTACAACTAAGTACATAGGGTGGAGTTGGGATTGTACTTGGACAGAGAATTAATGAAAGATAAGTTGATTTTGAAATCCTATTTGTTTATACTCCTATTATGTTTATGCATCTCTTTACGATTTTATGATTGTGCACACTTGCTATGAATGTTGAATGATTAATGAGAATATTGGGTATATGTAATTAAGTTAAGATCTATAGTAATAGCACAGTAAGGATACAGGATCTAGACAACACCTCTTCGCGCTCTTTATAGAGCTGCGCGGAAGCAGTTGCACAAGTTGCGAAGGACAGACGGTTGCGCAAAGTAGTGCAAGCACGTAGGAGCTGTTCACAAACTTCCCAGACTTCATCAAGACATCGCTAGGGTGCGGAAACCTAGTTCCAACACCCTCCCATACTACCTCGGGAGAGACCTCAGTCCGTGCACCACAGACTGTTGCTGAAAGGGCCTATAGTACCGGGATTTGCTTGGCTAAACTCACTGCTGAACCTAGGTTAGGCCCCACATAGCCAACAACCACTATGTGATAAAGGTTCACATCCGTTTCACTCTTAGTGAATCCCAACCCAGTGAAGTGGAAATATATCCTAGTGTACCAAGCACGAGGTGCTTTCTTCAGCCCATACAATGCTCTCTTGAGTCGGAACACGTGACTTACAGTCAAAGGTCTCAAAACCTTCAAGCTACTCTATGTACACCCCTTCCTCAATCATGCCATTAAGGAAGGTTGTCTTCACATCCATCTGATGTATCTTCCAACCCATCTATGCTGATAGTGCCAATATAGATATGATTTATGAGTACCTTGCAATAGGAGAAAAGTTCTTATCATAGTCAATCCCCTCTACCTGTGAAAAGCCATGAGCCACAAATCTAGCCTTATGCTTCTCCACACTACCATCTATAGCTTTCTTTAACTTGTAAAGACAATGGGAGCTCACCACTAGTGTACCTCTCAGGTGACCTCCTCTGCTTGCACTGAGAAGTGGGTGCTCCCGCATTCTCCCATGCATCATCCAACAATATGTGAGCCTCTCTGGTGCGTTTTCTTCCCTCTTTGGAAGACTCTACCTAAGTGGATGTCTCCACTCCTAGATCCTTTGCAAGTGGCTTCTCCACATCAATATGAGGCTCCTCAAACTTAGGAGCTAATATCTCCCCATCCGCATGTATTTGAAGCTCCCTCTCAAGAGAAACTTGCATGGCCTTCTCCTCATTGAATCTAACATCCCTGTGAACCATTCTCATCCTTCTGGTTGAAAAGTACACCTGATAGTTGTGAGGTGTATCAATGTACCCCATAATATCCCCAATTTTGTTGGTGGTTCAAGCTTATTTCGTGCATATTTGGTCACATGGCAATATACCGATGACCCAAAAATCCTAAAGTGACCAACATCTAGCCTCTTACCGGAATAAGCCTCCTTTGGTGTCTTCATCTCAAGTATCTAATGTGGGCTACGGTTCTGAACATAGACCATTGTGTTGCATGCCTCAGCCCATAAGTGTAGTGGTAGGTCCTTATCATGCAACATCACCCTTGCTACCCCTACTATGCTTCTATTCTTCCTCTTAGCCACCCCATTCTGCTGAGGGTTATGGGGTGTCATCAACTCATGTTTAATCCATTCCACTACACAGAAGTTCTTAAACTCATTTGACACATACTCACCACTGTTATCACTCTGTAGAGCTTTCACCTTCTTGGCTGACTCTTTCTCCACCATCTCTTTAAACTCACAAAAGTTTGTGAAACTTTGATCATTTTTTTGCATGAAAAATATCCAACATTTTCGAGAAAAGTCATCAACAAATATCACATAATACCTGTGTTTGTCTATGGATGCTGTCGAGAATGATCCACACACATTTGAGTGGACTTGCTCTAGAATAGCCTCTACTCAATAGTCTTTGTCATGAAAGGAAGGCTTGGTGTATTTCCCCAATGTACACCCCTTGCATGTATCAACTTGCTCAACCGTACCTTTGGGAATACCGGTAGAGATCTGCTACAATATCTTCAAATCCCCATGATGCAAGTGGCCCAATCACCTGTGTCACAACTCACCAACATCTCATCTTTGCACCCTTTCTACTTTTGTGCTCAAAGAAGCAAACTCCTCTACCTCCAACTTATAGAGATTCTTCACCCAAATCCATATATTCTTTACTTGACCCATGGCTATGTGTCGAAGGAACTCCTTTCCTTTGGAGAAGATCACATCATAGCCTCTATCCTCAAGCATGGCAATGGATACCAAGTACTTCTTTAGCCTAGGCACATACATAACATTCTTCAAGGTGAGTGTAGCCCCATGCTCCCTCTAAAAAGTAATCGTGCTCAATCTAGTAACACTATACTTCCCATCGTCACCCATCTCAATATGCATCTAGAGATCTTTCTCCTCCAGGTCACTGAATAACTCTTTGTCGCCAGTCATGTGGAATCATGCTCCAATGTCTAAGCACCATACACTTCCCATCATTGATGACACCATGCATGTAATGAGGGAAAAGTCCAATTCGAATTGAGAGGCAAAAGCCTCACCCATCACTCCTCCTTAGGACTTCTTGAGTGGAAAATTTGTAGCAAAAGGGCCAAACTCATGACAATGAAAGCACTTAACTTTCATCATGTAGTTATTCTTACCTCCATGATAAGAATCTGATTTGGAATGTGAATCTTTCCCTTTCCCCTTCTTCACCTTAATCACTAAGGCACAGTTCCCTTCATCATCAACATTTGATGAAGAGCCATCCCTAGTGTTCCTCCTAATCTCCTCCTGCATCAAATCCAACCACAGTTGTTCCCAATCTGGCAGCTTGTCTCGACCATTGACAGAGTCCTGATAACTATACCAACTCTTTGGGAGTCCTAGAAGAGCAAGACTCACCATATCATCCTTGGCAATTATGATTCCAACACTTCCAAGTTCATCATGACACTAAGTGAACTTGGCCAAGTATTTTGGAATTGTCTCGCCTTTCTCCATTTTGATTTTTCGAAGTTTGCCCTTAGGTGTTAATTTCCTTTCATCACTGTTGTTTTGATACAATTCTGTCAATGTTTTCCACATAGCATATGGAGTTTACCTTCCATGGAGACTCAAGACAATGTGGTCTCGAACTCCCTTAAGGATTATCCACCTCGCCTTCGCCACACACTTCTTCCATTCATCCAAATTCTATGCATATGATGTTGTTGGCTTAGGAATTTCTTAATCAATGAATTCCTTCAAGCCATTATCATCTAGCATATCATCCATTATGTCCCTCCAGGCTATAAAATTTGATCTTCCTTCCAAGGCATACTCGAGCCGCAAATCGTAGAACGCCATCTATCGATCCTGAAGTATGTATTGCAAATTTTAATTTCACCTGTAACCCAAAACTCAAAACTTCGAAATCTCTTCTAGTATATTGCTCTCAACTCCAATACCATGTATAATTTTTTGTAGATTCACAAGCTCATGTAATGTACTAAAGCACAGGACAATAATCTACTTCTACTTTCAACCAGCAGCAGCCAATAAATCGATGAGAACAATATGAACAAGAAGAAGATAAATCAATGGCACATAACACAAGATGTGTCTGGGGAAATCCACTACTCAAAACCCTGCTATCTGTATTTCA
The DNA here is from genome assembly GCA_031772625.1 of Pinus tabuliformis. Lineage (NCBI taxonomy): Eukaryota > Viridiplantae > Streptophyta > Pinopsida > Pinales > Pinaceae > Pinus > Pinus tabuliformis. The sequence goes on along the minus strand of CM062817.1, from coordinate 1,216,559,178 downwards.
TATATTATAAATATGATTGAACATACAAAGATTGTTCTCACTAGAACAATTTTGCACAAGTATGCTCAACTCTCTCAACTCACAAGCAAGCTCTCGGCCAACACTTAGTCAATTTTGCAGCTCTCCAAGGCCCTAATATCTTACATAATTCCTAGGATGAATGGCCCATATTTAAAGGGAATTCATGCTTCCAAAAATACGCAATCCAAACATAGGTCCTTCTCTAATTGCATGCATGATTTATAAAACTTAGTAAATCATACAACTGATAATACATCGTCCCTGCACTCTAGTCTCAACTAGATCTTTCTCTGAACTGACATGCATGAGTTTCTCATGAGGGAATCTTGAGTTAACTAGAGTGAAACTTGTGGATGCACTAGTGCGCCAACTGACTGTTAACTCTATATTAGTTCCACAACCAGTTTTGAACTAATTTAACTGAACATAACTCAGTAAAATGAGTGATCTAATTACAACTCACAATTAGACTCATCTTGGGCCCCTAAAACTTAGGGAGAACATATACATGACTTCAGAAAGACTTCCTTCTCAAAATTCCTAAGCTAATTAAGTTAATTAAATGTAATTAACTATTTACAAGTTGATATGAGAATAAAATTCAATTTTAATTCTCAGTTTAATTCAAGGAAAAATTAAACTAGAATTTCTTGTTGCCATTTCTCAACAGTGTGAAAATTTAGATCTTGTTTTGCTTCATCGAGTAGATATTTGTACTTTGATCAACTTCATGATAGCTAATTAAATATCCCTTTATTTTATTTAAACTTAATTTGATTAACTAATCGAAGGATCGAATAGATAGGAGAAAAACAAATAAATGTTGGGATTCTAAAAAGAACTAAGTATCACATGATACAAAAGGATGGAAGGACTTACATCCATTTTCATCATAATATATCATATATCATCAATAGAAATCAAAACACATGATATTCTATGTGTTGTGCACATAGACATGCATTTCTTAGAAATGGTCAATCATCAATTTGAATTTATCCAAATTGATATATATATATATATATATATATATATATATATATATATATATATATATATATATATATATATATATATATATAGATAGATAGATAGATAGATAGATAGATAGATAGATAGATAGATAGATAGATAGATAGATAGATAATGTCCAAAAAATGCATAAATGTCCATATGGAAATGAGTTAAGTTTCCACATGATGTCATAAAAAATATTCTACAGTCAAAAAAATTATCTCTGCAAGTCAACCCATCATAACCTATATGAAAAGCAACAGAGTTATGATTTTCTTTAGTAAAAAATTTCTCCATTGAAATCATTGATTGTTAATTACCCATATATTCTTCTTTATTTTACTCTCTAGTAGAAGTAGTTTCAAACTCATAAATAGGATTTGGACATTTAGCTTTAGGAATAGTTTTTTCAGAATCTAGGTTGACAGGGTTCACATGCAGTGGTTCATAATCAATAAGCTTGGAGACTGAAAGTGTAGCGTCAAAAACATTCATGAGATTTTGCAGTGTCAAGAGTGGAATTCTTAGTAGTAGAGTGGGGATTGATTTCATCAGATGTTGAATATGGTGCATGAAAGGAAGAATTTTGTGAATGAGCAGGTGTATTGTTGACAGTGTTATTGGGAACTGATCCCCAACCTTTATCTTGAGTATGAGGAGGGTTTGGAATAGAATTCCAACCATCAATTTTATTCTAAGTATTATTACGAGGTTCAAGGATAGGAATTTCATGAATGGTTGGATAAGGCATCGAAGAAGGGGAGACATTACACTAGTAAATAGCAGGATAACAAGCAACATTAGGAGAACTGAGGTATAAATGTCCAGTAGTGGCTATCTAATGAAACACTTCATAATCAACATTAAAATTAATAGAATAATTATTCCTTTTGTTCCCCCAGTATATCATATACTAAAGGATTTGTTCCCCTTCCTCTACCCGTACCTTGCCTTTTGGAATTAGAACTCATTTATGCAAATAAACCAAAACATTAAAAATAACCAAACAAAAAAGGCAAGTTTACACATTAACTCATTTCCCTTTCAAACTACTACAACAAACATGCATTTAATACAAAGATCAATGAACTCTTTTGTAAATATTAAAAGGAGTTGGAAAGGTGATATGAGGGTTTTATTTTGTATTAATGAAAAAAAAGGTGAAATCGAATAGAGAAAGGTGAAACCCATCATAATTATTTTGGAAATTTCCCTTTATTAATTGCCATAATTTATTTCATACATTTTTTTAAAATGTCTCTCTTTTCCATGCGGATTCGACTAGTGCTGTGTCATATTCAAAATCAACATAAATTTTAAATAATAGAATTTGCATAGCAATAATATTTTTATTATGGTTGTGAAAGACATTAAACATATCTTCTTTCAAGTAAGGGTTTTCACATAAAATATTAGGGTTTCAAAAGGTGGAGGTGGATAGTGTAGGACCAAATAGGTGGGAAGCTCTAGTAATTTATAATGAAAGAGTGCTTGGGGGGCTTTCTTGAAAATTGACACAAAGAGTTTGAATTGAGATAAACCCATGGAAATAAAATTAAAACTGAACTATGGTTAAGGTATCTTTTTCAAGGAACCCATCTTTTTTATTCATGCATGAGGGTTTAAACTTTAAGCAGACACCATGAATAAAACTTGAAAAAGAGTTGCATATAGAATTAAAATAAGGGTTTTGGAAAGGGTCGAGCTAATGTTTAAGAGAGCTCTTCATAATTAAAGTAGATCTTCAAAGTTCTTTTGCAACAAATTTACCATAATCATTATATACAGAAACCCTTAGTTGAATAAGGTTCAAAGCTATTAAGAGCTCAATTATCATATTTTGAAAATGAATACCCATTTTATTGGATTATTCATGGAGAAACAAAGCCTCATGAGTAAATGTGAAGGTGACGAGTTGGATGAACAAGGTAATTATGCATGAAAATAGAGAGTTACCAATCAAAGTAAAAACCATAGTCTACTGCGTAGTTAACCATAATCAGTTTTCCTACAATTCCCACATAACTTGACACACAACTTGAAGGAATGCCCAACAAATTGTTGAGAAATATAGGGCTTTCATTTGAGTAAGATGATTTCTCTTAAATAGTGACATTTATTTGTGATATATAATTACTTATTTATCATTATTATTGTGTTCTTTTCATTATCAAATAAATGCCAAATCAAGAAGATTAAAACAACAATAGAACACCAGAGATAGGCTCCAAGCCATGGAAAAAAACCCTCAATAGGGGAAAGCCCAAAGAACTTCTTCTTATAGAATCTTTTGCAAAGGAGACTTCATAGACCCAAGACACAAATTTACCAAGATGAGGTTAGCCACCTAACAAGAGATGAATTTCTTCAACAAATTTTGCTATTGTCTTCTATAGAACTTAGGCTTGCAGAAACCCTAGGTACCACAAAATTCACTTGGGAGAGAAAAACGAAACTTCAAAGATCAAACTAGCCATCCTTCCTTCTTCCTTCTCTAATATTCTAGTCCTCTTCTAAGACTCTTGCACTATTCTTTTGTTGCAAATAATACCACAGGAATGTATGTCAGTAAGTGTGCCTCAATAGGTTGAAGTCCTCTTCTTTATATAGGATTTTTCTAGGCAATAAGGGTCACTTTTGAGCTGACTTGAAGGGTTGGATGACCTGATATTTTGTGGATTCTATATACTTCTTTATAATATTTCATTTTCTTGATACAAATTCCCAATGGACCTTGTTACATTGTTACATTAACTTTGACTCAATACCAAATCCCTAAAGCACTCAATGGGCGTTGGACATAGGACCAATAACCATGTGAAAGAAACCCATTCTAAAAATAAGTAATTTTCATTTAAAAAATAAATAAAATTCTTTCTTTTGACAATAATAATATGTCATGAGCCAAATACAATTATGAATACCAAAACTAGTTACAACTTTCAACACTCCCTCTTAACTAAGGAGGTATTCATAATTTACTATTGGTACATGGACAATACTTCCTTTGAAAAGTTCTCAGAAGAAGAGTTGGATTGGTAACCCATCTGTTTAGCATCTTACCAACTAGCATTGTCACCTATCAATCCCTTGACTAACAACTCTATCTCTCCACAAGATCAAAGCAAAATGTTGGGGAGAACAATGACTGATATACACCATCATCATTGTCTCTCAAGGTACATACCCACCTAGGTGTTCCCGGAGTATGTTCTTCATGGACTATTTGTATCTTGTATTCCCATTCATCAAATAATATCGGTCCTCTACGAATAATATTATCTTGGATGCCCTACATCATCCTCAAATATTATCAAATGTTGGATGTTTACCCAATCCTCCATTCTTTCTTCACAATTTTAAGACAAGAATGATGTGTCTATCTCTCTCATGGCCTTCACTCAGACTTACAGTTGTTAGCCCTGCTCTAGTGCATGACACGTGAAGTAGAGAATGATATATGTCACTCCCTCTGTAGGGAGTACCAACCCATTCCTAAGGAATGTACCCAAGCTCCCTCTTGACTAGGATCTTGCTTTTAGCAACTTTCTACTCTTGGTGGATATCATGGTACTATCAACTACTTGTGGGGCTCCTTCTTTCGATTTCATGAAGTTCATTTGTTTCATTATGGATCCTTCATCAATCGTAGGGCTACATCCATCCATCACTTTCCTTCATGGGCCATATTAGTCATGTCATCCTTATCTTCATTGGAAAGTGATTGTCTAATCCACATCTGGCTTTTCTTCATAATGCTACCTTTTCCAAGTCATGTTTCCCCTAGGATATTTCATTCAACCACATGAGTTCTAGTTGTAGGTGACATCTACAACCCTCTTCCGGTAGCCCTTTTGTGATGGAACTTCATCATGAAATCTTGCTTACGTGCAGCACATCTCCAAGACTTCATATGTCAAGGGTCTCCTTTCTTTACAAACCTCATCAGAGTCTTCATACCTTTTCCATGGAGATGTCCTATCTAATTCAATTAATATCGGATGTTGATTAACTTTTCCTATGTGACCATATTTGAATCTTTCACAATTTCTTCCTTCTTTCTTCATATATTTCTCCCCAAGAACTTTCATTCATAGTTCCTTCATCTTTATCAACCACCTGATATTCCATATGAGGACATATTATGTTGATTTTATCTTATCAATATGTAAACCATGCCTTCATGCATATTTCCAAGGAAGAGATCCCTTTTTATTTGATCATGCTTATGAGTTGGAGAATTTACTCATGCTATATAGAACTATTTGATGACATGACTTATTATATCAAATACATGCATACATATCTCCTTTTCCTTTTTGGTCATCTAGACTTATTTTGGCAGCTTTGTTTCCTTGATTGACGATGCTTCAATCATCTTGACATGTTGCACTCCTTTCTCACCATACCATCATCCTTAAACAATGAATACCATACAAGGTGGAATTCTCAGTGAGACACTTGCTTCTTTCAAGAGATGTGAACCTTCTACTTAAGATTCCAATAGAGGATCTTGATTATACTTTTTCTACAAATGCTTCTTCCTAATGATGTTGAAACATTATGAACTATTTTTATCCCTTTATGATTCTATATGACTTTTATTCTACCCATAACTACTAATTCTTTTAATGAGGTTACCAAGAGCTACTTATTTTGTATGATGATTGTTATATTCATGTTGACTTCTACCTCAATTATTCTTTCAAGCTTCTATAATTATGTTATGAGATCTTACTTCATTTACATGCTTCTAATATGATGTCATCTTTCTAATTTTCCTTGTTTTGTATCATGCATCCATAGTTTCATAATTATATCATGAATTTTTCTAAGGATCAAAGGTATTCACAATTCCCTCCTTCCATCATGCTTCCCAAAGCAAAGGATCATCCCATTCTCTTTCCTTTACTTCCTATACCAACAACATTTATTGACAAGTACTACCAAGAAAAACATGTGATAACTAAAACATGATGTAAAACTCTCATGGATATTATATGATGAAATCCTAGGGTTTTCAAGTACAAATCCTAGTTCTAGGGACACGATGACAAATTTAGATTACCATCCATATTTATCCACACTGAGGTTTATCTATACAAGCCCTAGAAACCATGATATAGAGTTTCTATGAGGGAACAAGAAAGTGCGGTTCAGGGTCTCTCATGAACTTATCTAGGATTTATAATCCTAAACATCAATAAATGGAAAACAACACACCCTAGAACCATATAAGAAACTAATCCTGAACCATTTCTTTATAGACTTTTAACAAATAGATATATCATACATACCTCTGTAATTTATGATCAGGGAGGTTGCTACGATTTTTGTTGCTGGATGCCATACTTTTCCACTATTCTCTAAACATCATGCTAAAGTTATAGCTTCTTCCAATGTTGCTTCTTTTATAAGTATGTTGATTCTTTTATGCTACAGATCTTCTATATGATGAGGCTTCTCTTATCATTGTGTAGAATATTTAAGGCAATTTCTCCTTCTCAAAGATGCCTTTCTTATCATTGATAAGAATCACAATTGGTTTTACTGGAAGATGCCTAAATATTCTCCTTTAGTAGATGAATAAATGTTAAAACTTGTTATGAGGTTAGGACTCTCATCAAAAAACTGGTGTACACTAGGTATGCTCAGAATGCCTTTAGAAGTGTTGCACTTCAGTGTAAATTCTTTAAGAACACTCATATGCCTTACTCAATTTCTGAAGAGTCTCCTTGACATATAATCCGCTCCTTGGAAAATATATATGCTTATAGCTCTATGAATGTCTCTTTCTGTAAGGTGGCTAGGGTATAGACTTCACAAGTTGACTTATCTTCTTATTGCTTTGTCTTGCATATATATATATATATATATATATATATATATATATATATATATATATATATATATATATATATATATATATATATATATATAAACTCTAGAATAGTGCTTCCTTTTTACAAAATCCAAGTTTCCATACGATAGGAATGCAATCCTTTTCTTCAAGATTGATGATTATGGATGAGACGTGGGTCCACCAAAGCTACTTGATCTTGGGTATCTCATATAGTGTGTGAAGGACTGTTATGATTTTCCTCAAGAAGAATATATTAAACAATTCGTTCTTTAGTTTCTTTTAATTTATAAATTTGGAAAGGGTCTCGGTGCTTTCATAATATGGCTATGGTTATGCCTAAGACTTTCAAAAATACACCTGAGCTTGATTCAGATCCTTTTCGAGTGATTTAAGCCATCCGAAATTTATCATAGAACTTCAATATGGGAAACTTGGTTCCTTTTTTTCAAAGTGACTAAGATAGTGATAGATTGTATGCTCATAAATTTCAATCTTATGATGATGCTTAACACCTTTTACACTCCTTTTTTGGCCATTAGAACTGAGATTTTTCCACAAATATATACTTATAAAAATCCGGCTCTGAGGTACTAAAAAGAATGTGAAATTCTTATGACCGTTATTTAAAATATTTTAGAGTATTCCTAGTGGTTCAATCTCTATTTTTATGGATTTGGCCTTCCATAAGCTATAAAATAGGCCTCTCAGTCCCAAAGAGCAGAGGCTTTTAAGCCTTCCAAGAACCCTCACTTTGCTTGGAGAGGACTTTAGTCTTTTCTTTGTGAATAGAGTTTCAAAATTATGATCCTTTATTTCTAGGATCTTGGTCCTAGCTAGAAGACTTCCCTTGATTGTCTTGAAGCCTTTAATGATCTTATTTTTCCCTCATGGGAATTAACCAAAGCTCTAAAACCATGTTGATAAATCTAGGGCATTCATTAGAGTAAGATGATTTCTCTTAAACAGTGACATTTGTTTGTGACACATAGTTACTTCATTATCATTGTTAATTTTTTATTTTCATAATCAAATAAGTTGCAAACAAATGAGATAAAAAAAAAAGGGAACACCAGAAATTGGCCCCAAGCCGGGAAAAAATCCCCTTAATAGGGGAAAACCCAGAGAACTTCTACTTATAGAATATTTTGCAAAGGAGACTTCCAAGACCCAAGACACAAGACCAATTTATAAATATAAGGTTAACCACCCAACAAGAGATGCATTTCTTCAATGAAGCCTACTACTGTCTTCTACATAACTCAGGCTTGTGGAAACCATAGGTACCACAGAAATTTCACATGGGAGAGAAAGAAGAAACTTTAGACATCAAACTATCCATCCTTCCTTTTTCATTTGTTGATCTTCTCGTCATGTTCTAGGACTCTTGAACTATTTTTTTTCCACAGTGATACCACAGGAATGTATGCTGAGTAAGTGTGCATTAAGAGGTCAAAGTCCTCTTCTTTATATAGGCTTTTGCTAGGTAGGAAGGGTCACTTTTGAGTTGACTTAAAGGGTTGTATGACTTGATATTTTGTGGATTCCAGACACTTCTTTATAATATTTCATTTTCTTGATACAAATTCTCAATGGGTCTTGTTACATTATTACATTGACTTTGACTCAAGACCAAATCCATAGAGCAATCAATGGGTGTTAGACCTAGGACTAATGACCATGGAAAAGAAACTAAAAATAAGTAATTTTCCTTTTACAAAAATATTTTTTTTTCTTTATTTTGACAATAATCATATGTCATTATCCAAATGCAATTATGAAGATTGAAACTAGTTACAACTTTCAACATAAATGTCCATTGAGCTAGCAGACTAAATCCTTTCAGAAATCTTAATTTGTCACAGAGACTGGAATAGTAATAGTTGTAAAATTTTTGAAATAAACCCCAAATTCTTTGAGTTGAGATGTTAAATTTAAAAATAAGAAAAACCATCATCAAGGAGAGTCTTTGATCTATCAATAAATCCATTTCCATTGGTTGATCTAACTTACATATTGGATCATTAACTTCTCAGGATGATTTTACTTTTTCTAAGGCTGGGAATTTAAGGCTAAGAATGGCACCAAGCCACTTCAAGCTGAATGTCTATCAAAAGTCATGAAAACTAGAAGTGAATTAAATGAAAGGAAGACACATTAAAATTGAAATTATGTGGCATTCTCCCAACAATAATTGCATGGAGCAATACATGGGAGAACAAACAATATTCCATAATATACGAAATTAACCAATAGCTAAGCCAAAGAACTTTAACATGTGTATAACCCTAAGTCGATGTCACAAGAAGGATTATGGAATATCAACAATGCATCTCATATGTCATATAAATTCAAACCTCAACATAATATGCATAACCTCCGCAAGACTTGAATTAACACATAGTCTGCCACCATAGCCATATACGTATGCCAAATAATCCAAATTCCAATGCATAAATATGTATCATAACTTCAATCCCGTTAGGATAGTTTGTAACCATGGTCCATAGCTTAGATTATAACATAAAATATATTTATCATGTCTTCAAAGCATTTCATTAGTGTGCATATTGTATTGCCATGATTCCTTAGATCTTACAACATAGGTAAGATTATCCATTATCAAGATCAAAATTGCTTTTGTAATCATTTTTCCTTTTTTTTCTTTAAATGAACATATTCTCAAATTATTAACAATCATGCATTTTACTTTGATCATTCTTCAACATAAAAAATAGTGATTGTGGTACATGCATTGATATTCATTCATGAAATATATAATTTCTTATGGTGTCCTCCTCCTTTTGGTCATGGATAAGTAGAAATGAATAGATTTTAGGGTCATGTTAAGTATGATGAAGCAATGATAGAGGCAAAATTTTGTAGCCTAATACAAAAATCAATATTTTTTCAAAAACTAGTGTCAACAAGTATAAGGGGTGAAAATCAAAACAAATTGAGGTAAGTAATCCCCTGGATTTAAGTGGACATTCAAGGGAGTGAAAGATATTTTCTTTAACTAGCTAAGTTGGGTTTACAACAATATGATATTATAACTAGAAGTGACAAAGGGTCACAACATGAAGCTGATATTGAGTGGACGGGGTATAAAAATATGTGTTCCAACCAAGGGTGACTTGGGACTGCTGCTAAATAGTAGGTACAAAAATGAGTGAGTTCCTTGCTTCCAAAAAGAATCTTTTCAAAATTTACAAAAGAATGTAAATATGGTTTGGGATGTACAAACATAGAGGTGGGTTCCACAATGTGTGATAACGTACATGATAGTGTAGGGAATGATTGCAGAGGGTGGGGTGCCTATTGGTTAGTCTCGATGTGGGGGAAATGAATGGTGGGTGATCATGCAAACAGTATACTACATCATGGAGGTGTGAATGGTTAAGTGTGAATATAGTGGTGCATTAATGATGATCAAAAGGATGGGTTCCTAGGAATATAGAGGGTTGGTTGGAAATGAGCCAAGAAGGAAGAATGTGGCTATCATTTGAATCATGCAAACACAAATTTCCCTAGAAAAGGATGAAAACATAGATGCTAGTAATGCAAAGGGTACTACTATATGGGGAAATACATGAAGGTGGTAGAACTACTGACCATGCCTTAACATTCACTTATTATAAGATGAAGGTGTGGGTGAACATGGTCAAGGTATGGGGATCCTGTTAGAGTCGGTCTGGTCATCCCTCCGTCAGAGATCATTTCTCTTATTGCATTTCATTTTTAGGTGTCTCATTCAACTCGATCATCTGCATTCCACTAGGAGCATGCCATAATCTGACAGAAGGGCCTTGTCACTCATTCCCCTCATGTTATTTGCCTGCTGGCTCTTCAATTAATAGTCTTTTCATCAAAGTTGCAAAAGTTGTCCTTAGGGTTTTAGTGTCAAGTAGGTCTAGGATTTCATTAGGGTTTTGTCAATAAATGCTTCAGAGTGTCCGATAATCACAAGCAGGCCATGAGGATGTTCTATCGCCAATAAATTTTGTTAAAAAGTGTTCGAAACGTGTTTTCTTGAGGAAAAAATTGAGTATTCAGCTTTATTTGTACAAAATCATGTAAATTTTGTTCTCTTCATTGTAAATTTCTTCACCTACACCCTGGTTCTTTTCCTTAGCCTAAGAATCTCCCTAACCTACAAAAAAAAGCCAAGCTCAGGTCATTTCGTTCATTAGAAAGTGAAAAAGCAATGAAAAAGTCCAAAACAGAGGTTGAAATAAAGGTCATTTGCAAAACATTACAAAAATGGGTTTTTGACAAAATTAATTTGAAAAGCCAATGTATAAAGCATGTCTCCAAGTTTTGAAAATTCATTTGCATGCCAAGAACAAAGAGGAGGCAACTTAAAGTCATTTTGGTGAACGAGTGAGAAATTGGGCAAAAAATCGCTGCAACTTGTCGGCGCAGTGCACTAGTCAGAAGGCGGGGCGCACTGGGAGCAATCACGCAGTGCATTTTTGAATGGGCACGGCACACTGGGAAGGTGCGGCGTGTTGGGAAAGTTGTGCGGCGCATACAACTGAGTGGCCCAAAAAGTTCCAGAATAGTCTCCAATTGCCAAAACGCATGCATTCTTGATTTCAAGTAGGTTGAGCTCCACTTTTGTTGTTCATCCATCCAAGTTTAAAGTGTATATTATGTGGTTTGATGTGGTGAATGCCTAAACAATAACTCAAACCCTACCATGTCAAAATCCTCACATGAAGATTGTTGTTTAGGGTTTCAAATTTATTGTTTGTCACCAAATTCATTCCCCCATCCCATTTCTCCCTTATTTTCATCATTCCTAAGTTTCCCTACTCCCTAAAATCATCAAACCCCTATCCCAAATTCTCTGTCCCAAATTCTCAAATTCCAAACCCCAAACCCTAACCCTACAAAAACTCTCCTAACCCTATACATAAAACCCCTCAAACCCTCCTACATTTCCCTAACAAATCTATCCCAATAGTCCCTAATCCCTTACTATTTTTTCCCCTTCCTAACAGTCCCTTGTTTCATTTGTTTTCCCCTTGGTGGCAGAAATTAAACACATCACAAAAAGAGCAGTCCAACACAGTTTTTATACATCAGCAATCAGTTTTCTCCAAGGCATTTTGTACAGCAGTCATGTCATCCGGTCATTCATCTGATTATGGAATGGAAACCCAAAGTGACTCACCCATGGAGGAACATGCACCCTGGAGGCCTCATAGAGGAGGCAGACATATCAGAGAAGAACCAATCACCCTCACTGAATTACAAGCCTGCCCTCTAGCCATTTTCTATTTTCAGCATCAGTCATGTTATGAGTTTTGTGAGAAGGTGGCTAATGTTCAATTTCATCATGAGTTGGCTCGTCTATTTGTACTGCATTTACATGGAGATCAGGTTACTTTGGCTGGTGTCACCTTCACACTTACACCAGAATCTATCTCACTGGCAACCGACATACCCAACATTGGAGAACCATGGAACAAGAGGAAGAAGATTGACCGGTAGCATTATGAGCCATATATTAAAACTAGTTTCTTGAGGCAGCTCAAGAGAGTGTTTCCATTCTGATATCTTAAAGATGAATATGCTCCACTAATGAAATTAATCATGAAGTATTTCAGCTGTGAGGGACGGTTCTCTCGTTTATATGCTTATCACATCAGGTTGCTCATGCATTTCACCAGGGTACGGATGATGAACATTCCGTATTTCATTTGCTGGAACATAGAGAGGATGACCACCCTTGTGCAACACAAAACCCCTCAGCAGCAACTTAACAGTGTTTATCATTTTGCTCTTATTAAGATTTTGGTGGTTCATCAGCTTGGATTACAGGGCATCACTTGGGATGATTTCATCTCCCGTGATTTCTTCAGAGCTTCATAGGGGCTTTCAGAGGTTGGGCATGAGACAGGTGGACCTTCTCATCAGTATGAGCACCATGAGTGTTGTAGGGAAAAGTATCCGACTCGGATGACCCTATCCCACTCTAAGGGTGACAGTTCCTTAGCAACAACTGTAAAACAAACTACTTAAGGTTTACTTCTTTATGAAAGCAAAAGAGAATGGAGAAATGCACTAACCGTTGCCTTGCGCTTAATGTCGAATCCAAACTCTTCTCTTTGGCCGCTTGCTCCTAGCTCTTTGTTCTTTTGCTCCCCCAGCTACAATGAGATCCTGCAAAATAACAAAGAAGGAAACTACAAGAGGCATGAAATCATAACTGGTTCATGGATTAGTGTAAACCAAACATGCAATCATCACAATATATCATTGAAACAAGAGCACATAGAAGAACCTCAATAGCTTTTATTAATGAAGAAATAAAGGTTCTGAGAGTATTACAACCATTGAAGGCTCCAACCCAGCAACACCTCCCAGCAGAAAGAATTGCTCTTCTTCACCTCTCTCAAACAATCACCCAATAGTTCTATAGTGAAACCAACAGCATATCATTACTTTGCACAAAATTCCAGCCTCCTGAGCTCATAGGAGAGAGCTCAATATATAGATGAATTGAGAAAGGATGAGTCAGCTTGCAACTGATGTGTAGCTGCCTTGTGTCCTCTCTTTCTTCAGTTAATCTTTAGTTGATCTTTAGTTCTTGAGTCCACTTGGTGAACCTTGCTTCCACTTGGAGAAACAAAGCCTCTGACTCATCACAAGGCGAAATCCCTGATCCAAGTGTCATTTTTGGAAGATTCCAGAGCAATGACTCAGTGTGCCACATGTCCAAACTCGCTCAACGCAGGTGGGCTTTGTTCTACCTGCTTTGCAACGCAGGTACACCATGGAGCAGTTGTGTTTCAGCGCAGAAGCCTAGTGGAGCACCTGCTTTGATTTCAGGATTGCTTGTTTTTGAGTGTTTTCAGGTGGAGAACTGATCTGAGAGCTGTTGGTTTGCTAACCTTGTTCCTCTAGGGGTAGGAACATCATGTTTAGGGAACTTTGGATCCCTTGGATTATTGACAATTCATGCTTGTTGCTGTAAGGCACAAAATTGTCTATAACAGATGCCCCCTAAAGTATGAGGTCGTTTATCGGGTGAAATGCTTTATTGAGAGGATCCGAAGTTCATTCAATCTGCTGAGAAGTGTCCTGTAATAAGATACAATACGATACATTATTTTTCATACATTTTCATGATCTAGCTGAGGCGGGCATTCCCATGCTCAGCTTTATAAATACATTTTGGTACATAGAACAGACGATCGTCTGATTGTAGACTGATAATTCTCTGCTGAAATTATCATCCTTTGAGAAGGATGATCATCTGCTGCAATGATGTACATATCAAATGTCTTTATATCCTGAATATATATCGCAGCCCGGATGGATGAAACTAGATCCGGGGTCTTCAATCTCTTCCGATCTTCACTCGATGTACAAGTCGATCCATGTGAGAATTTCTTGAAGTCGAACATGGAAAGACATCGCTTGATTACCGGCCAATGATGTAAACCGTTAACAAGCGCGAGAGGAATCACCGATAAGGATGATGACCCTCAAGGTACAGCAGTACAATTCACATGGTGGGAATAAAGGACTTGGCGTCGACCACCATGCAAAATCCTCTGGTCGAAGGTCATTGATGTATACCTGTCGCCGGAAGTGAGAAACTTGCCATTAAGGCATGCAAGCTTCAAAGTACTGAAGGGGTTGTTCCTAGATCAACTCCTTGGATAATGAGCTGATGTCGACAAGGAGCGATCCGTCAAAGGAGGGCCTTAATGAATCCCACATTAGTGACACGGAACGGAGCTAGTGATTGTGATGAGGTAAAAACAAACTGTGATGTATGATTCAGGGTGGCGGTCATGAAGTGGATGAAGGATAATGTATGGCAGTGGGTGGGACACGGTTGACTCTTTGCAGAACCACATCTCTTGAACATATAACGACACTAATGTGATGGATCGGTAGCATTACCCCAATTGTGGATGGTGTGGCGAGGACCATGGTTATGAGACCGGTGAATGAAACAACCCAACCCGATGTGATACGGAGGACAAAGTGTCATGTTCAAGAGTGACTTGCTACCATTAATGCTGTGAGGTTCTCCCAATTTTTCCCCAGTCATTGCTGACCAGTACCTCTTTATTTTTGTCAAGCTTGAGGAGGATAACATATGCTTGTTCTATAACCTGCCCTTCGGGCAAGCCCATCGCTATGTTTTAACGAGCCTAGCGATAGGGAAACTCGTTCTCGTCTAAAGACAAGTTTGTCGCTATTTAATGAATTTAACGAGTCTACCGACAAGGATAACTCGGTCCTTTTCATCTTTAGAGAGTCTGAAAAGGTACATAAAGTCAACTCCAAAATTCCTTTTTCGTCATCTAATCCCTTAAGTCCGAAAAAGTATAAAACAATACAGAAGGGATGAATTTTCGATTGCTTTAACGAGCCGAACAAAACAAGCGCTCGATCTTTTTGTGCAATAATCC
The DNA here is from genome assembly GCA_031772625.1 of Pinus tabuliformis. Classification (NCBI taxonomy): domain Eukaryota; kingdom Viridiplantae; phylum Streptophyta; class Pinopsida; order Pinales; family Pinaceae; genus Pinus; species Pinus tabuliformis. The sequence goes on along the minus strand of CM062817.1, from coordinate 1,216,543,845 downwards.
CTCAGGTCCAAAAAGATTAAAATCTAGAGGAGGGATAGCTCTTCCGGTCGCTTTAACGAGCTGGAAGGCCAAAACTCGGAAAACTTTTCATATTTTACGAGTCAGTGAAAAGAGCTCAAAGAAGACTCGTCTTTTGAGGAATGAGTGATTAACAGGGCAGTAGCAGATTCCAAGTATAGGTTGGAATATTCCAATCACGGCAGTGTCACAAGGATGGCTTAGTGAGATCACTCTTCGCAGCTGTTCCTCAAAATGGGTAAACAAACATATGGAGATGAACGATTGGCCAAATGAACGGATGGAGGTGAGACTGCAAGAACACGACCGATGGCTTTAATATGGCTGTCAAAGGTTACATTCACCAAGGTTATTTACCGGTTCATTTTTCTGGGTGAGCTTGAACTCTAGGGGAAGATTGCTCACAACTTATGTTTATTTTTTAACGAGCATGAACTATGCGCTAAAACTGCTCGGATCTTGCGTTTATTTTTTAACGAGCATGAACTATGTGCTAAAACTGCTCGAACATACCAGTCATAATACAAGAAACGCCTCAGGTGAGGTAGTCATTCTTAAGGAGCTATACCTCACTAGTTACTCTAATTTTGCAAGTTTTAACTTTTGCCCCACATCCTTTCTTTATGCAAGCTCGGAAACGACTAATCCAAAAAACAGATAAATAACCGCTCTTTGCTTGCACTCCAAAAGGTTTGCATGCCCCCAGGTATAAAGTATAATTTCTAGGCTCTTCCTCTTACTTATTATCCGAAAAATGGTTTTGTTCGCTGCCGCAAACTAAACTCTCTTTTCGGCGGTGTCTATCATTAGGTTGCTAAGGATGGTGACTACTTGTTGCAGCAATTTCATCTCTTTCTTTGAAGACTGCCCCTACTTATCCTTCAAAACATATTGTTTTAATGGGTGAGGCTTGACATTCAAAGATGGTGGCTACTTGCTGCCACAAATGGATCTCCTCCTTAGGAGAGCCTACATTTTTAGACAAAGGGAGACGATCTTTTCGCTCACATAACTTTGACAAAAGAATTTTATCCTAGAACAACCCTCTCTTCCTTTTTTGGACGGGGTACGGACTAGTCTGTTCTTCTGCGGAAATTAACTTTATACCCAAGGTTTTCTCTGCCCAAGGCAGGCCAGGGTGCATGCCCCCTGGGTCCCAGTTCTTTCTTTCTGAATTACTCGCATTCATCGGGAAGTAGAACCGGGGGTGGAGGCATTTCTTGAGTGAATAAGCCGTTTAGGGTTGGTATTTGACTATTTGCGATGCGAGATCCCGTAAATGAAAGTTGGTCTACGAGCTCGACCATCTTTCCTTCGTGTGGAAAACACATTACTCTAAAGAGTGAGGAGACTATAGCTCCCATGCAATATATATAGTCCCGTCCAAGGAGTAGGTTATAATCCAAGGGTCCTTGGACGACCATGACATTCATATGAACTGTCTTCTTCCTCAATGTAATGGGAACATTGGGGAGGATCCCTAAAGGGCGACTGGTTCCTTTATCAAAACCTGATAGATTTCTCATCTCAGGTAAAAGCGCCGGGGAACCCAGTGCTTTCCAAGCAATAGAGGAAAGGATACTCACAGATGCCCCTTCATCAATTATGGTTCCAGCCATTACCATTCTATAGATTTGGACAATGATTCTGAATGGTATACTGGCTGGTAACCGGGGTCTGCCTAGTTGGTTCCAATCAAAGGATACAACCAGGTTGCTTGGTGGTGGGACCGAATACACGGCCGGATACGACCCTGACGATGTTCCTTCCTGCGATAAAGGAATGGGCGCATTGCCCTGATGCTCATCAGAGTCTGTGTTGATGAAAAGAATCTGGACGGTGTCATCCTTATTCTCTTCAGTGAGGGTGTCATTTGAAGATGAATCTTCGACGACGGTGTCATTTGAGGATGAAACCTCTGAAGGAAGAACCAGGTCAACTACCGTTTCGACCTTTAGACTTTCGTCTGGTCTGGATTCAGCAGGTTCATTCTCAATGACCGACACTTCAGCTGACCACTTGAGCGGGTCAGCTGGATTTTCAACTATCAAGGGATTAGGCACGAGTTTTTGGTATCCAGGAGGAAGTCGTAACGGTGATACCGGATGATCTTCCAAAACTCTCTTCGCCTCATCTAAGAATGGACATCGGTGGATGGCGTGATCGCCTTCACACAACATACAGGGTGATCTTGGTCTCCCTCTTCGTCCTTCACTCTCGCTAGCTGACGTACTGCAATCAACATGACTACCAGAGGTTGATGCTACCGGATTGTGCAACCTTGGGGACCAGTCCCTTAGTATCCGGGGAATACAAGGACAATCATGATGGAAGTGGGCCCCTTTGCAAATGACACATGGCGATTTAGGCCCGGTCGGTGCAGTGTGTGGGTTTTTGTCAGCTGTCTTTTGCTTGCCCCCAGTCGCCTTCGCCATAGGCCCCTTCTGCTTCTTTTCTCTCTTCTTCTTTTCCTTCTTCTCCATGGGAGGCTGACTTTTGCCGGCTCTACCTTGTGAAGATGAGGGATCAGAGGAAGAATTGTAAGAAGTGGAAGGTTGGTGGGTAGCTCTAGACTGTTCTGACTGTTGATTCGACTGCTCAGGATTAGTGGCGATCTGGACTACATTAGTTGAAAAGAGCCATACAGGTAGGCCAATTGTCAATCCTGGAAGTGACAATGTGGCCATATGAGGCGCACCAACATCTCCCCAAGAGGAGAAGGGATTTGGACTTCCGCCAAGGTTACTTCCTTGGTTGGTGGGCTCCATACTTTTTCAACTGAAAGATCAACACGGGAATAAGAGGTGATTATGTTCCGTTTAAAATAAATTTTATTAACGACGCTTTTAGACACAAACTTGCTTTTTCATGTTTTAAGAGTCGAGAAAAAGCTAAAGATGACTCTAGTCCCCTTCGATGTTTTAACGAGCCCGAAGTGACAAATGCTTGGATGGACTTTTTCAGTTATAGAGTTTGAAAAAGGCCAAAAGAAACTGCTCTGGAGTTCTAGGCAGAGGGTGTGCCAAACTTTTCGCGAAACCACAGAATACGTTTTACGGTACGGGTGGTCGATCTTCGTGAATGCTGTGTTCACTGCATCGCGATCAGTAGGGCGGCCGACACGGCTTCCTATGGATAAAGGATAATTGCCTATAGGGGTCTCCCAATATATACGCGATGGTACGTGGGAGCACAAGTCCGTATTAGTGCCACCGACTCTCAGGAGGAATCACCCACCTTCGTAGAGATCGACAGTCACTATGTTTAACGACGCCGGAACACGTCTCTACCTAGACCTCTATTTGTTTGCGTTATGTTACAAAGCGTTGTTATGTAAATCGAATTTATTTTAATGTTGATCTTGCTTAGCAGTTTGCCTTTAAGGATCACCACGAGATGTATGTAACAAATTCCTGAATGCAGTCTAAGATGAGAAGCAAACTTTTCAATCTTTCAACTTTGAAAACCTTAACTACTGAGGGAAAAGAAAGGCAAATCTTTTCACACAGATCATAGAGCACACACTAAATGCAAATTTTTCCTAAATCGTCAAGCAAACAGTCAAATGCAAAATGCACAATGCATGTATTTTCTTTTCCCTTTCTTAATGTGGATGGGTTACAAAAAGAAAGTGGTTATATAACTTTGATTTCGATTTAAAGCGAAAGTAAACAAGCTTGTCCAAAATCAAAAGACACCTTAAGATTCACTTGCTTAATCACTGGAAATGTATGAAATCAAACCATAATGACGAAAGTAAATGACTAATCAGCTATGGACAGCAAACAAGCTAACTCTTTAGACCAGCAAAATGCCTAACACAGGTTCAGATCTAAGAGGCCAAAAGCAAGACTAGTTTACTTTTCGTTATGGGAAATTGTAAATGAGTAAGAAATACAAAAGAACAAGTACAATTTCGTTATATAACAGAGGCAGAATGATGGCAAGTAATATTGGTTTCAAAATAGGTGCAAGACTGACACCTAGCAGCAAAACTAAGTGAAAACAGGCAAGAGAAAGGAGGAAACCCCAAATGCACTAGGCAAATTTGGGCCAACGCAGGCTCTGCACAGCCAAACTAGCTCTCAGCGAAGGTAGCCCCTTCGGGACCTGCGTTGCAAAGCAGGTAGCCTGTGTACTACCTGCTTTGGAAAACGAGAATTGCGTTTTCACAGTTTCCGGGTCATAATTTTCTCAAAAATGCACAGTTTTTGCTCAAATCAGAAGCAATCAGTCAAGCACACTCAAAGGGATGATTAAGAAGGTGCAAAGCTATCACTAAGAGCTTACAAGGATCCTTGTAGATCAGCTTTTCAAATCATGAACTTGCTCAGAAATGAGCTAGAGTAGCTGCCCTCTACTTCGCTTTTGATATAGTCAAAAGCTTTTCGATTTGGTACTCTTTTGTTCAGGAAATGAATAGCAAGATACTACAAACACAATCAAATGGATACGATCCCCAGCGGAGTCGCCAGTTTGTTGTAGGGAAAAGTATCTGACTCGGATGACCCTATCCCACTCTAAGGGTGACAGTTCCTTAGCAACAACTGTAAAACAAACTACTTAAGGTTTACTTCTTTATGAAAGCAAAAGAGAATGGAGAAATGCACTAACCGTTGCCTTGCGCTTAATGTCGAATCCAAACTCTTCTCTTTGGCCGCTTGCTCCTAGCTCATTGTTCTTTTGCTCCCCCAGCTACAATGAGATCCTGCAAAATAACAAAGAAGGAAACTACAAGAGGCATGCAATCATAACTGGTTCATGGATTAGTGTAAACCAAACATGCAATCATCACAATATATCATTGAAACAAGAGCACATAGAAGAACCTCAATAGCTTTTATTAACGAAGAAATAAAGGTTCTGAGAGTATTACAACCATTGAAGGCTCCAACCCAGCAACACCTCCCAGCAGAAAGAATTGCTCTTCTTCACCTCTCTCAAACAATCACCCAATAGTTCTATAGTGAAACCAACAGCATATCATTACTTTGCACAAAATTCCAGCCTCCTGAGCTCATAGGAGAGAGCTCAATATATAGATGAATTGAGAAAGGATGAGTCAGCTTGCAACTGATGTGTAGCTGCCTTGTGTCCTCTCTCTCTTCAGTTAATCTTTAGTTGATCTTCAGTTCTTGAGTCCACTTGGTGAACCTTGCTTCCACTTGGAGAAACAAAGCCTCTGACTCATCACAAGGCGAAATCCCTGATCCAAGTGTCATTTTTGGAAGATTCCAGAGCAATGACTCAGTGTGCCACATGTCCAAACTCGCTCAACGCAGGTGGGCTTTGTTCTACCTGCTTTGCAACGCAGGTACACCATGGAGCAGTTGTGTTTCAGCGCAGAAGCCTAGTGGAGCACCTACTTTGATTTCAGGATTGCTTGTTTTTGAGTGTTTTCAGGTGGAGAACTGATCTGAGAGCTGTTGGTTTGCTGACCTTGTTCCTCTAGGGGTAGGAACATCATGTTTAGGGAACTTTGGATCCCTTGGATTATTGACAATTCATGCTTGTTGCTGTAAGGCACAAAATTGTCTATAACAATGAGACCATTAGTGTGTCGGTATTCATCACATATTAGAGGGGCACTAGACATTTGTTTGCAGTAGCGAAGCAATTGTTATCTCCACCCGGTGTGGAAGGGGCCTCACTTCCGACATCAGCACCACAGGTACAGGACAAAGGCAAGAGGCAAATGTAGGATGAGTGGCCTTCAGGTGAACGAGAGACTGACTTCATTCTCATTCATGATGATAATACAGATATGGGCCCGGAAAGTGCCAAATTTAGAGATATCATCCAGGAGCAGCAGAGAGAGATCAAAGCCTTATCCCTCGACTTGGAGAGGTCTAAGTGGAATATTAAATACTTGGAGCAAAGGAATAAGCAACTTGAAGATTAGCAGGCGATTATGGAATTACAAAACATCAAGGAGAATCATCAAGCTGCTCAAAGGAGGAGGATTGAACTCTCTTCATTGGAGCAAGAGATTAATGATAATCGGGAGTCTTGGCTTGAAAGAGTCAACATCCACTTAGAGGGACTGCTGGAAAAAGCTGATAGGGACAAATCATTGCTGAGACACATGGCTTTCCACTACATGGCGCGGAACAAGGTTTGCAAGGCACGAATAAGGAATCTAAAGGAAAAATTAAAGAAGGCAATAAGGAAGAAAAAGAGGCAAAAGGAGCATGATCGTCTTCAGATATTGGCCGAAGCCTCTTTAGCCCAGCATGACACTTGATGGAGAAGGTCCAGCCCAAATTTCAAGAAATTTGGAGCAATTTTGGCATTTTGAAATTTTTTGCACTAAAAAACAGGTTTTTGCCTTCCTATGTGCCACGCCACGTGGCTCTTGCTTTTGCTAGAGGGCTCCAAATCCAAAAAATTTTGCATTTATAGATTTTTCATTATAAAGTATGGTTGCTACTGCATGGCCAAGAAATTTGGGCAAGTTTTGAGTCCTCAGGAGGTCAAAAACACTCAAAAAATGACCTCACTGCCCCTATTTTGACACACAAGAAGCAGTCTTGGGAGATTGAAGTTTTGGAGGGGCAAATGACATCCAAATTCAGAAATTCCACTTGGATTGGAAAGTAGACAGGCAGGGATTTCAAACAAGAACACTTGGGATCAATTTTTACATCAGGAAATGCCTCAAAATCAGCTCCAAAGTGGCACGACTCATAGAGAATCAGGCGCGGCGCATAGAGGATTTTTGCCTATTTTTCATTGTTCAGCTCAGAAATTCGCCAAGTTTTGACCAGTTTTGTTTTTTGATGTTACACTTGACCTTTCATGATGTAATTTGATAACCATGATGTAATATTGGAACATTTTTACTTTTTCTAGAGGATTCATTCACTAAAAGGTGAAAATTAAATGAATGAATTAGTTTCCTAGCATGTAGTGGTAAGTTGTTTGACTACCTAGATTTCAGTTCCTTGTTTAGAATTGGTTCAAACAACTCCTAGAATGATGAGATCGACCCCTAGAGGCATGGGAAGGAGTTAGGCTTGTCTATATCATGTAATTTCTCAATCATTTTCAGGGTTGGACACTTAGGATTGCTTGGCACTCTATTGTACATTTCATTTATGCACTTTTGGCAAAGGAAAGACCAGGGTTTTGCAACACTTGTTGGGATCCATGTGGCTCTATGTTTTGATGGTGTGTTTCTCTATGTATTTGTAAGTTCACTGATGTTTATGTATATCATTTTCCCTTCTCTTGTCTTCTGCAATTAAACAAATGAGTGATTAAGGTAGAATTCATTGGACTGCTCTGCTCTGCCTTAAAATTTTGTTTAATTTCACATGTTTTCACCAGTTTGAGGAGGACTCTTGAGACATTCTTTCCCTCCTTAGCCCCTCATCGATCTGATCCATCCATTCATTCAATCTAAATCATCAAAAAAATTGCCTTCCTTGCCCCAATCAGAACTCTGCAAAAACTAGGCCTCATCCCTGGACCCAAATTTGCCTATCCCTTTTTTCCAACAAAAACCTTTAAAAACTCAAATCAAATCCTTGTACTTCATACCTAGCCTAAAATTAATTTTATTTTAGTCATCTCAAGCCCCATTGACTATCTTTTTTTGAGATTGACCCAGAGAGAGCCCTCTCTTGTCCTCGTAGGGCTAGCTACGAGGTTGAGCGTGGTTTGATGTGGACCTAGAACCTTACCTTTTCAGCCTGAGGCAAATAGGCTCTAACAGATCCTACAATGAACTCAAGGGGAGTAAACTAGGTTATGAAAATTTATGTGAGGAACAATCTTATCATGCCATTTGGGAAATTTCATATTGAGTGTGATTATGTTTCCTTGTAGCTAGGGAGTCATGGTGGGAAAGAAACTATATCTTGCAACTGTTGTATCTTTGAAGACATTTCTAGGCTCAGGAATTGTGCCAAAAAAACTAAGTGAGGGATTTAACTTAAATGTATGTCCAATGTCTCAATCCATTTACACTTGTACAATCCAAAAACTTCCAATATTTTCAAAGTGTGGATTTTCATGACTAACAACATATAATCCTTAAATTGATTTTGACAGAAGAAAGAAAAAGATATATGATAATTAAAAATTAATCCCAAATACTTAATTTATCAGATATATTAGAAATTTCTACAACCATTACATATACATTCAAGAGATGAGAGAAGGCAAAAATTAAATGATGTAGAGGTTCTAATTTAAATAGCATGTTTAATTAGCTATTCTTAGTGATGATTATAACTTTGCAGTGGCATGTCAGGGAAGTTAATACTTAACTTAGCTTTACCCTAACTCCTATGTTACCTTGAACATATGATGAAAAACATAAATTAATATACCAGAAAAACTCACATGAACACAATTGTTTTTAAAATTGAAGTCAGAATCTTTTGATTATCTTCAAAAACTTGTTGAAAACTACAATGATGTTTCTTGGCTCTCTCAAAGGTTCAACCCTTCTTACTTCGAATTAAAATGTATATATAGAGTATAATTTAAAAATATATATCTCAATACAATCCTTTACAATAATTAATTTTTATCCAAAATTATTTGGATATATCTAATTAGTACGATTCAAAATAGGGATTATGAAACTGATTTTGTAGAAACAACACACTATTCGAGGATGTTGTTTGCAACTGTTGCCTTGAAATATTCTCCTATTTTTTGTGCTCCTGTTTTTATCACACTGACACCTGAAAAGTTGCATTTTGTTCTTGCCTTTTCTATGTTGCTACCTGAAATTCTAATTCCAGTTCACTAAGAAGTTCAAGGAACTTATAAAAAATTTCATCATCTGGACATGAAAATTTAATTACCCTTATGTAGGCTTCATCCACTTCGGTGTACTTCTCAAAAGTTGTCTTAGTAATAAATAGATTATAGTACTCATGTAAAATAAATAAATCATTCTCCAAACCTTCCAGAAAATATTTACCACTAATGACCCTTTTACCTTAGAAAACTTTGATTTACCTGTTGCTATGTCATGTAACTTGTATTGGTAATTTTCTAATGGAATTAACTAGTCATGAGAATCTCTTAGGGATGGGAGTCCTTTTTTCTAGAAAAAAAAAAAAAAATTATTGGAACTTCTTGATTTGAGCTTCTAAGTTTTTCCATTTCTTTTCTAGATATAACATTAAATTTCTTTTTGTTAATATCTTTCTAATTCTAGGAATGTGGTTGTCCTATCTTCAATTCCCAAGTCTTCAAGTTCATCTTTATTTTTTGTGTTTAGCACTTTGATGATCCTTGTTTCTTCTCCTAGTTTGTGATCCACCTCTTCTTTGATTTCTGTTATGGCTACTTTTTCTTCTTGTACCAATTGTTCCTGTTCAAAAATTATTTCAATAAATGTCCACAACTCTAAAATGGTTGATTTGTTGTCAATCCATGTTTCTTCTCTTTTGCTTCAGATAATGTATGTGCAATGGTTGATTCATCTATGTACTTTTCAAGTTGTTTAGTTAACTTGAAATTCTTTTGCACTTTTGAGATGTATGCATTATACATCTTGAGTTTATTTTCTTCCATTCTTTGCAGTGATGCCTTTAATTTCTCTATTTCAACATTTCTTAATGACAGGTCTCCCATATCCTTTGAGAACTATTTAGTGGCTTATTCGTTGTTTGATTTTGTTTGTAATACAGAAATTCCTACACTCATTTGTTGTTCCTTCTCTTTTAAGATTTATTCCATATCTACTTACATCTTCTAAATATGAATATTCTACTCAACAATCATACACAATAAATTTTCCTTTTTTTAATCTAATTTCCCCACTTCCTAAGTTTGAGGATGCTCTGTTGTTGGTAATTGCAGCTGCTTTCTTAATGCTTGAATTTCTACATTTCTTCTCTTAATAATTTATTCAGAATAATTAACATCATTAGGATCTAATCCTAATTTGATTACTAGATATTCCAATCCTTTTATCCTTGTATCTTTAGCTAATGAGGACATATTTTCTAGCTTAAGCTAAGAATGAATATTGTTTAGAGAATATTGTAACTTTGAAATATTCATGGCAAAACTTGTCAAGGAGGAATAAATAATCTCACTTGCCTGTTTATGTAGATCAATTTGATCTATTGGATGAATCCACTTTGTCTCAAAAGAAAATACAGAAGTCTTGTAATCCTTTGCACATTTAACAACTGGAACCTTTGGATCAAGAAATTCTAATTGAAACTATCCACTGTCATGATCCAGTGTAGACAAAAATCTGGTTTAAGTAGTAGAAGGTTGTTTCCAAAACTCAGAATAGGTAGAAGTCTTTACTTCTTCATTCTTCTCCTTCATTTCTTTGAATCTTGTGAAAATACTTTGTTTTCCTAAAGAAGGGGAAGTAGGAGAGTCAGAATTTGTTTCTTCAGCTTGTTGTAGAGAATACAAAGGGTCACTTGATAGCACAATTCTAGTATATTCTTCTGGATTTATGATCTCTAATGGTTCTTCTTCTACATTCATTGTTTTTCTCCTTTTAAAAACTTTAAATTTTGTGGGTTTAAAACCGGAAGTTATAGGAGACATACTCTCAATTGGTCTCTTTAATTCATTTTCCTTTAATCTTGGAGTCTCTAGGGTTGTTTGAATGGAAATTTTCTTCTCAACCTCTTACAAAGTGTTTTCCTCCCATACTTCCTGATTTGCATATTTCTCAATTTTTGGTTTTGATATGTGACTATATGGAGATGAATTCTATTCAATTCTCATGGATGAAATTACTCCTAGAGGGTCGTAAGGCCAGCTAAAACTTAGCTTGAATTTCATCTGTCTCAATAAATTCCCAACTTCCTTTTCTGTTGCTCTGGTATTAAATATGAATGGACCAACTTGTGATTTCAACTTAAATTGGGCCTTTTGCTTCCTAGACACAAAATGAATTCCATCCATGTTCATTCTTTATCTAATTAACTCTATATCAAAAATCCTCATGGGCATGAAAACTAGCAGTTTATATGGGGGCAATTCACAACCATAAACTTTGATTTATGTAACATTTTGATAAAGGTACCAATATCCCACTTTTGATTGTTCACTAAGATGAAAAATTCTATTTTTTTTTGTAGATATTCTTGGAACTACATCACATCTAAGGAGACACAATTCCACACGTAAAAATTGATTCACAAAATCACTGAAAGAATACTCTTCTAAAACTTTCCTGACAAAAGAAGTCTAGTGGATGACAAACTATGGGATTCCCTATGAATCAAGATTTTGCAGCGAGATTTTGAATCTTTCTGACTGGTGATACAAAAATAAATATACAAATATTGAATGATTCTTAAAAGATCCCTCAGCACTAGCTCTTAGAAATTTTTCATGGATAACATCTAATATAAACTGACTAAAATTAAAAATCGCTAAGGGTTTTTTTCCAGATGAAAACACTGACATAAATCCTAAGATAACTTCATCAACCCACTGATCATTTTGGTCACCTAAGAGACAAAAACCATAGAAATAAGATGTCTAGAAATTTTTGGAAATGTAGCAGAGGAATTTGGTGGGTTGGTTCGAGGAAATTCCAAATTTTCAAGTAAAAATGGCAGAAAAATATGAGCTCGTTGCTGAAAGGTAATTTTTTTTATGGATTTCCATCAGGGAATCAACTAAAAAAGGATGAAGAGAACTCTAAGGATTTATCTGCAAATATTGGAAAATGGATTTTAGGCTTATGGAAAACAAAATCTCATTATTTCAGGAAACTATAGCTCTTTGACTTGGTACGTAATGACTTTCACACCAGGTCAAAAATTCAAGGAAATGATGAGTTTGGGGGGAAATGAACTTGGGTAACAGAGATTCCCATAAACTAAATTCATCATTGGCATCTTTGAACTTCTGGAATGAAAAATTATGTAGGTCATATAGGTCGAATTCACATTAGGTCTCTATGATTTTAAACTGAGTATCGACCATAGGGAATTCATTTGAATTATGCACGGGAGATAAAATTGGGCTTTCAACGAAAACCTTAGATTTACCCTTGACTGGTCATTTTGAAAAATAAAAAGAGCAGAGAATATTTGAAGAGAATACTCGGTGAAATGGCAACTAGTAGCATTGATTACTTGCTGCAATCCAAATATTTTTTGTCGCTGAGTGCTTTAGTGAACATTGGTGAAATGAAGAACAACACACATGACAAAAGTCAATTAGAATTTATAAATGGGTTTGAATAGCAGTGGTTTGAATAGTTATTATTGGCACGTCAATAAATTATAATCGGTACGTTTCTGGGAGGGATTTAATAAGTTAACAATCAAATAGTTAAATTATTGGGAAATATAGCGGAGTTCATTTTGGCAGAAATGGTGGCAGTGTGATAAAATAGTAGGAGTGATGGCGGAGGGAAAAAGCAGTTTGCGTGGGGGGGGGTTAAGAATATGCACAATTTAAAAGGGGGGGTGGTGTTGTCTCACAATCCTTAAAAAATCGACACATCCCACGTCAGGAACTAGATTTAAATACCATTTGATACCCCCCCACCCGGAACTATTGGGAATTCGGGGTCCTACAATACTTTATTACTTTAATAATACGTTATCTGGAGCAACTAAATTTGCTCGTACAATGCTCGTACAATACATTCTTCTTATTTATTTTAAAATATTAGAAAAAAAAAAAATGAAATATCCATTCCTATATCCAACTTAAAGCGACATTTTAACATATTCTAATCTTTATTACAAAGTGCATGACAAAATTAACTTCCTCTTTTTTTAAAACTATACAAATTGAAAGATAAATTCCATAAGTAAAAAGAAGTTACAACATCAGTTCCATCTAGGGATTGCTTCTCCCTGTGGGATGTAGAGAATGTGTAGATCCATGTGCCTTCTCTTGGGCTGTGGAGTCATTACTGTAGAAAAACCACACTTTCTCTTGGAAATATAAATGAAACTAGATATATACAATGATTGTGAGAGAAACTTACTCAGTACTGGATATAGTGCTTTAAATATTGCCCATTGACTGGCAATGGGAAATATTCTCCCTCCAAATTCTGAAGAATGAAGGTATTATTTCCTTTGACTTTTGCAATACTGAAAGGTCCCAACCAGATATTTTCAAACTTTCCATGCTTTCATTTTTCTTCTCTTCTTGCATCCCATCTTAGAACCAAGTCTCCTTGTCTAAAATCCCTTTCTCTAGCTTTTCTGTCAAACAAAATTTTCATCTTGTCTTGATATTGTAGGAGTTTGTGTTGTACTTATTCTCTGTCTTGATTTAGTTCAATGATTTGATTTATCCTTTTTGAGAAATCATCAATCTCCTCATATGAATCTTGCAAAAGCTTCATGACCAGAAATGCTAATTGAGTAGGGAAAATAGCTTGTGTTCTCTAAACAAGTTGCAAAGGAGATTTACCAGTAGACCTATTGGGTGAAACTCTGTTTGCCTATACTGCATATTTCAAGTGACTATCCCAACTTCTTTTATGATCTGTTAACACTTTCTTGATGACTTTAATCAGATTTTTTTTTTATGATTCTTTTAGCCCATTCCCTTATGTATAATAAGGTGTAGAGTGATGTAATGAAATTTTATATTTTTGACAAAACTCAAACATTTTAATGGATTTAAAATCTTGAGCATTATCTATAGCTATTTGTCTTGGATAGCCAAATCTAGACAAAATGTTTTCCTCAATAAACTTCATGACCATAGAATTAGTTTCATTCCTCATAGGAAGAGCCTCTACCCACTTTGTGAAGTAATAATTTGTTGTAAGTATCCACCCGTGTTGATTACTAGAAGAAGGGACTATTTCACCAATAAACTCTAATCCCCATTTAAAAAGGCAACTTCAACTAAAACTGGAATGAGAGGGAGGGAAGCTAATCTTTGTTTTCCTACAAAAATCTGACAAGGAATACAACTTCATACCTTTTAACCAACTTGTGCAAATGAATTTGGCCAATAGAAACTTGCTCTGAGTATTTTGTGTGTTGTTGCTTTCCAAGCATAGTGGCCTCCACACACTCCTTCATGAAATTTTTCAATCACCCCTTCTATTTCACTTTCAATCAAACACAATAAAATAATGTTTAATGGGTCCTTCTAGTATATATTTTCATTTACTATATAGTATTTCATTTCTTTGAGCTTTAGAGATCTACATTGATTCCTTGAGAATTCGAGAGGATATTCAAAATATCGCAAAAAATGTACAATGTATTTATACCAATCTGATAATAACAACTTTTCGTCAATATGCAGAGGAGGTGCTATAGGTACTGAGCTAGAATAAGGTTCTTGTGTATTCTTCTCCTCTGAAACAAAAGAAGGTTCTTGTGGATTCTTCTCCTGTGAAGGATCTGAAACCTGCATGATTGAATTTATGACCAAAATTTTACAATTTTATTTTGCCAACAGCTTAGCTAGACCTTGTCCCTTAACCAGACTTGTTGGTTTGATATCCAAATCAAACTCCAGGATCTTCAAAATCTATCTTCCCAATTTCACATGTGTATCAGGTTGAGTCCACAATGTTTTTACTGCATTGTTAAGTACATAAGCATGTTGGGATGGGGTCCCTTGGGTCAGTGTTGGGGTTACGATAACCCAAGTTTGAGACAGTTTTGTAATTAATGTGAAGTCTCCCTCATTTGTGGATGCGGAGCATGTAGATGAATATGAGTCAAAAGGGTTTAGCCCCTTGTTTTATGTAGAGTTAGAGTCAATTTTGAGATCCACCCATGGTTCAGGGACCATGGAATTTTATGAAAAACACTATAAATAGGTGTGTCTTAGAGAGTCTAAGAAAATTAAGAGTAGATTGGGTAAAAAGTGATAGCAAGGAGAAGTGGGTAAGATATAAGAAAGGATCTGCAGCTGAGTGCATAGAGGCCTAGGTAGAGTCTTCATTTGAGTGAGCGAACCCCTACAGCTCTGTGTGCAGGGTAGTTTTGTGTCTGTAACCTTGAATTAAATATCAATAAAGACAGTTACTGAAGAATTCTTGTGTTGGCTTATATGGGCCTGACCCAGGTTCGAAAGAATTATTTAGCCAAGAAAATCCCACAGCTACCAGCCCCTTCGACAACAGTCCACGGAGCGCGAACTGTGGTCCCACCCAAGGTAGCAGGGGAGGGTGCTAGAACCAGGTTTCTGCACCCTTGGGATGTCTAGATGTGGTCTAAAGGCTTCGCACACCGTTTCGCAACATCACACTGGCTGGTTTCGCGCAAATCTGAACCCCAAATAATCTTTACTAGTTATTAGCGCGTTGTTTATAGATCTAATCTATTTGCTGAAGTATTGTAAATCAGATCTACTTAGAAGGGTCTTTAAGCAAACATTTATCAGATTTATCTAGTTTGCACACAGATTCACATGTATTCAAAATGTAAGCATATGCCCATAAATCAAATAGTGATATTAACCATACAAAAAGATAGATCCATGATACTTCAGATTTAACACAGAATTATCAGATCACCTTATCTTTATTTTCTTTCTTCACCACTACATCCAGATCCACCCTACGCACTCAGTTGCAAGGGTCCATGCACACAGCTACGGACTCTTCCAGGCCTCTGTGCATACAGCTGCAAATCCTCTATCCACTACCCAAACCTTGACTCGGACTTACAGATGCTTGCAGATTGTTCTTCCTCAAAAACCCATTACATTACAGATCCAAGATCATACGACAAAAATTTTCTTTTTCTACCCATAGAGCCTCACTGTATTTATACCTTTCCATGGACCGCGATCCATGGGCAGGCCAACTCAACTTACATTTATTTACATTATTTTTGGGTGGACTACCCTTTGACTTCAACTTATTACAAATCGTGCTCCATGCTTCTCGCAGAATCCTTACCCTCTCTTTACCCAAGATTGTGGGCTTCATGCCCCATGACCATTGTGCAGGCTTTCGCTACACAACAGTGCCCCAACACAATCATCAAGACTCGTCCTGAGTCACTCAGCTACTACGGGAATCTTTGCGCAAAGGTCGATCAACAACTTCTGCATCTCGCTGGTCTCTGCAACAATTTGACTGTGAGCCTCTGTACCTTTTCCAAGTGAACCGCTGAGGCATCCCTATCACTTGCAGTTACTTGCTCTATCGCACATACTGCCTACATCTGCATTACCTTACCTTTAACGGTTGTAGATACGTTGAACGCTTCATTGAGCCAGCGCTAGATAAGTTCTTTTAGTACTGCCTCCTTTTGTCGCACTGCATCAACTTGGGCTTTGAGAGCCTGGGCCTCCTTCATTTTGTCCAACCGCTATGTGATAGTGACCGTCTGTGCGGCCCTGTGGGTGATATCATAGGCCTGCTACAACTTGCGCGCCTTGGTTTCTACTTGCTAAATGGTGGGGTCCTCCTGGGAAGTGAGTATCCCGAGCGACTGACTGAGTAGTCCCGAGCATTTGCGAACAACACTATTCATCATTTCTAGTCTAGCTACAACTTCACTGCGGCAACATTCCCGTTCGGCTGGAGGTGAGGGAGGCCGGGCCTTGAGATGGAGCTCTGCAACTTGTAACATTAGTTACTCCTGGTTTCTTGCAGCCTATGCTTGGGTTGTGCGAAAGCCGACTACCATGTGCTGAATCTTGGTAGCTGGTGGGAGGTCCCTAGGAATGGCTAGCTCTAGTACCATGCTACACACCTCCGTCACAACTTGTTCTACTTCCCGGTATCGTGCGGCCAGGTCCTCATTCTGGAGAGTGACTTGTTTTAAATTTTCCTTCTGCTCTGTCAGGATGTGGAAAGCACGACCTTCCCTGGCTCGAAACTCCTGAGTTACTCCCTCTTGGAGTAGGTATAGTACTTCTCTAGACAGGGTAGCTAGATTTAATTCCCAACTACATCCTTCACCTGCGTTTGTGGCTCAGACAACACCTACTGGCAATGGTAGGGTGTGTGGCATGTGCGTGCTAACCATATGTTCGGTGGCAGCTGTATCCTCTACTATCAGTTGGGTGACCCAGCCCAACGGTCGCTCTTGTAATGCCTACAACTATGCTCTGATCTCCCCCAACACAGTTGTTTGTTCAGTGATGAGTTCGAGCAATGCACTGGTGGTAACATTACTTGCTGGTTGGCTACTATCCATGAATTATTTTTCCAGATCCTTCGCTGTTTTGGACTTTTTCTGGGTGGTCAGTGATTCTTTGGCACGCGACCACTTGAGGTGGTCCTGTGTCTCCGATTAGGGAAAATTTTAAGAACCCCCCCTAAATTTATAAATATAATAAATGGGCGAATCTCCATGGTATATAGGAAAAATGGAAGGTGATTTTATCAATAATATAATATGTATATATAATTTTTTGGCGAATCTCTCACCAGGCATGGCGAATATTTTACTCAATTATAAAATCTTGTAAGATCTTGGCGAGTCTTTCACTAAATAATAAAACTTTGTAAAGTCCTAGTGAATCTTAGCATAGGCTACATGCTGGTTTAATTCCCCCATTTAAATAGGCTACATTCCAGGTGAATACCATGGGTCAATACCATGTGCCATTTTGGTGAATACCATGGGTCAATACCATGTGCCATTTTTATTTTTATTAATTCTAATATTAGGGTTAATAATGGTTTTTTGCATGGTATTAATAACAATCTAGTCCATGGTATTTGTCCCATAGTATTTTGGCCATAGGTTTCACCTAAATATAACCCATTTTTTGAGTGTTCGTAAATATAAGGTGACTTATGGAGTAAATATAAAAAAATGTTTTATTTGTTTACCGTACCTCTCGTTTATTTATATTTTTTATTAATTTACCATACCTCTTTTACAAATATGGTATTTGGCCCATAGGATTCACTTAAATAAAACCTCTTTCTTGAGCCTTCATAAATAGAACGAGGGTTATGGACTAAATATAAAAAGAGGTTTTATTTATTTACGATACGTCTAGTTTATTTATATTTTTATTTATTTACCATACCTTTTGAGTAAGTATAAAAAGACGTTTTATTTATTTACCATACCTCCACTTTACTTATATTTTTATTTGTTTACACCCTTACATGTATATAAAGTGACTTATGGAGTAAATATAAAAAATGTTTTATTTATTTACCATACCTCTCATTTATTTATACTTTTATTAATTTACCATACCTCTTTTATAAATATGGTATTTGGCCCATAGGATTCACTTAAATAAAACCTATTCTTGAAAATGGGCGAATGGATTCACTTAAATAAAACCTATTCTTGAAAATGGGTGAATGGAAGGTTGTAAGTCCTAATTTCAAGGGCTAAATTTACCTTTTTTACCCTCTCCCTTAAAATAAGGTGGGCTATTTGAGGTGATTTGTAAAAATGTACTATGATACAAAATATTCGCCCACTAAAAATTTAAAACTCCTTAATTTCGCCAAAGGGCGAACATTCGCCCCTCAAATTATCCTTGTCTCCGATTCCTATTGTGGGTCCTGTTCCAAGTCTATTCCCTAATCTACGCGGTTCCCTTCTATTGTTGGGCTCGTGGTAGCTTCTTGCTGCACAACATCTTCTTGTTCCTGGCATGCCTTCTCTGCCAGTTGAGTGAGGTGCTGCTGGCATTCCTTCTTCTGTTGTTGTGCTGCTAGCCTGTCAAGAACAGCCTTGTCTGGGCCACACCATTTTAGAGGCCGTGCTGCTAATACCACGTAAATGGCATCATCTATGGCAAGAAATGGAAGTGTGACCCATGATCGCTCTAGATCCTTTCGTGCGCGGATATACAAGTGATGCATGTCTGCTTTGAACTCAGCCATGCTCTGAAAAGTATTGTAGATTGTGGGGGACATGTGTAGTCTTCGAGCAATCCGTGTCTGTATATTTCCTTCCATGGAGGTCCAAAATGCTCGGATCACGGAAACCCTTGTTGCATCCTTTGTAGCCCAGAGTGAAAGATACTGCACAGCTTTGGGTAGGCTATCCTCAAGGCTGGGAAACTAGCTCTCCTATAGTAATTCGCCTGTAACCAGAAGGATTGATAATAGAAACCATGTGTAATGAAATGTCTTACCTTTGTCCTATGCTTCTTGACAATTGGTCAGGAATTCGTTGCATAAAAATTGTGCCCAATTGAACTGAACCCCTTCAGTGCACTGCCCGGCCAATGCAATGATAGGGGCTGGCACCTCATCTGCATGGGCATTTTCTCATGAGTTTACCAGCTAGTAGCTGAGTGGCAACTCGTACCGTGTGGTCATTGATGCTTGCTATGACATAGCCCCGCTTTCCTTTATCCAGATGGTATTCCACCTTCACTATTTCAACGATGCCTCCCTCGCTACTAGTCCCTGCTATGTATACAGGGTTATCCCTTTAAGTGGCAAGTGCATAATCTAGTGGATTAGGTTGGCTGTGATCGGGATTGGCTCTTCCAACCAGAGATATCCATCATGTATGAGACATAGAACTGTCGAATCACAAATTTGGTGATGGTTGTGCAGTGATAGTGAGGTATCCATCTGAGATTTAGCAGTCTCGCCTTCTCCACACCTAGTAACCACTTCTGCAGCAATAATTTGTCTTCGGCAAGTTCAGGGAACTTGTCACTGTCTACCAGGTCCCAATCTTCAAATTTGATGCTTGGAACGTGCCCCATCAGCAACTCTTCGAACCTTAGGTCATCCAGAAGGAGCGAGCTCTGGAGCGTAGTCTTTGCAGCATCCATGTCTCTCAGTATCTTGGTCATCCCGGTCCATAGAGAAAGATACAGGGGCAATGACAACAGTTGGAATGCAAATTCTTCTTCCTCTACCTGTGTGTCAATCTATTCAATCAGGTCTTGCAGATCATCAGCCTCCTAAGTGGTTTCAGTGGTGACTACTTTGCCTTTGTCAACTGCCGAGCGTTTGTTGAATCTTAGGGAGGCTCGGACTGTTCCCATCTTTTGCTTGTTCTTCCTGGGTCGCAAGGTACATGGGGACTTAGGAACTTTGGGAAATTGAGTTACATCCTCAGGCTCTTCTTGATTTAGCTGCATTTATTCTACGAACCGTGCTTAGGAACTTGCCATAGTACTCATGGAGTACCTGGTAGTTGCATACTTGCTGCTTTTTGTTAGTTCAAAGCGCCAAAAGTCCAGTGCCGACCACAAACTATGAGATTTGAAACAATCCCTTCCCTCCGTTTTCAGCTCATTAGTGACTTCAATTTAGTAGATCTTTGCATATCTCGTCTGGAACTTTCGCCATAATTTTCTACCGCCCACTCCTTTCTGATGTGATATGTCCTTCCTATCAAAGCCAATGTGGCTAATGGTCATATTATGACCTTTTTCCATGGTAGCGCTATCCTTGGGGTGTAGCTGCGAACTTGGGGACTGCCTAATTTGGTAAAGAATCCTTTTGCCGCGTCGGTTTTTCACAGACTATTTTATAGTCCCATGCCTTCTTTCAACTGCCCAAGGCACTGAGACTGTAGTTTCTACTGCTAGTCAGGTGATCGCACCTTTGGTGCAAGTTCAGACCATCCCTGCTAACCTTGGCTACAAGCACCTCTGAAGCATTTGGATAATCAGTTTGGGGGTTATGTTCTTCCGTGAGTATGGGTGCAGTCATGATAGCAGGGTCGCATCACGTTCTTAGGCTCCTCTGCTTCGTAGCGCACTTTGCTTCTTTGGCCGTAACCACAATTTATCAATATTGAGGGGCCTACAGCCACTCTGTCTTTTCTAAGCTTCCTTTTATCATCTATTACAGGCCTAGTGAACCTGTGGTATCTGCAACTTCCCTAAGCCCTTGCTAACCTTAGCGCCAGCCGCTTGGGCACTGGTCTGTTGGGGTGGCTTGGGCTACTATTTCTAAGTTGGGTAGATGTCCACACCTCAGACACCTATAGCCTATGCTGGCAAGGAATGCTTACTTTGTTTCGCTCTTTCGGTCATGCGCGCGCCTTCCTTCGACATTTGTGCCTTGTCATTCGTATCTTCGAGGTTACACCCTATCCTAAAGTAGCATCTATGCGGGATGTTTTCGCGGATACCTCCGGCTGTTCCTTTGCTCCTATTGTCACCATCCAATTACAATTGAGCGTGATTACTTCATGCAGTCGATTCTACCATCATTCAAACTTTTCATCTGAGTCTGACGTGCAAGAACTATCATGGTCCCATGAGAGTCGACCATCCACTGTTGGATTGACCCTGTCGTGATCTTGCACTGTAATCTGGTAGATAGAGTCCAATTCTCCATTGTTGTCATCATCACGCACAGGCTCGGTATATCATGCTCCTTTTGTTGGGTCCAATGGGACCACCACACAGAGAGATTTCTTTTTGAATATCATTTTTCATTTCTTGAGGTTGATGATTCCATTCATATCTATTTCCCAATCTATCCCTAGCAGTGCAAGATATGGGTCATTGTCATCCACAATTTCGATGACCTCAAAATCAGTCTGGGTGTTGGTGCCATCAATGTCTATTGTAACTCCTTGCAGGCATCCCATGGGTAGAATCTTCTGTTGGTTAGCCATCCGTAGTTGAATCAGCGACCATTGTAGTGGATGCCTGCCCATGCATTCCCAAGTTTTCTTTGGTAAGACATTCGCATCGGACCCTAAATCTAAAATGACCTAATCCATCTCATAGTCTCTGATCTGGACAGTTAGTCACATTTCCCACCTAGTGTGCAAAGCATGTTTACCTAATTTTCGGATCATTTGCGGTTCATCCGCTCCTGTGCACCGAGTTATCAATTCCTGTAGCCCCTTTATTGCTTTAGTATCCCTAAGTAAGTTCATGCAAGTCTCCAAGAAGGCGGTTAGCACGGATGTATCCTTCTCTGATCCTAATTGATCCTTACTTCCCAATGTAGACACTGCCACGATGCTCTTCTTGGCTTCCATAAAGGTTTCCTTCGCACGCTCCAAGTCAAAGTCTGGTTGTTCGGGGGGCCCTTATGGACCCATGCATCTGTCTTTGGTTGTTTCCCCTTATCTTCTCTGGTGGTAGTGCCACTCCGAAGCATCATATTTACATTCGGCTCCTCCACATGAGGTTCAGCCTTCATCATTTGGACATTCTATGTGGGGTTGGCTGGAAGCACCCCCTTCTCTCGCATCTGAGCAATCAGTGTGGGGCAATAGACTGCTTCGTGGTAAAATTGGTAACAGTAAGGACAACAGGCTTTGGTCAGGTTCGTGCAATCCCACGTGTAATGCCCCGGCCCTCCACAATTATAGCAAATTAATTGTCCTCACCCTCGTCTAGGTCCCATGCCTCCACGACCCTGTTCGTGTCCCTGGTACCCTCCCCGCATGAATGGTGTGGTGGGATCCTGCCCACGCGCCTCTATTTGCATCATATAAGCAGGGGTTCGATCCATCAACATTTGGTAACTGCAACAATTTCTTTCCTCATGGCCCACCATTCTGCAAAAGTTACAAAATAATTGTTGAGGAGGGGTTTGTCTTAAGTTTGGCAATATGTGACAATTGTCCATGGCATACTTTCCTCCTACCTCACAAATTACGCACCAGAGTGCGGGCACCATGCTTGGCCCAGCTTGTACCTCTGGTCGCAACATCATTGGCCCCCCTCCTGCCACATAGTTCGCAAAGATCGAACAGTGGTCCTTATCGTGGCCCAATCCCATACATTTGATACACCATACTTCTTCTCGTACCTTTGTTCTATGCGTCTGTCCTTGTTTCAAGCTTCACATCTCTAGACATAAGTTTTGTATTTGCATTTGGATTTGCTGGACTCCCAACCCTGGGTCCTGTATTAGGGTTTCATGCAGCCGCATTGCTGCCTCCAACACTTCAGCTTGGGTTGAGATCTTTTGTTGTGACAGAGCTGATCTCAGATATGGCATTAATGATGTGACAAACCAAGCGCGGTGCTACGCATCCGTCAGTGTCATGTTGGCCTTGCGGATGGTGCTTTTCAACCTCTGATCTAAATCCCATGGGGTTTCACTAGGCAACATTACAATTTCCTTGAACCCAATAACCGACTGTGCTTCTGACTTGGGTCACCCAAATTCCTTGTTTAGTGCCTCCTGGATTGCTGCTAGTCCTTCATTTGGATGATCACTTGAATATTTCATGTACCAGGTCAATGCGTGGTCCTGTAGTGCACTAATTAATGTAGCCTTCTTGATGTTATCATCTGTGATGCCTTGAGCGTCCCATACAGACTTTACCACAAACAAAAACTGGCCCTGTTCCTCATTTCCTATCCCCTTAAATGTTGGCAGCTGGATTGCACTCGCCATCCTAACTTTTGGTGGTGGCGGGGTTGGGGCTGGGGTCAGTGTTGGGGTGGACAGATTTGATGTAGGTGAAGCAAGTGGTGGCATGGATGGAGGTGGTATCAGTGGGAAGTGCGCCCTGATCAACGGGACTGCACTCCCTGGTGAGAATCTCGCAAACTCCTCCTTGCTTTCCTGGGAAATAGAAGCTAAGGGATTATTCTCTACTCCTCTCACTCCGCGGTAACCTCTTCTGCTCCGTGTTACTTCAGACATCAGTAAACGCGCATAATCTATTTTTCACACAACAGCATCTTAATCCAAGTTTTCAATGATTTGATATACCTACCCTGAGGTCCTTGAAGAAATCACCTTTCTGCTTCACTATAGCTCATAGTTGTATCTATCGTGAACTTGGTGATAAATCCTCCTATTATCCGATCCAGCCAATGATCTACTGTGCGCACGATTTTATCCTCAGTGGCTTCTAGCCTGCACACCAGTTTTGGGGTCCACACAATAGGCTAGTCCAATCTGCACCTTCCCATGCTATCAGCTAGCCTTGTGATCCACTCGTACAGCTCTACCGAAAATGACACGAAGAATATTTCATGAATGTCTATGAATATATAACGGTCCAGCCAATCTTCCTCTAGTACTCGTGGGTTTCTATTTTCCTGAACTCCAAACTCGTGGAGTTTCTGATCCCACCACTCTTCAATCTCTTTCTTTGTAGGGTTCTGTTGAAGCCCCGAAAATCGGGTCGACAACAAGGGGGATACCCACCCGGTCCGGACCTTGGTTGGCAGCTCCTTATCCATTTGGTATAGCGGGTCCGACTGGGGATAATGGGACCAGTTTCCCAATCTAAGGGGTGTGTGTGTGTGTGTAGAGTTGGATGATGCTGATCTAGGAGTACTTGAAGCTAATTTAATTCAAACTTATAAACTAACTCTATGCTATTGTAATCTAATGAGAAACAACACATCTAATCTACGCTAACCCGGGGTGTATTTCTTCTATTATGCGATCTAAAGAGATTTCGAACAATAACTGGTAATAAAGATCATTCAGCTATCATAAGAATAGAAATCAATCAAGATAAACCACTCTGCATAAAAAGTTAAGCAAAACAGTTTTGAACAGCATATCGCATAATAAGTTATTCATATATCAAACACAAATAAATGACTCCACCATACAGAAGTGCCAAATGGTAACCCACACATTCATGCATTAACATATAAACAACTGAAAACTGTATATCACTTTAAGAATATAAGCAAAAATGGTCAAGAGATAAAAGTACCATTTATGACTAATCCTACTCACAAGCTTCAAGCAAAAACGATTTATCTCTACTTGTTCTAACATCTACTAAGAGTACAGAAGTGCAACATCAGTAGCAGACATCAAATGCAAACATTAATAAATCTCGATCCATCCATTCATCAAAACCTCCTCTGAGGGTGCAGAAGTGCATGTTCTGAGGACAAGTTCTTTGACAAATTTCTGGACCCTTCTCTAAATGCATGAGAAGGGTTAAAATACTACTTCCTAATTCTAATAATAGTATTTTTACAAAATTTAGGATGTGGTTTTCAAATGACCGTCCTTTTTCTAATCTAATAAAAAGAAAAAACAACATTCTAAAGTAAGGCTACTTCTGAATTTGGTCCTTAAAGTTGCAAGTGTTCATCATGGGCCTGAGGAGAGTCGGCTGACTGACTTTTGCGCTGAGTTGGGCTGCGAAAACAGCATCTACGAGAGCTGGCACTACTTTTTCGGCCGCGTTTGTGATGCATTTCACCGTCATCCATTGACTGTGGGGTTTGACCAAATATGTCCAGTAACATTCCCAATTCAACCTGCTTAATGCTTGGATCGTTTTTCCCTTTGCCTGCGCTTTCTGCTTCCATTCTGCTTCCAGCTGTAACTTATTTGGTTGGTACCCCGGGGTGGTATCTGCGATTAAATTGGCCCTGTGTAAATTCTCATTTACACAGTCGATAAGAATGCTTGCCTGTGTAGCTGCTGTCTCCGCTGCTCGCTCCGCCTGCCTGATTTGATCGTCCCATTTATTAAAGAGCAATTCCTTATGATTTTCGTTTATCCTGGGTGCACCTGCTCTTTTCCCTGCATCTTCATCCTGTCAAGTTAAGTATTTCGTCACCCGTCTGTCACTCTGATCATAGTCACTCCACAATTCTACCACTTGATTGGTGATTTTATCACTCAGCTCGCAATAGTGACTCCACTGTGATATTTTACGTCTCAACTCTTCCTGTTGCTGCAGTAGTTGCTCATTTAAGCCAATAGATTCTGAAATAAATTCTGCCAGCTTCGGCTCATCTTTATGCATTTCCTGTAAAGTCTGCAATTGTTTTACTTTCTCATCTAGACTTCTTTGATAGCGTATCTGCATCTGCTAAAAGTCTTCCTGCAGCTTCTCAAGCTATTTGGAAGCTTCAATATTAGCATTGGCTTGTTGCAACTGTCGTTGTAGTAGCTGTATTTGATCTTCTTGTTCTTTCAATAGTTGCTGAACTTCCGATGCCTTGTCAATAGTTGCAGAAGCATACGCTCCTGCAATCTGAGACAACTTAGTGAGATTTTCAGTCGGGTTATTGTTGGGGTCTTTCCATAAGACGTCCAAATGTTCAGCATCTTGTGACAGTGTATTTTCTAGTTTTCTTTTCTTCCTCTGTCTCCTTACAACTGCTTTGTGTTGGGGACTATAGAATACATCCAGTGGGGGAATTTCTTCTACATTAAGTAGAAGCTCAGAAGGTGGAGCGATAGGAATGTGCTCCGTTTCTGTGACACTACTGACTATGGTCGAAACCACTTCTTGCACTGCCTGTGTATTATTTACAGGTGTTTTTGGGGCTTGCCCTTCAAGATTGATCTGTTCATTGAAGGTTTCCCATTCTTTGTCCAGTTCTGTTGTGACGAGTGGTGCTTCGATGACAGGAGGGGGGACATCTCTTGGCTGGGAGGTGATAACTTGTTGTTGCGACATTGCGCTTGACTGAGCTATACCTTTAGTTGTTTCTTCGTTTTTTCCTTGGTCGCATCCAGACTCTTTAGGATGTTCAGGTACTCCTTGCGCAGCGTTGGATTTAGATCTGGAAGTGCTAGAGTTTCCATTGAGGCTAATGCTTGGAGTTGGTTCTCTGGCAGGCAGTCGCAGCTTCTCTAGAGGAACACTGGCCAGCCTTATTTCCCTGCATAACATGAATCTTTGGAGGTCATCTGGAGACAACCTCGACCGAGCTTCCCGCAAAATTTCTTGGAGTGAGCTTCTACTCTGAAACAAATCATCAAACAAATCTTTCTTTCCAATGAATACTTTTATTTTGACGTTCGTTGTGAAATCTTGGGCAACATCATTTGGGTCAGATGGCCTTGCTAGGAATTTAAATAATTGTAGACACGTCACATTCTCCACTTCGGTGAAAGCGTGTCCTACATCGAACAATGAGAAGGCCATACAAGCTACAGGAAATTGAGGCCATATGGCCTTTTTTTTGTCCTTTAGGTCTTTGGTCAGGCCGCCTTCTGAACAGGTTTGATAAGCAATTTCCCGAGCCAAAAGTTTATCAGGGATATATAGAGGTAGGACATGTGGAGGTACAGTGCTTCCAAACACTCTAATATAGGTAAACCATTCTTCGCCGAACCATCTTGCGATGGGGATGATGTCTATTTGTGCCTCGGGTGAGCACCTTGGGGGGTCTTCATCATACATTATTCTATACAAGGGCAAAATAAGCCCGTGGCAAATCTGGTAGAAGTGAGGGACGAACTGAGAATCCCATAAAACCTTATGATAAACATGGATAGGTAATGGGTCCTGGGTAGTCCATTTCCAACCCATAATGGGAAATTTAGACACATAACAAATAGAATCCATAACATATGCAGACAGATAAAAAGGAGGATAGATCCTTTGAGACAAGGATCTTTTAGACCAGTAATTGATAACAGCCGTGTATAGATTATCAGAAAGGATCTTGACCCAATCCATAATATCAGCGTTTGTGGCAGCATCAATTAATGGTAGCCATTCAGACGAAAACTTATTGATATCCGGCATCCCAAATAACCTACAAAGCATGGCCGCAGCAAGACAATACGGAGAGGTGAGGGAACCAGTGCTGTACATACCATTTTTGTCCTTTTTGAGCGGCTCCTCCTTTCTGGACCAATATTTGGTGGTCTCTAATAGGTCTGGGTTCTCTGCCGCAAATTTCTTAACGAATTGTGCATCGTAAGTCTCCTGCAGTTCAGGAAGATGATACATAAGCTTCAAATCTTGCGCAACGAATGATCCAATGAGCTCGTGTCCTTAAACCTTGAATTGTCTGTTGTTCATGTCTGCATTGTCAAGTATCCACTTGATCATATCCGTATATGGTAGAATTTTGGGTCTTGCTGCTATCCTGTGAAGAAATGAACATGCTAGCTCCTCTAAGGATGCCTCGGAAGAGCGTTGTGAGCCTGCGACAGCAGCAACCTTCATTATTCTAGGATTTTCCTCTTCAAGCAGCCTATACATGCTTTCCCATGTCGATATCCCTACGTCTCTGTTACAGGCTGTGTCTGTATACAAAGGCGCCATCTCCTTCGTCTTTTCCTTCGCTTCAGAGCTTTGAGCTTTATTTTTCTTTCCCATTTCTTCCTGCGTTTGGGTTTGAATCGTCTAAGCTCTTCGTTCCTGCAGATTACGAGTGAAATGGAAAGGACTGATCCAGAAAGGTGATGGGAGAGTTTTAAATGCAACAGATGTATCAAATATGCCACCTTACGTGAAGTAATTCTCTACAAAGGCACGCGTCTTTACTTCATTTAATAACTGACAACTAATTCATTTACTATCATTAAAAGCGCATGATTTCGAGTCAGATTATGGTAAGTGGCTTTTCTTTGAATGGCGTGCCCGAAGGATTCGTAATGAAGTGATTTATGATTTGCTTACATAACCTCACATATCACGCCATCGCAAATCACAACATCGTAGATCGCGAGAATGCAATATCGCAGTGATCGCAACATCGCAAATTGCAGAAGTTTGATGTTTGCCAAATCTTGCCGGCTCATTTCTGCGATATGCGATCTTGCGATCGGTGTTATCGCAGATCGGTAAATCTTTAAGTTTTTCCTTATGAGTATTACTTTGTTGCGACGCGATGTTATACTTAACACGAGGATCTTGCGCATATTGATATTAAAGAGAAATGGAGGCATTTCCTATCTTTTTTGCAACGCAACTTTAAAGATTTTCTCCTTATCATAGACTTAGGTTTAAAATATTCAAAAAGACCTACCTAAGCTAATGATGGTAACCTTATTTTGAGGAAAGGAAACTCTTGTTCTTCCTAAAAATTAACTAAGGGTCCCCATTCATTTAGTATTTTGGTCAACACTCAAATAAACAAAGGGGGGTTGTTGCCGGCCACAACAATTGGCGATTCACTTGGGAGAACCAGTTATCTCTGATTTTCTAATGATTTTTTTTTTTTTTTAAACTTCAGAAACAACAAAAAAAAAAATTCAGGAAACTTAAACTTTATTATAAAAAGATAAAGCATGTCATACTTCAAACTGTCAATGATATTTCATTTCAACCTATTTCTATTTTAATTACTTGTATACTCAGCTTGTCCTTGCATTTACATCAACCATTACTTGGTCTTGTAAAAAATAAAATAAAGTCTCCCCTGTGTAGCAGTCTTTTAAATATGCTCTTTTGCTGCAGGTAGAGCCTCTGTTGCTAGCAGGCGTCCATAGCCTCGACAGGGTTACCTATTACCCAGCAATGATCCTTTATCCTGCTTGAGGCGATCTACAACTTTCGGAGAAAAACCCAGATTGACACTTTTTCCTCTCTAAAGAACAATGTCTTGGTTTGGTAGCCAAATTATGACACAGTCATTCACTTGATTTACACTTTTGCTGAACAAGCTGGCTCGTGATGAGACCTCTTGTCTTTTGATTTCAACAATCTTGAGTCGTTTCCCTGTTTTGGTGGACAGTTTTGGCAAAGTCAGCAAGTTATAATATCTGTGATCATGATAAGCCGGCTCGTGATGAGACCTCTTATTCTTTGAGATATAGCGTTTCTTGGATTGTCTCTCTGAATGCTGCGATTTTCTCTAACATGGAGGATATCATTGCTTTCCTTAAGAAAGCTCTGGACGACAATAATAGAGTTTTTTGGAAATGGCTGTTTCTACAGGGAATCTTTATTTTGTTATTGATACTTTTCATCGTACTGATATAAAACAATTTCTTCACTAAGATTACTTTTGTCAAGTTTTTTGGAAGTTGACACTAGTATCGTATCTGGTTTAAAGTTTTTTAACTATATCTATTAATAATAAAGATCAAGTTTCTGAAAGATTTGCTATTTACACAAGCAGAAGTTCAAAACCTGACAGAGAAATGGTGTCTTTAGTAAATGTCAAATGTTGTTAACCATAGCAAATTTTATTATGGGGAAAAATTTAATGAAATGAGAGGCAGACATTCTTTAGGCTCATGTACAGAATAGGGATAATCTCTTTTCTACCAACTATTAAAAGTGAACCTAAAACCTAATAACCTAGCTAAATTACTCCTACTCCTATTCTAACTATATACAGAAAATTAACTAGGTGAAATGATATTTCCAGTGGAACCATCTCTTCATTTTTATTCCTAGCCGTATGTAACTTCCAAACATTAGCGTTGAGAACAAAACTTTTCTTGAACTGTTAATGTTGGATGGGGAATAAGAATATGTAACCTCAGTTGGAATTCTGTCTGATATTTCTTTCTCATGAAAACTTCTTTCCAACTGGGAACCTATTGGATCATAAAAATCAGGATGAATTTCTGTTATGGATTGATGATCTCGTAATAGGAAAGATGACAAGCCAGGTTGTGAACATGACTTTTTAGTTTCAATGGCTTGTAACCTACTGTTCGTTAAAGTTGAGCTTTTAGCGATTTCGTATAAAAGGAAAGTTTCCATATATAAATCACTAAATAAATCAATGCAGAATAGATGGAAATTCCTGGAAAGATTCTTATCAATTGGCGCAAATTGCCAACAAGTTTCGAAAGGTACTTTCTTTCGTTGATGATGATTTGGATGCCAAAGAAGTTTTTTAAGAAAGTCTGATATTGATTGATCTTGAAATTGAAAAGGTTCTATACTTTCTTGACACAATTTGGCTCTCCAAAATGGTATCACGTCTTTCGAATGTTCCTTAATGAGATGCTCAACATGCCACAGTAATCTATCAAAAGTGTGAAAATTTAAAACACAATCCAATTTTGTACAAAATGTGTGCAAGTGAGAAATAAAGGAATGATTATCTGTACAAATAATGTTACAGCACAACTGGGATTTACTTGTAATATCTTGCTTTTCACAAGAACTGGCCAGAATTATGGGATCCGAGCAATTTCGAATTCCGTCTTGTGAATCAGAAGACAAGTTATGATTGTGGACAAGCATGGGGGTTTTCTCATGATATGAATCATAGATCGGGGTATTGTCTTGGATAGTAAAATCATGCAAATGATCTTTTACTTTGAAATGAGGATTGACTGATATGATTTCTGAATTATGATATCTCTCATTATCTGAGCTTAGTTGAGTTACTTGGGATAAATCAACAACATCATCGTTATCAAAGTAACTATCATAAATGATTTTACAGGTTTCCCTAGATTTCTCTTTTTCGTCATATATTTTCAAACAAGGAAGGTCAAGTGGTTCTTGTTTGAAAATGGTCAAAGGATGTTCTATAGCTGTGCTTTTATCTTGAAAACCTAATGATGACTCATTTGAATAACCCTCTGTGTTTTCTGGGATATCTCTAATATTGAGAGGGGAAAAATTATCATCACTAAAAACATCAGGATAAAGAGAAAAATGCGATTCTGGAACAATGCATTTGAAAATCTCATCATGGAAAAATCTTTGTTCATCAGATTCATCATAGACATCGGGCTTTAGATCATACCTTTGTGTACTGATACTTTTTGAAAGAGAAATAGTTTGTTGTTCTAACCTTGGCATCTGCATTTGTTGATTTGCAATGATATTATCTGACCTTGTATCAAAGTCATCTCCTAGTTCCAAGGTAGGCTTTCCTCCAGCATTCTCGCTTTTGTCTTCTTGCATTAGAGCATGCATGACTCCTAGGCTTTGGGGACTTTCTTCATCATGGCTGATTTGTATATTCAACTTGGAATCCTCATTCACATTAGAAGAAAATGAGACAAAGTTTGAACTAATTTCTGCTTGATCAGACATAGGAGGCAGGGAATACTCAACATAATCTGAAGGTTCTTCATCCATGAGTTCACTTTCAAGATCATACTTTAGACAATTAAGATGAAATCGCATATTAAAATCCCTAACAGATTCATCTTGTTTCCGTAGATAATCAATTTCATCATATACCTGGTCATAGTCATAACAATCAAATTCAAAAATAAAAGTCTTGACGAATTGGTCCCAGCTGTGAATTGATGCAACTGGGAGGGTTCTGCACCATTTTCTAGCTTCCGCTGTGAATGTAAGAGTAAAAATTCTGCATAAAACGCCTTCATCAATTCTCTGAATATCAGAACTTGAAACTTTTTGAATAAATTGAAGAGCATGGTTAAAAGCAGAAGAATTATTCTTACCATTGAATTTTACCTGAGACAAGAGTCTTACCACTTCTGGTGGAGTGTTGGAAGAGGTAGGAACATGGATGCAACTCCAAATAGGAATTTTATGAGCAGCCATCCTGATTCAAATTTTACAATTAAAAATCATTCCAACAGACACTATGTTCAGGCCCTCCTTCTAGCGCCAAATATGTTGAAGCCCCGAAAATCGGGTCGACAACAAGGGGGATACCCACCCGGTCCGGACCTTGGTTGGCAGCTCCTTATCCATTTAGTATAGTGGGTCTGACTGGGGATAATGGGACCAGTTTCCCAATCTAAGGGGTGTGTGTGTGTGTGTAGAGTTGGATGATGCTGATCTAGGAGTACTTGAAGCTAATTTAATTCAAACTTCTAAACTAACTCTATGCTATTGTAATCTAATGAGAAACAACACATCTAATCTACGCTAACCCGGGGTGTATTTCTTCTATTATGCGATCTAAAGAGATTTCGAACAATAACTGGTAATAAAGATCATTCAGCTATCATAAGAATAGAAATCAATCAAGATAAACCACTCTGCATAAAAAGTTAAGCAAAACAGTTGTGAACAGCATATCGCATAATAAGTTATTCATATATCAAACACAAATAAATGACTCCACCGTACAGAAGGGCCAAATGGTAACCCACACATTCATGCATTAACATATAAACAACTGAAAACTATATATCACTTTAAGAATATAAGCAGAAATGGTCAAGAGATAAAAGTACCATTTATGACTAATCCTACTCACAAGCTTCAAGCAAAAATGATTTATCTCTACTTGTTCTAACATCTACTAAGAGTACAGAAGTGCAACATCAGTAGCAGACATCAAATGTAAACATTAATAAATCTTGATCCATCCATTCATCAAAACCTCCTCTGAGGGTGCAGAAGTGCATGTTCCGAGGAAAAGTTCTTTGACAAATTTCTGGACCCTTCTCTAAATGCATGAGAAGGGTTAAAATACTACTTCCTAATTCTAATAATAGTATTTTTACAATTCAAATGACCGTCCTTTTTCTAACCTAATAAAAAGAAAAAACAACATTCTAAAATAAGGCTACTTCTAAATTTGGTCCTTAAAGTTGCAAGTGTTCATCATGGGCCTGAGGAGAGTCGGCTGACAGACTTTTGCGCTGAGCTGGGCTGCGAAAATAGCATCTACAAGAGCTGGCACTACTTTTTCAGTCGTGTTTGTGATGAATTTCACCATCATCCATTGACTGTGGGGTTTGACCAAATATGTCCAGTAACATTCCCAATTCAACCTGCTTAATGCTTGGATCGCTTTTCCCTTTGCCTGCGCTTTCTGCTTCCAACTATAACTTATTTGGTAGGTACCTCGGGGTGGTCTCTGCGATTAAATTGGCCTTGTGTAAATTCTCATTTACATAGTCGATAAGAATGCTTGCCTGTGTAGCTGCTGTCTCTGCTACTCACTCCGCCTCCCTGATTTGATCGTCCCATTTATTAAAGAGCAATTCTTTATGATTTTCGTTTATCCTGGGTGCACCTGCTCTTTTCCCTGCATCTTCATCCTGCCAAGTTAAGTATTCCGTCACCCGTCTGTCACTCTGCAAGTCTACCACTTGATTGGTGATTTTATCGCTCAGCTCGCAATAGTGACTCCACTGTGATATTTTACGTCCCAACTCTTCCTGTTGCTGCAGTAGTTGCTCATTTAAGCCAATAGATTCTGAAATAAATTCTGCCAGCTTCGGCTCATCTTTATGCATTTCCTGTAAAGTCTACAATTGTTTTCCTTTCTCATCTAGACTTCTTTGATAGCCTATCTGCATCTGCTGAAAGTCTTCCTGCAGCTTCTCAAGCTGTTTGGAAGCTTCAATATTAGCATTGGCTTGTTGCAACTGTCATTGTAGTAGCTGTATTTGATCTTCTTGTTCTTTCAATAGTTGTTGAACTTCTGATGCCTTGTCAATAGTTGCAGAAGTATACACTCCTACGATCTAAGACAGCTTAGTGAGATTTTCAGTCGGGTTATTATTGGGGTCTTTCCATAAGACGTCCAAATGTTCAACATCTTGTGACAATATATTTTCTAGTTTTCTTTTCTTCCTCTGTCTCCTTACAACTACTTTGTGTTGGGGACTATAGAATACATCCAGTGGTGGAATTTCTTCTACATTAAGTAGAAGCTCAGAAGGTGGAGCGATAGGAATGTGCTCTGTTTCTGTGACACTACTGACTATGGTCGAAACCACTTCTTGCACTGCCTGTGTATTATTCACAGGTGTTTTTGGGGCTTGCCCTTCAAGATTGATCAGTTCATTGAAGGTTTCCCATTCTTTGTCCAGTTATGTTGTGACGAGTGGTGCTTCGATGACAGGAGGGGGGACATCTCTTGGCGGGGAGGTGATAACTTGCTGTTGCGACATTGCACTTGACTGAGCTGTATCTTTAGTTGTTTCTTCGTTTTTTCCTTGGTCGCATCCAGACTCTTTAGGATGTTCAGGTACTCCTTGCGCAGTGTTGGATTTAAATCTGGAAGTGCTAGAGTTTCCACTGAGGCTAATGCTTGGAGTTGGTTCTCTGGCAGGAAGTCACAGCTTCTCTAGAGGAACACTGGCCAGCCTTCTTTCCCTGCATAACATGAATCTTTGGAGGTCATCTGGAGACAACCTCGACCGAGCTTCCCATAAAATTTCTTGGAGTGAGCTTCTACTCTGAAACAAATCATCAAACAAATATTTCTTTCCAATGAATACTTTTATTTTGACATTCGTTGTGAAATCTTGGGCAACATCATTTGGGTCAAATGGCCTTGCTGGGAATTTAAATAATTGTAGACATGTCACATTCTCCACTTCGGTGAAAGCATGTCCTACATCGAACAATGAGAAGGCCCCACAAGCTACAGGAAATTGAGGCCATACGGCCTTCTTTTTGTCCTTTAGGTCTTTGGTTAGGCCGCCTTCTGAGCAGGTTTGATAAGCAATTTCCCGAGCCAAAAGTTTATCAGGGATATATAGAGGTAGGACATGTGGAGGTACAGTGCTTCCAAACACTCTAATATAGGTAAACCATTCTTCCCCGAACCATCTTGCGATGGGGATGATGTCTATTTGTGCCTCGGGTGAGCACCTCGGGGGGTCTTCATCATACATTATTCTATACAAGGGAAAAATAAGCCCATGGCAAATCTGGTAGAAGTGAGGGACGAACTGAGAATCCCATAACACCTTATGATAAACATGGATAGGTAATGGGTCCTGGGTAGTCCATTTCCAACCCATAATGGGAAATTTAGACACATAACAAATAGAATCCATAACATATGCAGACAGATAAAAAGAAGGATAGATCCTTTGAGACAAGGATCTTTTAGACCGGTAATTGATAACAGCCATGTATAGATTATCAGAAAGGATCTTGGCCCAATCCATAATATCGGCATTTGTGGCAGCATCAATTAATGGTAGCCATTCAGACGAAAACTTATTGATATCCGGCATCCCAAATAACCTACAAAGCATGGCCGTAGCAAAACAATACGGAGAGGTGAGGGAACCAATGCTGTACATATCGTTTTTGTCCTTTTTGAGCAGCTCCTCCTTTCTGGACCAATCTTTGGTGGTCTCTAATAGGTCTGGGTTCTCTGCCGCAAATTTCTTAACGAATTGTGCATTGTAAGTCACCTGCGGTTCAGGAAGATGATACGTAAGCTTCAAATCTTGCGCAGCGAATGATCCGATGAGCCCGTGTCCTTGAACCTTGAATTGTCTGTTGTTCATGTCTGCATTGTCAAGTATCCACTTGATCATATCCGTATATGGTAGAATTTTGGGTCTTGCTGCTATCCTGTGAAGAAATGAACATGCTAGCTCCTCTAAGGACGCCTCGGAAGAGCGTTGTGAGCCCGCGACAGCAGCAACCTTCATTATTCTAGGATTTTCCTCTTCAAGCAGCCTGTACATGCTTTCCCATGTCGATATCCCTACGTCTCTATTACAGGCTGTGTCTGTATACAAAGGCGCCATCTCCTTCGTCTTTTCCTTCGCTTCAGAGCTTTGAGCTTTATTTTTCTTTCCCATTTCTTCCTGCGTTTGGGTTTGAATCGTCTAAGCTCTTCGTTCCTGCAGATTACGAGTGAAATGGAAATGACTGATCCAGAAAGGTGATGGGAGAGGTTTAAATGCAACAGATGTATCAAATATGCCACCTTACGTGAAGTAATTCTCTACAAAGGCACGCGTCTTTACTTCATTTAATAACTGACAACTAATTCCTTTACTATCATTAAAAGCGCATGATTTCGAGTCAGATTATGGTAAGTGGCTTTTCTTTGAATGGCGTGCCCGAAGGATTCGTAATGAAGTGATTTATGATTTGCTTACGTAACCTCACATATCGCGCCATCGCAAATCGCAACATCGCAGATCGCGAGAACGCAATATCGCAGCAATCGCAACATCGCAGATCGCAGAAGTTTGATGTTTGCCAAATCTTGCCGGCTCATTTCTGTGATATGCGATCTTGCGATCAGTGTTATCGCAGATCTGTAAATCTTTAAGTTTTTCCTTATGAGTATTACTTTTTTGCGACGCGATGTTATACTTAACACGAGGATCTTGCACATACTGATATTAAAGAGAAATGGAGGCATTTCCTATCTTTTTTGCAACGCGACTTTAAAGATTTTCTCCTTATCATAGACTTAGGTTTAAAATATTCAAAAAGACCTACCTAAGCTTATGATGGTAACCTTATTTTGAGGAAAGGAAACTCTTGTTCTTCCTAAAAATTAACTAAGGGTCCCCATTCATTTAGTATTTTGGTCAACACTCAAATGAACAAAGGGGGGGTTGTTGCCGGCCAAAACAGGTTCCAGTGTTCCCACATTAGACACCCCTTAGGCAGATCTCGGTCTTGGCAATGGAACCATTTGTTGGCTTATATGGGCTTGACCCAGGTTCGAAAGAATTATTTAACCAAGAAAATCCTGCAGCTACCAGCCCTTTCAGCAATAGTCCACGGAGGGCGAACTGAGGTCTCACTCGAGGTAGTAGGGGAGGGTGCTAGAACTAGGTTTTTGCATCCTTGGGATGTCTATATGTGGTCTGGAGGCTTCGTGCACCATTTTACAACGTCGCACTACTCAGTTTCGCGTAGATCGAACCTCGAATAATATTTACTAGTTATTAGTGCACTGTTTACAGATCTAATCTATTTGCTGAAGTATTGTAAATCAGATCTACTTAGAAGGGTCTTTAAGCAAACATTTATCAAATTTATCCAATTCGTACATAGATTCACATGTATTCAAAATGTAAGAATATGCACATAAATCAAACAGTGATATTAACCATACATAAAGCTAGATCCGCAATACTTCAGATTTAACATAGAATTATTAGATCACCTTATCTTTATTTTCTTTCTTCACCACTACATCCAGATCCGCCCTGTGCACTTAGTTGCAGGGGTCCATGCACATAGCTACAAACTCTTCCAGGCCTTTGTGCACACATCTACAAAGCCTCTATCCACTACCCAAACCCTCGACTCGGACTTACAAATGCTTACAAATTGTTCTTCCTCAAAAACCCATTACATTATAGATCCAAGATCATATGACAAAACTTCGCTTTTTCTACCCATAGAGCCTCGCTCTATTTATACCTTTTCATGGACTACGATCCATGGGCAGGCCGACTCAACTTACATTTCTTTATGTTATTTTTGGGCAGACTACCCTTTGACTTCAACTTCTTACAAATCGTGCCCCGTGCTTCTCGCAAAATCCTTACCCTCTCTTTACCCAAGATTATGGGCTTCGTGCCCCATGACTGTTGTGCGGGGCTTCCGCTACCCAACATCTTGCGTATTTCCGTTTATTTTTTTTAATGCTATATGTTTTCAATAAATGATGTGTTTTATGAAATATTGATTGAATGTCCCTCTTGAATAAGTGTTAATGATGTACGCAATGCATGCTTACGTATTTTCGCGAAGACTCTGATGCATTCTCTAATGTTTACTAATAACCTAAGTAGATCTATGCAACTAATTTATGGTTGTTATCTAATGCGTGTAAGTGGATAAATTGATTGTTAAAGGTCTGCAAAGACTGATCGTAGACCTTCACGAAGGTCTGGAGACTTTTTTTACAGAGTTGCAGTAACGTGCTCTAAGAGTGTACCGATCTGCGTGAAGGCAGATTTGAGGCACTAGAAGACATCACACTAGTCTCTGGATGTAGAAACTTAGTTCTTGCATCCCCCCATATTGCTTTAGGTGAGAATTTTGCCTACGCTATGCAGGTTGTTGCTAAAAGGGCCAGTAATGTAGGGATTTGTTGGTTGGCACAGCTAACTTCGAACCTAGGTCAGGACCCCCTAAGCCAACAAATGGTTCCATTGTTGGGACCGAGATCTGCTTGAAATAGATGTGTGATGTCGCATCATTGGAATCCGACCAAGAAATAAATTGAAAAGTGTTTGGATTGGAAGATTCGCAAGTTTGTGGTGCAAGAAAATAGCAATCTACGCTTGTCAAAGGAAGAGTGGTTGAACGGGCATCTGTATACAGAGATACACGAGATCTTCTTCTGCACTTTTCCCATTGAACTGTATGAGTGGATAGCTAAATTAACAGACAGTCAAGGAAGGTGGAAGCTTGATAATCCTATAGTGTGGACTCCAGAGTTAGAGTGACAGTTGGAAGCTTCTGAAAACAAGATTGCGCGGGTTGTCGATCACTGGCTCGATTAAATTATAGGAGGATTTGTTACAGAATTTGCAATTGATACCTCAGTCAGCTATAGCAAAGTGGAGCAAAGATTTTTCAAAGGACCACAAGGTAAGTATTTAATATCATTGAATAACTGCATTAAAATGATTTTGTGTGAGAAACGGGTGATGTCATTACCTTGATGTTCGGGTCTACACGAAGTGGACGATTCTTTAGAAATCATGAAGAATTAGGACTAGAGTATATACCATTGATTAGACCTCCTCCAAGTGACGATGAAAGGGTGGAACAGAATCCACCACAAAGTATTGTTCAGCTAATCACTCAAGGGATTCCTCGAGTAAATCATCCATCCACTCCACCTCCACCTCCACCTCCACCACCACCATTCAACATGGTGAACGCAATGAAGCTACCAATTTTCAAGGGCATAGGGAGTGAAGATACAGAGCAGTTTTGGTTTGTTGTTAATGTTGTGTGGACAACACAACATATTATTGATGACAATATAAAGAAGGCACAGTTAGTTACTGCTCTACAAGACTACGCGCTAACTTGGTACATTAAGTATTGTTCTGATAAAGTATTGTTCTGATAAACCTCTTGCATCGCTAGCAGAGACTAAGGAGGCTTTAAATAAGGAGTTTAGTAAGCCTAATTCTAAATCACAATCAATAATCGGATTCAAAGAAATCATGATGGGGGTTGATGAGATGCCTTGGGAATTCGATCAAAGGTTGAAGTGTCAAATTCAAGAAGCTAACATTGAGCTCACAGATAGTTAGCATCGCGAATGGTTTATAGCTTCGCTTCTACCCCTCCTAAGAATTACTTTGTCACAACAAAAGATAAGAACCCAGGCAGAAGCCTTGGAAATCACAATGAAGTTACATGCATCACCTATTCAAGATGCCACTTGGGGGTATAGCAAATCCACTCTTAGTTATAGAGCTTACACCTAGAATTATTGTTGGCTTGAGGGGGCCTGACCTAGGTTCAGCATTAGTTAACGAAACAAATCCCTACACTACTGGCCATTTTGGCATCAGCCTGCGGTGCATGAACTGAAGTCTCACCTGAAGCAATATGGGGGGATGCTGGAACAAAGTTTCCGTACCCTAGAGATGGTTGTGATGTCAGTTTATCCCAACTATACCTGCCTACGCACAGGCTGCTTAGCCCTCTGGTCCACCCTTTAGTACCTTCACGAAAGGATACAATCAGTGTTAACACAGCCCTAACCTAGGTCTGATATACTTTCGCACTGCTAGGGTAGCGAACTGCAATATCTACCGAACTAGGCTAAGTGTTTTTACTTATCTTATTAACCGATCTTAGTTAGCTTCGTGTAAACAGATGTTCTTACTTACATTTTCTTAACCAACACATTTACATACATCTACACATCATATAATCATTATAAGTGAAATTCATACCCAATATAACAGATGCATAAAAAGGAAATAAAGACGCAAAATTTATAGAATCCTTCTCTTTATCAATAATTCTGAACAATTACAAACTCGACCTACCCTGCGCACTCAGCTGCAGAGCCTCTACCTATGCTACAACCCAAGCTATCTCTCATACATGTCGATCCCCTCTTCCTACCTCTAACTACTCAGGGCTTAGCTCTATTTATACAATCCCATGGTCTGCGGACCATGGGTAGATCTTTCACAGCTGACATTACATTTCCAAAATAAGGGCAGACAACCCTATGACTCTTTAACACCTACGCACTCTGCAACCACAAAATGCGGAGTCTTTACACTTGGATTTACAAAATTTGACCAAAATATGGGATTTAAGCCCAAAAATTACCCTTGGGGGATCCCACGCCCAACAGGCCCCCAACACAAACATCGTGACTCTCCCTCGTGTCACTTTATAGGTGTGAAGATCTTAGCGCGAAGACCTCCCAACTCGATTTGGATCACCGTAACCTCGGCAGCGCACTGAGCAGCCGCTTGTTGGACTTCTTCCACTCGCTACTCAGTGACTGCTGCTAAACTGTTGCCCTGAATCTTCTGCTGAGCTACCTGTAGTTGTGCAAGATTTCCTTCAATGGAGGTTGTGATCGCATAAGCCTCATCTATCCATGGCTGTAGGCATGCCTTTAAGACCACTTCTTTATGTCGAGCAGCATCCACTTGTTCCTTTAGTGCCTTGGCCTCATACATTCGTGTGAGCCTCTATGTGAGGGTGACTATCTGGGCAGTCCCTTTGACCTCGTCATATTTTTTTTGGAGCTCACGCACCTCTGTCTCCAAGTGTTCTACATTCGAGTCCTCCTGCAGGGTGGTTAGGCCCTCGAATGAATCTTCAAAAAGCTGCATGCAGTCTACTATTACACTGTCAAACACTGCTATTGTTGTTGTAACAACGATGGTACATTATTCCCTGACTTTCGGCAAATTTGAAGGTTGAGCCCTATTCTGCAATTCTGTGATTTGTAGGTTTAGCTCCAACTGAACCCTGGCCATCTCTACTTGAGCATCATGCACCCCTGTGGAAAACTTGCGGACGCACGCCTCTACCAGTTCTTCTGCCTGAATGTTCAACTCCCAGACAATTCGGCAAGCTTCCTCCACTACCTGCATTATTTTCTTATTCTACCCCACTGCCTTGTTGCACTACAGGCCCAACTGCTTGATGTTGATGCACTGCTCACTCATCACTTGCAAAGCACGACTCTCCCGGGCCCTGAGTTCCATGGTGACTCCATCTTGCAAGAGGTAGAGTGTCTCTCGAGGGAGCGTGGCCATATTCAATCCTACCCCTTTCAAGCTACTAACCATGGGCTTGTTAGCCTCATTCTCTGTAGTAAGTGCCCCATCTAGTAGCACTATCATGTTGGTCACCCTTGTGCACAACATCTCCTCGGCAGCTGAAGTGTCGATTGTGAGGCTGGTGGACACTGTGCCAGCCTGTGGAGTGTGAACCTACAACTCCTACAACTCTGTCTGGAGAGCCCCCAATACCAATTTTTGCTACTCTTCAAACTGTTGGAGGGCCTCCGTGGTGACATCCCTCACTGTTTCTCCGATATCATGCAAATCCCCCTTAGTGAGGGTGATTGGGTCAAAGGATGTCTTTGATACCTTCATTTTCTTTCGTGGCACTGCCTGCTCTCACCGTCGCGGACACTTGAGTTAGGTGGACATCATCTATGGGTCCGCACCACCTTGTTCTGTTTCTGTTTCTGCCTTAGTTCTAGGTGAAGGTGACTTCTATCCTTCACGCTCTTCTCCTCCTGTTTTATGTTGTTTTTCCAATTTCGCGGCGTCGCATGCTACCTAGGCCTTAGCCTATGCTTCTCTTTTTTACGCTTCTCAACCAGTTGTGCCATTCGGAGCCTTGCTTCCTCCTTCTTACGTTGTGCGGCGGACTTGTATGTTTCCACCGTAGAGTTAGCTGGAGCGCGCCACTTCAGTGGCCAAGACTCGAGGACTACAAAATTACATCATCAGTCACCAAATATGGTAGGTTATTCTATGTCTTCATAGGGTCCTTCCACACCCTGATAAAGAAATGGTGGAAATCCGCTTTGAACTCCGCAAAGCTCTGCAAACTGGCATATACCATGGGCAACAACCGCGGCTTGCAATTGATCCCCATTTGGATATTCATCTCCATCAAGATCCAAAATATCTTACTTTGTTTTATTCATTGTGCATCCTTGGTCACCCACATCGAAGTGTATATCACTGCCTCTGGAAGGTCCAGTGCGACTGAAGGGAATTGGCTGTCTTCAGGCAGCTTCCATGCCACTAATACGATCGACAACAGGAGTCATGCGTAGTGAAATGTCTTGCCTTGCTCCCGTGCCTTGCAACATTTCGCAAGGAAATCTCCACATAGATAATTTTCCCAATTGAACTGGACTCCTTTAGCACATTGGGCTGCCAGTGTAATCACAGGCACGAGCACCTCATCCGCATGGCACTTCCGCATCACTTTCCCTGCTAGTATTTGTGTTGCAACCTTGACTACAGAGTTGTTAATGCTAGAGATGGCATGTCCTCACTTCTTCTTCTCCAACTTGAACTTATTCTTCCTCGCTTCCATGAGGGCCAACTCACCACCTTTTCCTTCTGATATATTAGCTAGATCCTCCCTTGAGTAAGGTAATCGTGTGATTCGATGAATCAAGTGATCTGTGATTGGAATGGACGCATCCAGCCACAAACACCCATCATGAACCAAGTAGAGCAGCTGCCTGATGACGAAGACAGTCACTGGGGCACGGAGGTAATGCGGCACCTAGAGCAAGTTTAGCATCTAGGCTTTCTCTACACCCTTGAGCCATGTGCACGACTCCAATTCAATCATTCCAACTGTCATGTCAATCCATCAGTGCATTAGCTACTCAGTCGCTAAATGCGGGAATTTATCATGATCCGCGAGGTCCCAATCTTCAAACTTTAGGACGAGAACTCACCCTAAGTGTGGCCCCTCAAAAACAATATCGTCTAGGAGAAACGAAGTTTGTAGGGAGCTCTTGCTCTCGTCTATGTCCTTCAGTGCCTTGGCTTTGTCCTTGCACGAAGGAACATATTCTGGTAACTAGGTAATAGGGTTCGCACCTTGGGTTTCAACTTCCATTTCCACGTCCTCCTCATCCACCAGGATTTCTTCAAATTCTTCCTCGTTAGCCTCCAAATTAACGGTCTTCACCTTTTTGTGCAAGGCGATCTTGGTCCTCTGTGGGTTTCTTGGTGAGACGTGCACCGAGATCATAACCTGCTTATCCTTCTTAGGTCTCGGTGTTCTGGGTGATTTAGGGACCTCAACTATCACTCTGACACTCTCTGGGGCTTCTACTACCGCAATTTCCTGTGCAACTTCCTCGGGTGTCGACATCATTCTAGTCAAGAGGTCTTATGTCTCCTTCGGCAATCTCTCAAACACTAAACTTGCTCTCAAAGCCTCAAAATTTGAAAGGTCCATACACAACTGATAGCACAACAACTGAATTTTTAAAATGCCAAGTGTTTTTTGTTGGATAGCCACTTGTAATTTATGGGGATTTTCAAATTCAAATCTAATCGTTTCCCCCACATTTGGCCCATTAATGCTAGATTAACGGTAGATTTCAAGAATATGACCCATAAATTTCACCTTAAATGCCTGTTTCCCACTCCATTTGGCCTCAAGCCGATCATCAAATCATGAATAGTGACTTTAATGGTCACTTTCTGGCGGACCTGTGTGCTAGCGCAACTGTCTTCGCGCTATCGTGGACCCTGTGACACTTCGCTGCTTCACATAGTCCTGACATCGTGTAGCTCCCCAACTTGGGAAATGTATTTTATAGTCTCGTGCCTCCTTTCAGATGCCTAGAGCACTAAGACTATGCTACTATCATATAGTCACATGGCCGGATCACTG
The DNA here is from genome assembly GCA_031772625.1 of Pinus tabuliformis. Taxonomy (NCBI): domain Eukaryota; kingdom Viridiplantae; phylum Streptophyta; class Pinopsida; order Pinales; family Pinaceae; genus Pinus; species Pinus tabuliformis. The sequence continues at coordinate 1,216,499,827 of CM062817.1, read as the reverse complement.
ATGTATGGCTTCAAGCAATTGCCATTCACCTTTCCTGGGAAGGGTTCTCCATTTAACTTGACCAGTTGTACCCCACCTCCATTAGTAATCTCCTTAATAACATACAACCCTAATCAGTGCATCTTGAATTTTCCAGGGAATTTATCAAAATTACTATCATACAACAAAACCACATCATTTACCTTGAAGGCGCACAGCTTAATATGTTAGTTATGCCATGCTTTTTCACATTGCTTTTGGACCTGCTGGTCCAGCCAAAAATCTCTCTTTTTCGAGCTCGTCCAACTGCGCGAGCCTCTCTTCTAGGGCTCTACAATCTTTCATACCCGTGAGCACTGCTATGTGTAGACTAGGCACGATGTATTCCATAGGCATCACCGCTTCAACCCCGTATACCAGCCTAAAGGGTGTCTGTCCCGTCAGCTTTTTGCATGTCGTTCGGTAAGCCCATAACACTGCAAGTATGCATAGGTCCCAATCACTTCGTTGAGCATTGCATACCTTGGTCAGCGCGTTTTCAAGCACTTTATTAAATGCCTCCACTGTCCCATTAGCCTGTGGGTGATAAGGTGTGCTCTTTTGGTGACACACCTGAAATTATTCCATTAGTGTGTTGGTCGTCTCATTTAGGAAGTGCGTACCACAATTGCTCATCAAGATACTTGGACATGCAAATCACGTTAGTACATGCTCAAATAGGAACTTTGTGGCAGTCATGCCTGTGCAATCCTTCACTGATTGCGCTTTTGCCCAACGAGTTAAATACTCCATCGCAGTGATAATGTACCTCACGCCTGTCTTTCCTTGATGCTAAATAGGTCCTACAAAATCTATTGCCCACTTTTCGAAAGGTTGCAATGTCATTTGTGGATTCAAAGGCATTTCATCCCTCTGCAATGGCCTGCATGTTCTTTGACATACATCACATGCCTTGCAATATTCTTTTGAATCTTGATGAAGGGTTGGCCACCACAACCCTGCGTGTAGAATCTTCTGCGCGGTTGCTCTCCCTGCATAATGTCCTCCCACGGTGCCCCCATGAGTGTCTACGAGGATGTTGCTTCATTCAAAGTTAGGTACATACCTTCGCAGTATTTCATCATTCCCCATCTTGTATATATGCCCAACACTGACAAAGAATTATGTCACACACACCACTAATTCCTTCTTTTGTTGGACAGAGTATCCTTTCGACGCAGTTCCAATCATTAGAAAGTGTAGTATATCCTTGAAATGTCCATCCACAACGTGCACAGCAAAGAGTTGCGCATTAGGTAATCCTTCCTCCAAATTAGTAGGTTCCTCCCCTATTTCTATGTGCGATAGATGGTCTGTTCTCACGTTCAATCGTCCAAGCTTCACAACAACTTCAAAATCGTACTCTTGGAACAATAAGAGCCACTTGCAGATTTCCCCCCCAACACAAGCTTATTAACCAGGTACTTCAGCACAGAATGATTCATATAAATCTTAAAGTGACCTTCTAGCAAGTAGTGTCGGTACTTCTAGAGCACATACACCATAGCTAGCCCTTCGCACTTAGTGGTGGAATAGTTCTTCTTTACTTTGGATAATATGCAGCTTGCGAACATGATAGGGTGGTCTAAGCCTTCTTCGCCATCCTGTGTTAGTACTGCCCCCAATGCTATACACGACGCGTCAACATTTACATGAAACTCTTTCTTCCAGTTCGAGAAGACTAGAATCAATGCAGTAACCATACTTTCTTTCAATATATCCAAGCTTTTCTTACAGTCATCGTTCCAGCAGAACGTGACATCCTTCTTCAGCAATGTTTCCATTAGCGTGATGATCTGGATATAGCCTTGATAAACTTTCTGTAATATCTTGTGTGTCCTAGAATAGTGTGCAACTGTTTCACACTCCTCAGCACTTCCAAGTTCAGAATCACTGCGATCTTCGCAGGGTCTACCATCAGCCCTTGTTTGCAAACCACATGCCCCAATAGGTTCCCAAAAGGAATGAAAAATAGACACTTCTTGAGGTTGAGCATGATCTGGTATCTTTGACAGGTATCCAGCATCAAGTGCAAGCTCGCTACATGGCGCTTAACCAGCCCAAATATAGTCCAGTCATCAAAATAGACCTCCAAGAACTTATGAATAAATTCCTTGAATGTCGCAACGACCACACCCGAAAAGATAGCAAGCGCATTCTTCAATCCAAATGTCATTATAGTATATTGAAAGCAACCCCACTCAGTCGTGAAGGTTGTCTTGCTCCTATCCTCTAACACGATTTTGATTTTGTGGTACCCAAAGAACCCATCAGTGAAAGAATATGCTTCCTGACCACCTATATTGTCCAATACTTCATCTATGAATGGAGTTGGGAAAGGATCATGCACACAAGCATCATCAGTTTTCTAAGATCCACACACATCCTTATCTCATCCTTCTGCTTCTTCTCTTTCACCACCATCGGGCTTACCCAATCATATTCCTCCACAGGCTCAATGATGCCTGCTGCTAAGCGGACCTTCTCCTTATATTTCAAGTTTAGGCGGTAAGACTTCTGCTTGACTAGCTTCACGTCGGGCTTTAACATGATCTTCATCACCCCTAGATCTCCAATTATTCCTTTCAAATCCATAAACTTGGTCAGGAATAATTCTTGATATTCTCGGAGTAATTCAGTGACCTAATTATCCACCATTGTGGCATTCCAGTAGTCTCCAATTTTTGTGAATTTGGGTTTTTCCTCCATACCAATGTTCACCTGTTTATTTTTCACCGGCACGGTTATATCAGGGTTCTCAATTTGTGGCCCTTGAACCTCATGGTGACCTTCTGTTTCTGGAATGTTAATCTTCCATGGGTCTTCATCCTCCTCTTCAGTAGTTACATTATAACATTCTAGTGCGTGATTCAACTGAGTAGCCCATTCAGGCTAAATCAAGTCTAAAGGATCCTGCAGTATCCTAAATATGGTTGCTTTCACCTCTTGTAGCACTTCATCAATACTATCAAATCCATCCTCAAAATTGAATGTCATCATGAATCCTTCATGCAGGATATCCCATTCACCTATCCCATGGTGGAGCTCTATTTATATATACCAATTCATTGGGATAACATCCATGGTATGACAGAACAGGTGCACCCACTCAAGTTGAGGCTTTTCTCCATAAGCCTGCGTCCATTTGGCCATATGCGCGCATGGATCATCCTACCCATCATACTTGTCTTTTAGTCACATCTTAGGCTTCCCGAATCATGCTCTCATCATCCTCCTATATTCGTGCCAATCATCAAAGCTTCCCTTGTGCGTACCCCACCATCTTGTGAGCATAGTGCATAGTACCCAGTCCAAGGCCTGGAAGCATTGCTTTTCTGGCACCTCCCTTTCAAATGCATCCAAAAAGGTATCTACCTCATTTAGACCATCATAAGTAGGTGGATTTATTACCTCGGATGACCATCATATTGCAATTCAGCGTAGTTACTTCGTATAACCGATTCTGCCAACATTCTATTTCTTTGGCAAAATCCAAAGTGCAGGAACTCTTTTGCTCCCATGTAATCCATCCATCCGAGGTGGGATTCACCCAATCCTGGTCTCACCTTATTATCTTATAGATGCAGTCCATATCATCATCACTCTCATAGTTGCGGACTAGTTTCGTATAGCATGATCCTTCATCAGCATCCAGGGGTATTATTACTTGTAGTGATTTCTTCTCAAAGATCATCTTTCACTTCTTCAGATTGATTGCCCCATTCATATTAGTAGTCCAGTCAATTACCAAGAGCACAAGGTAGGGATTTTTGTCATCAACAATCTCTATTACTTTAAAATCTGCTAGCGCGCTCGCTCCCTCAATATCCACAGTCACTCCCTGCAACCGCCCCATGGTTATGATTTTCTGCTGATTCGCCATCCTTAGCTGAATCAGAGACCATTGCAACATAGGTCACCCCATTCACTCCCAAGTCTACTTCGGTGGGACATTCGCATCAGACCCCAGGTCCAAAATGACCTAATCCATTTCATACTCTCCTATTTGTGTGGTCAGTCTCATCTGCCATCCCTTCATTGTCTTATGCTTGCCAATCTTTCGCACTACATGTGGTTCACCTAGCACGGTTCCAACGCATCTATTGATGAGTTCTTGTAGCCCTTTTACAGCCTAACTGTCATGCAATAACTTCATATAGGTTTCTAGGAAAGTTGTGAGCATAGAGGGGTCCATTTTCAGCTCAGGCTTATCTTTGCTTCCTGAAATGGAGGCCTCAGAGAAGCTCTCCTTAGCTTCCAAGAAGGCTTCCCGAGTGTGCTTCAAATCAAACTCGGCCTCTTTTGCTGTGGTCTTGCGAACCCATGTACTATCTTCTGGCTGTTTCCCCCTGTCATCTCCCATATCAATTCCCCTCCAGAGCACTATATTCACATTCGGATCTTCCTCGCGCGGCTCAGACCTCATCATATGAAAGTTCTGAGTCGAGGTAGGTGGTAGCACCCCTTTTTCACGTATCCTAGCTATCAACATGGGACAATATTATGTTTCATTATCAAACAACATGTAATACTTGCATGATGGACAAGTTGGATTAGTGCAGTTGCAGGCATAGTGTCCTGGTCCTCCACAATTGTAGCAAATCAACTGTCCTTGACCTCTACCAAGTCCTCATCTGCCTCAGCCTCGACCGCGCCCCTGAAATCATGTCCGTACCATCCCTGCATTCTGGTCAAGGGGGCGCATTTTGGCTTGACCCATTGTTATCGGGAAAACTAGTGTCCATTCAGAGTTGCTAGTCCCGCTAAGACGAGTAGCTATCTTAGAAACAAACAAACCAAAGTTACTTGTGTTTTCATTTATGCGAGAAAGATGAGAGAGAAGCAAAGACTACCAACCTCAGTCTTTCGCTAGTCTCCTTGCTTGTTTCCTCTCTCCTTTGATAGAGCTTTCCCCACTCCTTTCTCACTTGTCCTACTTCAAAGAACACCTGTAGAGTCAAAGCAGAAAAATACCATCAAATCATAGAGACCTATAACCGTAAACAATATAGGATCATATGTATATTAACCATACCAATGCATATACAAATACAAGATTCAGAGATATACAAACATATGGAGGAAAACTCAAATAGCTTTATTGATAGAGGTAGTAGAAGAGAGGATTACAACCAAGCTGTCTGATCCAACATCATCCTCTTAGCATGAAAGCCCTCTTCACCTCATACAAAGCAAGATCACCCAACAATACAATGTCTCAAAGAGAAACCAACAACACTTCCTTACAAAATACAAAATTCCAGCCTCTGGATCTCTGGGAGGAGGGATCCATATATAGATGTTTGCAGGAGAGTGAGTCAGCTTCTAGGATTTTGATTAGTGTCATTTCACTGATAGTTCTTGACTCCACTTGGAGATTTCATGATCTCTTACTCATCCCTAGGCAAATTCAGAGAGGCAAGTGTCATATGAGCAGTTTCTAGAAGATTCTTTGAGTTTCCACCTAGCAAACTGCCTTTGCCATTTGTCTGCTCTCGCTCATCGCACCCTACAAAAGGGATTTTAAGTATGCATCGCACCCCCCGTGTGTAATAAGTGAGATGCATCACACCCTTAGCATGGAGCAGTCTGTATGGTCCAATTTTGACCAGTTCTGAGCAATTTTTCAGGGAGAACTTCTGGGAAATGATGTAATCAGTTGACCTTGATCCTTTAGGGAATGAAGCAACACTTTTAGGGGTTTGAGAGCCCTTGGTTTATGGACATATGTGATTGGGTTTGCAGTCCCCAAATATGTCTATAATAGTTGCCCCCTAAAGCATGAGATTGTAAATCTTCTGATGTCGGGTGAAATGCTTTATCACAAGGATCTGAGGTTTTTTGAACTGGAAGGTGACCTATAATATGATACAATACAATACATTATCTTCATAATATTTTCATGATCTAGTTGAGGTGGGCATTCCCATGCTCAACTTTATAAATTCATTTTCATTTGCATAGGACAGACAACCGTCTGTGTGGCAGACTGATGATTCTGGTAGAGCCATCATCCCTTAGCTTGGATGATTATCTGTGTAGCAATGATGTAAATTTGATGTCTTTATTTTTCTTGAATATATCACAGCTCGAATGGATGAAACTAGATCCAGGGTCTTCAAACTCATTCAATCTTCATCCGAAGTACAAGTCAATCCATGTGAAAAGATGTTCTGATGTCAAACATGGAAAGACATTGCCTGATTACCAGCCAATGATGTAAGTTGTTAACAGGCGCGAGAGGAATCACCGATAATGATAATGACCCTCAAGGTACTACAATACAATTCACGTGGTGTGAATACATGAGTCGATGTCGAGCACCACGCAAAATCTTTCGGTCAAAGGCCATTGATGTAAACCTGTTGCCGGAAGTGAGAAACTTGCCATTGAGGCATGCAAGCTTCAAAGCACTGAAAGGGTTGTTCCTAAGTCAACTTCTTAGATAATGTGCTGATGTCAACAAGAAGTGACCTATCGTAGGAGGGCCTTAATGAATCCCACATCTACGACACGGAACGGAGCAAATGATTTTGTGGAGGTGAAAACTATATGATCATACAAGGTTCAGGGTGGGGGTCACGAAAGAATGGAGCATTAAGGTATTGCAGCAGATGAGGCATTAGCTGGGTTGGTGAATTCTCTGAGTGACTCCTCTTGAACATATCGGTGACATTGAAATGGATTGGTAGTGTTAACCCCAAGATGGATGGTACGGAGGACCAATGGTGATATGACCGGTGAATGGAATAACCCAACCCGACTCAATCATGGTGATGGAGTGAAAGTATCATGTTCAAGAGCAACCTGCTACCAATAAAGTTATTCAAGTTTTCTTCCTTTTTTCTCCAGTCATTACTGACTAGTACCTCTTTATTTTTTTCAAGCTTGAGGAGGATAACATATGCTTGTTCTATAATTTTCCCTTCGGGCAAACCTGTCGCTATGTTTTAACAAGCCTAGTGATAGTGAAACTCGTTCTTCTCTGCATGGACAAGTTTGTCGCTATTGTTTTAACAAATTTAACGATAAAGATAGCTCGGTCCTTTTCAATTTTAGAGAGTCTAAAAAGAGACGGAAAGGAAACTCCAGTAGTCCTTTTTCATAATACAATCCCTTAAGTCCGAGAAAGTATAAAATAATATGAAAGGGATGACTTTTCAATAGTTTTAACAAGACGAACAAGACAAACGCTCGATCTTTTTGTGTAATGATCCCTCAAGTCCAAAAAGATTAAAATATAGAGGAGGGATGGCACTTCGAATGACTTTAATGAGCTGGAGAGGCCAATTTCTCGGCAATATTTTCATATTTTACGAGTCAGATGAAAAGAGCTTAAAGGAGACTCATTTTCGAGGAACGAGTGATGTTTTCAGGTAGCAGCTAGTTCCAGGTAAGGTTTGGAACTTTTTCAATCACAGCAGTGTAAAGAAGGTGGCTAATAGAATCACTCATCACAGCTATTCCTCAAAAGGGTAAACAATCAAATGGATGCGTATGATCAGCTAAAAAAGAGTAGAGGTGATGGTAAGAACATGACCAAGGTTTAAAAGCTGATAATTATGCGATCGCAAAGATTATTTACCGAAGGTGGGTTCATTTTTTAATAAGCTTAAACTCTGGGGGAACATGTGCTCATTGCTAGGTTTATTTTTTAACGAGCGTGAACTTCGTGTAAACCTGCTCGTGGCTAGGTTTATTTTTAATGAGCTTGAACTTTGCAGAAATGTGCTTCTTGCTAGGTTTATTTTTTTTTTAACGAGCTTGAACTTCGTGTAATCTTGCTCGTTGTCCTTTTTATGTAAGCTAGGAATTACCAAACTATAAAGCTAAAAAGCCAAAAATTCTAAAAAGATAAAAAATAAGATTGGTTGTTTTTACTTGTATAAAAAGGTTTGCATGCCCCCAGCATAAAAAGGTCTTCAGTAACCATATGGAAACTTACTGTGGTTAAGCACGATGATTTTCTGTCAATACTTAGACAAAACACTTCCTACACATTGTCCGCCAAATAGACAAAGGTGAAAGGTCACTCAGACCAATCACATAACTTACAAGGAAACTTATCTCTATAGCTAAGTTTGTTCGCAAAATAGACAAGGGTGCATGCCCCCCAAGCTTCACTACATTCACTAGACTAGTCGTGGTAATTCGGTGGATCGAAGGAAGGTTTCTTTATGAGATCAAGTGAAAGACTTGACTTGGAACTTTGCTCATCCTTGTTTCATTTTTTAACGATCTTGACATAAGACAAGGAATTCTACTCAGATCCTTGGTTTCATTTTTTAACGAGGTTGACACCAGTCAACAAACTATCCTTTGGCGACCTTTGATCACAACTCATAAGGGGTCATGAAGGAAAGATCTAGCTCCAACGCTCCCAGTACATAATGTACAACATCATTGAATTGATCGTCAGATGATGTAGGTATGGTAGGGTTTGGAGGCAATACCTCGCAATGATCCACACTATCAAAATGTTTAGAGTTCTTCTTCATCTATGTTGATGTAGAAGATATCATGTGACAGGTTTCCACCGTGGCCACTTCTGCCAGATTACTCGGAGGTGGGCGGGAAAAAGTATCCATTAAGAAAGGGTCTTTTAGGAGACCTACTCTGATTTTTTGAAGCGATTGAGAACTTCCATGGATCATTGGAATGCTTCCTGTAACTTGTGAACTGCTGAGGAGGAAGGTTTGTTGATCAATGATTGTAATTCCTCCTTGGAAGGGAAATGCAATCTTTCTAAAATATGTTGATACAACAACAGCCATAGCATAAATCTAGGGCCTTCCCAGTAGGATATTGTAATCGAGGTTTCCATCGATAACTTTGACATCAATTTCTATTGTTTTACCCCCTAGTTCAACTTGTAAGTTACTTAAAATCCCGTATGGGGTGTATGTTCATCCATCGAATGCTTTTAATGTCGTTGATGATCTTGACAAGGGTGGTGATACTAGAGCTTTCTAGCAACTCATTGACATAATGCAGGTAGATTCCCCCTCATCAATAATTGTTCGATGAACAGTTTTGCTGAGGGCTTTCACTTGTATGAGGAAAGCGAGTTGAGCAGGTAACTAAGGTTCATATCCTTTATGATTAAAGGCCACGAGATTGGAGTCCACTGGGTCAATCCCACCTATTGTTGATAATAGAACCTACTTTTGGGAGGGGAAATTTTGCAGTACTTCAAGCGTCAACATAGCGAATGGCGATTGGGCCAGATCCTCTATTATATTATAATTCTGTGCTACTCGGGCACGAGGATTAAATGTCAATTTGTGTACTACTCCCTTTGGTGGCTTTATTGTTAGCTCAGGAATGATGGGTGGCACAACTTCGGTTGAAGTTGTTGTCGAACTACTAGGTTGATCTGCAGTCTTGTTGTTTGACAGTTGTGGATTCCCGTAATCTTTATTCCTTGTTGATATCAAAGCATCATTTTGTTGTTTTGAAATGGACAACATAAGCACTTGGGATGGGGAAGCATTGTTGCTAGCAACCAGATTGGTTTTTGGGTTTGGAAATGAATCAGTCAATACTACTAAGGTTTTTGAACTCTTAAAGAATTTCTTAATCTCAACTTTATATGGACAATACCTCATCCAATTGGCCTTCATCACATATGTGACATGGTGAAGGAGGTTTCTTTTTCCTAGAAGGGTTTGCAGAAGATTTTTCAGGAGAAGAATCATCACGTTTCTTCTTTTTGCTTTTCCCTTTCTTCTTGCCCCCTGGTTGTTTCAGTTCTTTGCCTTTGTCAGTCGACACGACATTAACCTCCAAGGCAAGAATTTCTTCATTTGCATTTTGACCAGAAATTGTATGGGCTTTCTTAGATGTAGCCTTTGCGGTTTTCATGTTGGTCATACCTATCACACCATCACTGGCATGAGAGTCATTTTTTTATTTAGGAGGAGGAATGGAAAACTCTAGTCTAGGAGCATCAGGAATTTTGTCATAAAGCATGCCAGACTGAGTATAGATCAAGTTTAGATATTGTGCACGAGCAATGACTTGCTCTTTAGTGACAACTCCCCCCTTAGCCACATCTTCTATAATAGAAGGTAACAATGACTTAATAAACCATTCAGCTAGCAGCTGATCAGGAACATATGTTTTTACCATTCAATGATGGCGTCGCCACTCATGAATATGATCAGATATGTGAGTGGTTTTCGTCTGCTTAAAATTGGTAAGAAGCTCTGTTCCTATTTCATACCTTATTGGTAACTAAAAATGGGTTAAAAGGGTGGTGGCAAGGAAGCTGAAGTTATCGAATGAAGCTCTAGGCAATTCAATGTACCAGTTCGCTACCGGACCGGTTAGCGTTCGCTGAAAAAGGTGAAGCCTAATCGAATCATCATTGGGAGTGTTGGATGAACACCACAGATGAAAGGTCATCACATGATTCGACGGATCTTCTCCCAGATTTCCATTGAATTTAGGAATATCTGACGGAATTTTATGAGGAATTGCTTACCACCAAGGGGTGTAAGCAATTAGATCATTTGTTAACAGATTCAGATCTGGTAATTCCAACGTTGCGACGAAAGGCAACTGTTGATTCAGGTTTGGCAAAACATACCCAGGATAATATGGGATCACTTGAGTAGTGGGTCTTTGCATACCAGCATGATGTGTTTGATATTGATAACTTTGATAAAGTTGATGGGCGTAACCATTATGATATGATTGATGGTAGCCATTTTGAATATATGGTTACCCATTACCCACAAAGTTTTGTTGCTCAGGTCCTCAGTAAGCTTGCTGGAATTATGGTTGTTGATATTGCACCAGCCATGGTTGTGAGGCCATTTGCTATTCTCTAATACTGGATGTTTGACCAAGATGAGGGGTGATAGTACCCGTTTGAGCTTGAGTCGCTTCAGTTAAGGAGCCACTAATCTGTGATTGTGGTTGAGTCGTGGAGGCAAGAGGCTGTTATATTACAACCTAAGAGACTTGAGGTTGGCATACAAGAGGTGGCGCTTGTACTTTCGACACCATCATAATAGCCGGTGTATTGGGAATATTTGACACAGGTTGATTTGGTTGTATTGAATATACAACTCTTAGCTGTTGAGGCAGTATTGGCACCCAACTACTAGATGCAATTCCAGATTGACCCGAATTTTGTTGTGAACTCTCATATGGTTGTTCTCCCAAAGGGAACAATGAAAAGGCATACTGCCCTCCATCTAGCAGCAATCCAGTGTTCAAAGGGAAAATTGGTCTTTATAGATTGGACTGCCCAAATTGATACTGTTGTGAAGGACCAATTCGCTGAGACTCAACACAAGAAATTCCAGATATTATTCTGGATGAACAAACAAGAACAGACCATATTGTTGAAACATTCCCTGGGTGGACTTCATCTAACGGTTGAGAGCTAGTTGGGACAGATGGTATACTAGCGAACATTGTTGGAGTAGTGGCAGGAGGTTCCACTGCTGCTGTATCAAAGGACACAGTCCTAGATGTCGATGGTTGTTCAAACATATTGAGTCTATCCAAAAGAATTCCTAGCGATTCTACAGGAACTTGTGATGAAGGGTGACTAACTTCCATATTAGAAGGATATAGGTGGATCCCAGTTCCAAAATGCAATGGAGTACTGGATGGAAGATCCTCCACAATCTCTTCTATAACAATCAGTCCAAGTTGAAGAGGTAGACCGTCAGGTCCGTAAAATATTTCTGGTGCCGAAGAAGGTACACACTCTGCAGCGACAGATGTTGGAGGGGTGACAGCTTTCAAATCAGTCCTAGATGGATGATATGAAAATGGAATGTACTTGTTTAAGGGTGCAAGGTATCCATTTCCCATAATTGCAAATGTGAGCTATACACTCAAAGTGACCTCTAAAAATGTGAAAACTTATTATTTCTTATACAGAGATAGACTGTAGGGGAATTCACCGGACATGTCACCTCTAAAGAGAGGATGAGTTCCAGAGGCTACCTAGCCCTCTACAGGCTCTGCCTAAAGAAATAACAAAGTAAACACTTAGAAGTCTTTGACATACACATACTTGAAATTTGATGTCTTGCGGAATAAGACAAATAACTTTCTGCAGCTGAATAGGTGATTATGTGTGTATGCAAGTTATGTATATTTGTTGTTTAATACTTTATATCAGTTTTGTTTAGCATATCATCTTCAGCAAATAAAGACATCAAAATGATAAAGCAGTTCACCCCTTCTGGGCTACATCTGCTGGACCAAGCCTCTCCAACTAGGCTTGTCCTCTTGTATTAAAAATGCTACAAATGCTAATACAAGAATATGGGTGTCTTGAAGGACAGATCTGACTGTAAATACAGAATCCAAAGATAGGAATTAGCTAAACATGCTCTTTTCCAAACACTAAACAGTGAAGTTGTATCTTATACAGTACTTTCCCCAATTGGCCTTAGTGGCCCTTTAAACTTGCATGGAGAATTTCGAGGTGAAGATGACCTCAATTGGTTTTGAAACCTCTGCCATTAGACTCAGAAGGTTGAAAATAGCAGACATAGGCTTTTGAATCACCAAAATCGGATGAACATAGCCCCCAAACAGCTCAAGCACTAAAATGGCCCTAGTGGCCCTGAAAGCTTCCCTGAAGCTAAACAGTAAGAAGAATGCCTCAACAGGAAAAACGAGCTGTAGAAATGGATTCAAAATGCTGAAAAACTTCAGGAATGACCTTCGTTCCACATTTAATGGCTGCACAATTCCCAATGCAACTCACAAACTGATTTGGCCATAGTGGCTCCTCCATGAAGCTAAAACACCTGCAAACGACCTTAGATGGCTGTGAAACCTATGCAAATGGCTTTAGAAGGTCGAAGATACCCAAAATAAAAATAAAAAAAATCGTCCAAAACGGACTTTCCTAGCCAAAGTTATGGCCATTTACTCCCAACTGCCAGCTGGTCCTAGAAAGACTCCAGCTAACTTTAGTTGGAGCCAGTTAGGCCCGCCAAATATGGCGAGACCACCCAAATTTGGCGGTCCTCCAAAATTTCTGCCAGTCTAACTACTTGTGATTAATGCGCATGTGACCGGTTTTAACAGCTGGCAGTTTTCCTTGGATTGCATGTCGATGGTTTAGGGGGTATAGCCCACGGTTCAATGGCGGAGGTTATATGGAATGGGGGCTAGCCCTTAGGGGTTGGCCCCCTTAGGGCTCCGCCCAATGGTATCTTAAACCTCAAATCAATTTTGTTCCACTTCCACAACAAGAGTTACGTGTGTAGTGCGTTGGTAAAGCGTTGCACTTGTGTAGAGTAGGTTGTGGGTTCAAACCTCTCCGCCACCAAACAAATTTTAATATGCGCCCATACCCTTGCTGACATCACCTTGGGCCACGTGGCAGACTCTGGCCTTGCCACGTGGAAATCTGTGATTGGCTGCCCGAAAAGGAATATTCCCTGGAATATTTTGTGGAATATTCTTTTTTAATTTTTTTTGAAAAATTCAAAAATTAAGGGTTATTGGGCGATTTTGTTTTTGGCATAACTTTCTCATACGGCGACCGTTTTTCGAACCGTTTGCGGCACTAGAATCAGGAGGATGAGCTATATCCAGTCATTTAGGTTCAAATCAGTTCTGAGCACTTTCATTTTTGACCATTTTACAACACTTGGTCCTGAGCTCCTGATCACACCTCCCAAATGAGAAGGCTTTTGGTCCCCAAAAGCTTACTAAATCTCTGAACTGAACTGTACAACACTTGAGGAACAGAAATATCCTTTTCCATTCAGCCAAAAGAGCATATTGATGCCAAAATGTCCTGCCTTGCCAACTGTCGTCATGGCAACTTTTTGCTGCATAAGCCAAGTACTCGTCGAATCCCGACCAAGTTCTTTCGCCAGACAAATCTGAAATTGCAAGAAGCAGCAATGATACTTGATGATATATGAGCTGAAATATTCCCCTGAACATGTGGGCTTGCCAACTGTCATGATGCCCATCCATGGCACCTCCGCTCCAGAAGAAGAGCTACCTCCCAAATGAGAAGGCTTTTACAAAGATGAAACACTTCATCATTTCTCCTCTTTACAATATTGGAGATCAAATTAACTTTTTCCAAGTCAATATTACATTACATGCATGGTTAAAAGAAAAGTAATCAACCCTTCAAGTTAATCACACATACATGTTTAAAATACAAGGAAATCATCATGATCCTTGTGCTCATGCATATCATTCTCATGCATGCAGTTTACCCTTCAACTTTCTCTTAAGTACAATCATAAGTACAAGATCCTCGATCACATGTACATGTACTTTCAAAGCTGAAATGATTATAACTTTTACTGCAATAGAGTGAGTCTCATACTCAGCTTTTCCATCCTGCAACTTGCATTCCCTTAACAAAGAAATGCATTCAATCAAAAGACATGCAACTTTAATTGGATAAGAATTCTAACCATTTCTTACCAATCCATTTCAAAGGCACTTCCTTTAACTGCACATCAATATCAACATTTGTATCATCCTGACACATATCAATGATGGAAACTTCCTTCCCATTCTTGCCATACTCTTTCTCCAATTTCTTCAACTTTCATGGAAGCATTGTTGGATTCAAAGTCCAACACCTTTTAGCAGTATGTCCATGCTTATGGCAATAAGTAATGCAACACATGTTCATCTTCTTGACAGCATGATTTTCATTGTTCAATGGAACTTTGGCTTCTTGCCTCCTTTCCTTCAAAAGTCTCCTGTATGTGGCCATTCTTTTCCAACATCTAGAAACACTATGGTTAACCAAACCACAACAAGAACATGCAATTCTTTTACAATGCTTGTGTTGAAATTTACCATGCTTTACATGATCAAAGGAAATATGATTGAAATCAGATTTATACCTTTCTCTTTCACCTTCATTACCTTCATGAGGAGGTGAATCAAACGAAGAAGAAGCTCCTTTTGGAACACCATCAATCCCTTCAATGGTTTTAGAGCGTTCACCACTCCCTTGTTCAAGTGCATGCTTATGCACACCTAATTCTTGTAAGGTATTTTTCAAACTATTGCATACATCAAGGATACAACCTTTACAACCTTTAGATAGAGAACCTGAAAAGAAACTCCTTCTAGGAATTGTTTCAATTGCCTTCATGGCTGCTTTGGAACTTTCTCCATAAGATTGTCCATAGCCAAGACCCAAATTCTTAGGCCTTACCTCAACCATTATTGGCTCAACTATACCCTGTGCATGTTTGCCCAATCCTTTTCCTTCATATCCCATTTTGGACATCAACTTGGACCCTATGCCTCTGGTATGTTTCTCAAAAGAACCAACATAAACATTCTTATAAGAATTTGAAGACAAACTAGAATTGTTTACCTCTTCTTCAAGCTGATACTTGGCTAAGGCTTCTTTGGCAACAAGGATTTGTGTCTCCAACTGATGCATCCTTTCCAAATTCATGTTTGCAATATGAAGTTGGCCTTCCATTTCCTGCAATTGGTCAGAAAGCAACTGCTTCTCTTCCCTCATGGAATTCAACTGCTCTTGAAGTCTAGAGCTCTTTCTTTCATCCTCATACATTTCTCTCACCATATTCATCATGATGAAAAATTCTTGCTTCAAGCCTTCATCAAAGAATCTTGTGAAGGAGGATGATTTTGAGAACTCACTTATGGAAGTTGTCATTATAAAAATGAACAAAAGAGCTTCAGAAAACTCAAACAACAAGTAGTTTGCAGAATAATAAAGCAGTCAATCTTCAACACTGCTTAAGACACCTTTCAAGCTACACAATCAAGCTAGTGATTTCAGTCAAGCAAACCTAGTTCTTTGATACCATCTGATCTGAAAATGGAATGTACTTGTTTAAGGGTGCAAGGTATCCATTTCCCATAATTGCAAATGTGAGCTATACACTCCAAGTGACCTCTAAAAATGTGAAAACTTATTATTTCTTATACAGAGATAGACTGTAGGGGCATTCACCGGACATGTCACCTCTAAAGAGAGGATGAGTTCTAGAGGCTACCTGGCCCTCTACAGGCTCTGCCTAAAGAAATAACAAAGTAAACACTTAGAAGTCTTTGACATACACATACTTGAAATTTGATGTCTTGCGGAATAAGACAAATAACTTTCTGCAGCTGAATAGGTGATTATGTGTGTATGCAAGTTATGTATATTTGTTGTTTAGTACTTTATATCAGTTGTTTTTAGGATATCATCTTCAGCAAATAAAGACATCAAAATTATAAAGCAGTTCACCCCTTCTGGGCTACATCTGCTGGACCAAGCCTCTCCAACTAGGCTTGTCCTCTTGTATTAAAAATGCTACAAAGGCTAATACAAGAATATGGGTGTTACACTAAAATTTGTCACCATGACTATTTGCAGTCAGTATGGCTCCATCAACAACTGTATTGTCCTCCTTGGCAAGTCTTATACCTCTGCTCCTCATGTCAAACTCCAAAAAAGAGAGAAAGCCTTTAAAAGTCAATATAACTCTGGTTACGCAGTTTCTCTTACTCTTACCTGCGTGTACGCACCTCAAGTTCATAACACCTGCGTACTTGTACGCTCTGTCTGTAAAGGGGTGGGTGCATACTCCTGTAAAGGTCAAAAGGTGCAAGTTTTACTTCAAAAAACTTACTTGTGGTTGATTCTAGAGCATTCTAGAAGATGGTTTGACGTGGATTGAGTGCCTCCAGATGGTTCATGCATCCCAATGAAAGAGGAACTTATCCCATGAAGAGGGGAGCTACCCCTTTGAAAGAGGAGCTTATCCCATTGATGGTGTACCTGATTAACTTCCTCCAAAGCATTATAAATACAGGCATTGGGCCAGAGGGAGGGGAGGTTGAAAGCTGAACATTCCTAAGGGTAGATGTTGTTGAAATTAGGACTCCCTTATAGAGCTTGAGAGGAGAGATTCCAATCCTTTCTTAGCTTCATTTGGAAGTGGGTGAGCTGATCAAAGTAGAGGAGAACTCTTGCTGGACCCTGGGAGGGACCTGCACAACACCAAGGCACTGGTTGTAATGGTTTCTTTTGTTTCCAATTAATACAATTAAGTTCATTTTTCTCAACAAGTTGTTATATATAATTTGTTTCATAAACTCCTTGGTCTTTATGATGAATATGTTTTATGATATGAGTTATTTCGGTGCTATGTAATCGTTTGCTTGTTAGTGAATGCAGGCTTCAAGGAGAAGGAGCTCATCTGGATTGGAGAGGCTTAGCTACTACAAACAGCGTTGGACTAGAGGTAAGCCTTAAACACCTGGTTGCTTTTATTTTAAACGCATATTTAGGAAAAGATAGTGCTTGATTGTTTTGCTTGTCACTAGAAAAGCCTTGTTTTCTAGGGAGGTCGGTTTTGTCCGCAAAATTGACTCTTTCCGCATGACAAAATGGCGACTCCACTGGGGAATCCATGGATTTGATTGATTTCTCTTTTGATTGATACTTTGATTTGAGAAACCTTGATTTCTTTCTAGTTTTTGACTGATTGACTGTGAATTTGGGTGGAATAGCTTAGGATTAAGTTAGTTTTTATTTTTCTTGTTTTTGAGAGCAGTACGCACCCTCTGTGTTAAGCACAATGCGTACCTGTACGCACTTCTGCTTTGTACACAGAGCGTGGCCGTACCTGTGCAAACAGGCTGCCTGCGTACCCTGTCAAAAGTCTAGAAAATTTCAATTTTTTCCTTTTTACCTATTAGATTTTGTTTATAGTTTATTTATTGCTGCCCAGATACACTGGTTACCTATCAAAAGTTTTCATCTAAGCTTGTTTCATTAGCATCAAGGGTTTTAGTGAAGTTCATAGAAATTCTAGCCCTAGGTTTGATTTTTGTATTGGTCTTGTAGTGACTCTGGCTTTAGAAGTTATAAAAACCTTGGATATCCCTAGTCTTTTCAGTCTTCTTAGGAGTTAGACCTTTCGTAAAATCACCTTTGTTTGAGAAACCTACCGTTGTGTTGTCTCTTTGTGGAATTTCGAGAAAGCTTGTTTGTTAAGCTGTGAATTTCATTCTTAAGAAAAAGAACAAAAGCTTTTTATTTTTGTTTTTGACTGGTTTATGATTCTGCATGAATTAGTCCTTGGTTGAATTGTAACCGAGTAAAACAACCTGGAATTATATTTTGTAGGCTTTTACCTCATTAGATTTGCTTTTAGGTAAATTTCTCTTAGATTTTCTTTTTAGTAAAATTTCTCTTAGATTTTCATAGATCTTAAAATTGATTTTTATTAAGTAGTTTTACATGCTTTGTTAAAATAGGAAAAAGTACAAAATCTCTTTTGAAGAAAGTTTGTTTTAGTAGCATTTGAAGTCTTTGAAAAGAGAAAGGAAGTTTTCGTGAAATAATTAGTGGTCTTGTGTTGTGTGCTTTGGAAAAGATAAAGAGATTGTTTCTTTGATTTTCATTGCCAAGAAAGTTGTCTTTATAAATTTTGCATTCTCCAACTCTCTTAGCTAGGGAATTCATTGAAAAGGAAAGATAGTTTAAATCATCTTAGGTGCATCTTTTTAGTGGATTTGAGTCGAGTCTACACACCATCAGTTTCATCTCCACTACCTTTTGTCCTAAAGAAAATCCATAAAAATTAACGCTTAAAGTAATATTAACTTAGTAACTTTTTATTTACTAGGGCTCTGATACACCAATATAGATCAGGCTAGTGTCTTGGAGTAGGAGAGTAATTAACTCTACAAGACAGAAAAACCAAACAAGTAGCTTATCTTGCGGTAGGATAAATCCAATAGTTACATTTATGCTCTGGGAAAGCTCCTCTTAAAGGAGAAGCACAAGATCGTGTCTGAACCAGTGAGGGAATCAATCCTCCTTCATTGGGAACGACGCCAAATATGCACGTACTACAAACGGTAAACTTCAGATTAACCATTGTCGAGGAGCCTGGGGTCACTTGTCGATAAACCTTGGATTATTGTCAAGGAGCCGGCAAGGGGATTGAGCTTGTTACTCTGCCCTTGCGTGTGTATCGGATCGTAGACTGTTCCCCCAGGTATATTTGTTGTTGTTGGTGACCTTAGTGACTATTATCTTTAGGATTCTTCCTAAGGTGACGGTGGAGGGAAGATCCCACTGTACCTAGAGTAGACGTCGGCTAGACTCACTTGGATTTTCTGGGGGGTTCACTTCACTCAAGACGGTTAAAGTGGAGGAACTTGGTCCAGTCTATTCATTAAGCAGGTTGCCGGGGTAACTGTTCCACCTGCCATTTCTGTACTGAATTCTGCGATGTTGGATTTCATCACCAACTAGTGTTTTCGGTCCGGAAAGTTACTGTTTGTGTGTGGTTTGACGCCCTAGATTCTTTAGGCGTGTGATTCAAATTTGTTTGGTTCTTTAGAGACTTTAGGTGGTTTGCTTTGAGATTTTACTTTGTTTGCGTGTGCAGTAGTTAAAAGTTTTAACTGTCGCTGAATTACCGAGACAGTCCCGTAGACTTCGGGGCCAGTCTCCTGAAGTTGTAATCGTGGTTGATTTATTGAGGAAGTCCCGTAGACTTCGGGGCCAACCTCCTGAAGACGTCCCGAGCCATTACGAAGGTTTGAAAGTCCTCGTAACTCCTAGTGGCAGTAAAGTAGGATCACCTGAAGAAGGAGAGTCTTCATTGGTTGTTCATCCTGATTACCAAACTCTAGAAACAGGTTATAATCCTGAAGCTATTTCGGTTTCCGAACTTGCTGGTAGCTTTTCATCTACTAGTGATATAGGCGAAGAACCTGAGATATCTAAACCTGTTACTCCAACATCGGGGTTAGTCTCTCCAACTTCTAGTGCTCCTGATTCACCTAGGGTAGAAAGAGTCATCACCGAAAATCTTCCTTCTGGTTTGATAGCTATTGAAGAACTTGCTCTGGAAGAGGAAATAGGCATCCCTATCCCTGAAAATCAACCTACTATTGATCTAAGGGAGCGTGAATCAATTTTTTACAGTCCACCTAGAAGTACTACTTGATATCTTTCTTTAACTAATTATTTGGACAACTCAGGGTTAAGTTTTTCACCACCTCGTGCTCCTTATCCACCTAGGGGTTTTTATACTCCCGTAAATATGTCAGGTCAGTCGTCCATGTTTACTCAATCGCTTAATCTTTTTTGTATGGCGGTCCTTCTGTTCCCTCTGGATATCAGTCACTTTCTGGTACTTTTTTGGGAGCATCTCCTCAACCCATTGAACAAAGGTTATTCACTGGAAGCAATGGTGCAAAGCCGTTGAGCGTAGAGGACATTCTTATGATGTCAGGTTCTATTCCCGCTTCTCAACCTCAAGGTGGCCAGTTACCGCCTGGGGGGCAGCCTCAATTAACGCCTGGGGGCCAACCTCAAGGTACACAATTTGCATCTGGGGGCAACCTCAAGGACAGTACGTGCCTACGGTACAATACATTCCTCAAGGTCAACCCCAGACTCAATATGTACCCCAAGGTCAACCCCAGTATCAATTTATACCTCAAGGTCAACCCCAGTATCAGTACATGCCTCAAGGGTATCTACCCCAAGGTCAGTACTCAAACCAAGGTTTCCAACCACCACAAGGTCAATCTTATGTTCAGGGAAATGTACCTTTCAATTATCAATCCTACCCTCAACCTGGTTATGGATCTCAATATCCTCAACCTGTTATGGGTCAATACCCCGGAATGAACATAGTGTGGGATCCATCGTAAATTCAACAGGTGTTGCAGCCAAATGTACAGTTGTCATCTCAAACTGGACAATCCTTAGTTTCTGGTTCACCCCAACAACCAGTCCAGTCTAATATTCAAACTTCTGTACCTTCGGTAGTTTCTCAGTCTGGGCCTATTTCGCCTCGTACTCCATCTCAAACGACTGCTGCAACTGCCACAACATCTGTTCAATCTACCCCACTTACTTCTGGAGTATCGACAGCTCCGGTTTCTACTGTCCCTATATCTACTCCTCAGACATCTTTACCATCGTCTGGATCCACGATTCAAACTACGGTTCATATGCATGTAGGACAACCTGGTTTAAGTACAGTTGTCACAAGTCAACCACAATTCACTTATCAACCGTACCAGGGACAATACCAATTCGGTCCTGCTATCCAGCAGCTAGTTTACCAGTATCAACCGTATCCTGGGTACACTTATCAACAACCACAGCAACCCCAATACGGTCCGGTTAATCCTGGTTTTCCAGGAGGATACAATATCCCGAATGCGATTCCCATTCCTAGTTATCTTGGATATCCTCCTCCTGGGGCTGGTATAATGACTCAGAGTTTTAGGGATCCTAATCGGCAGCTACCGTTTATCGCAACTTTGGACTTACCAGACTTGTCGCGCCTAACGAACGATCCAATTAATTATCTTCTGTTTTGGCTGCCAATGCCAAATAAGTTGCCCAGTGACATTCCCAAGTTCGAAGGTAAGTCTGGAGAGGACCCGTCGAATCATGTGATGACTTACCACCTCTGGTGTGCCTCTAATTCCATCTCGGATGATTCGATCCGTTTACGTCTTTTCCAGCGCACTCTCATTGATCTTGCAGCCAAGTGGTATATT
Source organism: Pinus tabuliformis (assembly GCA_031772625.1). Taxonomy (NCBI): domain Eukaryota; kingdom Viridiplantae; phylum Streptophyta; class Pinopsida; order Pinales; family Pinaceae; genus Pinus; species Pinus tabuliformis. The sequence goes on along the minus strand of CM062817.1, from coordinate 1,216,478,278 downwards.
GAGTTACCACGGGCCTCTTTTTATAATTTTAGCCAGTTAGCTACCTCGTTTTTAACTCATTTTCAGTTGCCAGTCAGATATGATAATGGCATGGAGTTACTAACTTCATTAAAGCAATCGACGTCCACTTATATTTCCGATCATATCCATGATTGGAGACGTCGAAGGCGGTTAGTGAAAGTTTTTATCCCGAACCAGATCTTAGCTGAATGGTTTGTTAAATCATTGTTACCGAAGATCACTGAAGACGTAGCTAAGGCCGGAGTAGTTACTGAGGAGCAAGTGATTTCTCAAGCGTAGTACCTTGACTTAGTTTATACTCAGTCAGGTATGTTACACGAAAAGATACCAGATCTTCCAAAGTCAAATCAAATCGCTGCAGCTCCTTTGGGATCTCATGCTGCTGATGGCATGATTAGTACGGTGAACACTAAAAGCAAGAAGAAATCCTCAAAGAATTCTTCTCCTATTATAACCTTACCAGACTCCCCGACAGGAGATTCTTCTGCTGAAGTTTCCGCTGATATTCACGCTGTAGAATCATCTACGGCTAAATCAAAATCCGGTGGGAAGAAGAAAGGGAAGAAGAAGAATAAAGCAGACAAAACTCCAAAGGAGAACACTGAAAAATCGGAAACCAATGACAAAAAGCGCAAACCTCGTTATCCATGTCTCATTTGTGAAGAGGAACATTTTACAAGAGACTGCCCTCATCGAGCAGAGGTTGCGAAGATCGTCAAAGGTTCCCAAATTCCTGCTGTCTTGAAGGATCCATTTCCAAAAGATAAAAAAATAATAGGTTCTTCCTCGAGTGCCAATTAAGAACCCATTTTGATGATGTCCCATGTAAGGATTGCGACTTGATCGCAAGATTATGGTAGTAAAAGTCCTGTTGATGGCAAAGAAGCAGAATCTTCTCATTTTAATCCATCAACCTCAGCTCCCGGTTTCGATCCACTACAGATCGAGAAGCCTAACCCGGACTTAGTAATCAAACCGCCCGCCAAGGGTGTACTTCGAAGGTCAGCTTTCAATCCACATGCGAGAGCGGCTCAGAATTATAACATTGTTGAGGACTTAGCTGTTTCACCCTCAGCAATGTCGGCTTTGGAAGTGCTGCAATCATGCCCAGCACAGCGAAAATTACTTTTGTCGGCTATAGGAGCTGTTGATGTTCAGGACCCGAACCTAATAATCTTTGATCTAGAAAATAGTACACCGCGTTTACCTCATCAAATGGCTTTCCAGATCCTAGTGATAGTCAAAAACAGGCCTATTCATCGGACTGTAATTGATGAGGGAGCTTCAACGTGTATTATGTCGATACAGTGTTGGAGATCGCTTGGTTCTCCTTCACTAAATCAATCCTCGACTATTATTAAGGCCTTTGATGGCCGTGGGTTTCATCCTTTTGGCATTCTATAGGATTTGCCTATAGGGGTTGAAGGAAAAACCGTTAGTCTAGATGTGGAGGTGGTTGATGCCCCTCTAGACTACAACCTTCTCTTGGGTCAAAGTTGGTCTTACGCTATGACAGCGGTCGTTTCATCGGTCTTCCGAGTAATAAAGTTCCCACATAATGAAAAGATCATAACAATAGACCAGCTGTCTTACTTTTCATCCGACCCAACCTCTTCAGAGAGTATTCAGCATGTTGGTAAAAGGACTATCCCATATAAGGATGTTGGAGTAGGATTAGTTAAAGATTCCGGTTTACTGGGAACTTTTCCTTTTCCTCCACTCAACGCATCATCTTCATTTGCAACCATTCATATGACTACATCAGACACTATTTTTTATGATGATCCTTGGATCGTTCCTTCTGAATCTGAAATAGACTCATTTGGTAATTTTATGCCTTTGCGTACATATGAAATTGCCTATGAAGCCGTGCAGTCATTTATCGACCCGTGTTCAACCAAAATCGACCTAATGAATGTGGTCCGTGAGGAATCACTTTTCACATCAACCTCGGAGTTAATAGCATTTCCCGAAGTTTTGTCATCTGACGAGCAACTTCGTGAAATCCTGTGTATAGATGATTTACCATGGGACGATCTCCATCATAGATCTTCGTTTTTACCCGAGGATGATCATTTTGAAAATGATTTCTCATTAATTTTTACAGCTGAATATGTCAAGGAAGCTCAGAATCCCATGAAACATCCTGATTCAGAGTTGAATTTGGGAAACATCTCTCGAACTATTCCCATTGACATTTCGGTTAAGCCTGGAATTGTTGAGAACATTCATATAGGTGCCTTGTGTACAGATGACGAAATTCAGACATACAAGGCCCTATTTCAAGAATTCTGTGACGTGTTTGCCTGGTCCTATGAGGAAATGCCAGGAATTGATCCCGCGATTGTTGTTCATGAGATCAAGACTTACCCGGACGCTAAACCCGTCCGGCAACGTTTGCGTCAGATTCACCCACTAAAAGATGCTGCAATTAAAGCAGAAGTTGAGAAACTATTGAAAGCAGGTTTCATTTATCCGATCCCGTTAACGGATTGGGTATCGAATATTGTTCCAGTTAACAAAAAATAGGGAACAATAAGAATATGCATCGATTATAGGGACATTAATCAAGCTTGTCCAAAAGACAACTACCCAACACCCTATATCGATCAAATAATTGATGATTGTGCCGGCAGCGAAATATTTTCCTTTATGGACGGTTTTTCCGGTTACAATCAAATCAATATTCTACCTGCCGATCAACCAAAAATGGCTTTCATTTGTCCATGGGGGACATTTGCTTATTGAAAATTACCTTTTGGGCTCAAGAATGCTGGAGCAACTTTTCAAAGGGCGATGTCTTATGCATTTCATGACATCAAACACATTGTGCAACCATATCTCGATGATTTTCCTGCTCATTCGTTACATTGAGCTGATCACCTTGTCCATTTACGAGCAATCTTCATGAGGTGTAGGCATTATCGTATTCGGTTGAACCCACACAAATGTGTCTTCTATATAGAAGCGGGACGATTGCTAGGATTTGTAGTTTCGAAAGCCGGCATTCGCGTTGATCCCTTGAAGGTAGAAGCTATCATCAAATTGCCTCCTCCTTCGAGTCTTCGCCAACTCCAAAGTTTGCAGGGGAAAGCAAACCTTTTACGACGATTCATTCCTAACTACGCCGAGGTTACCAAGGGTTTTACATGGTTGTTGAAACAGAACGCTCAATTCTCTTGGGATGAGATAGCTCAGAAATCTTTTGATGCACTCAAACACGCATTGACCCATGCACCGTTGTTGCATCCTCCCAACTACAACCAAGATTACTTTTTGTACCTCGCCGCCGCTCATTCCACCATTGGGATGGTCTTAGTTCAGGAAGATGAATTCGGAACGGAACATGTGATATATTACCTTAGTCGGACGTTAAATCCAACTGAGCTAAAATACTCACATGTGGAGAAATTGGCATTGGCAGCCGTTCAAGCTGTCCAACGTTTTCGTCACTACATTCTACTCCGTAAAACTACAGTCATTTCGGATTGCAACCCTATGATCTACATTTTGACTAAACAATTGCTACGGGGAAAGTACTCTAAATGGATTGTTATCTTGCAAGAGTTCGACTTGGAGTTTGAGAAATCTAAGTCTAAGAAATCTTTAGTTTTTGCAGAGTTAATGTGTGACTTCCTGCGTGCTGACACGGAAACTATGGCAGAGGAGCCCATTGCGGACGAATCTTTGTTTCTAATCAGCACTTTAGATCCGTGGTATGGGGATATCATCATCTATCTCCAGACCCAATCCTTTCGGCCCGAAGCTTCAAAGTCGGAATGTTGGAAAATTTGATTCCAGTCCCAACAATACAAAATTATTGGAGATACTCTTTATCGCCGTGGGGCGGACTCTATTTTTCGACGTTGCTTAACTCACGAAGAGGCTGAAAGGGTTCTAAATGACTGTCACTCTGGAGCATGTGGCGGTCATATGTCTAGGTATGCCACAGCCCAAAAGATATTGCGTGCTGGATACTTTTGGCCGTCCTTGTTTAAAGATTGTATTATTGCGGTCCAAAAATGCCACAACTGTCAAGTGTTTGATCGAAAGATGCGCACTCCACCTACTCCTCTCCACCCTATAATTGCCGTTGGTCCTTTTGCCAAATGGGGTATCGATTTTATTACATGTAACCCTCACTCGGCCTGGGGGCATGCGTATATCATCCTTGCGGTAGATTATTTTACTAAGTGGGCCGAGGCGATGCCTACATTCGAGGCAGACGGCAAGACAGCTGCAATTTTCATGTTCAATCATATAATTGCTAGGTTTGGTGTCCCACAAGCAATAATCACTGACCATGGACGCCATTTTCGAAACGTTATGATGACAGAACTTACAGGCCAGCTTGGTTTGCGTCACGATAGCTCAACTCCTTATTATCCACAAGCGAATGGTCTGGTTGAGTCCATCAACAAAGTTTTAGTTATCATGATTCGACGAATCATTGGTATTCATCGGTCGAATTGGCACAACATGTTATTTTCAGCGCTTTAGGCGTACCGAACCTCAGTGAAAACATCAACAGGGTTCACCCCTTTCCAACTAGTTTATGGTTTGGAAGTTGTGCTACCCATTGAATGCGAAATCCCGTCACTGCAAATGGCCATCGAGTTACTTCCAGCTACTTCTGAAGAGGAAAATTGTTTATTATACTTAGCTCAATTAGATGAGAATCGACGTGATGCTACATTGGCGATCGAGACTCACGCAAAACGTATGAAATCTCAGTATGATCGAAATGTGACCCCTCGAAATTTTTCGGAAGGAGACCTAGTGTTGTTGTATGATCAAGCTAATGATAAATTAGGTGCTGGAAAATTCGTTCCTATGTGGCATGGGCCCTATATTGTCAAGCGAAAGCTAGTAAAAGGGGCCTATGAGTTGGTAGACTTTGACGGGGACTCTTTGGGTAAACCCAAAAATGGACTTTACCTAAAGAGGTATTATGCTTAAAAGATGGGTATGGGGATTTTTTAGTTAGGTTAGCTTTTCTTTCTAGCAAGTGTGTTTGTTAGTTTAGACAGTGTGCTTAGCCTAGAAAGTGTGTTTTTTCGTCGTTATTCTGGCTTATCTTGGTTTTACTCTTGATGATGCAGATGTCGATGCCTCTCCAAACACACATTGATTTCGCTGATGGTGCTTGTCGTAGTACACGGAATATCTCTTCCACAGCTTGGGTTATCTATTCGTCCTCTAACGAGTTAGTATCTATGCATGGGGTGAGCCTCGGTCAAACAACAAACAACATTGTCGAATACAGTGCAGTGATTGAGTTATTGTCTAAATCTATTTCATTTGGGATTTGGAGTTTGATAGTGAGGTTAGATTCTGAACTCGTTGTATTACAACTTAATAGAGTGTATGCCATTAGAAATCCAGTGTTATTAAGGTTATTTTTGAGAGTGCGTCTCTTGGAACGTGAGTTTGATTACATTGAATATCAACATATTCCAAGGTCTTTAAATACATTAGCAGATGCAATTGCTTCTCGAATGTTAAATAGACATTTGCAATAATCATACATGTAAATTTAAAACCATTCCATAACATGATTTACAAGATAAGCCGGTAATAATAATATATATATATATATAGGAGTGTGTCAAAAAATACATCGTCTTCGATCATAAGTTGAAAAACACCTTATGATCGGCAAAAATGATAAGTACAAAAAACCAAAATGTCACATATGTCTACAAAACGACCATCCAATCACTGGTGATGATCTCTATATGACACCACTGCATGGGCCACCCTACACAAGAACATCCTAAAAGGTCCGGGGACCCCAACTACATAACGCTGAAGCCTGATTGGAATATCATCTATGGTAGTCTCTGGTATATCTGCTGTAAGACGCTCTAGGTCACTTTCCAACTCAGCCAAAGTCTCTGTGGCCTCGTCCTGTGGGGCCGGTGCCGCTGCAACTGGTAGTCTCCTCTCGTAAGGCCGGAGATTGGCTGGACGTCATGGGCCTACATCTGCATTTTGAAAATTATTACTATCAGTTTTGAGACGATATAAAACAAACAAAAAAATAGATAGTTTAAAAAACTTGTGGAAAATGAAGTTACCTGTATCATCCCATTGTTCTCCCGGTGGAAGAACCATGTCCGGATCTCCACAAAAATCAACTCCGGCATAAGGAAAATCCTGTATAGAAAAGACCTGGTCTTCTAACCAGCGAAAGTACTCCGGAGTAAATCAGACAACCTCCGTTCCCTCATCAGGATGACGGGCCATAACCGCAACCCATCGCATCAATTTGGGCTCTCGAGGAAGCCCAACACCAACAATGAGCTGCTGTGGGATCAGCATCGGAACCCTCTCTAAGCCAAAACTCACAACTAAGGGCCCATAAGCAAAAGTCTTTAGCTGTCCGTTTTTTGCTCTAGTCAGTTGGCCTTTTATATTGGCCAACACAGCATCACAACAGTTGAAAATGCTACCTCGATAGCAATCAATAGCCATCCGCATCTGGGATCCAGTGGCAATGTGCAAAGCGGCAGCCCCGCAAAGTCTGGTAACTGTAAAGGCAATCACCTTAAGTTCAGGACGGGATATAGTTTTGATCTCTATCCCCTTCTCCTGAGTCTGAGTGTTACACCACTCTAGGCGGAGACTAGCGATGGACTGGCCACCCAGCCTAGTCCCGAACAGAGTCAAGTGTTCGCCTCTATTTGGCAAACCAGTGAGAAAGTAGATATCTATGGGCTCCATCTCGAGCTGGTGCCCTCCAATAGAAAAACACTGGTCCTAAACGTTCCATCTTTCTACCAGCCACTCTAGAAAGCTCACTTGGGCCCTCATGCTAGGTATGGCCCAGTATTTATAAAGGCCGCATGCCTTCAAAGCATCAATTGACGGTTGATGATTAATGGCAGCCAAATCAACATCTTCGTGCTCTCTCTCACGCCAATCAAGCATGGTGAACAATCTACACACCATAAAACATCCATTAGAGTCCATAAAATCAAAAATTTGTGGTCCAATTTGGAGAATTTGGGGTTTGAAAACTCATTGCACGGAGTACGCACCCCGCCTTTAGGAACAGAGCATGGGTACGCAGGGTCCCTGAAGGCAAGGTGCGTACTCCCGACATTTTCCCAACTGAGAAAATGTCGGGATACGCGGGTCCCTAGTGTGGTGCCTGCCTACCCCGAGAGGCGGTCTTTGAAACCCCAAAGCCTCCCAAAAATGAAATCTAGGGCCTAAAAAATAATTCTAAATGGATGAAATTGAAGAGGAGGATGTTGAAAATTACCTGGAAGAGACAGCGTTCGGTTTCGACGGTCAGATTCTCCGCAATGTCCACGGGAAGTTTCTTGCCAAAAGCCCTTTTTCTCTCCTCAACAGTAAAATGGTAAAAATGAATTGGTGAAAGCCCTTTTTATAGGTTTTTTGGGTAAATAAATGATAAATTTGTTTATTTTTCACCATGAAAAGGTATTTTTCAAAGTATTTTTATCTATCTTCAACAGGTATGAGTAATGTGTTGGTTTTTGTGCAGGATAAAGGATTTTCAGGGAAAATTGTCATTTTTTACAAACAAAAACATCAGAGTCATCTTTAAGCCCTTTTCTGACTCCTAAAACATGAAAAGATTGTCGAGCATTTCTTTTACACTCGTTAAAACGGAATTAAAAGACGGTCCTCTTACAGCCCTTTTCTGACCGTAAAAACATGAAAAGATTGCCGGATTTTTGTCGTTTCAAATTCTATATTGGAAATAAAACGATGTGTCTTTGATCGCTTTTTACTTTTCAGATTAGAGACACTAATCATGAAAGTACTCCTTGGTCGTAAAGATCAAGCGGTTCTCTCAAGTATTATTTTATACCTTTTCGGGCTTGGGAGACACAAATTTACGAAAAAGGTCAACCTTGGAGTCTTCTTAAGTTTTTCAGACTCTCTAAAATTGAAAAACGACGAGTTTCTCCTATACTGGACTCGTTAAAATTTCATAGTAAAGGACCTGTTCGATTACAAACAGGAACGAACCACTCCTTCTTAGGGTTCGAATCTAAACTAAGTTGGACTCATCCGAAGGATGAGCTTATAATCAAGCAAATGTTATCCTCCTCAAGCTTGTAAAAAAATAAAGAGGTACTTGCCAGAAATGGTGGGGGAAAAGAGAGGAAAATGAGCCTATTTGTTATCCTTTGTCTCGGAAAAACCTTATCACCACTCTTGAACACGACACTTTTCATTCACCTGGGTTGGGAAATCCTTTGCCTAACAGTTGATCAAACCACATTGAAAGTCTTTAGTCGTTTTCCGGGCATTAACTTTGGGTCAATTGTCACCAAGCCATCTGTTGTTTCGTTATGTGTTCAAGAGGTCACTGCAAATAAACCATTCATCTGCAAAATACCTGTCATCCATCTTGACCATCCCTGAGTCAGTCCTTACAGCTACATTTCTTCAACTTGATCTATGATTTCGTGTTGTGGGCTTGCCTGCAACGGATCGCTTTCTATCGACATCAGCACATTATCTAGAAAGATGATCTAGGAATCGTCAGTACCTTGAAATTTGCATGCCTCAATGGCAGGTTTCTCGCCTTTGACGACGGTTTACATCATTGACTTTCAATCGAAGATTCTGTGACATGTTCGACATCAACACATTCATTCACATCTCACGGATTGTACTGGGTACTTTGAGAACCATTGACATCAATGGTGGTCTCTCTCACACTTGTTAATAGTTTACATCATTGGCTGGTAATCAAGTGGTTTCTACCATGTTCGACATCAACTCATTTATTCGCATGGATAGAATCGTACTATTTCGGGAAGTAGAAATGAAGACCCTGGATCTAGTTTCCACCATCCAGGCTGCGAGGAGTTTTGTATTCATTATATAGTAGACTAATTATAAACAGATGGCTGCGTCCATACTGTGTCTACATGAGTCTATGATTATGATGTACTGCGAACTCATTCCTGTATCAGAGCAGTAGTTAGTTTGTTAGTTAAAGTTTTTGATCTGAGTATGGGAATGCCTACCTCAGCGATGATATGATCTCATATATGTATTTTGTGTTGAATATTTGTAGGTTCCGACTAGGCTCTCCACAAGATAATCCTCGAAATGATAAAGTGTTTCACCCTTCCTAGATGATATAAAACCCTAATCTACTACAGACTTCGCACTTTAGGGGGCAATCTGTTACACTAAAATTTGTCACCATGACTATTTGCAGTCAGTATGGCTCCATCAACAACCGTATTGTCCTCCTTGGCAAGTCTTATACCTCTGCTCCTCATGTCAAACTCCAAAAAAGAGAGAAAGCCTTTAAAAGTCAATATAACTCTGGTTACGCAGTTTCTCTTACTCTTACCTGCGTGTACGCACCTCAAGTTCATAATACCTGCGTACTTGTATGCTCTGTCTATAAAGAGGTGGGTGCGTACTCCTGTAAAGGTCAAAAGGAGCAAGTTTTACTTCAAAAAACTTACTTGTGGTCGATTCTAGAGCATTCTAGAAGATGGTTTGATGTGGATTGAGCACCTCCAGATGGTTCATGCATCCCAATGAAAGAGGAACTTATCCATTGAAGAGGGGAGCTACCCCTTTGAAAGAGGAGCTTATCCCATTGATGGTGGACCTGATTAACTTCCTCCGAAGCATTATAAATACAGGCATTGGGCCAGAGGGAGGGGAGGTTGAAAGCTGAACATTCCTAAGGGTAGATGCTGCTGAAATTAGGACTCCCTTATAGAGCTTGAGAGGAGAGATTCCAATCCTTTCTTAGCTTCATTTGGAAGTGGGTGAGCTAATCAAAGTAGAGGAGAACTCTTGCTGGACCCTGGGAGGGACCTGCACAACACCAAGGAACTGGTTGTAATAGTTTCTTTTGTTTCCAATTAATACAATTAAGTTCATTTTTCTCAACAAGTTGTTATATATAATTTGTTTCATAAACTCATTGGTCTTTATGATGAATATGTTTTATGATATGAGTTATTCAGGTGCTATGTAATCGTTTGCTTGTTAGTGAATACAGGCTTCAAGGAGAAGGAGCTCATCTGGATCGGAGAGGCTTGGCTGCTACAAACAGTGTTGGACTAGAGGTAAGCCTTAAACACCTAGTTGCTTTTATTTTAAACGGATATTTAGGGAAAGATAGTGCTTGATTGTTTTGTTTGTCACTAGAAAAACCTTGTTTTCTAGGGAGGTCAGTTTTGTCCGCAAAATTGACTCTTTCCGCATGACAATGGGTGTCTCGAAGGACAGATCTGACTGTAAATACAGAATCCAAAGATAGGAATTAGCTAAACATGCTCTTTCCCAAACACTAAACAGTGAAATTGTACCTTATACAGTACTTTCCCCAATTGGCCCTAGCGGCCCTTTAAGCTTGCATGGAAAATTTCGAGGTGAAGATGACCTCAATTGGTTCTGAAACCTCTGCCACTAGACTCAGAAGGTCGAAAATAGCAGATATAGGCTTTTGAATCACCAAAAACGGATGAACATAGCCCCCAAACAGCTCAAGCACTGAAATGGCCCTGGTGGCCCTAAAAGCTTCCCTGAAGCTAAACAGTGAGAAGAATGCCTCAACAGGAAAAACGAGTTGTAGAAATAGATTCAGAATGTTGAAAACCTTCAAGAATGACCTTCATTTCACATTCAATGGCTGCACAATTCCCAATGCAGCTCACAAACTGATTTGGCCCTCATGGCTCCTTGAACTTCCACGAAGATAAAACACCTGCAAACGACCTCATATGGCTATGAAACCTATTCCAATGGCTTTAGAAGGTCGAAGATACCCAAAATCAAAACAAAAATCATCCAAAACGGACTTTCCTAGCCAAAGTTATGGCCATTTACTCCCAACTGCCAGCTGGTCCTAGAAAGACTCCAGCTAACTTTAGTTGGAGCCAGTTAGGCCCGCCAAATATGGCGGGACCACCCAAATTTGGCACTCCGCCAAAATTTCCGCCAGTCTAACTGCTTGTGATTAATGCGCATGTGACCGGTTTTAACAGCTGGCAGTTTTCCTTGGATTGCACGCCGGCGGTTTAGGGGGTATAGCCCACGGTTCAATGGTGGAGGTCATATGGAATGGGGGCTGGCCCCCTTAGGGCTCCGCCCAATGGTATCTTAAACCTCAAATCAATTTTGTTCCGCTTCCACAATAAGAGTTACGTGTGTAGTGCGTTGGTAAAGCATTGCACTTGTGTAGAGTAGGTTGTGGGTTCAAACCTCTCCGCCACCAAACAAATTTTAATATGTGCCCATACCCTTGCTGACGTCACCTTGGGCCATGTGGCGGCCTCCGAGCCTGCCACGTAGCAATATGTGATTGGCTGCCCGAAAAGAAATATTCCCTAGAATATTCCAAGGAATATTCTGTGGAATATTCTTTTTTAATTTTTTTTTGAAAAATTCAAAAATTAAGGGTTATTGGGCAATTTTGTTTTTGGCATAACTTTCTCATACGACGACCGTTTTTCAAACCGTTTGTGGCACCGGAATCAGGAGGACAAGATCTATCTAGTCATTTAGGTTCAAATTAGTTCTAAGAAATTTCATTTTTTACCATTTTACGACACTTGGCCCTGAGCTCCTGATCAATGGAGCTGGTTCAGGAATAGAAGTGTTTACCGTTACACTAGGATCAGTTCTGATGTCCTGTTGTAACTGTGGAACTTCTTCTATAGAGGCAAAGATGCTAGAAATAGTTGGAGTAACCAGAGTCTCTGAGGATGTTGAAACACAAGTTTCAAATAGACCAGGAGACTTTGACCCAGTTAAATGAGATCGCTTGGCCCGGAATGGTTTCATTTCCAAAGTCAAAGACAGTTGACTCATTAGTCTCCATGAACGACGGGGTTTTGATTGAATTTCTTCCATGATTACGGATTACTTGATCAACTCAAAATAAAAAGGGGAGAAAGTTATTCCGAATTAAGTGAATTTTATGACTCTTTGACACAACTTTCTTTTTCAATTTTTAAGAGTCGAGAAAAAGCTAAAGATGACTCTAGTCACCTTCAATTTTTAATGAGCCTGAAGTGACAAGTCCTCAGATGGACCTTTTCTTTTAAGGAGTCTGAAAAGGAAAGAAAGTGACTACTCTGGAAATCTAGATAGAGGGATTACCAAACCAATCACAAAACTACAGAATAATTTTTAAGGTACGGCAGTCAATCTTTCCGAATGCTGTGTTTAGTGCATTACAATCGATAGGGCGGCAGACACGGCTTCCTAAGGATAAATGATATCAACCTATTGTTGTCTCCCAATATATACTTGACGATACGTGGGAGCACAAGTCCATACTAGCACTTGTCGTATCAAAGAGGAGGAATCACCCAACCTACGATGAAAACGATAGTTACCAGGCTTTACGACACCGGAATACGTCTCTAGCCTAGACTTCTAGATGTTGTGCGTTAGGTTCCAAAGCATATTTATGTTCATTGAATTTTATTTTACAATTGATCTTTCTTAAGAAGTTTTCCTTTAATTTTCACCGCATGATGTAGATATACAATTCCTAAACATGCAATCTAAGATGATAAACAGTCGTTTACTTTCTTTTAGCAATGAAAATCCTAGCTACTAAGGAAAGAGAAATAAAATTCTTTCAACATGGAGTAGAGAGCACACACTAGATGTACTTTTCCTAAATCAATTTCTGCATGTAGTCTAAATGCAAATGCACATGCATGTATTTGTTTTTCAGTTTCCTTAATGTAAGAATGACAAAAAGAAAACTAAGTACAGATCTAAACTATTTTCTTTCAAAGCAACAATACTAACAATTTTCTATTTTCGAAACGAAAGGAAGACTAAGACGACCCCTTGCGATTTCAAATTTAAAATTGCTTTCGACACTTAAAATACTAATATTTTCAAATCAAGCACAATGGAAAAAGTGTAATTGACTATCTAAAAGAGGAAGATTTTACGACACTCTTTTTCTTTGACTGAAAACGACACTTGCGACACTTTCAAATCAAAATACGACAATTTGATTAAGCTACTATTTGCAAAGGAGAACTATAAATGATGAAAATTACATTAAAAAAATTCACAATTCCTTATTAATGGAGGCTGAAATATGTAAAGGAAGAAGGTTTCAATAGTGATATACTGATCATAGACAACAAAGCTACTGAATAAAGTTGAAGACAATGAAGAAAAAAAACCAAAATCTGGAGGTAGAAACAGTCTTACTCAATCATCGCACCTGTAACACAGGGAAACAGGGATGCATCTCACCTGCAACACACGGGAGGTGCGATGCATCTAGATTGCCAATGAGAGACAATGCAATGGTCCAGGGATGAGACTGAGCTTGGTTTTCACTCACAGTTTGCAGCTAAGTTTAGGGATTTAGGATGAGCTAATGATTGTCAGTAAATACAAAGTATAGCGGCTGATCTAATGAGGTTATTTGAGCTACCACCAGGGCACTTATGATGTTTACAAGTCAGATGTTTAGTTCATAAACCAACCTGAAGATTGACTGAAGCAGTGTTGATCTACGTTGTAGTTGCATATTAAAAGCAGTTCGAAGGCCAGTTGGCTTAACTTTAGGCTTCGTCTGTAGTTTATAAAGCAAACAATAGTAACAAAACAAACAAAGTATTTGCTCCCCAGTGGAGTCGCCATTTTGTTATCAGGAAAACTAGTGTCCATTCAGAGCTGCTAGTCCCACTAATACAGTTAGCTATCTTAGAAACAAAAAACCAAAGTTACTTGTGTTTTCCTTTATGAGAGATAGATGAGAGAGAAGCAAAGACTACCAACCTCAGTCTTTCGCTAGTCTCCTTGCTTGTTTCCTCTCTCCTTTGATAGAGATTTTGCCACTCCTTTCTCACTTGTCCCGCTTCAAAGAACACTTGTAGAGTCAAAGCAGCAAAATACCATCAAAGCATAGAGATCTATAACCATAAACAATACAGGATTAGATGTATATTAACCATACCAATGCATATACAAATACAAGATTCAGAGATATACAAACATGGGGAGGAAAACTCAAATAGCTTTATTGATAGAAGTAGTAGAAGAGAGGATTACAACCAAGCTGTCTGATCCAGCATCATCCTCCCAGCATGAAAGCCCTCTTCACCTCATACAAAGCAAGATCACCCAATAATACAATGTATCAAAGAGAAACCAACAACACTTCCTTACAAAATACAAAATTCCAGCCTCTGGATCTCTGGGAGGAGGGATCCATATATAGATGTTTGCAGGAGAGTGAGTCAGCTTCTGGGATTTTGATTAGTGTCATTTCACTCATAGTTCTTGGTTCCACTTGGAGATTTCATGATCTCTTACTCATCCCTAGGCGAATTCAGAGAGGCAAGTGTCATATGAGGAGGAGGATCGATGCACTCAGCTGTAGGGGTTGGTGCACTCAGCTGCAGACTTCTAGGCCCTCTGCGCACTCAGCTGTAGGGGTTGGTGCACTCAGCTGCAGACTTCTAGGCCCTCTGCGCACTCAGCTGTAGGGGTTGGTGCACTCAACTGTGGACTCAGCTATAGGGGTTGGTGCACTCAACTGTGGACTCAGCTGTAGGGGTTGGTGCACTCAGCGGTATGGGTTGGTGCACTCAGCTACGGACTTAGCTGTAGGGGTTGGTGCACTCAAGGCACATATTTTTTAGCTGCACATGGATCTACTGGACTCCTAGATTATGATCCTACATCATAGTCTCATGTAATCTCATGGCAATCTCCAAGGCCTCTGCCTGAGTGGTTATCTTCTGCTGCAACAACGCACTCCTTAAGTGTGGTAGTAGCGAAGCCACAAACCACTCATGATGTTGTCCATCTGTCAAATTCATGTTGGCTTCACAAATTGTACATTTCAGCCTCTGATCCAGCTCCCAAGGCGTCTCACCTAGTTGCATCGTGATCTCTTTGAATCCCACAATCGGCTGCACTTTAGATTTAGGCCTACTAAATTCCCTATTTAGTGTTGCTTGGATGTCCACTACTCTAGCATTCGAGTTATCATTTGAGTACTTAATATACCAGGTCAGCGCGCAATCCTGCCAAGTGCTAACCAGTGTCGCTTTCTTTATATGGTCATCTGTTAGACCTTGAGCTTCCCATACAGCCCTCACAACGAACCAGAATTGGTCTGGGTCCTCATTTCCCAAGCCTTTGAATAAAGGGAACTTCACTATGTTTGCCATAATAAATCATGGTTTTATCAACTAAATAGCACTTCGTGAAGAGACCTTTTGTTGGCTTGAGAGGGCCTGACCCAGGTTCAGCATTAGTTAGCCAAACAAATCCCTACACTACTGGCCCTTTGGGCATTAGCCCACGGGGTGCAGACTAAAGTCTCACCTGAAGTAGTATGGGGGGTTGTTGGAACCAAGTTTTCGCACCCTTGAGATGGTTGTGATGTTGGTTTATCCCGACTATACCTGCCTATGCACAGTTTGCTTAGCCCTCTGTTCTACCCTTTAGTACCTTAGCGAAAGGATACAGTCAGCTTTCACACAACCCTAACCTCGGGCTGATATACTTTCGCAATGCTAGGGAAGAGAACTCAATATCTCCCAAACTAGGCTAAGTGTCTTTACTTATCTTATTAACCGATCTTAGTTAGCTTCGCATAAACAGATGTTCTTACTTGCGTTTTCTTAACCAACACATATACATACATTCGCGCATCATATATTCATTATAAGTGAAATTCATACCCAATATAACAGATGCATAAACAGGAAATAAAGACGCATAAATTATAGAATCATTCTCTTTATTGATAATTTCAGACAATTACAGACTCAACCCACCCTGCGCACTCAGCTGTAGGGGTTGGTGCACTCAGCTGCGGACTTCTAGGCCTTTGCGCACTCAGCTGTAGAGCCTCTACCTATGCTACAACCCAAGCTTAGACTTCTACTTCTGAGCTATCTCTCATACATGTCGATCCCCTCATCCTACCTCTAACTACTTATAACTTAGCTCGATTTATACAATCCCATGGTCCGCGGACCATGGGTAGATCTTTTACAGCTGACATTACATTTCCAAAATAAGGGCAGACAACCCTATGACTATTTAACACCTACGTGCTCCGTGACCACAAAATGCGGAGTCTTTACACTTGGATTTACAAAATTTGACCAAAATAAGGGCTTTAAGCCCCAAAACTACACCTGGGGGATCCCACACCCAACAATTACAGAGCTTGAAGAAAGACAAGGATACTAAACCAAAAGTGTGCACAGAAGTTTGGTGTTTGAAGTGCAAGGGCCAAGGGCACGATAAACATCATTGCCCGGTGTATGAAAATTATATTATAGGAGGGGGACCAATTCCCCTGAAGCTAGAAGCCCTAGCAAGGTCGAGTGTGGGGGATGCACTGTGGTGTGCTATTTGTCATGTTACTAGACAACATGCAATGGATAATTGCCATTTGCTTCAAAAGTTCATTGAGACACCTCGGCAATTGTTTTATAACTTTTGCAAATCTGTGGGCCACGATGAGTGCCACCGTCAAAGCTATGAGTTGATGATGGAAAGAACACCTACATACTAGATGCAAGGAGAAACTCGGCCTTCAGATCAGGGAATCGAGGAGCGCATGGAGGTTATTATGGACGAGGATGAGGCTGAGGAGGAGGAGGACTTGGTAGAGGCCATGGTCAAATGATCTGCTACAACTATAGACATCCAGGGCACTACGTGTGAGAATGTCAGAATCAGACATGCCCATCATGTCAATACTACAGCTAGTTTGACCATACTATAGAAGAGTGCCCAGTGCTGATAGCTAAAATGTAAGAGAAGAAAGTGCAGCCTCAGCAGCATACGCAGAACTTACAGATGATGAGATTTGAGCCCCGTGAGGAGGATCAAAGTGTGAATATAGTGTTGAGGAGTGGAATAATGACTAATGATGATAAGGGTAAACAACCTGAAGAGGACGGATGGGTTCGCAAGGCCCCAGAGAAGGAAGTTGGATTTGATATAAATCATGCTAAGGAGACTTTTATGGAAGCCAAGAAAAGCTTCGCTAAGGTGTCCACCTTAGGAAGCTAGGACAAGATGAAAGAAACCAACGCACCTGCAGAGGTTGACCCCTCTATCCTCACTATGTTTTTGGAAACCTTCATAAAATTGTTGCATGATAGCAAAGCTGTGGAAGGCCTGTAGGAATTAATAAAAAAATGTGCCAACAAAGAGAAGGTCCCTAATGGACACCGAGTGGTTAGAAATATCGGAAAACATAAGGCAAGAATGGGGCATGAGATGAGGCTCACCGCGTAGATAGGTGATTATGAGATGCACTAGGTCATCTTGGATCTGGGGTCCAATGCGAACGTATTACCAAAACAAACATGGGAAAGAATGGGGAGACCTGCACTACACTAGTCTTCAATTCAAATCTAAATGGTGAACTAGCAGAAAATCATCCCCATGGGATGATTATATGGAGTAACCGTTGATATAGAAGGTGTGAGCGCGATGGCCGACTTTGAGGTTATAGAGATCATTGATGACAGTAACCCATACCCTGCACTCCTCAAAATTGATTGGCCCATTGATATGAATGGGGTCATCAATTTGAAGAAGAGGACAATGTCATTTGAAAGGAAATCGCTTCAGGTTGTAGTACTGTTGGACCCTGCAAAAGGGGCGCGCTATACTGAACCAGTTTACAATTATGAAGAAAGTGAGAATGAAATGGATCAAACATACAAAATAACAGCGTGAGATCAGGACTGGATCAATCTGACGGCATATGGACAGATTGCATGGGATCAAGAGAGTTCCTACACCTCTGATTCAGACGAAGGGTTGGAGCATTGGCAGAATCGCTTGCATGAAGTATCTACACTGCAATGCAACATGATGATGAAGTCGTTGTGCTATGTTTCTTCGGAGGTAAGGAAACTACCCTTTTATGATGGTTTAACTAATGTAGACCTGTTTTTGGATGAATTTGAGTGCAAAGTCCCTGAGGATCACTGCTTCCAAGCTTTAGAATTAGCACTGCATGCTATGCCCGCATGATGGTGGGGTACGCATAAGGATAGTTTTGTTGGATAGTGAAATTACAGAAGAATGATGAGGTTACGGTTTGGTCATCCTAACACTAGAATGAATGAGAAATATAACAGAAGGGATGATCCGCATGATCACCTAGCGAAATGGACTAAATCATGGGGAATGGAGCCACATCTACAGTGGGTACACATATTTTTCCATACTTTGGATACAATTCCCATGAACTAGTATCTGGAATAGAGCTCCGCCATGGCACCACGAACTAGGATATATTGAGGGAAGGGCTCTTATTGACCTTCACCTTTGAAGACGGATTCACAAGCATACATGAAGCGCTACAAGAGCTTAAGGCATTTATCTTCAAAATGCTGCAAGAACCTATGGAATGGACCCAACCAGATTGGAGCATCCAGCTGCGCCATGCGCTGGAATGCTATAAAGTGACCACTGAAGAGGAGGATGAAGATCCAAGAAACATTAATATTCCAGACGAAGAAGGGCATCATGAAGTTGAAGGCCCAGAAATATACAACCCAGACATCACCGCGTCATTGAAAACAAAGCAAGTAAACATTGGCACTGAAGCAAAAACAAAGTTCATGAAGATTGGAGACTATTGGGACAACACTACCGTGGATAAAGTTGTTGAGTTACTCCGCAAATACCAGGATATCTTCCCCACAAATTTTTTGGATTTGAAGGGCATAATTGGCGATTTGGGCATTGTGAAGATCACTCTGAAGCCAAATGCAAAGCCTATTAAGCAAGACCGCATCACCTTAATCCTAAGTACAAGGAAAAGGTTCACCAAGAGCTAGATAAGATGCGGGAATCAGGCATCATATAACTAGTTGAAGAATCTGACTGGGTGAGCCTGATGGTGGTTCAAGAGAAGAAACAGAAAGGAGAAATAAGGATTTGCACAGATCTGTGGAAGCTTAACGATGCGTGTGTTCACGACCCATTCCCAACACTGTTTATAAATGAAGTATTAGATAATGTTGGAGGGCAGGATGCATATTCATTCACTGAAGAGTTTTATGGGTATCATCAAATTAAGATCGCACGTGAGGATAGGAGAAAAATGACCTTCGCAATGGAGTGGGGGTGTTTTCAGTACACTGTGATGTCATTTGGACATAAGAATGCACCTGCAATATTTTCCTTTGTAGACATAGCAGCATTCAAGGATGTCATTCATAAGTTCTTAGAAGTATAATTTTATGATTGAACAGTGTTTGGATTAGTGAAGCGCCATGTAGCAAGTTTGCGCCTAATGTTGGATACGTGTCGCAGATACCAGATCGTGCTAAATTTGAAGAAATGCATATTATGTGTTCCCTTTGGGATCTTGCTAGGTCATGTGGTATGCAAGCAAGGATTGATGGTGGACCCTACAAAGATTGTGGTAATTGTGAATTTGGAGGCTCCAAGGAACCTTAAGCAGTTGCGCGTGACGCTGGGACATATGGGATATTATAGGAAATTTATCAAAGCTTATGCTCAAATTACTGCGCCCATGGAGAAACTGCTAAAGAAGGATGCAACATTTTGTTGGGATGAATAATTTCAGTGCAACTTAGATGTGTTTAAGGAAAAGATGGTCACTACATCGATCTTGGTATTTAGTGATTGGAAAAAGGAGTTTCACATACATGTGGATGCCTCTTGCATTGCGTTGGGTGCAGTGCTAACGCAAGCCAGTGAAGGAGAAATGGACCATCCTATAGCCTTCACCAATAGCAAATTATCGAAGGCTGAGAAGAATTATTCAACGACTAAGCACGAAGGATTGGCCATGGTGTACGCACTGTAGAAATTCAGCCATTATATGTTAAGAGGGCATTTCAAGATGTACACGGATCATTCTGCCTTGAAATACCTAGTCAATAAGCCTATGTTGGGGGGAAGATCTGCAGATGGTTGCTATTATTTCAGGAGTATGAATTTGAAGTCATTGTGAAGCCAGGGAGGTTAAATGCGGGACGTGATCATCAGTGGCAGATCAAAACAGGAGAGGAGCCTAATAATCTGGAGGAACGATTGCCAGATGTGTATCTCTTTGCAATGTGTGTAGAAGATAATCATTTTGCATACATTATTCACTTCTTTACTATGGGGATGGCACCAAAAGGATATACAAGTCAACAAAAGAAGGAATTAGTAGTGCACACAACAGATTTTTCAATTATTGTGGGACATTTGTATAAGATGGGTGCTGATGAAATATTGCGAAGATATGTGTTAGATTTTGAGCAGGATAGAATTCTTGTTGAAGCTCATGGGGGAGCTGGGAGGTATTCGTAGTAAGATTGCAATGCCAGTAGAGTGACTTGAGGGTGAGTCACGATATTTGTGTTGGGGGCCTGTAAGGATAAGATCCTGTGGGTTAGTTTTGGGGTTAAGATAACCCAAGTTTGAGAGAGTTTTGTAATTAATGTAAAGTCTCCGCGATTTGTGGATGCGGAGCACATAGATGGATAGGAGTCAAAAGGGTTTAGCCCCTTGTTTTATGTAAATTTTGAGTCAGTTTTGAGATCCACCCATGGTCGACAGACTATGGAATTTTATGAAAAAGGTTATAAATAGGTGTGTCTTAAAGAGCCTAAGAAAATTAAGAGTAGAATGGGTGAAAAGCGATAGTGAGGAGAAGTGGGTAAGATAGAAGAAAGGCTCTACATCTGAGTGCACAAAGGCCTAGGTAGAGTCCACAACTGAGTGCGTGGACCCTTACAGCTGTGTGCGCGGGGTAGTTTTGAGTCTATAACCTTGAATTAAAGGTCAATAAAGATAGTTACCAAAGAATTCTTGCGTATTTCTATTGATGCTATATGTTGTCGATGAATGATGTGTTTTATGAAATATTGATTGAATGTTGCAGGACTCTCTTGAATAAGTGTTAATGATGTACACAATGCATGCTTACGTATTTTCGTGAAGACTCTGATGCATTCTCTGATGTTTACTAATAACTTAAGTAGATCTGCACGAACAATAATTTAGGGTTGTTCTCTAATGTGCATAAGTGGATAAATCGACTGTTAAAGGTCCACAAAGACTGATTGTAGACCTTCGCAAAGGTCTAAAGACTATTTTTACAGAGTTGAAGTAATGTTCCCTAAGAGTGTATTGATATGCATGAAGGCGGATCTGAGGCACTGGAAGACATCACACTAGTCTCTGGATGCAGAAACTTGGTTCTTGCATCCCCCCATACTGCTTCAGGTGAGACTGCAGCTTGCACTATGTGGGTTGTTGCCAAAAGGGCCAGTAGTGTAGGGATTTTTTGGTTGGCACGGCTAACTCTGAACCTGGGTCAGGACCCCCGTAGGCAATGTAGCACATAGATTCTAAAAAGATTTAAAGGATTGAACTAAAGCATATGCCTATATTTTAATTATTTATACTTTAGTTCTCCATCCCTCATGACTTTTCTAAAGAAACCAATTGGTTGTTCATGATAGTCTTCATTTTTTTGCAGTAAAATTGTTTCTATTGTGGTGTCTAAAGAAAAAGAGAAAATTCTAAAGAGTTTTGAATAATCAGGACTGACTAGTACTGTGCCTCTAAAATTGCTTTCTTAATCTGAGAAAATGAAAATTTATCTTGTGCACTCCATTTGAATTCATGATTTTTCTTAATCATATCAATAATATCCTTGACAATCTCAACATAATTCGGTGTGAACCTTCTTTAAAAAATTATTTTTCCTAAAAATGATTGAATTTATTTCTTTTTTCGAGGCAGGATGATTAACTAAATTGTTGAGACTCTTTTAGGGTCAATTGTAACTCCTTCCTTTGAAATAAATTTCCTAAAAAAATCCCTTCCATCATGGAAAATATTGATTTTTTGGCATTAAGAGTGTTACACAGTAATTTGTCACTGTCTCCCTGTCAGTCTCCCTACTGTGCCATGAATTCCAATTAATCATGCTCCTGCTCCCTAGTCTGGCCAAATGACCCACTTTTCCAAAGTTTATTTAATCAGCGCGACTGTTATTAAAATAACCGCGCTGACTGGCGGCTGATAGTGCGACTAATGCACTGCCAGCGCGGAAGCACACGGGTTTTCCGCGCTAGTCAAATTTCATGACCCAGCGCATCCTATGAATGTATTAAGCTGCGCTGGCACAGCCTGCTCCGTTATTAAGATGCACTGTCAGCGCTACAGTTCAGTTATACACCCACGCTGATCCAGTTTGGGCGAATTTGTTCCAACAGCCAGCCTTCCAGATGACTCCAGACTTGGTTGTTGGCCTTATGGGTATCGCCCTCCCTTCTATGGCATGTCTGTTCGTCATTTGAAACCACCTTCCTTGAAAATAAGCTCATCCTCCCCCCATTCATGGAGACTCCTTCTCCTATTTAAACCTCTACCATTACCATGAGCAGCTAGTTTGGATTGTGTAGAATTGATAGTGCTCAGATTGCTGCTACTAGGTAGTTGGTGTGATAAGTGTGGAATTGCGAGATAGCTTAAGGAAGGTTGTGGAGTATTGCTTGTGTGAGAGAGAGTTTTTGTCTTGGGAGATCTACCTCTAAGGGTGAATGCTTAAGAGACTTGCTGGCTGGACCCTCTTGAGAAGGATTCGACGTCAGAACATTTGGTTGTACTCTTCTCTGTTATTGATTAATAATAGATGACTACTATTATGGTTCCATTCTCATTTGTCTCTATAATGGTTAATGTGAATTACGTCCTTTCTGACTGATGTATAATTGCTTTTATTAGATTTCACGCTTGTGTTTGTCTTTCTCTTCGTGTGTGCAGGTATCTATTCGTGGGGATCGCAGAGGATCGTGACCGGCCAAGAGCGAAGGAGCGAGAGCGGCATCTCTTCATCAAACAATAGCATTGGAATCCAAGTAGGTGTTCATTGCCTACCTTTTATTTGCAATTAGGAACTTGCATAGTAGCATTGACTGATTGTTTCTAGACCCGTTCTGGGCTAGTAGGGATCGCCTCTATCCGTAGAGGGGATTTACCTCTCCAACAATTTGGCGACTCCGCTGGGGAGCTGGCCTTTGTCTCTTTTTGTTCATTCTTGTTTTGAGTTTGATTGTTACTCTCTTTTCAAAGATCAGGGGTTAGTCCTCTACTTTTAACCTTCCTGGTTCAATCTGGGAGGTGCCTTAATTGTTTAAAGAGTTATTGCCTTGGTTTGGGAGTTTTTTGCTTGTTTGTGCTTGTTTTTTAGCCTCGGCGCGGTTTATATCAAAACAGTCGCGCTGACAGCGCATAGCTGTTTCTTTGACTCTGTGGTCATCGCGCTTGTACACGAAACAGTCGCGACGATTCTGAAAAATGAACCAGCGCGACTAAGTCGTGTGCTTCTGCGCTAACAGCGCTTTGTTGCTACGCGTGACCTCTGGTCAGCGCATTGTTGCTGAGTTCTACCCACGCTGATCCTGTAGAATTCAATTTGTTTCAAATTTGCCTCCTGAGCCTGTTGGTTTCACTGCCCCTTACTCTTTCCACCTGGTTTATGACTTGTTTTTCATTGTTTGAACTGTGAAACACTTGCTTGTGAAGTCTTGTCGGGCGGATCTTGTTTTGTGTCCGGTGACCTAGTCTTATCACCCCGTTTTCGCTGGATTGATTTTGTTTCATCACTCGTTCACGAAGATTCGTTACTACTTGCCTTTGCTTTTGCGAAAACCTTCCTCTTTCGCTTTCTTTGCTTGGTTGTTTAGGTGATTGTCCTCGAACCAGTCCTTGGATTGTTTCAATTACTTCTCACCACCCAGACATAGATTACAATTGCTTGGGTTCAACCGGCTCTTTTCACGCTTGTTGTGTTTTTCATTGAGTGATTTTGTTTCTCTTTACTCGGTGTTGCTGTCTCTCAAAATTCATTTTAAATGCATTGTGCCATTGAAAAAGAAATCGAACTAATGTCTTTTGCATTCAATAGTTAATGAAAAGAAGAGCATTTCATTGATTTGTATTCCCAAAAGAAAAGTCTCATTTCTTTGCCATTAGCTGCATTAGATTGTTTGATTATCTGAATTCATTTTGTTTGATTGAAAACTCTTAACCCTCTCATAGTTAGAATTCATCGAACGAAATGGTGTTCTTTGGCATATAGTTTGCATCTAGGTAATTGTGAGAGATCACACGATAAGGCCTGAAACCGAAACTTAAATTCAAGATCAACCATAAAATAAACTGAATAAACCTAAAAACGCATTGGAACTTAACGCAAACATCTAGAGGTCTAGGTTAGAGACATGTTCCGGCGTCTTTAAACATAGTCACTATTGTTTCACATTATGGTTGGGTGATTCCTCCTTCTGTGACTCGATAGTGGTCTAGCACGGATTGTGCTCCCACGTACCATCGCGTATATAGGGAGACCCCACTAGGCTTTCATCCTTGATCCATAGGAAGTTGAGTCTGCCGCCTTGTGAACCGTAACGCACCGAACACAGCATTCGGGAAGATTGACTGCAGTACGGAAAGTCCTTGGTTCTCATACGATTGCCAAGGTGTATAAGCAGTTTTACGGATTACTTGGTAAACCCTTTACCTAGAGTCTCCAGAGCAGTCACTTTTGATCCTTTTCGGACTCCCTAAAAGAAAAGGTGCCAGTGAGCGTCTTGTCACTTCGTGCTCATTAAACATTCGAAGGAGACTAGAGTCATCTTTTCGTCCTTTTCTCGACTCTTGAAACATGAAAAGGTCAAGTTTAGTTCCTGTGTCTTAAAAATTTATTCGACCACGATAACATTACCTGGTTAGATCTTGTGTGCGTTAGCTTGAGTAGGGTCTTTATCGTTAGTTTCCTTTAGGTTTTGTGTGGGGTTTTGTCATCCTGGCTGACCCGTCAACTCCCGGTCCAAGTGATCAAGGTTCTCCATCTTCTGTTGCTCCTGAGGTACCAGTTGTAAGCGATACTCTTCCTGTTATCCTGAGTATCCAGCCTATCAACGTACGTGCCCCGGGCGACGAGGATTACGAAGAAGATTGGAACCCTATCTGGGAGCCTGACGAGGACAATATTCCTGTTACCCCTCCCGGTATGTCGTCTCCGATGTCCACTTCCCACATGGATGAGACATCTCCCAGCGCAGGTGAGACACCCGTGGTGTCGAATATTGACACTCCCATTCCAGCTACTTCTCCACTCCCTCCACGATATCAGTCGATGAGGGATAGAATAGCTGCCAGGAATCCTTCTACGACTATATGGGATCCTAGCGTCATTGCCACCACGGAACCTTTTGTTTCACAACCCCATAATACACCTGTTACCTCGGTTCCCACGAATCCAACTATTTGTGTAGCGTACTCGACTCCGGTCGTCAGTGCCGTGACAGCGTCTTCATCTACAAACAATGGTGCTGGTCCTTCTCACAGTCAAGTGAGTAATAGCCAGCCGGGACTTTCATCTGGAGTCATCGATCCTGCACAGAGTGCTCAACCCTCTTCTTGTCCTGTTCCAGGAGGGTGGCCATATGATGCCCAGGGGCAACCCATTGTCGACCCGAATTACCAAGGTCCACTCTTTTATTATGATTCTACTGGTCAGTACCTCCAGTTCGCTCAATCCACGCCTCTTCAACATTTCATTGAGGTCTCAGTACCGTTATCGATCACTTGGGATGCCAGTACTCATTCTTTTCATGGGGGCCAGGCAATCCCTGGGCAGCCTCAAGGACTGCCTAATCAAGGCCAGCCACCTTATGTGCAAGCCCCTCAAGGGCAACCACTTTATGGCCAGTCTTACCCAAGACAATCTGGGGGCCCGCAAGGACAACCCTATCCGGGACAACCTTCGGCCGTTGGTGGTCCGTTGTTTTCCTATCAGAGTCAACCTTCTGGTTACCCAGGGCAACCTGGTACCCAGCAAGGTTACCCATCTGGACAACCAGGACAGCCTTACATCCAACAAGGCCAACCTGGTCTCCAGCAGGGTTACCCCTCTAGACAAGCTGGGCAAGCTTATAATCCTCAAGGTCAACCAGCAGTCCAACAGGGGTATCGTCTTGGGTAGGGGGGCCAACCCTACGTACAGCAGGGCCAACCTACTGCTCAGTCTGGTCATCCTTCTAGGCAAGGGGGGAAACCCTACGTACAGCAGGGCCAACCCTCTGCTCAATCCATGCATCCTCCTGGGCAGGGGGGGCAACCCTACGTGCAGCAGGGCCAACCCACTGCTCAGCCAGTGCACTCTTCCGGGAAAATGGGCCAGCCTTCTATGCAGCAAGACCAACCCACTGTCCGCCCTAATCTCCCATCTGGACAGGCTGGCCAACCTCAAGGTCAACCAGCCGTCCAGCTTGCTCGACCATCTGTTCCGCAAGGACAACCCTTGGTGGTTCACGGACAACCTGGCACCCAGCAAGTACGTCCTTCTGGGCAAACAGGTCCATCCCAAATCTAACCAGGCCAACCTTCTGGCCAGATGATCCAAGCCCAACCGGTTCAAGGACATTATCCTGGGCCCCAGACTCAAATGGGTTGTCAAATGCAAGGCGAACCATGGCCCCAACCTTCTTACCCGATGCAACCTTCTTATCAGGCTCAGTATGGGGCTCAGCAAATGTATGGCTACCAGCAACCCCAGGGGCAAACTCAGTTTACCCCTTATCAAAATTATCAACAAATGCAGGTTACTCCTTACCGAAATTATCAGTATGCTGCACCTGCAGGTCAAGTTGCTAATACATGGGGTGCTGGGGGGCAGACTCAGGGACAACTGTCCGCATATGGACAAAATCCATATGGACAGAACTCCTACGGGCAAGGCCCCTATGGGCCAGGTCCTTTCGGGCCGGGTCCATCTGGACAGGGTCCATGGGGGCAACCACCACCTGGTTGGAACCCTAGTACTGCCTCGAATCCGCAGCCACAAATGTCCTTTAACCCTCAGTTGCCTTTCTTAGCGACGTTGGAACTTCCGGATGTGTCCAAATTGACGAATGATCCCATTTTGCATAATCCGTATTGGCCACCAGTTCCAACTAAAATACCTGGTGATTGTCCAAAATTTGACGGCAAAGTTGGTGAAGATCCTCAAGCCCATGTCATGACCTATCACCTCTGGTGTTCATCGAACTCATGGCTTGATGACTCTATCCAGCTCCGCCTCTTTCAGAGAACCCTCACCGGTTCAGCTGCTAAGTGGTATATAGAGCTGAATCGCGGCACGTTTCAAGATTTCAACTCGCTGGCTATGGCGTTCTTAACTCATTTTCAGTTACCCATTCGGTACGAGACAGGGACACATCTCCTCACGTCTCTCAAACAGGACACGGCTACGCACATATCTAATCATATACATGAATGGAGAAGGCGTCGTCGCTTGATCAAATTCTGGATTCTTAATAAACTCCTAACCGATTGGTTCATGACTTCCTTTGTCCCTGCAATTGCACGAGACATCGCCATGGGAGCTTGTGTAACTGAAGAGCAAGCGATCGTGCGTGATCAGTACCTCGACTTACTGTACTCTCAGTCAGGTACTTTATATGATTATTTGCCAGACGCCCCGAGGCCTGGACAGTCCAAGGCTCCGCAAAAACCATCTGTTGATGGAGTCATTGGCTCTGTAAACTCGTCATCGAAGAAATCGGCCGCGAACCCTAGGAAGCAAAAACAGAACACTTCTAATGGAAATGCTTCTTAGGGCCAATCTAATTCTGGGAGTACCTCCAAGGTAAACACCGTTCAGTCCACCGCGGTGGATAAATCCTCAAAAGGGAAAAAGAAAGGGAAAGCTAAAGATAAATCTGGACAGCCCAAGCAGGAGCCCCCTAAGCCTCCCTCCGAGGAAGGAGCTAAACGAAAACCTAAGTATCCTTGTCTCATCTGTGATGAGGATCACTACACTAAGGACTACCCAAGGCGGTCTGAAGTTAGTCGACTTTTGAAACGTGCTCCTGGGCCTCCTGCTGTGCTTAAAGAGCCTTTCCCTTCCCAGCAGACTCAAATGGTGGCGGACCCATCTCAACCCTCTTCCTCGTTCGGTTCTCAAGTGTTCATGGCTGGAACGATTCCCATCCATGTTTCAACTCGAGCAAAGTACTATCCATCTCATGCCGGGAAAGAGCCGGAGGTCCCCTCCAGCGCTCCTCTGTCCAGTTCTGGTCCTCTCCACATCGAACAGCCCAGCAATGAGACGATCCCCCGACCCCCTCCAAAAGGTGTACTCAGGAAGTCGTCTTACAACCCCAATGCTCGTGCTGCCCAGCATTATAGCATTGTTGAGGACTTAGCTCAGGCTCCGTCTGCTATGTCCGTGTTAGAAGTCCTCCAGAGCTGCCCCTCCCAGAGGAAGTCCTTGCTATCAGCTATTGGTGGCATCGACCCAGCAGATTCAGATTTGATTTCTTTTGATCTCGAGGGTTTTACACAGAGATTGCCTCACCAAGTCGCTTTCCTTATACAGGTCATCATCAATAGCAAGACGATTCATCGTATAGTTATTGATGAATGTGCCTCAACCTGCATCATGTCTGTTGCTTGCTGGAAGGCTATTGGTTCTCCTACTTTGAGTCAGTCTCCTACGACGTTAGAAGCCTTCGATGGAAGAGAATCTCGTCCTTACGGTATCCTCCAGCGCTTGCCCATCTCTTTAGAAGGGAAGACGGTAGAAGTGGAGGTCGAAGTTGTTGACGCCAATCTCACCTACAACCTCCTCCTCGGACGTAGCTGGACATACGCCATGCAAGCCGTGGCTTCCTCCCTGTTCCGTGTCATTCGTTTCCCTCACCAGGGGAAGATTGTCACGGTGGACCAGCTCTCCTTTTTCGCTTCTTCTTCTGAAGGTAATGTGCCATTTGTGGAGCATACCTCCAAGTCATTAGAGAGCGTGGGTGCCGGACTTTTCAAAGATCCCGCTTTAATGGGAGTCTTTCCCCTCCCACCTCCGAATCTCGCCCCTATCAACATGATCTCTGTACGTTCTGATCCATGGGTTCTTCCTCCCGCTAATCAGGAAGACTCTTGGGGTGATATGATGCCGTTGAGTCCTGCCGAGCTCAACTACGTCGAGATTGTCGCTGCATCGGCTCCCCCTGCTGAACCTGCTCTTCCGAGCAGTGTTCCCGATTCATATGATCATTTCCCTTGGCTAGGAGATGAGGCTACTTCGGATCCATTGAAGGAAATATTTCCTTCCGATGAAGCCATCATAGATACCATGTCTCTCGAAGAGCTCCCTTGGTCAGATCACCACCATCGCTCTTCGTTTCTCCCTCCACATCCGAAAATGGTCGCATGTCTCGAGCGGTTTGCTTCATGTGTCCCATCCCCACCCCTTCAAACACCTATTCAGTTGTATCAAGTGTCTTCTGAGGGAAATATGGGTAACATCACGCAAACCCAACCCATCGACATCTCTGTCAAACCAGGGATTGTTGAATATATTTACATTGGAGTCACGTGTACTCCCGAGGAGGTTCAACTTTACACTGCTCTATTTCGCAAATTCCGTGATGTCTTCGCATGGTCCTATGAGGAAATGCCCGGCATCGACCCTAGTATCGTGGTGCACGAAATACCAACATATCCAGGGGCTAAGCCTGTCCGTCAGCGCCTACGCCTAGTGCACCCTCGAAAGGCTGCAGCCATCAAGGCCGAAGTCGAAAAGCTTCTTAAAGCCGGTTTCATTTACCCCATTCCCCTTACGGATTGGGTGTCTAATATAGTCCCTGTGAATAAAAAGCAGGGCACTATCCGGGTCTGTGTTGACTACCGCGATATCAATCGTGCCTGTCCGAAGGATAACTTCCCTATGCCCTTCATCGATCAGCTTATTGATGAGTGCGCAGGAAGTGAAATTTACTCGTTTATGGACGGCTTCTCTGGCTATAACCAGATCAACATTGCCCCTGCAGACCAGCATAAGACAGCTTTTATTTGTCCTTGGGGCACCTTTGCCTATAAGAAGCTCCCTTTCGGTCTCAAGAATGCCGGCGCCACTTTCCAACGTGCAATGTCTTACGCCTTTCATGATATTCGTCACATTGTACAACCATACCTGGATGACCTTCCGGCTCATTCAGTCAAGCGTCAGGACCATCCCTCTCATCTTCGCGGAATTTTTCTCCGCTGTCGACACTACCGTATTCAACTCAACCCACATAAGTGTGTCTTCTGCGTAGAATCAGGCCGACTGCTCAGGTTCATCGTCTCCCGAGAAGGCATCCGTCTGGATCCCCTTAAAGTCGAGGCCATCCTGAATCTTCCTCCCCCTGCCTCTTTGCAGCAATTGCAGAGCTTGCAGGGCAAAGCTAATTTTCTCAGGCGATTCATTCCGAATTATGCCGAGGTGGCTAAGGGTTTCACACGGTTATTAAAGCGAGACACACCCTTTCGTTGGGATGCTATCGCTCAGGAGTCTTTCGAGCGACTCAAGGATCTCCTTGTCTCGGCTCCACTCTTAAGACCCCTGAACTACCACCGTGATTATACTCTCTATCTAGCTGCCGCTGACACCACCATCGGCATGGTTCTAGTGCAGGATGATGATGACGGAAATGAGCATGTTATCTATTACCTTAGTCGCAACCTTTTGGATACAGAAACTCGCTACACGTATGTCGAGAAGTTGGCATTGGCAGCTGTCTGTGCCGTCCAGCGTTTCCGACACTATATCCTGTTGCGCACTACGACCGTGATTTCTGACTGCAACCCAATGACCTACATTTTGTCACGTCAGCTACTGGGGGGAAAATACTCAAAATGGATAGTAATCCTCCAAGAGTTCGACTTGGAATTCACTGCTGCCAAGTCTAAGAAGTCTCTGGTCTTCGCTGAATTGCTCTGTTCTTTGCCATCTCATTCTGCACCATCTCGTTTGGAGGAGCATATCCCGGATGAAACATTGTTTCTCATCAGCACCCTCGCCCCTTGGTATGGGGACATCATAGTATATTTACAGACATCTTCCTTCCGTCCTAATGTATCGAAAGACGCTCGACGGAGGATTCGTCACCAATCTCAACCCTATCGCATTCTTGGCGATACCCTGTACCGCCTTGGCGCTGATTCTGTTCTCCGCCGATGTTTGACTCTCGAGGAGGCTGAGCGGGTGTTGAATGACTGCCACTCTGGTGCTTGTGGCAGCCACATGTCCGGATATGCTACCGCCTAGAAAATTCTCCGTGCTGGTTATTTCTGGCCTTCTATCTTCAAGGATTGCATCCTTGCCGTCCGTGCATGCCATGAATGCCAGGTCTACCACCGGAAAATGCGTGCACCTCCTGTACCACTGCACCCTGTTGTTACCGTAGGTCCATTTGCCAAATGGGGCATTGATTATACGTCCTGTAACCCTCGTTCGGCCAGGGGGCATGGGTATATCATCGTTGCCGTAGATTATTTCACCAAATGGGCCGAAGCGATGCCTACATTGAACGAAGACGGTTACACAGCGGCGCAGTTTTTGTTTAATCATGTCATTACTCGGTTTGGAGTCCCTCAGGCTATCGTCACGGATCACGGAAAACATTTCCATAATCACATGATGACGGAACTAACGGCCCAACTAGGCTTGCGTCAAGATAGTTCAACGCCGTAATACCCTCAATCCAACGGTCAAGTTGAAGCTGTGAACAAAGTTTTGATCACAATGCTCCAACGTACCGTTGGTGCACACAAGTCTAATTGGCATTTGATGTTGTTCCCTGACTTGTGGGCCTACCGGACCTCTGTGAAGGACGCCACCGGTTTCACTCCTTTTCAGCTAGTTTACGAACTAGAGGCCAACCTTCCTATTGAATGTGAGATTCCTTCGTTAAAGTTAGCTGTCGAGTTGCTTCCCAACACCACTCCGGTGGAGGAACAGCTCCTTTATCTAGAGCAGCTAGACGAGACCCATCGCTTAGCTTCTCTAGCTATTGAAGCGTAGAAAAAAAGGGTCAAGGCTCATTTCGACAATACCATTCAACCTCGTTCCTTTGTTGAGGGAGATCTAGTACTGCTCTACAATCAGGCTAAGGATAAGCTAGGAGCAGGCAAACTCAAATCCATGTGGCTAGGCCCCTATATCGTGAAGAGAGTTTTGCAGAAGGGCGCATATAAGTTGATTGATTACGAAGGAAACC
Organism: Pinus tabuliformis; assembly: GCA_031772625.1. Lineage (NCBI taxonomy): Eukaryota > Viridiplantae > Streptophyta > Pinopsida > Pinales > Pinaceae > Pinus > Pinus tabuliformis. Next base: position 1,216,446,188 of record CM062817.1, on the reverse strand, counting down.
CTCTCGACAAGCCCCGCAACGGGCTTTATTTGAAAAAATACTATGCATGATTTCGTGCACCTAGCTTGTACTTACGCGTGTTTTAGTGTGTGATGTGTGCATGATTTCACGTTTTGCTTTGGTGTGAAGGCGTGTTTGCCTCTTATTGTGTTTTCTGCTCCTTGTGCATATGTCTAGTGCACCTTATGTTGGTTTCGCTGATGGCGCCTGCCGTAGTACTTGCAATTTGTCTTCTGCGGCATGGGCAATCTATGATCCTCACGGAGAGTTGCTAGATCTTCAAGGTGTGTGCTTGGGTCGCAGCACTAACAATGTTGCCGAATACAGTGCTGTAATTGAGTTGTTGGCCGAAGCAGTTGATCTCGGCATTCATACAATGGTGGTGAACCTGGACTCTCAACTTGTCGTCCATCAACTCAACGGGCGATATTCCGTCAGGGACCAACGCATTCTAAGGTTGTATCTACGTGTAAGATTGTTAGAAAGGAATTTTGATTACATCACATATCAACACATTCCGAGATGATTAAACACGTTAACTGATGCATTGGCGAATCATGTATTAGACAGGCATTTGTGAAACAGATGAACATCATACAAGAAGACATAGAAAGCATAATAAGACCATAGAATAAGCATATGTATATAAATGAAACTTTTTCAAGCATAGTTTGCATGTGTGTCTGCATGTGTGCTTTTAAGCTTGCATAAAAAATTAAAATACATGGGTCGTGTGTTGTGCAACTGATACATTAGATTACATTTGCATGGCATATAAAAACATCATCACATGTGAAAAGATCCATCCAAAAACAGTATCTATATATATATCGCGGTGCACCAAGGCGCTCAAAAAATAAGTGTATATGTCCAAAGTAAAACTGGTGTCCTCAGTACATCTGAGACATATGTCTCTCAAAAACATCAGTGGAAATAAAACCTAGGTGACTACTGAGCTGGGTTATGCTCTCTATAGCATACAGCTGCCCGTGCCACCTGCCTCAAAAGGCGGTGCATCCTGGGTTCCACCCCCACTGTGTGGATCTGAGAAGCTATGGGGACCTCCTCGATCCCCTGGTAATCTGGCACCCCCACCAGTAAACCCTCGAGGTTGTGTACCACAGTCTCTGTCGTATTGACTCCCAGAGGAGCCAAGGCCAGGACTCCAGCACCTTGCCCCTCTCTCCGTGCCTCTGGGGCTAGACCAACGGGTCTCACGGGTCCCACATCTGCACACCATAACATTTATCAAGATATGTACATGAAAAATTAAAAAAAAAAACATGAAAAAACATTAAAAAGAGATCAAGTGTCATACCTCCATTGTCCCAATGCTCTCCCGCGGGCAGTGGCATGTCGGGATCACCACGGAAGTCCATACCGGCATATGGCCAGTCCTCTACGAAAATGACCTGCCAATCCAGCCACTATCGAAAATAAACACCCCAAGCCACTGGGCGGCCGCCACCTCCACGCGGCATGACATGGCCCCATCGACTGGCCCTCGTCTCCCGGGGACCTCTGGGTGGATCCACAACCATGTCCTGTAGCTGTAGGGCCAGCACCCGCTCCAGCTTGAGCGGAAGTAAAAGCGACCCATAAGCAAACTGCTTCGACTCTCCGCGTCGACAGTTGCTCAGTTGCCTCTTCATGCTGGTCGTTACTGCTGCCGCCCAGTTAAAAATGGTGGGCTGTAAACACTCGAGAGCCAGTAGTAGATGGGTCTTTGAAGCCTCAAGATTGGCCAAACAATCTGCTGCCTGGGTCACCATGAAGAGTATGGTGTCAAGGACGATGTCGTCCACCGTCGGAATACCCACCTTCCCACTCCGTGTTTTATGTGCCCGTGGGCACACTCGAGCCATGAGCATGTCAAGGGTCTCGCCACTGGGCCGTTGCCCCTCCAGGATGGGCATCTCGCCCCGGCGTGACAATCCAGTCAAAAAATAAATATCTGTGGAATCAAACTCAATGTCTCGGCCACGGATTGTGAATTTTCCGTCAACTGGGTTCCAAGCTCTGATTAAGAGCTCGAGGAGATTAGGTTGCGCTCTCAGGCGCGGAGTGAGGAAAAATTTAAGAAGTCTGCATGCCCGCATTGCATTTCGGCACTCCGCATTGGCATAAGCGGCTATATCTTCGTTATCGTGAGCTCTCTCTTGCCAAACAAATGCCATTGTGTCCTGCAAGACCATAGAAAAATATTAGGACCCTGACCGTTGAGGTTTGTACGTTCAATTTTTTAAAAATCAAATTTCACGGCGTCAGCGCGACTGTTTTTAAAACAGTCGCGCTGATAATGGCGCCCCAGTGTTTTTTTCCTTGGGTCAGCGCGGAAGCACACGTGTTTTCCGTGCTAACTCGGGTGGTGGTGTGTGTAAAATTAATCGATCAGCGCGGAACCGATGAGGAAATCCGCGCTGACCGAGAGCGCATTGGAGCTCAAAAAATTTGCCCAAATGGCCAATTCCCACCATGGAAATGCTGCAAAAAAGACTCAAAATGAAGCGCAGGGAGAGGAGAACCTACCTGGAACAAGCTGCCGGATGGATGGTGTCCGCACGGGATGGAAATCGCTCTGTCAACCTCGCAGCTCCACAACGTTCTCCACAACTCAAAATGGTAACAATGGTAAAAAATGTCTTTTACCCCCCTATTTATGGTAAAAATTTATAATTAACTATGGTTTTTTGTAAATGTGGGTTTTTGCCATGTTTTTACCACGGATTTAGTGCTAATGTCGCTATATTATACTTTATGCATGTTTTACTACATTTTTTAACATGTCGAATAGGTTTACGCGGGTGGTGTTCTTGTGCAGGTTCTCGAAACCGGCAGGGTCACAACGATCCTATACACACTTGATCCCCAAAAACGTCGTCTTTAAGCTCTTTTTCGACATAAACCAAGAAAAGATGGCCGAGCTTCCTTTTGGCTCGTTAAAAGGAGTGAGAGGCGGTCGCTTTTAAAGCTCTTTTTTCGACCGTTTAACTTAAAAAGATTGTCGGGTGTTTGTCGTTTCGCACCCGTTATTGGCTCCAAAACGACGTGCTTCTGACTGCTTTTTTGTTTTTTCGGGTCGAAGTCACTATTTACGAAAAGTACTCCTCGATCATACTGGTCGGGCGGTTCTTTCGAGCATCGTTTTATACTTTTTCGGGCTCGGGAGACACAACTTTACGAAAAAGGACCCCCCCGGAGTTTTCTTTTTCGTTGTCTTTTCAGACTCTCTAAACAAGAAAAGACGCTGAGCTCTTCCTTTGTCAGGCTCGTTAAAACCTAATGACATCGGACACCGTCGAAATGACGCCTTCCAAGCATATGCTATCCCCGTCAAGCTTGTCATCCAAAAATAATCGGGGTACCTGCCAGAAATGGTGGGGAAAATGGAACTGTAATAATGGTCGTGTCGGCAGTATGTCACTCTTGAACATGGCACTCGTCTGCATTCGTGTCTGGGTGGGGATTTCTCATCTTGTTTCACACTAGCCTCCGCAGGTTTGGGTTACCCTATTTCGACCTCTCATTTGCTCATTGCCTTGTCACCATGACCTCTGCTCATTTGATGTCAAATACTGCCAAATCCGTTGTCGTGCCGCCGATATGTTCAAGAGAAGTTGACCTCTGCAAGCTTACAACCTCCCTCTGATGTCTCACACAAAATATTTTCCTCTGTCTCATGTCGATGATGTGGGAAACATTATGGCCCACCTTCGATCAAGGTTACTTCCTGTCGACTTCAACTCATTATCCAGGAAAGTGACTTAGAGACTCCCTTCAGGTGCCTTAGGGCCTGCATGCCTCAATGGCAGGTTCTTCGTGTTCGACGTGAGGTTTTCATCATTGGCCTCCGATCGGATGATTCTGCAGGTGTTCGACACCAGCTCATTGATTCAAACGCTGCGGATTGTACCTATAAGTGCCTTGAGGACCATTGTCATTATTGGTGGTACCTCTCACGTCTGTTAACAGTTTTCATTACTGACTGGTAATCAAACGATGTTCATGCATGTTCGACTTCAGCTCATGTATTCACATGCTTGAACTTGTACTTTGTTCGGATTGGGATGGAGCGCAAGACCCTGGTTTTTGCCTGCTACAAACCAGGTTGCGATTTTGTGGATTATTATTACATGACTCATTGATGGATGGTTGCACCCATACCTGAGTCTTTTAGGATGGCTGCGACCATACCTTATTATCATCATGGTCTCTTCAGCTGGGTGGCTGCGTCCATACCACAGACCTTCTTCATATGTCTTTTGGATGGCTACGCCCATGCCTAGACTACATGTAATTGAGATATCAGTTGTACATGCGGGTCCTTCCTGGTGGTGTTCTAGTTCGGCGAGTTTGTAAAGCATTTCACCCCTCCCACTCTCTCGGGCTTCATGCTTTAGGGGGCATCTGTTACATAGTAATTTGTCACTATCTCCCTGTCAGTCTCCCTACTGTGCCATGAATTCCAATTAATCATGCTCCTGCTCCCTAGTCTGGCCAAATGACCCACTTTGCCAAAGTTTATTTAATCAGCGTGACTGTTATTAAAATAACCGCGCTGACTGGCAGCTGATAGTGCGACTAATGCGCTGCCAGCGCGGAAGCACACGAGTTTTCCGCGCTGGTCGAATTTCATGACCCAGCGCATCCTATGAATGTATTAAGTCGCGCTGGCATAGCCTGCTCCGTTATTAAGATGCGTTGTCAGCGCTACAGTTCAGTTATACACCCGCGCTGATCCAGTTTGGGCGAATTTGTTCCAACAGCCAGCCTTCCAGATGACTCCAGACTTGGTTGTTGGCCTTATGGGTATCGCCCTCCCTTCTATGGCATGTCTGTTCGTCATTTGAAACCACCTTCCTTGAAGATAAGCTCATCCTCCCCCCATTCATGGAGACTCCTTCTCCTATTTAAACCTCTACCATTACCATGAGTAGCTAGTTTGGATTGTGTAGAATTGATAGTGCTCAGATTGCTGCTACTAGGTAGTTGGTGTGATAAGTGTGGAATTGCTAGATAGCATAAGGAAGGTTGTGGAGTATTTCTTGTGTGAGAGAGAGTTTTTGTCTTGGGAGATCTACCTCTAAGGGTGAATGCTTAAGAGGCTTGCTGGCTGGACCCTCTTGAGAAGGATTCGACGTCAGAACATTTGGTTGTACTCTTCTCTGTTATTGATTAATAATAGATGACTACTATTATGGTTCCATTCTCATTTGTCTCTGTAATGGTTAATGTGAATTACGTCCTTTCTGACTGATGTATAATTGCTTTTATTAGATTTCACGCTTGTGTTTGTCTTTCTCTTCGTGTGTGCAGGTATCTATTCGCGGGGATCGCGGAAGATCGTGACCGGCCGAGAGCGAAGGAGCGAGAGCGGCATGTCTTCATCAAACAATAGCGTTGGAATCCAAGTAGGTGTTCATTGCCTACCTTTTATTTGCAATTAGGAACTTGCATAGTAGCATTGACTGATTGTTTCTAGACCCGTTCTGGGCTAGTAGGGATCGCCTCTATCCGTAGAGGGGATTTACCTCTCCAATATAGTCGTAGAAGGATTCCTGGCAGCTATTCTATCCCTCATTGACTGATATCGTGGAGGGAGTGGAGAAGTAGCTGGAATGGGAGTGTCAATATTCGACACCACGGGTGTCTCACCTGCGCTGGGAGATGTCTCATCCATGTGGGAAGTGGACATCGGAGACGACATACCGGGAGGGGTAACAGGAATATCGTCCTCGTCAGGCTCCCAGATAGGGTTCCAATCTTCTTCGTAATCCTCGTCGCCCGGGGCATGTACGTTGATAGGCTGGATACTCAGGATAACAGGAAGAGTATCGCTTACAACTGGTACCTCAGGAGCAACAGAAGATGGAGAACCTTGATCACTTGGACCGGGAGTTGACGGGTCAGCCAGGATGACAAAACCCCACACAAAACCTAAAGGAAAATAACGATAAAGACCCTACTCAAGCTAACACACACAAGATCTAACCAGGTAATGTTATCGTGGCCGAATAAATTTTTAAGACACAGGAACTAAACTTGACCTTTTCATGTTTCAAGAGTCGAGAAAAGGACGAAAAGATGACTCTAGTCTCCTTCGAATGTTTAATGAGCACGAAGTGACAAGACACTCACTGGCACCTTTTCTTTTAGGGAGTCCGAAAAGGATCAAAAGTGACTGCTCTAGAGACTCTAGGTAAAGGGTTTACCAAGTAATCCGTAAAACTGCTTATACACCTTGGCAATCGTATGAGAACCAAGGACTTTCCGTATTGCAGTCAATCTTCCCGAATGCTATGTTCGGTGCGTTACGGTTCACAAGGCAGCAGACTCAGCTTCCTATGGATCGAGGATGAAAGCCTAGTGGGGTCTCCCTATATACGCGACGATACGTGGGAGCACAATCCGTGTTAGACCACTATCGAGTCACAGAAGGAGGAATCACCCAACCATAATGTGAAACAATAGTGACTATGTTTAAAGACACCGGAACACGTCTCTAACCTAGACCTCTAGATGTTTGCATTAAGTTCCAATGCGTTTTTAGGTTTATTCAGTTTATTTTATGGTTGATCTTGAATTTAAGTTCGGTTTCAGGCCTTATTGTGTGATCTCTCACAATTACCTAGATGCAAACTATATGCCAAAGAACACCATTTCGTTCGATGAATTCTAACTACGAGAGGGTTAAGAGTTTTCAATCAAACAAAATGAACTCAGACAATCAAAAAATCTAATGCAGCTAATGGCAAAGAAATGAGACTTTTCTTTTGGGAATACAAATCAATGAAATGCTCTTCTTTTCATTAACTATTGAATGCAAAAGACATTAGTTCGATTTCTTTTTCAATGGCACAATGCATTTAAAATGAATTTTGAGAGACAACAACACCGAGTAAAGAGAAACAAAATCACTCAATGAAAAACACAACAAGCGTGAAAAGAGACGGTTGAACCCAAGCAATTGTAATCTATGTCTGGGTGGTGAGAAGTAATCGAAACAATCCAAGGACTGGTTCAAGGACAATCACCTAAACAACCAAGCAAAGAAAGCGAAAGAGGAAGGTTTTCGCAAAAGCAAAGGCAAGTAGTAACGAATCTTCGTGAACGAGTGATGAAACAAAATCAATCCAGCGAAAACGGGATGATAAGACTAGGTCACCGGACACAAAACAAGATCCGCCCGACAAGACTTCGCAAGCAAGTGTTTCACAGTTCAAACAATGAAAAACAAGTCATAAACCAGGTGGAAAGAGTAAGGGGCAGTCAAACCAACAGGCTCAGGAGGCAAATTTGAAACAAATTGAATTCTACAGGATCAGCACGGGTAGAACTCAGCAACAATGTGTTGACCAGAGGTCACGCGTAGCAACAAAGCGCTGTCAGCGCGGAAGCACACGGCTTAGTCGCGCTGGTTCGTTTTTCAGAATCGTCGCGACTGTTTCGTGTACAAGCGCGATGACCACGGAGTCAAAGAAACAGCTATGCGCTGTCAGTGCGACTGTTTTGATATAAACCATGCTGAGGCTAAAAAACAAGCACAAACAAGCAAAAAACTCCCAAACCAAGGCAATAACTCTTTAAACAATTAAGACACCTCCTAGATTGAACCAGGAAGGTTAAAAGTAGAGGACTAACCCCTGATCTTTGAAAAGAGAGTAACAATCAAACTCAAAACAAGAATGAACAAAAAGAGACAAAGGCCAGCTCCCCAGCGGAGTCGCCAAATTGTTGGAGAGGTAAATCCCCTCTACGGATAGAGGCGATCCCTACTAGCCCAGAACGGGTCTAGCAACAATCAGTCAATGCTACTATGCAAGTTCCTAATTGCAAATAAAAGGTAGGCAATGAACACCTACTTGGATTCCAACGCTATTGTTTGATGAAGAGATGCCGCTCTCGCTCCTTCGCTCTTGGCCGGTCACAATCCTCCGCGATCCCCGCGAATAGATACCTGCACACATGAAGAGAAAGACAAACACAAGCGTGAAATCTAATAAAAGCAATTATACATCAGTCAGAAAGGACGTAATTCACATTAACCATTACAGAGACAAATGAGAATGGAACCATAATAGTAGTCATCTATTATTAATCAATAACAGAGAAGAGTACAACCAAATGTTCTGACGTCGAATCCTTCTCAAGAGGGTCCAGCCAGCAAGTCTCTTAAGCATTCACCCTTAGAGGTAGATCTCCCAAGACAAAAACTCTCTCTCACACAAGCAATACTCCACAACCTTCCTTAAGCTATCTAGCAATTCCACACTTATCACACCAACTACCTACTAGTAGCAGCAATCTGAGCACTATCAATTCTACACAATCCAAACTAGCTGCTCATGGTAATGGTAGAGGTTTAAATAGGAGAAGGAGTCTCCATGAATGGGGGGAGGATGAGCTTATCTTCAAGGAAGGTGGTTTCAAATGACGAATAGACATGCCATAGAAGGGAGGGCGATACCCATAAGGCCAACAACCAAGTCTGGAGTCATCTGGAAGGCTGGCTGTTGGAACAAATTCGCCCAAACTGGATCAGCGCAGGTGTATAACTGAACTGTAGCACTGACAGCGCATCTTAATAACGGAGCAGGCTGTGCCAGCGCAGCTTAATACATTCATAGGATGCGCTGGGTCATGAAATTCGACCAGCGCGGAAAACCCGTGTGCTTCCGCGCTGGCAGCGCATTAGTCGCACTATCAGCCGCCAGTCAGCGCGGTTATTTTAATAACAGTCGCGCTGATTAAATAAACTTTGGCAAAGTGGGTCATTTGGCCAGACTAGGGAGCAGGAGCATGATTAATTGGAATTCATGGCACAGTAGGGAGACTGACAGGGAGACAGTGACAAATTACTGTGTAACAAAGAGAAATCCCAAATTTTCTAGATCTCTGGAAAACTTTCTTCAAGTGCTTCATATGCTTTGCATCAGATTCTAAAAATATAGTTAAATCGTTAACATAAATTACTATGAATCTATTTACCTTTCCAACAAATTCCAAATCCATGGCTCTTTGAAATATTGCACCAGCATTAATTAAACCAAAATTCATTTTAGCATACATGAAGGTACCCCATGGTGTTGTGAAAGCTATCTTTTCTCTATCTTCTTGACTGACTCAAATCTGATTATATCCAAAAAAACCATCTAACATTGAAATCTTATCAGAACCTCTTACTATTTGAAGCAATAGATCCACTTTTGGCAGTGGATAATTGTCTTTCAATAACAACTTGTTCAAGTTTGTTATCATCCTATTTGTCTCCCTAGGGTTACTACCTCTAAGAAATTATCTTGATTGACTTTTTACCTAGGCCCTGGACCTTCTTTTTCCACTCATGACACCCAGTCACACAAATGATGACCTTGTGAGAGAAGTTGTACCCTTTTAGTTGCTCGTAGGACCACCTTATGGGAGCAACTGCAGTCTTTTCCCCTATGTTATGTGCCTGCAAATGAGGACTCCTTCTATAGTTTCATGGTTCCTAGTGTTGTGGGTGGGAACACCCTAGGGTCTTGGGTTGAAAACCCCATCAGAGCGAAGGGAAAACAATAGTAAGAAATGCACAGATAAAAATTTTAAATGCTTACACTATTGAACTGGGAAGAAGTGACCTTACCCGGAGGTCCTACATTTGGGTAGATCCCACAAGGTTCAAACCCTCTGCTTCTTCTCATGCCTTTGAAACCTGTAAGTTATCCAAGAAAATCACATAGAATAGCAATAACATAAAGTATATTCATGATATATACATTAGATCATATAAGGAAATGAACAATTACGCATTAATATAAGATTTATAAACAAATCACAACATGGATCAATGCATAAACATGAAAAATATCAGGAACATAACATCATTTATTTATTGATGTAAGCTAGAAGAAAGGTAGAAAACTACAACCTGATTCTTCCTCCATCTCCAAGCAAAACTGTCCTGTGGATCCGTCCTATCCCAGCCTCAGAAATCATCCTCCATAAACATACACAAGGATATCACAAGAGGTATGAAGGATATCTCAAAAGAGGAAACAAGAGTTTCCTAAAGCTTGGGGAGTGCAGGAGGCACAAGATTTCTTCAGACTCGATCAGGGGTCAATCAACTATAATATTAATATCTCCTCTCCTTTTCTTCCTTAGGCCTTCCCATGGAGGTTTATTTATACTTCTCCAAATTAGTTTTTTTACTTGGGAAATAGTTGGGCCACAGGCTATAGTAGGTGAGTAATATGTAAAACTCGTAAACTCTGCCCGAATTTAAGGAGATTTATTATTTTTAAGTGTTTTAACACATATACATGGGTTTTGTATATACTAACCCGCGTGTACATGCTTTTAACACAGGGCAAAGTAGCGTATAGGAAATAAAACATTGTTTTTTAGATTTTGGACCAAGTCTGGAAAGGAAGGGTTGTCCTAGGCCATAAACAATTCATCAAATCTACCAAGAGTGGTAAATGGTGCTATAATAGATGACCCCTAATATATGAGGTCAGAAGGGGTACATGATGGCCGAAATGTATTAAATGTATAGAAGGAATCATGCTGAGACCAAGGGGGAGTTCACCAGAATTCTGCTTGCCAAGCCAGTGAAAGAGATCAGAAAGAATTATTGTCTGAGGCAGGCATACCCATGCTTAGAGCTAACAAAGCATGTCTACATGTCAAGTACAAAAGCAAATTCAATATGAATACAAGTATAAAGGAACTAAAAATACATAATGGATCATTCGATCATATCCAAATAAGTACATGTCTGAAAATCACATATAAAGAATTGGTCAGTGATGCTAAAGTATGAAGATGATCACTAAAGTCATAAAGCTTATCTAAAAGGTACCAAGTCAAATGGTGGAATAAATGGTACTACACTGCAACTCGGGTGCCAACATATAGGATGTTTCTGTAAGGAAATGCAATATATAAGGTGGATGGTGTCAACAAGCAGAAATAGGAGCCATTGACAAGCAAACCAAGAAATGTCGATGCAAACCTGAGATCTTCACTGATCGTCGTGGTACATTTCTACACAATGGGAATAGATGATCCGAAGTTGACCATGTGAGAAATTGTTTGATTATTGGTCATTGATGTATATCATTAACAAATGCAGGACTACTCACCGATAATGATGACGAGAGCCAAGGTACCCAATACAATCTAACAAGTGCGAATAAATGAGTTGTAGTCGAACACTTCGAAGAATATATCGGTCACGAGATAATTATGTTTTCCCACTGTCGATAACGAAAGAGTCTGCCACTGATTATTGCAAACCCTAAGGTACTGCCAAATGGACTCTAGATCTAATTCCAAGAGCAATGAGTTGAATTTGATGGGAAAAGATCTGCTAGAAGTAAGGCATTAAGGCATCCTTCGTCAATGTAGCATGAGTGTAACCCATAGGCAATAATGTGGAAGGAATCAGATGAATAAAGATGTAGTAACCCAACCGAAGCATGTTTCCAATGTACACAATATGTAGCTAGAACACGATAGAAACCCTCTAAACCAACCAAAAATGAAAGCTAACACAGAGGCGAGGAATCCACCAATAGGGTCAAATGGAAACCAAGGCATTGCATGAATCCCAATGTGTGATAATGAAAGCTGATGTCAAACATAAGGGAAACCACTCGGTCAAAGACCCATGATACTAATAGATGTTGAGCACAAGGTGACCTATCAATAATGAAGATAGGGCCGGGGTGCAGCTCTAGATCTGCTCTCAGAGTAATTTTTCGTAATCGATAAGAGCAAGACCTGCCAGCAAGAAGTCAATGGAGACCTTCTCAAACCAGCGTGAGCAAAGGACCAAATAGTTGATGTGATAATGAACATGACTCTGAAAACTAGGGATGACTGACTGAAAAATAGGTCAAGAGACACCGTAGAGAGGCCGATTCAGGTTTACTTCCCTTGAACAAAATCATGACTCAACTGTGACTACATGGCAGTATATGATAACTTTGTATAAGTTTGTCATGCAAAAGACATAAGAAAACTCTCCATATGATTGGAAAATATAACCAATCGAAGGAGTACTAACTCAATAACAAGGTTAAGGCTCTCCTGAGTCAAACTAAAGCCCATCCCAATGGAGGAAAGACTTATTTTTTGAGTGTTTTGTTCAAAGGTGAAACAACTGACTATAGCTGCCATAAAATATGGAAATAATGTCTCGTTCCTGCTCTTTTTGGGATATATAATATTTTTGTCTTTTTTATATTTATTAAGCCTAAAAAAGAATAAAAGAATGTTATAGTATAGTGGAAAGAATGAGTGTCAAAAAAGTAGATGCTCTAGCTCCTGGGAGGGGAACATTCCCATGCTCAATGCAAGGTGGTGAAACTAGTCAATAACACTCAAAGGAATGTTCTTTCCATGGGTAAAAGGGGATGTCAAGTTGCAGAGGCTAAGTGATTGCAAGGTTGATTTCACAGAAGATATGATCAAAAGGTGGCTTAAACACAAGTCCAAGTGAAGTCAACTCAAGGCCAAAAGGTGCAAATGGTCAACATGCAATGCAGCAATACAACCCAACACAAAGGAGCCTATAGGGTATAAATCCAAAAAATAGCGAAGAAGAAAGAGAATGAGTCTCCAACGCACAAGTCATGGCGGACTAAAGAGGACTCCTGAGCCTACTCAATATAGCAGCATGGGCAACATATGTCAGTGAGGATCTAACTAAGATGCCCATGTAAAGGTTGGCTCTACCATCATATCATGATTTATAAATCGGTGAGTGAAAATGGTTTGTGAATCAAGACATGATGGGGTCGACCCTATGGCAAAAAATATCGCAGTATGGAGGCTAGTATGCAAAATGCAGTGGAAAGTGATATTCCCTAACCTATATGCTAGTAAGAAAGTGATACCTACCATGATGGGTCTGCAGTCATGGGACCAAAGAAATTTCTCAAAAAGTCTCCAAAATATCCTGTAAAAACAACCCATTCCCAACACTCCAAGCCAAAAGGTCAAAAATTCCATAAAATAAAAACCAACTTTAGAAAAAATAATTTTCATTTTTCAACTTATATAAGGACTTTTGGACTCACAATTTTCTCATTTGTGTTTTGAGCAAGGAGTTGTGGAGAAAAACTCAAGCAAGCTTCCTCCATCAAATTCAACTGTTCAAATTGCTTCAAATCTTCCAGGTAACCCTCTAATCATACTTGTTATAATTTTTTATGCTTTTTAGATGTTTTTTCATAAATTTGATCGTAAGAAATTATTTTTAAAATTTTTACTCTACGTACACGCGGGTTGGATACAGGTAACCCACATATACGAAGGCCCTATACACGACTGTGTAAAAAATGAACCCGTGTGTGCGCGAGTTTAAAATTTTAAACATGGATTTAATGATATGAAACATATTTTTTTGTAGGATGACAATTACCTGGCATGAAAGAGAGCATAGTGCCATTGATAACCAAGTGATGGAGGATCAAAATGCATTAGATGCTTTGAGAGGATGTGGTTTGTTAAAATTCTTCAAAATGCCAAACATGAAGGCAAATACTCGATTGCTTGAGCTGCTAATTCACTACTGGAGTGCAGAAGAAGATGCATTCGTGATTGATCAGATGCCCCTGAGGATCGAGATAGAAGACATTTATTTCATTACAGGTCTTTCCCGAAGGGGGGAGAGAGTGCACTCAACTGGCAAGACGAGAGGTAGTCTCAGTGTAGAAGACTACATCCGTATATACTGTCCTAGCAACCCTGAAAAGGTTGGAAGTCAGATTCCAATCAAGTATTTAGAGATTTTACCATTGAGGATCCTACTATTTACCATAGCCAGGGTAAACGGTTTTTCTGCTCTACATCAAATGAGCCTTGCAGTGGATTGCCTCACTACAGTCTTTGATTGGTGTACACCTATGCTAACCAACATGAAGAAATAACTCACTTCCATTCAGAAGGGTCAGATGAAGAATTTTGGATATGGAACTATCTTATGTTCCTTCTTTTTTGAGAGAGTACCTGGGCTTCATCCCAAGGTATTATCTACCATCAGTAGCCCAAGAGATCCATGGATGGGCAGGTGGGCTGACTTGATGAAATGATTAGGGGGCAGTGAGGTCCCTAGGATGAATTTTGATGACGAGTTTATCCTTTGGTGGGAACAATAGGTCATTGCAGTCGAAGACTACCCTTATGCCGAAATGGATTTCTGAGGAAATCTGGATCCAGTATTGCCACCAGAAGAAGCATGGGGTGCCATAGGTATAAATGACTTTTTAGTATTTGAATTTTAAGATTTTTTGGATTTTCAATATAAATGAATTAAAAATATTTTTGATGAGACAAGACACTTACAAAATTATTGATCATGTTTCAGATGTGGGATGAGTGAGACCTGATGGACTTCCACAACATAGGTGTCGTGGAAGAGATGCCAAAGGGGCTGCAGGTGAGACTGAGAGAGTCCTCCATTTAGTCCAGACAAACTTGGTGACATTGACTCACCAAGTACCCATGGTTGCCATAGAGGACTTACCAGAGGAGATGCAGCAGCACGTGGTAGGAGTACCACAGGACTGGGTGTGATTATTTTGGCGGGTGGCCAATGTCGTCATTTTATTTCTAGCTGCTCATCCTGAGCAAGATCATTAGATAGATGATAAGATATTTTTGTTATTAGACATGATGATGGGCATAAGCCCAAATTTTGTAGGGCATTTCGTCCCGATTTTGTATACTATTTTGGACACAAAAACTCTATCTATATATAGACGATTTTATGATGATCATATACATGGATGATACTTCGATTATTTTTAATGTTTTAATGTGATGAATGATTTATATGCCAATCCAATGCTTGATTAGCAATAGAATCTGTTAAGGAATTTTCTGATCGTGGAATGTGAACAAATGTGATGTAAACAAATGATCTTTGCAATAAGCGCACTCTCAAAAATTGGCGATACAAATAAGGATCTCATACCGGATATATGTTATTTAGTTAAGATACCATCAGTTGTGAATCCATATAAACTACTAATGAATCAATATCAAGAGATATCGCCTTAGATAGTAAATTAATAATAGCAGTGTATTCGGCAATATTATTTGAAGCAAGACCGATACATACTCCTCTCGAAACCATCAACTATCTAGATGGATAATAAATCACCCAAGCTGCAGAAACAAGGTTCCAGGTGTGTCTATTGGTACCATCAGCGAACCCTAGATATATCAAATAGTCCATCAATACCTGCTAGAGCAGATAAAAAAATATCGACATCACTAAAACCGATAGATAGATATGTACAATCATACACTATATACAAACAAGTAAATTCTCGGACGAAGCCTAAGAAAAATACTTCTTAAGGTAGAGCCCATTTCTGGGCTCCGCCAACTTGTCAATATCCCTAGAGATGTTCAATGGAATAGCTTGTGAAATAACAGACATATTACCTTTGGTAGAAAATAGTGCCAAAGCCAAAGGGTTTAAAACTGCATGAACATCACTAGTAGAAGAACTGGAAAAACATGATTCTACTTCCTCAAAATGAGGAGGAAATACGAACGATGATGTGAATCATTCTAAGGTCTTTCAACACCCATAATTCCTTCTAGAATTTCTTCTTCATATGGCAAGACAATATCTAAGAAATCCTAAGCAGAAGTGGAATCGAGAGTCCAAGCTGGAGCCACATCTCCATCTAGCTCCTCTGGCAAAAAAGGAGTAGGATCGAAGTCTGCAGAGTTAACAATAGACTGCTAGGAAATTTTCGTTGCAGACATAAGACATGCCATTCCACCTACCTACCCCTCACCTAATGTGGTGGTAGATGAAGGTAAGGGCCAAGGGTCCGAAAAATAATGATTTCTAAAGAACTCTCTTCAAGAAGGTCCCTTGGAGGATGAAATAGCATTAATTCTAGCTATAGGAGTAGGAAGATCAAAAGTACCCATTAAGGAAGAGTACATTCCAACTCCTAAATTCTCTATAGGCTACTTGGGATTGTCCACTAATGGAACAATAGACTCATAAGATGCGTGGGAGTCTCCCGGAGAATAATCCATCTGATCAACCTTTACAATTCTCCCTTCATGAGGAAAACAAAGGATGCAAAATAATCATGATCCAATGGCATCCATCTCATAAATTTAATTCCTGCCTAAAAGGAGGTTGTAATCCAAATTCACATCAACTATATCTACTTCAATATTCACTACCTTTCCCCAAACACAGATGGGAAAGATGGGAATAATCTCGTGGGGCCTATAAGAATGACCATCAAATGTTGTCAACAAAGTTGGTGAAGGAACAGTTTGAGGCGATCCAATAGTGTTTGAACATGACATGGATATTACACATGTGGAAGCTCCCTCATCGATTACAGTTTGAAAGATATTGGTCTTCTGATATGTAGACTTTATCTGGAAATCCATATGATGTGGGAGTCATTTCTTGGTGTTTGACATATCGAATGTAAGCACAAGAGAAATTTTTGAATCAACTGCTCTAATTGCAGTGAGTAATGCACTCCTTTGCGCGGGGCACAACTAGAGTACCTCTAACGCCGACAAAGCACAAGGACTCTGAGCTAGATCTTCTACAATCAAGTAGTTCTGGGCTGCCCTAGCATTAGGGTCAATGGTCGATCATTTTGCGGAGCCTTTCGACATCCGAGGTATAGACTCAACAAAGGGCTTCTCAATACAGAGTGGCTCTAAAGCATCAAAAGCAGACTTAGCCTTAGATGACTCTAATTCACCATAATCACATGATAGCATAGCAATGTCGATATGTGAACTCATCATGTAAACATTTGATGTATTGTCCCCTTCCTGGTTGCTCCTTGTGGGGCTACCAATACTAAAGTTCACGTAAGCAAGTAACTATTGCCCGTGGGGAAAAGGGTTAGTGAGGACAACTTGGGAGCTAGAAGACCCCTGATGAACTAATAAGCATTGAGAATCTTGGATCTTAGGGAAAAGATGAGTCACATGATCTCCATTTGCACAACTTGCATGGAAATTTTACTTTTTTCTTAGACTCTTTCCAACCCCCTCCAGCATCATTGTCAAGTTTGTTTGTGTTACCCTTCCCATCTTAGTTTTTTTCTTACCTCATCCTTTCTTCTTCCCATCATATTTTTGGTTTCCTTTAGGGTTAGAAGTTTGGATGGCACTTATAGATGTAGGTTGAGAAGGTATGGGCGTTGACGGTGATGCCTACATAGAAGAAGCAATTTGTAAAGACAACTGTTGTAGTTGATTTAGCAAGTTAGCCGTGTTAGCATCGATCAATCCAACTAGCCCATTGGCATGGGGACCTAGATTCGGATTAGCTATATCAACCTTGGACCTAGGAGCATTAGGTAGAATTTTTTTAAGAACCCCAGATTGAGAATATATAAGTTCTAACTAATGGGCCCTAAAAATAGCATGTTCTTCAATGAACACACCGGAGAGCGACACATCCTTAGAGATCTCGGGTTGTAAATATTTAAGAAAGAATTAAAGAAGGAATTCTTATGGAATATTGGATTTAATGATCCTCTTCCTTCTCCATTCCTGGATGTGATCTGAAATGCGGGTCGCTTGATCCTGGTGAAAATTAGCCAATAGCTCAGTTCCAGCATCATAGTGAGCAGGCAACTGAAAATGGTTCAAAAATATTGTAGCCAAATCGCTGAAAGAAGTGAAGGTCCCCCCCCCCCCCGAAATTTTAATGTACTACTTAGTCGCATTTCCAATTAGGGTACGTTGGAATAATCTCAACCTAACTGAATCATCTATCAGGGAGTTTGACGAACACTGTAAGTGGAAAGTGGTTACATGGTCACTTGGATCCTCACCAGTATTCCCTTCAAATTTAGGTATATCTGAGGGAAGTTTGGTCAAGACCGAAGGCGAAACTGGGTTATATATAATCAGATCATTAGTTAACTTAGAAAGATCCGGCAAGTTTAACATTGCCAAAAAATGGAGTCATGGAAGACCCTGAGGATTCCACCCAGTGTGGGTGGAATTCCCAACGTTCTAAAAAGAATGCCCTGGATTTGTGAAGGCACCAAGTTTCCTAAAGTAATTCGACCCACCTGAACCATAAGGATCTCCTTGTGGTCTAGAAAAAACTGGAGTTTGACCAACTCCTACCGAAAAAATTCCATAGCCAGTAAAATTTCCCCCTAGAGAGGTGTTAAAAGGAGCAGAGAGCCCTTGGTAAGGGTTCCATGCATGAGCATAGGGAGAAAATTTCTAGAAAGAACTGACAGAAGAATATGACATATTTCCTTGTTGGTCGAAATAAGATTGATTCCTGGCTCCAAGTCCACTAACGCAAGGTTTGTCCAACCTTGAAAAGGATTATAACTTTGACCCATAGAGGTAAAAGGTATTGATCCTAAAGATGGGTTGGAATGTGGTATATGACCACCCCCAAACGGGAAACCCTGAAAAGAAGCTGACCCACTTGCCATGGAAGTCATGGATGTGGAGGCAGCTGATGGAATACTTAATAGAACTGAAGGAATTGCATTGGTCGGCATTCCATAAGGGAAAAAACCAGTGCTAGAGGTAAAATCTTGGGTGCCCCCACTCGAAGATGGAATGGAAGTAGAGCCAAATATAATAGTGCTAGGAGTAATGGAAGGTATGGAAATCATTCCTCCTCCTTGTATGGATATAGGAGTTTTCATACTAGTAGCACTCATGGTGGATGTCATGCTCCCAACAGTGGTCATCGAAGGAAAAGATCGAAATAAACCTAGGCTCAAAGGCCTGTTGGTCAAAGTCCCGACGTACAATAAAACGTCCAGGTGATCAGGAGGAAGAGGAGAATTAGGATTCAAAAGAAACTCTTGAAGCTCTTAGACCTCAATAACGTCTTCCAACTGGAAGAGGACTCTCGAAATAACTGGAGTGTTTCTCTCCAACTATGTACTTGAACTAGTTCTATCTTGTAAATCAATAAGTCCAACTGGAGGATCAATCTCCGATGCGTCTGCTACCACTGATTGATAATCACTGGCAAAATTTCTCCTATTCCTTCGAGGAGATGGCTCAAGACTCGTAGGTGAAAGCCCACAAAGCCTCCTAGACTGACGAATTGATCGATCGGCCACTTTTAATGATTTTTAAGAAATATAATTAAAGACTCAAAAAAAGTTGTAAAGCTAGGCCAACTAGGAGCAAAGAGCACTCTCTAAAAATCCCTAAGATATATTCAATCAAACCACTTCCAAGTATTTCTGCTCTGGGTGATGAGGATCGGACACCAAAATACAAGAAAGCGAAAATTAAGGGCCTTTCGAAAATAGTATGGGGTAATGACAACCTAAGCCTACTAGCGAAGGTATTAGAAACAGTTACGCTGGACTCCAAACAACAGCCTTTGCTGGTGCAAGCACCCAAGCTTCGCAAGGGTACCCTCCAAAAGCACTGATGAATGTGATGCAATGTCTACCTCAGGTGCCATGGGATTCCCCTCCGCATCCACCTATGTGATCCCTAGGAAAGGAAACAATGGGCACCAATTCGTATCAAAAGCCGGGTGGAACAGTCATGACGCGGGATCCAACAAGTAGGAGAGGGGGTATCTCTCTCTTCCTTGTCTTCACTCTCCCTTGTGCTTAACTCCCAGTCACGGAGCTTTCCTGGTCTTTCTAACGATATTGGATTTCGCTCATTATTCAACTTCTATGTTTGATAATTTGAGTGGCGTTGGAGAGTTAACTGTCCACTCACCCATTCCAAGGCCCTAAAGAACTTAAAGTTTTTGGTGTTTGTTAATGAAAAATAAAAAAGTTCTAGTTCTTTTTATTAGATCGCTTGATTTTAGAGGGATGTTCTTTATGTCAAGGGTATAAAGAGAGTGAAACTGATGATGTTTTCAATGCAAAAGAAACCAATAGAAACTTAACTATATGTATGCAGTTATTTTCTTTCGATGAAGAGGGATCTCTACTTGGTTCTACAAAAAACTTATATAAGCAAAATACTTTTCTTTTCCTTTCATAAACACTCCACACACACTCAAAATCTGAAAAGACTTAGAATGCTTGCGATGAAAACTAACCTAATGCAAATTTAAATGATGATGCAAGATCCTATGAATACTCACAATATAAGTGAAAGTGTTTCTTTATAATGTCAATAAACCAACTTGACAATGAAGAGGGGAAAAAATTAAAAACAAATTTCCCTCCAAACCAAGAAAAGCAAATTGATAAACAGATCACAACTGCTCAAAAACAAAACCAAAAGAAACCAAAAAACCAAGAGCTTGGAAAGAAAAAGAAAGGAAAAAGCTATGTTTTTGTCTTTTTCTTTTAAGGAAACTAAAGAAACTTTTGAGGTCACAAAAAGAACTACTAAATTCCAAAGATCAAGAAACAAGTACAAGGAGCCCTTATACCTTGCATGTTACAAAACTCATTAAAAAATGAAACCTGAAACAAGAAGGACTACAAACTCGTACAAACTGACCTGAACAGTAGTAAAAGACTTCAGCAAACCGACAAAATGTCAAGAAAGAAAAACTCTCAAGATTGCCAAAGAAACACTCAAAAAGCATGAAAAGCAACAAGGCCACACAAAAAGGAAAGCAAAGCAATGCAATTTGAAATCTGGGTACGAAATCAAAACCAACTTCTTGTTCTGGAAAACTAGAACATCCAAGAACTTCCAATGGAAGCCTTGAACCCAAGACACAAACCATAAACTTGCTCAAAACACAATCCTAGTACAACTTAGCTTTTCACTAAGAAGGATATTTGAAAATCAAAACTTGCAAGAGAACAAAGTTCTACAGATAGTCGATGACCAAAAAATAGCAGAAGTCACCAGGCAACAGATCTAACTAAGAAAAAGATTTTGAAAAAAAAATCCAAAATTATGTATATGTGATTTTGTAAAGACACAGAGGTGTGCACACGTGTTTCAAACACAGGAAACTCGTGTATATGCAAGTCTACTTGAGGAAACTAGCATGTATACATGATTGTAATCCAAGAAAAAATCTAATAAAAGACTCAATCAAGAAAAACAGAAATCAAGGCCTAATCCAGAAGATCGAACTTAATGCCCAAGAAGCTAATAAATCAAATAACACTGTGAAAGCAAGCAATCAAGAAAACAAACCCTGATTGAGAACAAACAACCCAAAATAGGAAAAACAAGAATGTTTTCCCTAGTGAAGTCGTCAATTTTGTTGTGGGTGGGAACACCCTAGGGTCTTTCATTGAAAACCCCAACAAAGCGGAGGGAAAACAACCGCAAGAAATGCACACACAAACAATTTAAATGCTTATACTACTGAACTGGGAAGAAGTGACCTTACCTGGAGGTCCTACATTTGGGTAGATCCCGTAGGGTTTAAACCCTCTGCTTCTTCTGATGCCGTTGAAACCTATAAGTTATCCACGCAAAGCACATACAACAACAGTAACATAAATCATATTCATGATATATACATTAGATCATATAATAAAATGAACAATTACGCATTAATATAAGATTTATAAACAAATCACAACATGGATCAATGCATAAACACGATAAATATTAGGAACAAAACAACATTTCTTTATTGATGTAAGATACAAGAAAGGTGGAAAACTAAAACCTGAGTCTTCCTCTAGTTCCAGGAGGAACTGTTCTCCGGATCTGTCCTGTCTCAGCCTCAGCAATCTTCCTCCATCAACATACACAAGGCTATCACAAGAGGGATGAAGGATATCTCAAAAGAAGAAATAAGAGTTTCCTAAATCTTGGGGAGTGCAGGAGGCATAGGGATTTCTTCAAACTCGATCAGGGATCAATCAACTATAATATCAATATCTCCTCTCCTTTTCTTCCTTAGGCCTTCCCATGGAGGTTTATTTATACTTCTCCAAATTAGTTTTTTCAGTTGGGAAACATTAGGCCATGGGCTATAGTAAGTGAGTAACTGGTAAAACCCGTAAACTCCGCCCGAATTTAAGGATATTTATTATTTTTAAGTGTTTTAACACATATACGCAAGTTGGGTATATACTGACCCGCATGTACATGCTTTTAACACAGGTAAAAGTAGCGTATAGGAAATAAAACATTGTTTTTTAGATTTTGGACCAAGTCTAGAAAGGAAGGGTTGTCCTAGGCCATAACCAAAGCATAAGATCTACAAAGAGTGTTAAATGGTGCTATAACACCTAGGAGATCAGTTCACTCATCACTTATTCGAGATGGCCATTGCTTATCATGAAGAATTTTCCATAACTTCTTGTCGTCCTGAGCATCCACATTCATCCTCTTAGGAGCTCTCTTCATCCTATTTATATTGGACTACTTGATAGCGTCAAGCTGGACTTAGAGAAATTGAGTCTTAGGTATACTGAGTTTATACTTCAGATTTAGATTCTTGCTGAGAGAGACAAATTTTATGAGGGTTATGCTACTAGAGTCCATATTTTTCCTTTTGTAGTAGGGTGACTTTGCCAGTTTTTGGAGATGAGGCCTTGAGCGAAGGTATATTTGTACTTTTCTTTTGGATTAATAAAAATCCATTATTTCTTCTCTGTATCCACATATGTTCAAAAATATTTTCTTATTATATCTATGGTGTTTTGAGCTAATGAAATTCTAAGGAAGTTCGCTTGTTGTCTTTGCATGTTTGTGATTATGTGCAGGTATTGAGATCGAGTGTGGATGAAGTTGATCATTCGAGTAGGGAGATGGGATTCTACATCAAGCTCAAAATCCTTCACCGATCTATGAGGAGGCCAGGTGCACACATTTTTCTCATAGTATCTAGATTTGTTTGTATGTTGCATAAAATGGTACTGACAGTTAAAATGCAATGATGATGGCAAAAATGACCTACCCCTATATGCCAGTAAGAGGAAACGTACCTCATGTCCATTGTTGTAAATAGGACCTCAAAAAATGAGACTGAAGGAAAACTCTCCAACCTCTTGCAAAACTAAACTAGAAAAAAGAATTATAAAGCCAAAAACCCTCTCAAGCCCAAAAATTAAAAATGGAACATTCTCTAAGATGCCAAAAAATATTTTAAAGGCAACTCATACCTCCTCATTTGGTCATTATGTTTTGAGGAAAAGATAAGGAGAGAACTTTCAAGCCTTTGTGTGTTAGGTCAAGGAGGAGCAAGAGGAGCCAAGAAATTATAATCTTCATCCAGTTAAGTTGATTTCATCCCTCTGTCCAAAAATAAAGTATGGGTTTTGTTTGGCCATAGTTATTTTCATGAAAATTTTATTTTTTGTGAAAAATGTTCTCTGTCATACACATGGAAGGGATGAATTTAGAATAAAGGATCTTAGTCACTCACATGTCATGGCGTGTGAGAAACGTTTTCCTAATTTTCTATGTTCCATGGTAGCGACCGGGGTATAAATTTTTAATATTGTTGTATATTTTTCCCCAAGTTCAAATTTTTGTGTTTTGACAGGGGTTTTCTTTTGAAATTAAGTGGTCGTGATTGATATGTTTTTCTTGTGGTTGTAGGAGAAACCATGGTGGAGTGGAGAGAGGGAAACCATAGTGAAAACGAAATTTAAGCCATGGGACATTTACCAACAATAAATGCCCACAAGGTTTGTGGTATACTAAAGTTTTTTTATGGTCCCCAGCATGACAAACCAGACCTTTCTGCTTAGTCACATCATTCCTTGGTTGGATGTGAATACCCAACAATTCAATGTACTTTATGGTGGCGATGTTAATTATCTTCTTATGACTAAGCATGGGTATGCTCACTTTGGGGATGTTAGCAGCAGAGTTGAGACTTCAACATTTGATTTTCTCCAATCAAGCTTTGTAGTATTGGCTCCTTCCTCTCATTTTGAATTTTGAGTATTATTGTAATGCATTTAGGCCATCATTTTCCCTTATGAACTCATGTATTAGGGGGCATATGTTATAACCGTGTTTTCCACTCCATTATAGTGAGAGAAACCCAATATCAACTTACCTCAGTTTTTTAGCTAAAATGCATCCCTTTTCACCTTTTCTTTTACTTATGTGAGATGTATCCCATGATAAAAGGGTGGAATTACATGATTGAGTTATTTCTCATAAACAATTTTCCATAATATTATAATTATGAGATAATAATTTTTTCATAATTAAGATAACTGAGAAAAAACTCATAATTTTGAAAAAGGTTTCTAGAGTTTTCCATTCCTAATGAGATCAAGTTGACCCGCTTGTGTATAAGTTGGATAGGGGTCCATTATTGTAGAATTTTCATAACTTCTCAAGCCCTTAGGTGTCTAGATACATTCTCCCAAAAGATATAATGAGCCTATATAATATCAATAAGAGGAAAGGGGGCAAGTCATGTATCCACTCTATCACCCGAGAGCTCTGCTATATTGGGAGAGGATACCATGCTACAAGCTTGAGGAGACGATCTTATGGTTGAAGGTTTTGAGATCAAGTTCAGATGAAGCAAGTCACTTGAGTGGAGCGTGAGGATTCTGATATGAATTCAAAACCATTTATTTACCTGTGAGGAGGTCGGGTGCACACTCTTTCCTTTATATCATCTAGAACCATTTGCTTTCTACATGTTTGAGCATCAGGTTGGGATTTGATTGTCTATCTATTGGGAATTTTTTTATCTTGTTGTATGGTGATCTTATTTGGGTAAAATATCAAGGAGAAATAACTCCTTGCTTGTAAATTTCATTGCAAAAGGTTTCTAAAAACAACACACAATCTTATTTCTCCATTATTTTTCCTAACAAGAACTAGATTAGCTATCCACTCAGAATATATTAAAGGAACAATTATTTTTTCATCTAACAACTTTCTTACTTCTTTCTCAATAATTGGCAATAGGATAGGATTAATTCTTCTTAGTTTTTGTTGAAATGGCTTAGCTCCTGGTTTCAAAGGAATTTTGTGCTCAATAATAGTTGTATCATAAGTCTTCAAATATTCATATGACCATCAAATACATATTTATATTGTTTGAACAAACTGATATATTTATCTTTGATATCATGTGGCAAGGTTGTTGAGATTTTTATATTTCTTACTTCTTTTGTAGTACCAATATTGAAATCTTGTATATTTTCTTGTTGTGAATTTGACAATGAAGATATTGGTACATCATTTTGATCAAACAATTTTTCAAGAGCAACTAGTTCTTTAGGAATGTAATTATTAAGCAACTCAATAATATCATGATCAGCTATTTTTTTTGTTTCAGATTTGTATCTAGATCACCAATGTTTTCTTTTATCACATCATTGGTTTCTTCTTCAATATGTGAGCAAGAAAACTCCTCAATAGTTTGAAAAAAATTGTTCAATTGATCATCATCCTCAAAATCTTGCCAATGGTTTATTTGATCAGGGATAGAAGGTTTGTACTTAACTTCAATTTGATACTGCAGTTGTGGGGAATCTAGATTTTTGAAAGTGCTTGCAGAAACTACCAAGGAATGTGCATGTATGTTATCTTCTCTTGGGATATATGAGATGTTAAAAGCTTGAAAATAATTCTCAACACAGTCCCATACCTCATTTTTGTAAGCCTTTAATCTAGGATGTTTTGTTAGAAAAATATTTCTAACTTGTTTCACTGTCAATTTTGAATCACTATATATTGTCAAATCTTGCACCTTCATTTTATTGGCTAACTCTAATCCCAAAATTAAAGCTTAATATGTTTCCACGTTGTTAGTGACTTCAAAATCTAACTTGAAATATTGAGTGATGTTTTTCTTTTCAAGTGAAATAAAAACAATCCTGGCTCCAGTCCCATCTCTAGGATCCATCAAATACATTTTCCATACATCATTATTTGAAGACTGAGGAACATTTATCTTCAATTCTATTTTGTACATTGCACTCATCATTTAAAGCCAAGATAAAACACTCTAAATATTGATCAATGACATATATCAGGTGATTTAATTCTTGATTAACATTACACACAATATTTACAAACCTCACTTCTCTATAAAATCTTAGATGTTCACCTCCATAAACAGGGATGGTATCATAAGACATATCCATTTTTAAGCTTCCTCCAAGCTTAGCACAATAGGATCTTGATAATAACGTACCAAATTTAGGAGGGATATATGTCACTACTATATCCATTTCTATGCTCTTTTCAGGAATCTAGGCAAGGGTAACAACTAGGTCATTGATTAACCCCAAGCATGGCACCTTCTCTGAATCAAATGTTTACAAATCATGATAGGGCCTAGTGATTTGAAACTAAAGCTGGTCCGTAATAACTTTAGCCATTAAATTATGAGAAGCACCAGAATCTATCATATAGTTGTACAAAACAAAATCATGAACTTTTAATGTGACATAGAAAGGTGGAACACTTTCATCCATCATATCCAAACTAGGACCAAAACCACAAAAGCTTTATCACCTTGTAGGGTAATCACATCCCCTTTAGCATCTACACTTGAAGATTGTATCCATTTCGAAACTTGTTTCTTATACCCTGGATTTCTCGAAAGTTCAGATAAGGGAATTGGAATTTTGACCCTTCCTAATTCTTTTTCCACATTGAAAATAGGTGACACAAGTTTTTCTACAGTTAATTCATCTTATATAACTCACCTATAAATTTCTTATTGCTAAGTTAAGTCATATCTTTTATATAACTCAGCAATAAGAAATTCTGAAAAAACTTGATATTTAGAAATTTTAGACGATTATTTATTTTGAACCAAAAGGATGAATTTGATTATGAGTGACAATCGCATTTTTAGATGGCTGGTCAGAAAAATAATTGATATCATTAGTCACAACTGGTATCACTCCTTCAGGGTCTTGATCATGAATCATCAATGGAGGTTGGATTTGTTGATCATTGTTTGGTATTTTTCTCCGTAAGATTTGCGGCCGAAAAGGTCTTTTGTATTGTCCTAGAGGTATATTTACATTTTGTTGTGCTAATCTTGGTTGAGTTTCCATCCTTGAAATTTGATTAGACAAATTTCTTAATAATGAAGTAATCTCATCAATTTTGTGTTCTTCTTCTTTATTCTTTGATGATGAACCACTTTCTTCTTTAGCTTCCAATTTCCTCTCTGTTTTTTCTACCTTTTCCTTCAATTTACCTGATATCATGCCATATTAGCTTCTACCTCAATTGCATTAGTTTGCATATCTGCTAAGGTTTCATATTTATTTCTCTTAACATTAAAGCAAAATCATCATCGAATCCTTTAGAAAATATGACATTAGCTGCAGCAAATCGAGGTTTACAATATGGTGGCATCTTGTTGTAAATCTTATTAAACCTTTTAATAAATTATGCAACAGGTTCACCAGGATTCCTTCTTATGTCTTCAAATTTTTCAGATAATAAACATCCTTTTTTATTCCTCATTGATTTATGAAGATATTTGTTAATTTTGTCGATGAATTTATAGAATTTTCATATAACTGTCTAAACCAAATCCAGACATATCCTTCTAATGATTGCACAAACAGCCTCATATAAACATCTTCATGTTCTATGTTTATATTATCTGCGAAGTCAAGGAATGCAGACAAATGATCCTCTATTGATCATCCTGTTTCGCCATTAAATCTAGGTAGATGTTTCAAATATTCTTCAAGAAAGTCATGAATTTGATTTGCTAATGAAAGTGCTAGTGCTGCATACTGAGCTATGACAATTGGTCTAAATCCAACCATTTGTTATTGTGGTAAAATTGTATGTGTAGGAGATAAACCTTTACCGAGAGATGAATGGTCTGAAACTATAGGATTCTTTGGAAACTAAGGATAAACAATTAACTTTTGAACTTTAGGAACAATATTTTCTTGATCTTCATAAGCTAAAGGATTTGTGTATATTTTAAGTTCCTCTTCAGGCTTGGTAGAAGTAGAAGGATAAGTGTGAATGACATAGGATATAAAATCACCAGGTTTAATTTTAGGAAACTCAAGTTCAATCTCTATTTCTATCTCAGATGATTCTAAAAGAGAGACAGGATGCTCAAAGCATTTAAGTTTTTGAGCTAATAAATTATATTGTAGATCTACTCCCTTATAAATAAGTTCTAAGACTTTAGGTGGTAAATGTGCTAATTCAGCAAGAATAGGAATTGATTCAATGTTCTCAAACCGTGAGATTGTTTCAAGTGGAAGAGAATTAGAAGTAGAAGCTTCAAGTCTACATCTAAGGGAAGAAATTCACACAAGTCTCTCTGGATCTAATAATGGAGTGGAAAGCTAAGGATCAGAGCGAGATATGGTATGCTTGCGTGAAGCCAGATTTAATTTATGAATTCACCAAGTGAATAATTTTATCTTGATAACCTCTTATTCACCATTAAGAGGTAAGTCTTATCATTTTCCCAGGGAAATTGAATTTCAAGATTCGTTCCCTGACAACAGTGCCAATCTAATGTTGTATCTTTGAAGATATATCTAGGCTCGAGAACTATGCCTAAGTATCTAAGTGAGGGATTTAACTTAAATGGATGACCAATGACTCAAACCATTTACACTTGTACAGTCCAAAAACTTCTAATATTTTCAAAGTGTTGATTTTCACTACTAATAGCATATAATCCTTCAATTGATTTTGATGGAGGAAAGAAGAAGATATTTGATAATTAAAAATTCAGCCAGAATACTTAATTTATCATATATAGTAGAAGTGTGTAAAGAAATTTCGACAGCCAACACATATACATTCAAGAGATGATAGAAGGCAATAATTAAATGATGCAGAGGTACTAATTTAAACATGTTTAATTAGCTATTCTCAGTGTTTATTATAATTTTTCATTGATCTATTAGGGAAGTTAATACTTAAATTAGCCTTACCCTAACTCCTATGTTACCTTGAGCATATGATGAAAAATAGAAATGAATATACCAAAAAAACTCATGAACACAATTGTTGTTAAAACTGAAGTCAGAATCCTTTGATTGTCTTCAAAAACTTCCAGAAAAGTACAGTGATGTTTCTTGGCTCTCTCAAAGGTTCAACCCTTATTACTTCAAATTACAATGTATATATAGAGTGTAATTGAAAAACATCTAACTTAATACAATCTTTTACAAAAATAAAGTTCTATCCAAAATTCTTTGGATATATCTAATTAATACAATTCAAAATAGGGATTCTGAAACTAATTTTGTAGAAACAACACACTATTCGAGGATGATGTTTGCAACTTCTTCCTTGAAATTTTCTCCTGCTTTTTGTGCTCCTTTTTTTATTGCATTGACAACTGAAAAGCTACATTATGTTCCTACTTTTTCTATGTTGTTGCATAAAAATCTATTTTCAATTATCTCAAAAAGTTAGAGGAACTTATCTCATTTTTCATCATTTGGACATGAAAATTTAATTACCCTCCTGTAGGCTTGATCCACTTCAGTGTACTTCTCAAAACTTGGCTTAGTAATAAACATATCATGGACCTCATGCAAAATAACTAAATCATTCTCCAAACTTTCAAAAATAGCTTTGCCACCAATGATCCCTTTTACCTTAGAAAAAATTGATTTATCTATTGTTATGGCATGTAACTTGTACTTGTAATTTTCTAGTGGAATTAATTGGTCATGAGAATCTCTTAGGGGTGGCAGTTCTTTTTACTAGAGAATAGAAAATGTTTTGTGTAACTTCTTGATTTGAGCTTCTAACATTTGTTTTCTAGCTGCAACATTAAATTTCTTTCTGTTAATATATTCCTAACTTCTAGGACTATGTTCTTCCTATCTTCAATTCCCAAGTCTTCAAGTTCATATTTATTTTCTGAGTTTAGCACTTTGATGATCCTTGTTTCTTCTCTTGGTTTGTGATCCAACTCTTCTTTGATTTCTATTATGGTTCCTTTTGCTTTTTGTACCAAATGTTCCTGTTAAAAAGTTATTTCATTAAATGTCCATAGCTCTGAAATGGTTGAATTGACGTTAATCCATATTTTATCTTTTTCTTGAGATAATGTTTGTGCACTTGTTGATACATCTATGTACTTTTCAAGTTGTTTAGTTAGCTTGAAATTATTCTGCACTTCTGAGATATATGCATTATCTTCCTTGAGTTTATTTTCTTCCATTCTTTATAATGATGCCTTTAATTTATTTATTTCAAAAAATTTTAATGACAGGTCTCCCATAGTAGCTTCTTCGCTAGTTGATTTTGTTTGTACTGGAGAAATTCCTGCACTCATCTGTTGTTACTTATCTTTTAAGAGTTTTTCCATATCTACTTCCATCTTCTGAATCTAAATATTATACTCAACAATGATATGCAAAAAAAAATCCTTTTGTTTTTGTAATTATGCCACTTCCTATGTTTGAGGATTCTCTGGTGTTGGTAATTTCAACTGCTTACTTAATTCTTGAATCTATGCATTTTTTCTCTTAATTACTTCTTCAGTAGCATTAACATCATTAGGATATAATCCTAATTTGATTGCCAAATCTTCCAGTCCTTTTGTCCTTGTATATTTAGATAATAAGGACATATTTTCTAGCTTAAGCTGAGAATGGCTATTGTTTAGAAAATATTGCAACTTTGCAGTTGCCATAGAAAAACTTATCAAGGAGGAATAAATCATATCACATGCCTGTTTATGTAGATCAATTTGATCTATTGGATGAATCTTCTTTGAATCAAAAGAAAATACATAAGCCTTATAATCCTCTACATTTTTAGGAACTGAAACCTTTGGCTCAAGAAATGCCAATTGAAATTGTCCTCTATCAGGGTCTAGTGTAGACAGCAATATGATTTGAGTAATAGAATATTGTTTCCAAAACTCATAATAGGTATAAGTCTTGAGTGCTTCATTCTTCTTCTTCATTTCTTTGAATCTTGTGAAAATAATTTTTTGTCCTGAAGAAGGAGAAGCAGGGGAGTCAGGAATTGTTTCTTTATCTTGTTGTAGAGAATACAAAGGCTCACTTGATAACACAATTGTAGTAGATTCTTCTGAATTTCCAATCTCAAATGATTATCCTTCTACTTTCATTATTTTTATCCTTTTAAAAACTTTAAATTTTGTTGGTTTAAAACCTGAACCTATAGGATACATACCCTCACTTGGTCTCTTTAATTCCTTTTCCTTTAATATTGGAGTCTCTAGGGTCATCTGACTAGAAATTTTCTCCTGAACCTCTTGAAAAGTGTTTTCCTCCCATACTTCCTGATTTACATATTGCTCAATTTTTGGTTTTAATATGTGACTATAGGGGTCTGACTTTTGTTCAATTATCATGGATGAAATTATTCCTAGAGGGTCATAAGGCCAGCTAGAACTTAGCTTGAATTTCATTTGTCTCAATAAATTCCCAACTTCCTTTTTTGTTGCTCTGGTATTAACTATGAATGGACCAACTTGTGCTTTCAACTTAAATTGGGTCCTTTTCTTCCTAGGCACAAAAATTATTTCATCTGTGTTCATTCTTTGTCTAATGAACTCCAGAGAAAAAGTCCTCAGGAGCACAAAAACTGGCAGTTTATATGGGGGAAATTCACATCCATAAACTCTTATTTTTGTAAAATTCTAATAAAAGTACCAATCTTCCACTTTTGATTATTCACTGAGATGCAAAATTCTTTTGATTTCCATAGATATTCTTGGCATTGCATCATTGCTAAGCAGACACAATGACATATGTAAAAATTGATTCACAAAATCACTAAAATAATACTCTTCTAAATTTTTCCTGGCCAAAGAAGTCCAATGGATGACAGACTACGATCTTCCCTGTGAATCAAGCTTTTGCAATGGGATTTTAAATATTTCTAATTGGTGGTACAAAAACAAATATACCAATATTGATTAATGCTTAAAATATCCCTCAACGCTAAATTTTAGAAAATTGTTCATGCAAAACATCTGATATAAACTGGCTAAAATTAAAAATGACTAAGGGTTTTTTGCCAAATGAAAACACTGACAGAAATCCTAGGATTACTTCATCAACCCACTGATCATTTTTGTAACCTAAGAGACAAAAAACTACAAAAATAACTTGTCTAAACATTTCTGGATAGATATAAGAGGAATATGGTGGGTTGGTTCGAGGAAATTCTGAATTTTTAGGTAAGAATGGCTCAAAAATGTGAGCTTACTGCTGAAAGGTAAGTTTTTGATAGATTTTCATTTGGGAATCAACTGAAAAAGGATGAAGAGAACTCTAAGGGTTTATCTGCAAAGCCTGGAAAATTGATTCTGGGGTTATGGAAAAAAAAAATCTAATTATTTCAGGCAACTATGGCTCTTTGAATTGGTAGGTAACGAATTTCACACTAGGTCATGAATTGAGGAAAATGATGAGTTTGGAGGGAAATGAATTAGGGTAATAGAGATTCCCATAAACTAAATTCATTGTTGGAATCTTCGAACTTCCGAAATGCCCAATTATGTAGCTCATGTTCACATTATGATACAGGTGTTGTCCTTGATGGCAACTCACTCAGATGGAAGATCACGGTGTAGCATATCAACAGCAAAAAATTACAGATCAGACTACAAAGAATGAAGAAAGATAAGTATGTGCATGTTCATCTTGACCAAGCCACGTATACACGCAGGTTCACTAAGCACAAGTAGCGTATACATACACATGCAGTTTCACAAAAGGAAAAGCATGTATATGTTGGAAAACTAAGTTTTTGGTCCGTGGTATTTGGTCCAAGGTATTTTGATCCATGATGTTGGTCTAAGATATTTGGTCTGAGGTATTGGCCCTAGGTATTTGGTCCAAGGTATTGGTCCTAAGTGGTTTTGATCCATGGTATTGAGAAAGGCCTAAAACTATATAAGGAGGAGAATATCATTAGGCCAAGAGTGCAAGTATCGAATATCTGATGAAGTGTGAGATCTAGTATGCAGGTTATCGGCTTATGGTGCTTTGCTTGATTTGAACCAAGGATGAACCTTAGCGGTTGATGAGGGATAATATCTAATGATGGATCAAGAACTTAAGGTTTGAAATGAATTATCATTATGTGGTTTGATCATGTATATTTTAGATCTGAATACTGACGCATGTGTTGTTTTGTAAATGTTATGATCTGGGTATAATTGAAGTCTGGAATAGCTGCAAAATTATGAATTAATATTTGCATATGCATACGCGGGTTGGATTTGGTAAAATTGCGTATACATGCTGGTTAGACACATCTAAGTAGCGTATACATTATGAAATATGATATTTGAAGTTGTAGTTGGATCTGCCTGTTGTTGTAGAATTCTGAGTTCTGCTCTGTGGCTGTGTTTTTTATGACAGTATTTTGAATGTGACATGGGTTTTTAGTGACTCAGTTGTGGGTGATTCAGATATTGATTTTGAAATTCAATGTTGTTGAGGGGTCCAGTATGAAAATTGGATGAAACTTGGCCTTCATATTATGGTTTTGTGTTCCAGGAGTATCTAGTCTGAAAATTTATGAAACGTGGTCCCTAGAGGAAGAGAGAAGGTCGTAGCCTTCTGTAGATCGGTGCCTACATACTAGTAAACATATCGACAAGTACAAGAGCTAGGGTTGTAGCTCCCTTCTAGTAGAAGCTAGAGAATGAGAGAAGGTTGTAGCCTTCTGCAGGTGGGTGCCTACGTACTGGTGTGAGTCTGCACCAGTACAAGATTGTAAACAGGTTTTTCTTATATTAAAAGAAGACAATAGCAGGTGGTTTTTGTCCCGAATTGGGTTTCCACATTAAATCTTGTTGTTCATGTGTTTTTCTCATGTGTGATGGTCTATTTTGATATTACTGCACCTAGTTACTATTTATATGGTTAATTAAGTACGGATGCACTGATGATGAATTAACTAAATCATAAGTTTGTTGGATATATGTTGGTTGCCTTAAATATAGTTGCGTATACATGTGAGTTAACTTCATTGAAGTAGCATATATATTTTTGAGTATGAAAAGAAAAATATTATTGATTTGACTAATATTGATTCACCCCCCCCCTCTCAGTATTATTTCCAACAATTGGTATCAGAGCAAGTCCTTCAGAAGAAGCTTGATCGCTTGAAGGGAGATCCATCAACAAGAATAATCAAGAAAGCATGGGATCCATTAGATTGCCAATCTTTTATGGGAGAAATTTTGTTTATTGTAAAATAAGAACCACAACCTATCTACAATCGCTTCAAACGGATGTTTGGGAAATTGTGGAAGGAGGATATACATTTCCATCAACAATTCCTACAGATACGACAGGTAAAAAGGATTATGAAACCAATGCCAAAGCTATCACTATTTTATTGGGAAGTTTGTCAAAATCAGAGTTTGTCAAAGTCATGCAGCTCAAATCAGCCAAATAAATATGGGACAAAATCGTTCTAAGCTACGAAGGAGACTCTCAAGTAAAACGTGCTAAGCTTCAAACTCTCAGAATTTAGTATGAAACTCTTAAGATGCATAGTGATGAAAGCATAGCTAATTACTTCCTATGTATAAATGAGGTTGTAAATTGTATGAAGAATCTGGGTGAAGAAATTAAGGAAGTTGCCTTAGTTGAGAAAGTTTTGAGATCCTTGTCTGCTAAATTTGAACCCAAAGTGTCTGCCATAGAAGAAAAACAGGATCTGCAGAATATCACTATGACGTAGCTTCATGGAATCTTAATTGCTTTTGAGATGAGAAAAGGAGGACCATCAGATATGAGAGAAGCCGAGTTTAAAGCATCAAGAAAGGGAAAAGAAAAATTCAATGAATCAAGACACATTTCAAAAGAAGAAGATGAGGTAAATTTTGTCAAGAAGCTTCAACGGGGTTCTGGAAGGTTCAAAGGCAAGCTACCCTTCAAATGCTTTTCTTATGGTAGAGTTGGCCATTATGCTACTAGATTCCCTCATGAAAAAGGAAAGATATCTGAAGAAGGTAATAGAAGTTATTATACTCATGATGATAGTGATGGCTTGTCCAATAGTGATGAAGATGATCAAGAAATTAAACTACTCATGGCATATGAAAATAATGCCTTAGAAAAGGAAGATTTCCTTAAAGAAATCAGTCAGCTTAAAATCAGTTTGGAAGAAAATGATACAGTCATAAACACAGTGACACATCAACTCACTAAAAAGGACAAACACAATGAAGTGTTAGAATGTGAACTAGTAAGTCTAAGAAAAGAAATTGAAAAGACAAAAACTCTAAATCTTAGATTTGCTAAAGGATCAGAAAAGTTAGATGAAATCCTCAAAGTTCAGCATTCACCCATTATAAATACTGGTCTTGGTTTTCATGAAGGTGAATCTAGCTCACAAGGTGAGGTAAGAAACTCCAATGAAAAATATGAGATGGTCAACAAGGAAATAAAAAATCAAACCCATCAACAACCAAGGAAAGAAATTCTTCAAAGAAAATATTTTACTTCTAACTGTGGAAGTGATAGTTGGTTATTTCCTTCGATGAATGATGTTGAATGTTTTATATGTCATAATTTTGGACTTGTTGCAGCCAGATGCATAAGTAGAATGGTTCAAGACCGTCACACAGAAAGATCATCATGTTTCAGGTACTTTAAGGGATATTGTTTTGCTTGCAATATGTTTGATCACAAAGCTATTGATTGCAATAAAAGGAATATGAAACATGTAAGATGTTATGCATGTAACAAGTCTAGACATAAAGTAAAGGAATGCAGGAGCAAATTTCGAACACCAAACCAAAAGGAGCATACATCATCACAATCCAATGTATTGAAGAAGACAGAATTATTGTCAGAAAGATGTGGCATAGCTCAGTTTGTAGAAATAACAGACCCAAGGGAAGCTGAAGGTGTAAAACTTTAGTATTCCAATTTTCATACGTAGCTATTATGAAGAGAAGTCGTGTATATATGGGAGTTAGAAGCTGCATAGTCGCGTATATGGTGTTTTGAGGAAAAAGCAGTGGGACAAACTCAAGAAAAGGAGTCTGATATGGTTCAGTCACTTATCTGCTATGTTTGATATGGTTACAATTTGTTGATGATATGTAGAAATGTGTTGGTACTCATAAGTTTACATAGGTTCAGGGGGAGCATATGCCTCTAATAATGCATTGTTGGCATTCTCTTAGAAGATCTTGGTACATATCCACATAGTTTTTTTGATTCAGGTGACTCCTTTGATGATGGAAATATACAGGTTGTTGACCCTGATGCTACGAATGGTATAGATCATATGATAGATGCTGATGAGTATCATGGTCTTGCTTAGATATTTGGTCTCTTTTATAAATGTCATGTATATCATTCGATGTAAAGGGCATATAAAGACCCATGATGCAATAATTTGTCTCTGTCTGTCATAATCCTTTTTTGGTCATATGATGTAATTTGTATCCCCACTTTGCATGGGAAGGATGATGTAATAATTGCTACATTTTAGTCATGTATAAATTGGTATATCCCCACTTGGTTGGGAGGATGAGTCAAATTTAGTATATCCCCACCTAGTTGGGAGATGGATGTATGTATGAGTCATTTGTGATAGGAAAGTCATACTCACTTAGTTGAGTTATAAAGTCATGTTATTCTTTTACAAAATATTTTTGCAGACTCTGCATATGCTCAGGGGGAGCATGGATGATATAGTGCATCTCAGCATGTACAAAGGAGGAT
The DNA here is from genome assembly GCA_031772625.1 of Pinus tabuliformis. Lineage (NCBI taxonomy): Eukaryota > Viridiplantae > Streptophyta > Pinopsida > Pinales > Pinaceae > Pinus > Pinus tabuliformis. Next base: position 1,216,409,625 of record CM062817.1, on the reverse strand, counting down.
CTCAATCAGATAATTCAGCATGTCAGGGGAGCATGGACAGCATAATGTATATCAAAAGGGGAGAATGTCTTGGTCTTCCCTTTACCCTTGATGTCAAAGGAGGAGAGTGACTTGGTGTTCTTGTTGCCATCAAGTCCAAAGGGGGAGATTATTGGCATTATCATACAAGTGTTTTCCTTGATGGAAACTCACTCAGATGGAAGATCACAGTGCAGCTTGTCAACAACAAAGAATTATAGATCAGACTACAAAGAATGAAGAAAGAGAAGTATATGCAGGTTCATCTTGACCAAGTTGCCTATACACGTAGGTTCACTGAACACAAGTAGCATATACGTACACATGCACTTTCACAGAAGCAAAAGCATGTATATGTTGGAAAACTAAGTTTTTGGTCCAAGGTATTTTGATCCATGGTATTGGTCCAAGATATTTGGTCCGAGGTATTGACCCTAGGTATTTGGTCCAAGGTATTGGTTCTAAGTGGTTTTGATCCATGGTATTGAGAAAGGCCCAAAACTATATAAGGAGGAGAAGATCATTAGGCCAAGAGTGCAAGTACTGAATATCTAATGAAGTGTGAGATCTAGTATGCAGGTTATCGGCTTATGGTGTTTTGCTTGATCTGAACCAAGGATGAACCTTAGAGGTTGATGAGGGATAAGATCTAATGATGGATCAGGATCTTAAGGTTTGAAATGAATTATCATTATGTAGTTTGATCATTTATAGTCTAGATCTAAATATTGACACATGTGTTGTTATGTAAATGTTATGATCTGGGTATAACTGAAGTCTAGAATAGCTACAAAATTATGAATTAACATTTGCAAATGCATACACAGGTTGGCTATGGTGAAGTTGTGTATAGATGTTGGTTTGACACATCTAAGTAGTGTATACATTATGAAATATGACATTTGAAGTTGCAGTTGGATCTGGCTGTTGTTGCAAAATTCTGAGTTTTGCTATGTGACTGTGTTTTTGATGACAGTATTTTGAATGTGATGATGGGTTTTCAGTGATTCAGTTGTGGGTGATTCAGAGATTGATTTTGAGCTTCAATGTTGTTGATGGGTCCAGTATGAAAATTGGATGAAACATGGCCTTCATATTATGGTGTTGTGTTCCAAGAGTATCTAGTCTAAAAATTTATGAAACATGGTCCCTGGAGGAAGAGAGAAGGTTGTAGCCTTCTATAGGTCGATGCCTACGTAATAGTAAACATATCGTCTAGTACAAGATCTAGGGGGTTGTAGCTCCCTTCCAGTAGAAGCTGGAGAACGAGAGAAGGTTGTAGCCTTTTGCAGGTGGGTGCCTATGTACTAGTAAACAGATTTTTCTTATATTAAAAGAAGACAGCAGCATGATGTTTTTGTCCCGCATTGGGTTTCCACCTTAAATATTGTTGTTCATGTGTGTTTCTCATGTGTGATGGTCTATTCTGTTATTACTACACCTAGTTACTATTTATATGGTTAATTAATTATTGATGCACTGATGATGAATTAATTGAATCATAAGTTTGTTGGATATACATTGGTTGCCTTAAATATAGTTGTGTATACACGTGAGTTACCTTCATTGAAGTAGAGTATATATTTTTTAGTATGAAAAGAAAAATATTATTGATTTGACTAATACTGATTCAGCCCCCGCCGACCCCCCCCCCCCCCCCCCCCCCCTCAGTATTATTTCCAGCAGCTCATATAGGTCAAATTCACATTAAGTCTCTATGATTTTAAATTGAGTATTGACCAGAGGGAATTCATAAATTAGGCACAAGAGGTAAAATTGACCTTTCAATGGGAACCTTAGATTTATTGTTTTGACTGGTCATTTTGAAAAATAAAAAGAGAAGAGAATCTTTGAAGAGAATACCCGATGAAATGGCAATTGGTAGCACTGGTTACTTGCTAGAATCTGGATATTTGGTGCCACTGAGTACTCTAGTGAACACTAGTGACATGAAGAGCAATGCACTTGATAGAAGTCAATTTGAATTTACAAATGGTTTGAATACTTTTGGTTTGAATAGCCCTTATTGGTGCATAAATAAATAATAATCAGGATGTTGGCAAGAGGGATTTAATAATTTAAGAGTCAAATAGTTAAATTATGGGGAAATATATAGCGGAGGTCAATTTGGTGGAAATGGTGGCAGGGTGATAAAATTTGCGGGATTGATGGCGAAGGGGGAAGCAGTTTGCTAGGAGGGGTAGCGGTGGTAAGTGGTTTAAGAGGGGGAGGTCCCACAATCCTTAAAAATTTGACACGTCACATTGGGAGGTAAATAAAAAACCATTTTGTGGATCCCCCTCCCCTTCATGAACTGTCAGGAGTGTGGCGGGTCCCACAATTCTTTATTACCCATTGATTAGAGCGGCGATGATCCAGAGCTTCCAATGTTTCTCGGACGGTAACTTCTTCGACGACACTTTAATTTATATTTTAAAAAAACATTTAAATGGAATATTCACACCTATATCAAACTTAAAGAGGCACTTTAACATATGACCGTCTTTATTACAAAGTGCATGACAAAATTAACTTCTTCTTTTTTTTAACTATAGAATTTAAAATATAAATTGCATAGGGAAAAAGAATTTACAACAACAACCATGAGCCAAACACCTCAAGAGAAAGTACTAGAGATATAAAAAAAATATTGAAAGTGCATATTCAACAAGACAATATGAGAAAATGGTGCACTCAAAGCCGAGCCTAAGAATTGTGAGGGCCTCATACGTGAAAATTTATCATGAAAAAAGGAAGATACCAATGAGTTATGTGCAGTGCATCAATTCCGAAGGTACAAATGGATTTAGAAATGGAGCTCTTGGGCTCCCACATTTATGACACCCCCTTTTCATTTCATCAAAATTTGTGATGAAATTAAATACTTGTAATGTTGGGTTACTAGCATTTACATTGTGTACTAAATTGTGTTATGTGATGTAATATTCTATTTTATTAATAAAAAATCTATAGTTGAAGGAAGGGAGCATCCAAAAGATCATGACGCCTTGGGGGGGGGGAAACTTGACTAGGGAGGAAAAGATGCAAGGGGGGGTAGGAGAAATCCTAGCCTTGCTTGAATAAATATTATTTTTCCATGATGTGATGGTTGGTATTCCCAAGAAGCTTTTAGCAAAATATTGGGAAGATAAAGAGTCAAGGTGTGATTATAAAAATAAGAAGGAGAAACCATCAAGGGGTTTTTTGTTCTTGATTCTTGTTTTCTTCTTATATTTTCTCTCATACTCTTTCACTAAAAAATTAGATTTTGTAAGAGAAATGGTGGTGGAACCCAAAAGGTTGAGACCTTGTGACTAATTCAGAATTGTGAGTGACATCTTATGTGACAAAGATTGATTTTTTCATGTGTGTGAAGGAGAGTGGCCTTCATGTTTGTGTTAAATCTAGTTTGGAAATTGTGTGCTAAATCCTTGAGTTTTTTATTCCATCAAACCATCAAGATCTGACACGGGGGTGGCCATCTGTGAGAAAAATTGCAACATGATTGAGCCTAAGGTGGGGTGGAATGTGGCTCACCCTACTTTAGTTCTAGTATTTTTTTATTACAATATATGCAAGTTTATTTCCATGCTATTAATATTTCTTACATGAATGCTTTAGTGATATGCAAGAATTATTGTTGTTGTTATATATTTTATTTATTATTATTGTCTTGGTTATGATAGTAAATTCTAGAGCAATGGCTTTGAATTAAATTGACTATGGAATTTAAATGCATTAGGATGAATGGGAAATGCATGATAATATTGGGTGATTGCATGCCTTCCTTGTTAATTGTATGCCTTCCTTGTCAATTGTATGCCTTCTTTGTTAATTGTATGCATTCCCAATTAGCCTCAAGGGTTAGCTTAGTTGTTCAAGTCCTCGTCATTAAAGCACCTTTTCTATTAAGAGGTCACGGGTTCAATTCTTTCAATGCCCTCAAGGTTAGGCACTATGGTTGAGCTAGCAAGAAGTAGTCCCTTCAAGTGGATCTGCCTGGTACAAATATTCCATGGACGTAGTTATTACCGATATCTAGAGTTTGTGAACCACATAGAAAAAAATGTATTCCTTCCTTATTAACTAAATTTCATTTTATTTAATTTCTTCTACATGTTATAAGTGATTTCATGGACTTTAATGGTGGAAGCCCAATACGTGATTTATGGCGTAAATGTGTTATCTTGGAATTTTTTCTATAACTTTTCTTTTTGGGAGGTTCCAAGGGGTGAAACATGGAACATAGTGAGGGGAAATCCCATTGATCATATGGTTTACTTTTGAGATCTTATTTCGCTATACATTTGGATATATGATTTGAGGAAGTCACACATCCTAAATTCTTCTTCAAACAGATCATCTTGGAATTTCACTATTACTTTTCTTCTGGAAAGTTCTAGAGGTTGAAAATTGGATCATAGTGAGATGAAATCTCGCTAATCATATAGTTCTCACTAATCATATAGTTCAATTTTTTAGATCTTAATTCTCTTTATTTTCATAATTATTCTCTAATAAAGTTAACCTCCCTGAATGATCTTGAAATAAGGTTATTTTGGAAAAAAATTCTATAACTTTACTTTTGGGTGGTTTCACAGGTCAAAACTTGGACCATACTTAGGGTAAATCCCAAGTAAAGTGTGGTAGAGATTTCATATCTAGGTTCATTATATTTTTAGATATATTCCTTGAGGAATTCATGTATCCTAAATATTGTTGAAATCAAACCTCAAAACAAATCATCTTAGCATTCTTGCCATAACTTTCTTTTTTATAGGTTTTAGGCTATGAAAATTATAGGAGACAATGAAAATATCTCAAGGTTTTTGTGGTAGAAATTTCAGATTTTGTTCCTCTATAATTTATGATATATACTCAATGGAAGATTGGGGTTTGAGATAAATAAATTATGCACACAAACCATTTCATTAAATTCCCCAACAAAATGTGGCTTTATGGATGGTTACTAGACAATGTGAGGGAACTATTTGATAAAATTATTTATATAAAATGTGATGCCCCACAACCCTAATGAAGGATTACTGGGTTGATTTTTCTACAAAGTGATATCAGAGCTTATTGTTAAGCTCATGAAAAATAAAAAATAAAATGTGATACCTCGTATCCTCAATCGAGAATTAGCGAACCGAGTATGTTACAAAATCGTATCAAAGCATGGTTGATCATTGGACCTAGATGGGCTCAAGAATAAATTAAATGGGGGCTTTGATACTATGTTACAAGTAGTATCAGAGCTAAGGTTCAACAATGTACCTAAATGGGTTCAAGTATAGGAAATAATTTAAGTTTTCAATTAATAGTTGTCCATGCATGTGTACTTACATGAAAATATTTTGTTGTATATATGAATAAATTGATGTTACTTGAAAACTAACTTGACTTCGATGTAGAAAGATAAACATGTATTCTAGTGTAGGCCTAGGAACAAATGAAGTAAATTTAATAGACATGTTTAATTTTTATGATTTTAATGGTATTAATAGTCATGTTATTTCATTAGTTAAGAATACTTTCAATAGTGAAAAGAAAGATGAAGAGATGAAAATACAATACCTTCTCAATGGATTATGAATACCAATTCAGGATAATATAAAGTCTGAGGAGCCTAAGACACTTTACAACATCATTCAAAAGAAAAGCATTGCTATAATAATTTAGTAATTTAGGTAAAACCCCATAATGTTTGGAAGAAAGAAATTCCATTGAAATGTTGGGGTTGTGGAGGATAACACCTACTATGTGAATTCCCTCACCAACAACAAAATAAGGATAGCCCATTTAAACTCTAGACACATGGTCTAGCAATAATAAATATATAAAGAAGTAAATCAATGAGGAAATGGTGGGGTTACAAAAAGGAACACTTGTTTCGTTATTTCCCTTATAAGTAGCATGAGGGTATGGAAATCTATGATGTTCAACAGACTACCTTAATGAAAATATAATACATAAGTTCATTGGAGGTTGGTATAGTGTTAGGAAATCAATATGAAAAATCTATAATAATGGCAGTAGAGCTTACTAAGAGTTGGTTGGTGCCTAGGGAAGTTAAGAAGGCTGATTCACTCACCTTTGGTGGTGAGGTGAAGAGAAATGAGGGAGCATCCCCAAAATATCTCTAATATAATGAGGAACTCAATGAAAGTTCCATGAAATGATTATAATATTTAACAAATAATGATGCATAGCTAAGGTAATCTAATTACATAGGAATGCAAGTGGGAGGGTTCCTCCTGAACTATTTAGAAATATTTTGGAATTTTAAGGTTGTTATAGACCTTATGAAAGCCTCTAATTAAAATTTTTGCATATGATAGTATGTTAGGTTCCCTTGTTACAATAAATGTATAGGGAAGGTTTTAAATAGGTAAAATCATGTTGTACATTGAATTACAAAACACTATATGCATGAGAAGGTTTGGTTTGTTGCAAATATCTAAATATATAATTGACGTACTAAAATAAAAAATTATTAAGTTTAAATTGGTTGTTGAATTGAGATGTTGTAGATCATGCATAAATTAGTTGACTAACAATTAACATATGTATGAATGGCATAGAATATTAGAAAGTATGGCACAGGCATGACAATACGTACATGTTTGGGTGCATGGTTGAATGCATTGTTTGAATACATGAATTGGATACATAGTGTAAGTGCCCCTTTTGAATATTCATTGAAATGTGTATGTAGCAAATGAAATGATAGAGTTGTAACAAACATGTGAGGTTGAGATCGTTTTAGGGGCTATTGGGTGTTGCAACATCAAGATTCTAAGTTAGTCACATGAGAATGGACCTCATGGAAATTCTATTCAAGGGGAACAATTATGAATGATGAAGACAATGATAGTAGATGCAGGTCCAGAAAATCATAAATGGAGCTAGTTAGACTCCTTGAAAATATTTCAACTGAGAATGTATGTTGATGGTATCCAAGTATGTAGGGAAAACAAGTGAAGCTAAAAATGTAAAGGAGTTGGGTAAGAACACTTTTTTGTTAAATTTGATATCATTCAATTATTCAATTTAATGCATGTATTGTGTGGATGCCCAAGAAGGGTTATGGTTAAGGAAAAAAACTGTCCACACATAAATATTTAGTAAAATTTTAGTAATATGTGCACCCATTGAGTTTCCGTTTTGAACAAAAACTAAATAAACGAATAATACACTCATGAGGTAAAATATGTCCAGTAATGTGTTGAGATATTACAGGAAAATGTGGGAGATATGAAGTAAATGTAGGAACTACATTGTGTTCATGAATCCATGAATATTGGTCCAATAATTTCTAAGCTTGAAACAAGTGACTATATCATATAATATTAAGTTTATTGGTAAGGAACGTGTAATTGAAGGATTGGTTTTTCCTATTTGATGTAAAAATTGTATGGAATTGTTGATATATGAAAGCAAGTTTGTAAAGATAAAGGAAAGAAGCCCTCAGTTTGTAAAGAATACTAGAATCCTTGTGATGCATCTATGAATTACTATGATATGGTTTGATTATGACATTCATAGTACGAATCATGATGATACATATTTTTGATGCATTAAGTGCCTATGTGCTTATTTGGAATAATAAATTGCATGATTGAATGTCGTGAAAGGAAATAATTGATAGGAATACGATTCAGATGGAGCCCAAGGGAGAATTTGTAGGTCCAACCAGTGCAGATTTTGGAAAATAACTACAAAGTGCTCCAAAATTGAGCCATCACCTTGATGAAGGTGCAGTGGACCCATTTCGGTCCTAAAGATGCTACATGAGATCATGAATATACAATGAGGGAAGAGTACCCTAACCTTTTGTATAATCTTGTGGTATATGTACATGTATATATAATGCACTAAGGATAGTGCATAAATAAGGGGGGTGTTATCGGGAAATCTAGTGTCTACTCGAAGCTGCTAGTCCCACTAAGACTGGTAGCTATCTTAGAAACAAACAAACTAAAACTACTTTCATTTTACTTTATGAGAAGTAGATAAGAGTGGAATGAAGGACACCAACCTCAGTATTGCGCTTGGTTCCTTGCTCGGTTCCTCTCCCTCTGACAGATCTTTGCCGCTTCTCCTTCATCTACCCAGCTTCAAAGAGCACCTGTGGAATCAAAGCAGCATAGTACTATCGAAGAACAGAGATCTACAACCATAAACAATATAGGACCAGATATATATTGACCACACAAATGCATATATCATCAAACATAGAAGAATGTGGAGGAAAACTTGAATAGCTTTATTAATATCAAGAATAGCAAAGAGGATTACAACCAATTGTTCTGACCCAGTGTCATCCTCCAGCATTAAATCCCTTCTTTCACCTCATGAAAAGCTTAGATCACCCAACACTATGATATTCCAACAAGAAACCAACAGCACTTCCTTACAAGATACAAAATTCCAGCCTCTGGATCTCTGGGATGAGGGATCCATATATAGATGATTGCAAGGCGGGGGTGAGTCAACTTCTGGGATTTTGATTAGTGTCCTCTCTCTGATAGTTCTTGATTCCACTTGGAGATTGATGATCTCTTACTCATCCCTGGGCGAATTCAGAGAGGCAAGTGTCACAGCAGAAGTTTCTGGAAGATTCCATGATCATCCACCTCGCAAACTATCTCTGCCATTTGTCCACTCTCACCCATCGCACCCTATAGAAGGGATTTTCAGTATGCATCACACCTCCCATGTGCATTAGGTGGGACGCATCGCACTTTAACCACGGAGCAGGTGAGATGGTCCAGTTTTGACCAGTTCTGAGCAGTTTTTCATGGAGAACTTCTGGGAGATGATGTAATCAGCTAACCTTGTTCTTTTAGGGTTGGAACAACACTTTTAGGGACTTAGGATCCCTTGGCTTATGGACATGTTTGATTGGGGTTGCAATGCCCAAAAATGTCTATAACAGTTTCCCCTAAAGCATGAGGTCGTTAATCTTTTGATGTCGGGTGAAATGCTTTATCATGAGGATCTGAAGTTTTTTCGAGCTGGAAGGTGACCTGTAATAAGACACAATACAATACATTATCTTCATAATATTTTTCATGATCTAGCTAAGGCGAGCATTCCAATGCTCAGCTTTATAAATTCATTTTCATGTACATAAGACAGACAACCGTCTATGTAGGAGACTGATGATTCTGATAGAGTCATCATCCTTTGATTCGTATGATCATCTGTGCAGCAATAATGTACATTTGATGTCGTTATTTTCCTGGATATATCACAGCCCGAATGGATGAAACTAGATCCAGGGTCTTCAAACTCGTTCAATATTCACTAAGAGTACAAGTCGATCCATGTGAAAGATGTTCTGGAGTCGAACATGGAAAGACATCGCCTGATTACCAGCCAATGATGTAAGTTGTTAACAGGCGCGAGAGGAATCACCGATAATGATGATGACCCTCAAGGTACTATAGTACAATTAACGTGGTGTGAATAAGGGACTTGGCATCGAACACCACGCAAAATCTTTCGGTCGAAGGCCATTGATGTAAACCTATCACCGGAAGTGAGAAACTTGCCATTGAGGCATGCAAGCTTCAAAGTACTGAAAGGGTTGTTCCTAAGTTGACTTCTTGGATAATGAGCTGATGTCGACAAGAAGCGACCCGCCATAGGAGGTCCTTAATGAATCCCACATCTATGACACGGAACGAATTAAATGATTTTGGAGGTGAAAACGATCTGATGATACAGGGTTCAGGGTGGCGGTCATGAAAGAATGGAGCGTGAATGTATTGCAGCAGATGAGACACAGGTGAATTCTCTGAGCGACTTCTCTTGAACATACCAGCGACACTGACATGGATTGGTAGCATTAACCCCAAATATGGATGGTGTGATGGACCAATGGTGATATGACCAGTGAACGAAACAACCCAACCCGACTCGGATGCGGAGTGAAAGTGTCATGTTCAAGAGCGACTTGCTACCAAGAAAGTTTCTTCAATTTTTCTTCCCAATTTTTCCCCAGTCATTGCTGACCAGTACCTCTTTATTTTTGTCAAGCTTGAGGAGGATAACACATTCTTGTTCTATAATTTTCCCTTCGAGAAAACCCGTCGCTATGTTTTAACGAGCCTAGCAACAGTGAAACTCGTTCTTGTCTGTATGGACAAGTTTGTCGCTATTCGGTTTTAATGAGTTTAATCAAAAAGATAACTTGGTCCTTTTCAATTTTAGAGAGTTTGAAAGGGACGTAAAGGAAACTCCAAAAATCCTTTTTCGTCATATAATCCCTTAAGTCCGAAAAAGTATAAAATAATACAAAAGGGATGAATTTTCGGTAATTTTAATGAGCCGAACAAGACAAGCGCTCGATCTTTTTGTGTAATAATCCCTTAGGTCCAAAAAGATTAAAATCTAGAGGAGGGATAGCACTTCCGGTCACTTTAATGATCTGGAGAGGCAAATCGCTCAGCAATCTTTTCATATTTTACGAGTCAGGTGAAAAGAGCTTAAAGGAGACTCATTTTTTGAGGAACGAGTGATAATTTTAGGTAGCAGCTGATTCCCAGTAAGGTTTGGAATTTTTCCAATCACGGCAGTGTCACAAGGATGGCTAACAGGATCACTCTTCGTAGTTGTTCCTCAAAAGGGGTAAACAATCAAATGGAGGTGAATGATCTGCTAAAACAGAGTGGAAGTGATGATGAGAACATGACCAGGGCTCAAAAGCTGATGATAATGCATTCACAATGGTTATTTACCAGAAATCGGTTCATTTTTTAATGAGCTTAAACTCTGGAGGAAGCATTTGCTCATTGATTATGTTTAATTTTTAACGAGCTTGAACTCCACATAAAAACTTCTCGTGCCAGTCGTATAATAAGGATATCTCATCTAAGATGCCATTTTTTATGGAGCTTGCACCTTTCAAAGCTTTGCCCCGGATCCTTTCTTTATGCAAGTTAGGAATGACCAATCCTACGAGTTTAAAGGGTTTGAGAATCTACAAACTAAGAAAATAAATGGTCACTCTTCACTTGCATGCAAAAAGGTTCGCATGCCCCCAGGTATAGTGAAAAATTTCCAGGCTACCATATAGAAGTTCCTACTTTCGCAAGATAGTTTCCACCCACACCGCAGATAGAAACACTTCATGGCTTAGTCCATCTAGACCAGGGTGGTTCTAAATCCCAACCTCCTAACCCTGATGAAGGAATCTTATTCCGGTCCAATTCCAACGGGTATCGGACCAGTCATTTTCCTTCGTGGAAACCAACTCTATACCTAGAGTTTCCCTGCCGAAGCAGGCCAGGGTGCATGCCCCCTGGGATTCAGTCATGTCTTCCCAAATCACTCGCGCTCATCAGGTGGACGGACTGGGGATTGATGAGACATTCCTTGCGTGAAAAGACCATTTAGGGATGGTATCTGACTATTTTCTATGTGTGAGCCGGGGAACGAAAGCTGGTCTACGAGCTTGACCACTCGACCTTCATGCGGAAAACACATCACTCTAAAGAGTGAGGAGACAACGGATCCCATGCAATAAATATAGTCACACCCAAGGAGTAGATTATAATCTAGAGGTCCTTGGACTACCATCACGTTCATGTGAACGGTTTTCCTTCTCAATGTTATCGGCACATTGGGAAGGATCCCTAACGGTCGACTGCTTCCTTTGTCAAAGCCTGTCAGGTTTCTCATCTTAGGCAGAAGCGATGGTGAACCAAGCGCTTTCCAAGTAGTTGAGGAAATGATACTCACAGAAGCCCCTTCATCTATGATGGTACCGGCCATGATCATTCTGTATACTTGTGCAACGATTCGGAATGGTACACTAGCCGGTAAATGGGGTCTGCCTAGTAGGTTCCAATCAAAGGAAACAACTAGGTTGCTTGGAGGTGGGACTGAATAGATGGTCAGATATGACTCTGACAAACTTCCTTCCTGCAGTAAAGGAATGGGTAGACTGCCCCCATGTTCATTGGAGTCAGTGTTTACGAAAAGAATTTGAACGATGTCGTTCTCATTCTCTTCGATGATTGTGTCATCTGAATATGGACCTTTCGAAGGCAAGACCGAGTCAACTGCCGCTTCAACCTTTTGACTTTCGTCTGGTATGGATTCAGTGGGTTTATCTTTAATGACAGATGCTTCAATCGACCACAATGACGTGTCAGTCGGATTTTCAACTAGTGACGGACTCGGTAAGAGTTTCTTATATCCAAGAGGAAGCCGTAGCGGTGAAGTTGGACGGTCATCCAAAACTCTTTTAGCTTCATCTAGGAAGGGACAATGATGGATGGCGTGATCGCCTTCACACAGTTTACAAGGAAATTTACATTTCCTTTTTTGTCTAAATGCTTCGCTTTCACTAGTTGATGGTGTACTTTCAACATGGTCTTCAGAGGTTGATGACACCAGGTTGTGCAAACGAGGAGACCAGTCCCTTAAGATCCGAGGGATGCAGGGACAATCTCGATGATAGTGGTCTCTGTTGCAAATGACACATGGAGATTTAGGCTTAGATGGTGCAGTGTGTGGATTTTCACTAGACGATGCTTGGTTACCCCTTTTCGCCTTAGGCTCCTTCTTCTTCTTCTCTTTCTTCTCCTTTCCTTTCTTCTTCTTCTCAATTACTTTATTTTTAGCTTTACCGGCTTTATTAAGCGAAGAGGAAGGAGGGGAGGGAGAATTGGATGAAGTAGAAAGTTGGGGGGTAACTTTAGTATCATCTAGTAGCTGACTTGATTGCTCAAGAATCACGGTGTTTTGAACGACAGAGGTCGAGAAGAGCCATATTGGCAAGCCAATCGTCAATCCTGGAAGTGACAATGTGGCCATATGAGGTGCACCAACATCTCCCCAAGAGGAGAAAGGACTAGGATTTCCTCCAAGGGGAACTCCTTGGTTGGTGGACTCCATTTTTCTCAACCTAAGACCAATGTGGGAATGGTGATATTATTCCGATTAAAATAAATTTTTGACGCTTTGACACAACTTGTTTTTTTAATTTTTAAGAGTCGAGAAAAAACAAAAGATGACTCTAGTCGCCTTCAATTTTTAATGAGCCTGAAGTGACAAGTGCTCAGATGGACCTTTTCCTTTAAGGAGTCTGAAAAGGAACAAAAGGGACTACTCTGGAAATCTAGACAGAGGGATTACCAAACCAATCGCAAAACTGCAGAATACTTTTTACGGTACGACAGTCAATCTTCCCGAATGTTGTGTTCAGTGCATTGCGATCGATAGGGCAGCAGACATGGCTTCCTATGGATAAAGGATATAGCCTATTGTGGTCTCCCAATATATACTCGATGGTACATGGGAGCACAAGTCCGTACTGGCACTTTTCATCTCAAAGATGAGGAATCACCCAACCAACAGTGAAAGCGACAGTTACCAGGCTTTACGACGCCAGAATACGTCTCTAGCCTAGACTTCTAGATGTTGTGTGTTAGGTTCCAAAGCATTTTTAGGTTCATTAAATTTATTTTACAGTTGATCTTTCACAAGAAATTTTCCTTTCAGGTTCACTGCATGATGTAGATGTACAATTCCTAAAATGCAATCTAAGATGATAAACAATCATTTAATCTTCTTTTTGCAATGAAAATCCCAGCTACTAAAGAAAGAGAGATGACATTCTTTCAACATAGAGCAGAGAGCGCACACTAGATGCATTGTCCTAAATCAAACCAACAAGCAGTCTAAATGCAAATGCACATGCATGCATTTATTTTCAGCTTTCTTAATGTGTGAAGACAAGAAGAATGCTAAGTACAAATCTGAATTATCTTTTCAAAGCGACAGTACTAACAATTTTCTCTTCAAAAAAGAAAGGAAGATAATGACGACACTTTACTATTTTGAATTGAAAACTGCTTTTGACACTTTAAAAACTACTAATTAAAATCAAATACAAGAGTAACTGTATAATCGACCATCAAGAACAATAGAATTCTTTTCTTTGACTGAAAATGACACTTGCGACACTTTCAATCAAAAGATGACAGTTCGACTATGCTACTACTTTGTAAAAGAGAACTGAAAATGGTGGAAAATACACAAAAAAATTCACAGTTCTTTGCACAATGGAGGTGGAAAGATGGAAAGGAAGGGAGTTTCCATAGTGGTATACTAATCATAAACAGCAAAACTCATGAATAGAGCTGAAAAGAGTGAAGAAAAACCAAAACCTGGAGGCAAAATTAGCCTTTTCTAATCATCGCACCTGTAATACAGGGAAATAGGGATGCATCCCACCTACTACACACGGGAGGTGTGATGCATACTGGTTTCCTTGAAGAGAGGGTGCGATGGTACCAGGACGAGACTTTACTTGGCTCTTGATCATAGTTTGCAGCTCAGTTCAGGGATTTAGGCCGAGCAAATGATGTACAGTAAATAGAAATCACAGGGGCTGACCTAATGAGGTTACTAGAGCCACCACTAGGGAAATTAGAAAGCTTTCAAATTGATTGTTCACTTTATAAACAAAACCCGAAGATAGACTGAAGCAGCATTGATCTACTTTGCACTTGCATAGAAAATGCAATTCGAAGGCTAGCTAGCTTGACTTCAAGCTCCATCTGTAAGTTTATAAAACAAACAAATATAGACAAACAAACAATCTATTCGTTCCCCAGCGGAGTCGCCATTTTGTTATCAGGAAATCTAGTGTCCACTCGGAGCTGCTAGTCCCACTAAGACTGGTAGCTATCTTAAAAACAAATAAACTAAAAGTACTTACGTTTTCCTTTATGAGAAGTAGATAAGAGTGGAATGAAGGACACCAACCTCAGTCTTGCACTTGGTTCCTTTCTCGGTTCCTCTCCCTTCTGACATATCTTTTCCGCTTCTCCTTTGTCTACCCAGCTTCAAAGAGCACCTGTGGAATCAAAGCAGCATAATACTATCAAAGAACAGAGATCTACAATCATAAACAATATAGGACCAGATATATATTGACCACACAAATGCATATATCATCAAACATACAAGAATGTGGAGGAAAACTTGAATAGCTTTATTAATATCAAGAATAGAAAAGAGGATTACAACCAATTGTTTTGACCCAGCATCATCCTCCAACATGAAAGCCCTTCTTTCACCTCTTGAAAAGCTTAGATCACCCAACACTATGATATTCCAACAAGAAACCAACAACACTTCCTTGCAAGATACAAAATTCCAGCCTGTGGATCTCTGGGATGAGGGATCCATATATAGATGATTACAAGGGGGTGAGTAAGCTTTTGGGATTTTGATTAGTTTCCTCTCTCTGATAGTTCTTGATTCCACTTGGAGATTGATGATCTCTTACTCATCCCTGGGCGAATTCAGAGAGGCAAGTGTCATAGGAGAAGTTTCTGGAAGTTTCCATGATCATCCACCTCGCAAACTGTCTCTGCCATTTGTCCACTCTCGCCCATCGCACCCCATAGAAGGGCTTTTCAGTATGCATCGCACCTCCCATGTGCATTAGGTGGGATGCATCGCACTTTGACCATGGAGCAGGTGAGATGGTCCAGTTTTGACCAGTTCTGAGCAGTTTTTCATGGAGAACTTCTGGGAGATGATGTAATCAGCTGAACTTGTTCTTTTAGGGTATGGAACAACACTTTTAGGGACTTAGGAGCCCTTGGTTTATGGACATGTTTGATTAGGTTTGCAGTGGCCAAAAATATCTATAACAGGGGGAGAGGAATGTAACACCCCAACTTGACCCCTAGATTGTAAATAACATGTAAATACAAAAATTAGGTTCGTGATCTACAACATATTAATTTGGCTAGTGAGCCGAGAATTACCTTTTGCAGTTGCAATGCCAATGTGCATGTATATGTATATGCTTTGGGGCCAATGTGCCCATGTGCAAATGTTTTTATTTATTTTTATGCTAGAAATCCTGGTGTTGTAAATATGATATTCCATACACACTAATATGTTAGAAACTGGGATAATAGTGAGAGGGGCGTGAATCAGTATTATGTACTTTTTAATGATTTTTAAGATCATTTATGTTATAACTAAATAATAACACCACAATATCATAAATTGAAAACAAAAAACACACATGAGACACATATGTTTATGTGGAAACCCATAAAGGGAGAAACAACAAACATTCTTTCTATTCTTTATGCAAATGAAAGCTCCAACTTGTTGTTACATTAGATTTATTGGCTCTAACCAGATGGAGACATTATTCCCCTGATTTTCAAGCACACACTTGTTGGAAGCACCTACTCCCGCAATTTGTAGGCACCAACCTTTTTCTCTTTTCAGGAATGAACCCGAAGGAATCACCCACTCCCTAATAAGCAAGAACCAACTTGCTTTGCTTAATAGCTCCTTTCATTAATTTCCATACTCATACATTCATGCATATGCTACTCAATTTAGACTTTAGAAATTTTGTCACTTTCATTCCCAACCAACTAGATATTCTTTTTCACTACAAACATGCTCAAGTCAGCAAATCAAATATGTTCTCTTCATTACAATTTTTTGGCTCAACCAATTATTTCTAATCTAATGAACACTTCCACATCATTGTACTTACAAAGCTCATACACATACATTTTTATTCTCACAAAGTGGCTTCATATTTTCTATTCAAACACCTCACAACATGAATTTTGCATTATCAGCTCTCTTCCTTGCTCAACCTTAGTAAAATTTCATATCAACCAACCTTCCCATATTGTTATTCCTTTTATTTTATAGTGTTGGCTCTTCAATTACCATGGGAAATAATCCAAGGTTTTACCAATGGGAATCCTCCTTAACTATGCCAACTTATTCAAATTTGATTGAATGTATCAATGGTAGAATGCTTCAAAGGCATGAGATTTATTTCCCAAAAAAATGTTGCAGTCATATTCAAATGGCCAATAAGCCTCCCGGTCCCTTGCTCCTCAATCCACGTAACCAAGGGTCATGCCTGATAGCTCCTTCTCCATCATATTTCATCATTTTGCAACTCATCTTACTTTACTCATGCCTACATAACTTCTCCTGCTGATAGTCGATAGGCGATAGAAGGCACAACAATAAACATATAATTTCTTATTTATCAACCCCATAAACTAAGGGTTCTATCTCTCTGATCTTGCTTATCACCAAAAATTTGTGCTCTGTATTCATGTTGTCCTGAGATCTTGATGGCCTAATATGAGACCCACCATGGCCATGTCATCTACCACCGTACATGCCACATCAACTATTGTGGAAAATCAAGGTTTGCTACCTGTCCTTCAACCATGTGTCTCACCAAATCATTTACCATGTGTCACCTATTGAATTCTTACTTGGCCAACCAAAAATTGCATTTTTACCTGTGTCACCCTCACATGTTTTCATGCCATGCTAATGTCATACTTTCATCATGATGATGTCATCCTACCACATGGCATCCTCTGAGTGGTGCCACGCTTCAGCCAAAATTGGCCCACTTGGCCACCCAAAAAAATAAAATATAAGTGACGTGTGTCACCCTTCCATATGGCCATGTGTTAGTTTCCACATAATCATTGTGATTCACCTACCATGTTAGTGTTGGCTAGGCTACAATTTGTCATGCCACACGTATCTTCATCACTCTAAATATCAAATCGAGTGAGTTACATATACTAATGACCATGCATATTGTGCACCTGAGGTTGATCTAGACCGGTGGATATAAGCAATCCCTATCATTATATCCATCATGCACAATAGAGCTCTTTAACCTGCATGCATGTTGTTCACCTAATGTTGATCTAGACAATAGGATCAAAACAATTCCAATTGTTGGCTCTATCATGCAAAATAGAGATCTTTAACCTTGAGCCAGGAGGATCTATAAAACCTAGAAAAATTGGTGTTCTCAATTTTTTATGAAATCATACTCATGTTGAAGAGCTCACTAACAAATCTACAACCATTCTTGAATAGATTCAAATGGAATTCATATGAGAAAGTTAGGATGTTCTAAAGTTTGGCCAAAGAGACAAAAATTTAGCAGGGGTGGCAGCACCAAAGAAGGACATATGGTAGTACGGTCAAATGATGTGGTAGTACAGAAGTTGACACAGAGGCACCTCGAGAGGACATGTGGCAATACGACAGTATGGATGTTGGCATTGCAAAGAGGTGGCTCAATGAGGAAGTGGAACATGTCATCAGTGAATGACATGGAAAATTGATGTGGCATCAACATGGTAGTTGCCTTAGCAATAATGTGGTAGATAGGTGTCTCAATCAACAAGTGACACACGGCATGGTGGATGACATGGCACAAACATATAAATATGACTCGGAAAGTGACATGGAAATACTACCATGCATATGAATAACATGGCTAATATGTGGTCTAATCATTGGTTGCCACCTGGCAGCCTAAGTTAGGCCAAAAGGGCCTTATCAACTATAAAATGATAAGGTGGAAAATCAAACCCTTTCCATAATCAGATTTGGGTCATATTATTACACAACCACTTTTTCATTATTATGGATAGATAGAAATCTTTATTTAAGGTTTCCAACAAAGCCAAATTGCCAAAATAGTGGAGGTCCATGAATTTGACCCTGCAACCTCCAAAATATAATGCGGATGACTTAACCACTAGAGCATTCATATGACTAATCTGTCATTGTATATGACCATTGTTAATTTTAGGGGTGAATTTTAGCCCAAGGGTGAAATTTAAGGGGTTTTTCATTTTAGAGGGGTGAAAATTTTATAAAACACCCATTTCATATATTTAGCCCAAATTTTATTTAAAAAATAATTATTTTTTTCATTTTAGCCCAAAAAAAGGGGCAGATAAACCACGAAAAGACTTAATTGACCCGATTGGCCTGGTTTGGGAGGTTGCATTTGGTCCTAATCACCCTAATTTCTTGTGTGAAGGGCTCCATGTTTTCAAATCTGGTTTCATCGATGGAAATGATGTAAATAAATAAAAATATAAATAAAGTGGAGGTATGGTAAATAAACAAAACCTCTTTTTATACTTACTCCAAAGGTATGGTAAATAAATAAAAATATAAATAAAGTGGAGGTATGGTAAATAAACAAAACCTCTTTTTATACTTACTCCAAAGGTATGGTAAATAAATAAAAATATAAATAAACTAAAGGTATGGTAATTAAATAAAACCTCTTTTTATATTTAGTCCATAATCCTCTTTCTATTTAAGAAGGCTCAAAAAAGAGGTTTTATTTAATTGAATCCTATGGGCCAAATACCATATTTATAAAAGAGGTATGGTAAATTAATAAAAATATAAATAAACAAGAGGTATGGTAAATAAATAAAACATTTTTTTATATTTACTCCATAAGTCACCTTATATTTACTAACACTCAAAAAATGGGTTATATTTAGGTGAAGCCTATGGGCCAAATACCATGGGCCAAATTATTATTAATACCACTCAAAAAAACTTTATTAACCCTAATATTAGTATTAATAAAAATAAAGATGGCACATGGTATTGACCCATGGTATTCACCTGGAATGTAGTCTATTTAAAGGGGGGAATTAAACCAGCATAGATCCATCTTTACTCTATATCTACTAAGAACCGAGAGGGATCAAATATCATGATATGAAAACTAGCATAGAGTGAAAAATATTTGATTTGTCTCGGGGCTTGGTAGATCAAGAGTAAAAATGGATCTTGTAATTTAATGTCACTTAAACATTTTAACTCCGTTAAAATAAAAAAATAAAATAAAAATCAATTATTAATTTTATTAATTTTTATAAATTACTAATAGTAGTTTTTAAGCTCCAGGTTTATGATAACCCATGGTAATACCATGGTATTCATGTGAGCATAGACTATTTAAAGGGGAAATTCTATCATCTTAGATCCATCTTAATTCCCCGTCTACCAAGTGCTGAGAGGGATAAATAGATTTCATCCCTCTAAGAGTGGAGTTAAGATGGATATAGGTTGGTTTTTATGATAATGAAGATATTAAATAGACTTAAGAAATTATATTGTAAAAAAATTAAGGTGAATGGTTAAAGCTACATTTGGTTACTTCACAAAATTTAGTAAAAAATACCAATATCTCCATTAATATTGGTTTTTCTGATTTAACAAAAAAAAAAGTTAAAATAGTGAAATCTTATCGCTCTTTTCGCATCACCCTCGTAGAAGAGAGATAGTCACTGCACAGATTTCCCACCATTTTTCAAACTTCTCAATATGATATCTTCATGAAAAAATTAAGGTACTGATGTTGGATTAGTTGTTTGAAAAATATATTGGTTTGTACAACCTTTCATCTTCTCTGTTATTCTTAGTTTGTCATAATGATCTGTAGGGGTTGGGCCACTGCACCATATTGTTCTAAAAGGCGGAGATTGTGCACCAAAAAGGAAATCAATCCACATGTTACAACGCTCTTAAAAAATGCAAGACATATGAAGGTAGTGAATTATGCTAATAAGCAATTTAGATTGGGAGAGACGTAGTTAAATTTTATTATTTAATTGAGATTTCCAATTACAATATTAATAAATCTACATTTATATATTTATATATTTATTGGAAGGCTTCTAACAATGGTCACTTCTTTCCATTAGATCCCCTTCAGGCCTTTGGGATACCTACTACTTTCTTATATTATATAGTTGGGGCTTGCTACTTGTTGGCATGTTGGGGTAAACAAACTTGATGTGTTTTTTTATCTTGAAGTTCGAATCTTTGGAATAAGAAAGAAATTGTAGATGAAGATTGCATCTTAGCAACTCTGTCATAAGGAAATTCTGTATATTTTGTTGTTGCTGAGTACAAAATCAAGCAATTTTTTTTAACTCAAAATTCGTTGCATTTAGGAGCAAAGGGTTGTCTCCATGTCTTCTTCACGCAAGAAAGTTGTATGGTCAATGATCCTACCATATGACTGCTAGCTACTGATAGCTATCTTGATGATGAAGCGTAGATTAGCTTTGTGATGATGAAGCAGTAGTAGTAGTTTGGTGGTGAGGAAGATTTGGAAAGTTAAATCTTCAATGAAATCCATGATTTTTATGTGGTTGGCCCTAACGAATAATATTTTGACGTGAGAGGTTCTACAAAATAGGGCAAGGTAGGGTCCTGGAATTTGTACTCTATGCAAATGTGAAGGGGAAACAATAGACCACGTGTTGGTGTTCATTTGTATTTTTTCTCAGGAGGTATGGGGTGTTATTCTCCCCTTATTTGAGGATAGGGTACTTGGTAGGAGGCTTCCTTGTTGGACTGTTTGATGATAGAGCACTCAAATAACATAGATCATTGCCCCTGATTGCCTCTAGAGCCATTTGGACAGGAAAGAAGGAATAACAATTTTGTAGACAAGGAGATCCCTCCTTTTCAGGTACATCATCAAATAAAATACCTATATGAAGGCATAAAAATGACTCCAAAGGTTAAAGTTCCAAGGTGGGTTGCAATCTAGAGGTTGATAAAACTTATCCATGGCCTTTCTTTGTTGGTGCTTGCCAAGGTGATATTATTGTTATATATATTATCTGTGATTATGTGTTATATTCTTGTTCTATATATTATCTATGATTCAAACCCAATTCAGTTGCTCCTGGATGTGTGATATTCTTGTTCTATATATTATGTCAGCAATGTGCAGGAGGAAAATTTTTGAACTGGTTCTGCTTTTGGTGTCTTTCATGTCTACCTTTGCCAAAGAATTATCCACAATACATCAAGTTCTAGATTCACATGTCTCCCGATATTTGATTATTTTCACATTTTGAAGTACGCACAGAGGATAGATCTTGTTTCAGGTGCAAACATATTCATTGCAAGTCATAATGGGTAGTGGAGTAGTAGGGATGGGCTTGTTGGGTCAATATAATTTGAACCCAACTGCAAATTTGATGCCCAAAACTTCACAACTAGTTTTGGGGGTTCCCTGGCAATAGAAAATTAGAAAATTAGGAGGTTTGAAACTTTGAGGCCGCACCCATCATATAAACCTTGTTGTATCATAACAAGCTTGACAATGGGAAATCCTTTGGCATTCATGCTGGCGCAACCCCGCAACTTCCCAAGTTTGCATGTTGTTCAGAATTCACGCTATGATTTATTTATTTATGTATTTTTTTTTGGTTGAAATTGCTACATGTATAGATAGCCTATGTGACATCCTGGATAATCTTGCCATTTGAAGACCTGTAACCCTGAAAATGAGCCAAAGCGTTTCCTAACAACAGCGTGGATAACTATATTTTGTTGTGCAATTACAATTGGTTTATGAATGTCTAGGCTATATTTGTTTCAAGGAAATAAAAATATGAAGAACCATATCAAGAATTGTGAGCAAGGAATATCCATGGTTGCGCATCCTAATGCATGAATGACTAAATAATTGTTTATGATTTGGCTATACCATTTTGTCACTTTTTACCTAGAGGCATCTATCTTACAAACATATACTTGTTAATTTTTTATGGCCATCACAACAACATAGTTTTACAAACCACAAAGGCAAACACGATAGGCATACA